>JANBXA010000372.1:65555000-66155000 GCA_030556225.1 Cricetiscus sungorus | reverse complement strand
TAAATCTTTTTTTTTTTTATAAAAAAAAAAAAAAAGAACAATAATAAAAGATAGTATTTTTACCAACCCAGAGGCAAGAGGATCTCAGTGTGTTTGAGGCCAGCCTGTTCTACAAAGCGAGTTTCAGGACAGAGTGATTACACAGAGAAACACTGTCTCAAATAAACAAACAAACAAACAAACAAACAAATAATCCACATATAGAGCAGCCTGGTGTTTGAGATAAGTTCATAATTCCTATTCTCCAGTGTGCCTCTCATATGACCCTGTGTTTTTTTGTTTGTTTTTATTTTTTTAAATAGGACTTGGTGGCATTTGAGCATCAGTGGACAAGCTTCTTTGCTAATTTTGACACAGAAATCCCTTTCCTGCTGGAACTCTCAGAATCTCAGGCGGGTGAGGTATGTGAGTGAAAGCCATAAAGAGAAAGGAAACTTGGTTAATTTATTGTTGCTGTTTATTTATCATTGAGACAGGGCTCACTATGTGGCCCTGAATAGCCTGGAACTTACAAATATTCCCTGCCTCTGCCTTCCCATGTGCTAGGGTAAGAGGCAAGTACCTCAATGCCTGGCTTATTAAATTTTTTTTCAAGATAATACCACTGAAGAGGTTTGTTTTGGTTATCATTTTTTTTCTTTTTATGGTTTTTCAAGACAGGGTTTCTCTCTGCAGCTTTGCAGCCTGTCCTAGAACTCACTATGTAGACCAGGCTGGCCTCAAACTCACAAAGAAGTTCACCTGCCTCTGCCTCCCGAGTGCTGGGACTAAAGGCGGGCACCACTACTGCCAACTGGCTGCTTATCATTTCTATAAATTACATGTCATAAAATAAATCCCCTCCCTTGTCTATTAAAAAAAATGTTGTTTTGTAACTGGGAATGTAGTTCAGAGGTAGGCACAGTATGTTCAAGGCCCTGGTTTCAATCCATAAATATTTTTTTCTTGTGACAGCATCTCTACTAGAAGGATATTCACCCTTCAGCAAGGTGGTGTCTCCAACCAGTAGTTCTTGCTAGTTAATAATTCTGTACCTCTGAATACCAGCTGAGCTGGTCATGAGTGCAATGCTTCCCTTTCCAATACTGCATTTCCAGGGCTTCATTGGTTCAGGCTAAGGCACACCTCATAACTAAAGTGAACTGTCTGATTGAAATCCAGGGAACAGAAAAGTCACAAACACTATTCAACAGAAAGAAATCACAAGAGTTGTCTTGAACTTGCTTTTGAGCCTAAATTGGGCTTAAATTGTCACTTTTCCATTCTTCATGGTAGCCCAGAACCATGGTAGCCCAGAACAAGCCCCTTGTTCTGACCATTGGGAGTTAATATGGAGTCTGGATTACTTTACACACACACAGACACACACACACACACACACACACACACACACACACACACACACACACTTTCTTTCCCTCTCCCTCTCCCTCCCTCTATTCCTCCCTCCCCGCCTTTTCCAAAACAGGGTTTCTCTGTGTATCTTTGGCTGTCCTGAAACTCAGAAAGAGAAGAGATCCGCCTGCCTCTGCCTCCCAAGTGCTGGGACTAAAGGTGTGTGCCACCACCGCCCAGCTCCTTTTTCTATTTTTTTTCACATTGTTTTGTTTCGATGCTATATCCCAAATTCATGATTTATCTACCACATTATCTTTCAGTGTGCTTATACTCCGTACACATCTCTGTCTTTCTGTGGCATACTGCTCATTCTCCTGACATGTATATGTAATATACACACATGTGAAAAGTTTTATTATTTTCAAGTTATTTTCTTACATCAGATGTTGGCTTCTTTTTTAGCCATTCAGAAGCTACTTCAGTCATGGAATGATCTCCAGCCATATTACTGAAAACAGGTATGTCCCTGGGAAGGAAATGCAGATGGTAATAGCGAAAATAGAGTTGAAAACAGGAGTGTTGAACATGGGGGTGGCCAAGGTCAGAGTGTGAGTTGACTATAGTTACAGCATAAGAACTCCTAAGTTGTGATTCATTTGTCTTGGTACTTTGTACTTTTGTATTTGCTTCATTTTACTGTGATCTTTTAGTAAAATGACTCTTAAAATATTATAGATAATCTGCTTCAATCTAAAAGAAAGGAATTTTTACTCTATTCCTATCACAGGAAAGTAAAATGAAACAGTATGCAACTTCAGACAAGGAACAGCAGTATTTTGAGGGGGGTAAGATGAATTAAGCTAAGAACGAGGACCTTGCAAAAGATGGGGGTGGTAAGGGTTTCTGAGCGTTGCCTTCTGCATCTTTGTCACAATCAGCAGGAGTTTTCTTTGGTGGGTGGAGGAGGCAGATCACAGTTTTTCCCCAAGCACAGTCCAGGCTAATAGACAAACCAACTTCCTGGGATTCAGACAAAACAGTTTCTGTTTAAAGTGTAACTTAGCTTGGTAAGTTTCAGGGGGAATAAAGTGTGTCATGTTCATTTAATTTTCTAAATGTTTCGTGTGAAGTTTCCTTGGTGGCTCTGAGGAAAGCTTTCTGACAAAACTGTCTGAAGGGATTGCTTAGAGCACTTATGGAGTGAGCAGGAATTGGGAATCAAATTAGTCAAAGTCGAGGCAAGACAACAGGACTGGCGGTGGGTGCATGAGGAGGTGGCATGATAGGGTACCATTAGCGTCCTTCTCCTCCTCCTGCCCTCCTGAAAGGTACTTAGAAGTTGGTAGCTGCTCTGTTGTCTACCAGATTTGAGTAGTCTATCCGCTATGACTCTTTAAAAGCTTTATTTTTAAAAATTTACCTTATAAAGAATTGGGAGTATTGTCATTATATTTTTGATAACAGACTCCAGAAACCGCTTCCTCAAAAAGGAGGTCAAGTGAGAAAGCATAAACTTAGCAAAGGTTTAATTCTATCCTGACTGACTGATCCCCAGGGGTACCAGAAAGAGTCAGCAACATCTGACATCCCTTCCAAGCCAGTCAGGGACATTAGGTATTGGACTTTGACTGTCCTGTGGTCACAGCACTCAGAAAAGCCTGAGACCGGGTCAGAGGACTTTGTCTAATTGCATTCTGACTCGCTGCTCTCTAGCCCTCATCGCCAGCCGTTTGTTCTCTTTGGTCACCACTCTACACGAGACAGCCTGAGCGCTGGCAGCTTTAACTTCCCTTCTGAGGGGCACCTGGTGCGCAACACTGGTCCTGTGGGGAGCTTTGCCAGACACATGGTGAGTGGCCAGACTATCCGGTGCTTGATTAATTTTACTATCTAATAACAAGGAAGGGCTGCTGGCCAAAAGGGACCTTCTTCTTTTATTATGTTGACTTAATCCTGAATTTGGTGTTGTTTTACAGTGAAGTGATTCATAACTCACTGTATATGTTTTAATAAGTAGTGGGTATGAATTTCAAAGCGTTTGTGCTTACTTTATTTGTTGTGTGTTTGATGTGCAGAGTGGGGAGGTCGCCTGTGTATCACAGGATGTGTGTAGAGGCCAGAGCACAAATGTCATGGGGCCAGCTCTTTCCTTCTGTCTTCACACCCGTTCCAGAGATTGAACTCTGGTCTTTAGGCTTCATCTCACCTACCCTCTGATTGTTCTGTTCTGATGGTATTGTTTGCCGTAATCTTTAAAAAGACGCTCCTGGGTGGTGGTGGCACACGCCTATAATCATAGCACTCAGGAGGCAGAGGCAGAGGCAGGAGGATCTCTGTCAGCCTGGTCTATAAAGCAAATTCCAGGACAGCCTGGGGTGAGAAACCCTGTCTCGAAAAATCAAAACAAACAAAAAGGAAGCATTAGGGGCCAAGGAGATGGCTGAGTGTTTCAATCCCCAACGCCGACATAAAAGCCTGACACGGTGGTCAAGTATGTGTGATCTCAGCAGGCCCCTGTTGGAAGGTGGAAGGCAGGAATGGGAGACCCCAGAAGCTTGCAGGTTAGTTAGCCAACCTGGTGTATGCAGCAGCCTGTTTCACACAAGATGGAAATGCAGAGACCAACATCTGAAGGTTATTTAAATGCCTACCATGCCATGTTTATGCCTGCATCCTCATATATGAACACATATAAACCCCTCTCCCGCTCATCCACACATAGAAATAAAATAAAAGGGAACATTACACTTCAGTATGGGATTCTAATGGTCATCAAAGTCTATGCTGTCTTAGTAGAATGTTAAGTATTTTTAAATGTTCCTAACAAAGTATTTTTTTTTTTTAATGTTGTAGGAAATTGGGGAAGGTAGACTGGTTGGTGTAGTAGGTTTTAATTAGGATTTTGAGAACACAAGACCCAAGTGGATATGGTAGCATTTTTGGTCTGAATGTTTGAAACTTGGGGCCACCTTCAGGCTACCTTAGGGTAGAAAACTACCAGAACACATGTGCTATAGGATCTTGCTGTCCTGTCATCCCAGTTAGCATTAACTGTCAACTTGAGACAACCTACAGTCACCTCAAAAATGGAGTCTCCATTGAGTAAATAGCTCTTTTTATCAGACATGTGGACATGTAAGGGATTGTCTTGATTGTGACAGTACCATTTACCATTTTCTGTAGTGAGGGGTGATCTCAAACTGTATAAGAAAGTTAGCTAAGCATGAGCCTGTGACCATCCAGAGAGTGGACCCACAAGCAATGTCCCTCTGTGGTTTCTGCTTCAGTTCCTGCCTTGCCTTCTCTCAGTGGTAGTCTGTGACCTTGAAGCATAAGCCACATACATCTTGTCCTCCCCCAAGTGGCTTTTACTCATAGAAATGGAGATGGAACTATAACACCCCATTTTAATCTCCAGAATTTTGGAATACATAGAAAATGCCATAGGAGTGGCATCTCTATATAATGTCACTGTTGATCTCATGTGTTAAATCTGAATAGAGAAGACTGGGTGACTTGTAGGTCCAGTTTTTAAAAAAAAAAATGGAATAGGTATACTTTTACCTTCACCTACTAAATTCAACTAAATTCCCTAGACATTTGACTCTAAAAGTTGAAGAGAAAGAGGCAGACAGGCTAATAAGTTCAGGACCAAAGCGGTGATATGGTAGTTACATTTTCTGTATTTTTTTTTAATGGTTTTTCAAAACAGGGTTTGTTTCTTGTGTATCCTTGGCTGTTCTGGAACTAGCTCTGTAGATCAGGCTGGCCTCGAACTCACAGAGATCCGCCTGTCTCTGCCTCCTGAGTACTGGGATTAAAGATGTGTGCCACCACTGCCTGTCAATGATGTCTGAATCTTAGGGCACAAAGCATGCAAGTGGTGCAAGACGTATATCATACACAATACTCAAACACATAAATAAAAATAAATAAAAGAATTATGACTCTCAAGTGTATTTTTGGGTGCATTCAAACTGCCACTCTGAGCTTTAGAGGACAGGTATCAAAGAGTCACATTCAATCCCCCTCAAGTCGAAATTGTGATGAAATCCTGGGTTCTGAATGTGGACTAGTATGGATGAGAAACTCAAAGGGGATGCAGTCTTAGAAGGAGCACCACATTTACAGAGGTTTAATCTCTAAAACCCTAACAGACTTTAATGATAAAGAGCCAAAAAGAAAAATTCTCTTGGATCATGAGGCAGGTGGATAAAGTCATTTATAATATGAGAAACATAGTAGTAGTAAAGGCCTCCTCTCCAAAATAAAAGATTTCACCAAAGTCCCATTCCACTTAGAAGAAAGGTATCCTGTAACCTTATCACACTGTAGCCTTCCTGAGAAGCAGGGAAGGAATAGTTAAGATCTTTCACAAGCACACCCAAATACTGAGACTTAATTATAAGGGTAGAGAGTACTTGTCCCTTTCTCTTACCCCCAGCAGATCTGCAGTGTAGTAGCAGCAGATCACCAAGAAGTTCCTAGGGAAACTCACAGACACAGACACACAGATCTCTTGGCAGATAGATGTCTGTAGTCCCATCATTCAGGAGGTTGAGAAAGGCAAATTACATGCTAGCTTGGGTAGCATGGCAACATTCTGTCTCAAGAGGTGGGGGTAGTAGTATAACCTTCAGATTCAGATAAGACTCAATTTTTATAATTTTAAATATATTATGTTTATTATTATTTGCAGTGTAAGATGGAGCCCAGTGTCTTAAGAATATTAAGCAACTGTTCTACCTTTGAGCTATTGCCCTAAATCTGGAGAGGGGATTTAAAATAAACATAGTTAAGAATTAAAACTAATACAAAAAGTAGACAGCATTTGAGAATAGATAAGTGAGCAGAGAATTGGAAACTCTTAAGAAAGAATCAAAAGGAAATAGATTCTGATAGAAATCAGAAACATTGTAACATAAGTGAGAAATGTGTTTGATGCTAGAATAGACATACCAAGGAAATAATTCTTGACCTTGAAGATAGATCATTTCCTAGGCTGATGAGATGGCTCAACACCAGGCATGGGATGGGGAGCTTGCCACTAAGCTAGGCAACCTGAGTTCAATCCTTGGAACCCACTGGCTAAAAAGAGAGAACTGACTCCCCACAAAATGTCCTGGCATGTGTTCACACACGCTCACACATGTACACACTTGCACACAGAAACACGAATATAAATGTAATTAAAAAAAATAATAAAGCCTCTAAAGTTAAACTGTAAAGAGAAAAAAATGAGCAAAAAGCAGGTCTGTCCTCACTCTTACTCATCTGTTTTTGTACCACTTGTGGGTGATTTAAAAATCAGCAAGTGCACATAAAATGTGCAGGCGCATAACAAAAGCAATTTCATCTGTAACAAAATCCTGTTGTCATTGCAGAAAAATGCCTTATGGGGCTAGAGACATGGCGTTTTAGTTAAGAACAGTGGCCGTTCTCCCAGAGAACCCAGGTTTAGTTTCTGGTACCCACATGGTGGCTCACAACTGTGTGTAATGCTGGTTCTTGGGGATCTGATGCCCAGTGATGACCTCCATGGGCACCAAATACACAGGTCGTGCACAGACATTCATGCAAACAAAACACCCATACGCATGAAAAGAATAAAGAAAAATGTCATGTATCTGGTATGGCTTCCATTTGTAGACTAAAATAGAAAGAATGAATATTTGTAAACATTTAGCTGTTTTTTGTACTGTCCAAATTTCCATTCTTTTATGGTTTATTTACTTTTTTTTTTTTTTTTTTTGGTTTGTCCTTTGAGACAAGGTGTCATGTAGCTGAGGCTGGCCTTGAACTCAGTGTGTGGCTGAAGATGACCCTAAACCTTCCCAAGATCATAGACACTGACCATCACGCCAGCATTCCTTTATGGCTTTTTGTTTGTTTGCTTGCTTTACATTTTAATTGATTTTAGTATATTATGTGTATTCATGGGAGTAGGTTCTGTTCTCCCACCATGTGGGTCCCATGTATCTAACTCAAGTTGTCAGCTTACAAGCAGACAACCTTACCTGCTGAGATACCTCACTGGCCCTCCTTCAGTTTTATCTCTTAATTTTGTTTATTGAGATTTATTTTAATTTGGGTGTATGAATGTTTTCCCTGCATGTGCACCTGTTGCCCTCAGAGATGGTTATGAGCCATTATGTGTGTTCTGGAAACCAAAGCTGGGTCCTCTGGATGAACAAATACCTTTACTGCGCCATCTCTGCAGACCCTTCTTTAGTTTTTAATGATAGCATTTTTGCACTTTGTATTTGGTATCTTAGGAACACTTGAACATAATTGTTTTTTCATTTGTATGGAATTTTTGCATGTGTGTCTATGTACCATGTGCCTACCTGGTACCCACAGAGGCCAGAAAGGGGGCATGGGATCCCCTGGAACTGGAGTTTCAGATGGTTGTGAGAAGTTCATGTGGGTGCTGAGAATTGAACCCCTGTCCTCTGGAAGAGCAGCCAGTGCTCTTAACCGCTGAGCCATCTCTCCATTTCTCCATCTCTCCCCCAAACATCCATTTCCATCTTGGTATAAAAGAATAACTTAAAACAGGGAACAAAAATAAAATGTTAAAAACCTAGAGGAACTTAATCTGTACAGAGATGAAGTTCAAAGGAAGCTGGGTGTCTCTGAAGTTTGTAGATGTCCCCATATGGCCCTGTGTCACGTGGGCCACGTGAATTTTCTGGGCTGAATGATAATGACAGCCCAGACCCAAACACATTGCCTGCTTTTTCCTCGTGAATTGTAAATTCGCTAATATCCTGGGCTGACTCTGAACCCAGTAGCAACCTCTCAATGTAGACAAGGTGGGAAAAATAACAGTGAACACAGAGGGCCAAGGAAAGGGCTTAGCAGCTGAAGTTGCTTGCTGCCTAGACTGGCAGTCTTAAGTTTGATCCCTGTATTCTATTTTCCTTTCTGTTGTTGATAAAACACTGACCAAACCTTTAAGGGAGGCAGATGCAGGTGAACCTCTCGGTTCAAGTGAGTTCCAGGACAGCCAGGGCTACACAAAGAAATCCTGTCTCAAAAACAAAACAAAACACTGGCCAAAGCAATTTGTGTGGGGGGGTGAGGATTTATTTGACTCACACTTTGAGGTCACAGTTCATCATTGAGAGCTGTGTAGCAATGCTTCACTAGCTTTCTTATACACAGCCTAAGACCACTGTCCACAGTGGGATGACTCTCTTCCATCCAGTAATTAAGACAGTTCCCCTATAGACATGCCCCATAGGCCAGTCTAATCTGGGCAATCCCTCAATTGAGCCTCTCTCCTCAGGTGACTTTAGGCAATGCCAAACTGACAGTTAAAGCTAAGACATCCCCTGAATTCTTGTGGTAAAAGGAGAAAACCAACTTCCAAAAGTTGTTTTTTAGATTCCACTATGGTATACCTGTGTGCACCCCTCAACAAATAAATAAATATAAATATAAATCAAAATTAAAATGAATATACACAATACGGTTGTTTTAATCAAATTAAGTTATCTTTGTCTTTAAGAATTAAATCACTTTCAGTTAGATAAACTTTATTCGGTTAACTAGTTGCTTATTGTTTTCCAGCATTACATGTTTAAGTTTGCTCCTTTTAAAATGTTTGACTTGTGTGTGTGTGTGTGTGTGTGTGTGTGTGTGTGTGTGTTGTGTGTATGTTCATGAAGTAGGGTGGGGACATGCATGTGCCATGGCATGAGTAGAGGCCAGAGGACTAGCTTGTACAGTCTGCCTCTCCTTCCATCCTTGCATGCATTCTGTAAATGAAGTCAGATGGCCAGGCTTGTGAGGTGAGCAGTTGCCCACTGAGCCCGCTCACCAGCTCCTTTACACTCATCTTCCTTCCCCCTGATATTCAGGTCGCTCAGTGTGTCTCACCAAAGGGACCTCTGGCATGTTCAAGGACGTACTTTTTTGGTGCTTCTCATGTTCCTTACTTGGGTAAGTCTCCATTAATACATAATGGTTCTTCCCACAAAGGGGAAGTTAACACACAATTTACTATTTTATGCAAAATGCCATCTTGTGGGCCTTGACTCTCTCCTGATTGCAATTTGAGAATTGATATGTCTAACTCATTCCTCAAAGAATACATTTCAAGGGGAAAATCGTTGATTCATCCTATACTTTGAGGTCTAGCCTGTGCCTGCCCTGAGCTCAGTGTGGGAAGATGAGGTCTAGCCTTGTGTCTGCCCTGAGCTCAGTGTGGGAAGAAAGGCCGACATTACTAAGACATAGTCTGAGATAGCAGGGGATGTGGGAGATGGTGTGACTTTGGAGACCATGGCTGAAGTCCTGCCTAGTTGCTTTTGTGAGATGAGGGAGAATTCGCCACCATAGGATGCGCCCATAGCTGAGGACCTGTGTAGTGTCCTTCAGGAGGACGAGGCTGAGCAGGAGGACCCTGCTTGCTGGGTAACTTTGAAGCTTCAGGTATCCAAAGAGACTTGGGGAAAACTTGAATTAGTGAGGCTCCCATCATTGCTTCCCAAAGGTCAGTGTATCAGAAGCTAATACAGAAGCCAGGAAACTGGGGGTGGGGGATGGGTGGGGGCAGAACCTCAAAGTTAAAATTTTTCTAAAATAAAAAATATTCCAGAGCCTGAGGTTCTGTGGAATGAGTTGAGAAAAGGTGGAGGTGGGGGTGGGGTTGCATATGTTGAATTTAACTTAAAAGGAAACATTTCTCTTATAGGTGATGATGACAAGCTGCCCAGGACAACTGAGCAAATGTAAGTCCTGTGCTAGTCTTATTTCTTCTAAGCTTTGTGGCTCTCCTGCTTCCCCTTGAGGTCAGCAGTGATTGGCGTCTGATCATGAGGAGACACTGCTGTGCATTTTCCCAGTCAGTCCCCAGAACCTCTCCGCTTGGAACCTGGGCCAGAGGGCTTTGCCAGCTTTGTCATGTGCTCCTCCCTCTGGAACCTTCCCAACTTCCTGTGTGCACCCCCATGCATCTGCATGACATAACTTCCTTTCATACATTTCATACACAGTAAAACATGTTTAGTTAAGGTTTTTTCCAAAACTGAAACAGTCTGCAGTTCCTTGGGGGAATCTGTTATCTCATATGGTCTGAACAGTATTTTCTTTAGACTTAACATTCAGGCTTGTGGAACAGAGCTGTATTCTAAATATCAGCAGTGTAACTTTAGAGAGGTCCTACTTAGTATTAACTTCCCTCCCGAGTGCCTGGCATAAGTGACATCTAAACCACTTCTTCCCAAAGGTGGGCGGGGATTGGCCACGAATAGTTGTCTGTAGCTCATTTCATTATGAACTAGGTTTCTGTGTGTGAGAGTAATCTGACTGCAGCATTGCTGTTGAAAAATCAGGGTTGCTTTGGTTAATCTGCCTGGTTAGACAGTGCCATCCCCCTCCCACACAGGCTGCAGTTGGTGATAATCAGTCCAGGGAGCACATGCAAGCTCTCAAAGGCCATGCATTGATCATAGTGAAGCTTCTGCAACAGCAGACGTGAAGCATTCCACATGACATTGCTTACTGCACATGACAGTCTGCTTACCATACATGACAGTCACTCACTACACATGAAGGCTGCTTAATACATTTTGTTTTCTTGAGACAGGGTTGTATTAGTTACTTTCCTTGTCACCATGATAAAATACCTGGCCAAAACACAAAACTTAAAAAGGAGAGGGAGCAAGATGACTCAGCGGGTGAGAGTGCTCTCTGCCAGGCCTACAATCCCTGAAACCAGAGAGATTGAGAGAACCAACTCTCTTGTTCTCTGACCTCCACACACATATGGTGCACCATTGTGTGACCTGTTCCTGAGGAGACGAACAAACAGCTCCTCACGTTACCACAAAAGTTCAGCTTGTAAGCCAGCAAGTTTATTGGGATTACTTATGTAAGTGTGGCTATCTCAAAGGCAGCTGTGACTACAGCATTGACTGCCCACCCCATCCTGGGTGATGAAGCTGTCTGCGGGACTTGCAGGCAGCTGAGCCTATTGGAGGGTTTCCTCAGCAGCCTTTACTGCACACATAACCCTGGAGAGGGAGGGGCCTAGTGCAGTTGGTCAGTTTCAGGGACTTCTGAGATGGAACAAGATTTTACTTTCAGTCTTCATCAGCTTTTCTTTAGAATTTCCTGAGTCTTGCCAGGCATGTTCTTTAATCCCAGGACTTGGGAGGCAGAGGCAGGTGCATCTCTGGCCAACCTGGTCTACAGACTGAGTTCCAGGACAGTCAGGGCCACACAGAGAAACTCTGTCTTGAAAATAATAATAATAATAATAATAATAATAATAATAATAAGAAGAAGAAGAAGAAGAAGAAGAAGAAGAAGAAGAAGAAAGAAGAAAGAAAATAAAATTTAGAAGTAGAATTTCCTGAGTTTTAATAAGCATTTCCCCTAGGATGGACTATTTCATATGGGAGGAAATTGCTACATAACATGGGTGCATGCTACAAACCCTCCCATATACAAATCAATAAATAAAAGTTTTTTTTTTAAGTAAAAAATAAAAGCACCAGCAATGGCTTAACAGGTAAAAGCACTTTCTGAGCAAGGTGAATGAACTGAATTCTATTCCCAGAGCCCACAAAAATCTGGATGCCATGGCTTATATCTGTAATGCTAGTATTCCTGTGTCAAGATAGTCAGAGACAGAGGAATTTCCTGGAAGCTCATGGGCCAACTAGCATAGAAGTACACAGAGCAGCAGGAACAACCAGAAAGACCCTGTCTCAGGAAGGTGAATGGAAATAACTCACTACCATAAGCTGTTCTCTGTGACACATGCTCACTCCTCACCCCATAAACACACATCATACATATATATACAGAATAATGATGACAGTGGTAATAAATTAATAAGTAAATATGCGATGAAGCTAAGTTAAAGGAAGAGGACCAGAGTTAATTTCCCAGCACCTCTGTCAAGCTGCTCACTTAAATGATCCACTAGAGACAGTGACTGACAAATATGCTAATTAAGCCAATTAAAAAATATATGAGTTCTTTTATAAGCTGTCGATTGAGGGTGGGCTCATGCCTCAAAGTCTGTTGGGGCTAAAGCTTGGGGGTACACCATTTTTTGTTTGGTTTTGTTGTTTTGTCTGTTTTTGGTATGAGTTCTCTGTTTGCATGTATGCCTGCATGCCAGAAGAGGGTATCAGATCCTATTTTTTTAATATAATTTATTTTTGTTTTACTTGCATGTATGTCTGTGTGAGGGCGTCAGATCTTGGAGTTACTGACAGATGTGAGCTGCCATGTGGGTGCTGGGAATTGAACCTGGGTCATCTAGAAGAGCAGCCAGTGTTCTTAACCACTGAGCCTTCTCTCCAGCCCAGGGTACAGTGTTGTTAAAAACAAACCCCACACTTAAATCAGTGTTTTGGAAAGATAGAACAACATCTTTCTGCAAGCTTGGCAGTATTTTCCAGACACCACATGGATTCAGTGATTTCTGATTTACACTTCCTGTTATTTTAGTTTTTGTTTTAGGCTGCACCCATGTCAGTTATTCTGGCTAATACTTCTGGACCATGGTCAGGGCCATGGCCAATCCCGAAAGTGTTGCCAAGGCAGATGTGCCCATGGAGGGGACGGAAGGGTGAAGAATGTCTAGACAGACACAAGATAGAGTCAGGACAAGATGCCATTGCCATCTCATCACAACCACCTGCAGCTCTGGATCTAGGAGATCTGGTGCCTTCTTCTGGCCTCTGGGTGCCCACACACATAATTAAACTCTGGGGGCAAAAGATTGTGTTTTTAAATTCTGTGTTACTTTAACCATACTGTATATACCAGGTTTTTGTTTGTTTGTTTTTTACATTTCTTTCACTTTAGTAGCAAGCTGGCCCTTTTTTCCATTTCCATGCTCTCTGTGCTTAGCCACTGCCTAGGATTCTCATGCTGGGCCATTTGATATTGCCTAAACCTAATCCATTGGCGCCTTGCATCCCAGGTTAACATTAAGGAGTACTTAGGCCCATGTCAGATATTCCAAATCACAATGCTAGTGGGGACCTGGACCTCATGGAACCCTGGTTAAAGGTGACACTAACGCTATATGGGCCATGTTCTGTATAAGGCACAGTAAAGTGGAGTAGCTGGTATTATATTGAGTGGTATTTGAATCAGAAGTCTAGAGGGGAGGGGTATACTTAGCCAGTGTTAGATTGAGTGATATTTGAACCATGGCAGTGAGGTGGGTATCTTTGTATATCCTGAAGTATAGTCTTTATATAACTTTACCCCATCCAGCTTGGTGGCACATGTGTATATCTTCATATTTACATTCAAGGAGGATCCAGATGGTTCAAGATCATTCCTGGCTGCAAAAAAACTTCAGGGCTGGCTTAGGCCTCAGAAGCCCCTGCCTCAAAAACAAAACAATTACAACAAAAAGCACAAATCATTCACTCAAGTGTCATGGTGTGGAGAAATCTTTCTAGTTTTACCCAGAAGTTGACAAACTCATGTTAGTGTACCTGCCAGGCCACTTCCTACCACTATATCCTCTCCTGTGGCCTGGCTAACCATATATGGATATGTGGAGGTGTGTGTGTGTGTGTGTGTGTGTGTGTGTGTGTGTGTGTCTGTGTGTGTGTCTGTGTCTGTGTCTGTGTGTGGGGGGGGGAGAGAGAGACAGAGAAAGAGACAGAGAGGAGAGAGAGGGGAGAGAGAGAGAGAGAGAATGATTCAATGCTACCTACATTAGTGCTAGGAATTCAATCTAGGTTCTCTGCAATAGTTGTTCTTAATCACTCATCAATCTTTCTATCCCAAAATGTGTTGTCTGTGCTGGTCTCAACTGGTGGTCCTCCTGCCTTTGTCTCTTCAGCATATCCTACAGGGTCTTACTATGTAGCTTTGGCTGTCCCAGAACTCACTATGTAGACCAGGCTGGCCTCAAACTCAGAGATATGCCTGCCTCTGCCTCCACAGTGCTGGGATTGAAGGCTCGCTCTACCAATCCTGGCTTGTTGCTTTGTTATTTGAACTTCTTTGTTCTATTTTCTTCTTTAACTCTGAATTATGACCTGTAAAGTGGAGGTGTGAGACAGGAGGTAAGGAATTGAAGGCGATGACAGTGTGGTGTGGTTCCAAGCTGAGAGTCGTTCACGTTTACTGTTTCTGTGACCTTAGACAACCTATGCTACTTTTGTGACATTGCTTGCTGAATATCAGCCCAGATGTTAAGCTCTTACCACCCTCAAACCATTAGAAGAGTCTCACAGATTTCAAATTATGTATTCTCTGTGACGTCTTACCAATTCCTTGCCAAGCAATTCCCAGCACCCACAGTTTATGAGTTAAACCAGAGCTATGAGTTGAGAGTTTCTTTTGACATGAGTTTAGAGTCCCATTTTTCAGTTAGTTCCATTTTTCTTGGTTTACTTTTTTTTTAAGATTTATTTATTATGTATACAACATTCTGCCTCCATGTGTGCCTGCACACTAGAAGAGGGCACCAGATCTCATTATAGATGATTGTGAGCCACCATGTGGGTTCTGGGAATTAAACTCAGGACCTCTGGAAGATCAGGCAGTGCTCTTAACCTCTGAGCCATCTCCAGCCCCCAGTCTTGGTTTATTTAAAACCATTATTAAAAGTTGATTTCTTGGGAGGCAGGCCTGGTGCTTTATGCCTGTAATGCCAGTAGTTTGGAAGGTGGGAAGATAGTTTGAGGCTAGCCTGCCTTACACACAGAATTTATGGGCATAGAACTTTCCTTAAAGAATATTTTTTTAATTTATTTTTTGTGAAGAAGTGTTTTATCTGCTTGTATGTTGTGTACCATGTGTATGCATTGGCTGTGAAGGCCAGAAAATGACATCAGATCCCCTGGAACTGAGTTACAGACAGTTGTGAGCTACCGTGAGGGTGCTGGGAATTGAACCCTAGTCCTTTTGGAAGAACAGCCAGTGCTCTTAACCATTGAGCCATCTCTTCTGCCCCAGGCATAGTTTTTTTTTTTTTTTTATGAGTCTGTGTGATACTATATTAACCATTATTTTTTTGTTTTTAAAGTAGGCTCTTATCCCAGATATATGCTGCTGTTATTGAGGCTGTTTTGGCTGGCATTGCATGTTATGCTAAAACTTGCAGTCTGGCAAAGGTAATTTAAGTACCATATTTCTGTTTTGGTAGTCATTATATTGTAAATCATCCTAACCATTTTGTTCTTTGGATGCCTTGCAGTGCTCACTTTTATATGAGTTAGGGCACTGGTAGCCAAGCCTGTACACTTGAGCTGCTGCCGCCTATGAGCATGCTGCTATTATTTTATGAACCTTTATAAACACCTGTTTGTGTTAAAGTCATTGTTTGGTTAATAGTTTAGACAGGACACTTTGAGATGTCAAAGAAAACCAGATTATTACATTGAATTTTAATGAAGCAGTAAAGCTTATTTTGAGCTGTGTAGTTGTTTCCTGTGATTGAGTGTTTAAAACTCAATTCAGGCTAGAGAATCTGACTTACCTTTCCTAGGCAAGCCTGCATATACTTGCTTTCTGACCATTTTCTTCCTTGCTGTTTGCGGTTAACCTGCCCTGCTGAGTTGGATTCCTAAATCTGACCCAGTAAGATGAGAAGAGACGGCTTGATGCCTTCCAAAGCCAGTAGGACTGACTTTTCCTGAAGGAAGCCAGTTGACAGTGGAAAGGTTGTGTATGCCGTAGATATCAGAGGGACTGTAGCTGTAGTCTCCAGCTCCTTGGCATCCATCCCCCTTCCTACTGAACTTGAATCCTGGTGCTGATGTGGGTTTTCTAAGCTCTTTTAGCTGCTACAAAGTAGAAAGCCTGTGCAAAGCCATGTGATGTCCTTCAGTATACATTCTCACATCTTTTTTCCCCTAACTGTTCATCTATAGCTTGAGTTATTTAAATATTCTTAATGTCTAGCAGAAACTGAGGGCTTTGGTCCCTCCCCAGAGCCAGGGGAGTGGGGACACAACAGCACATTTCTAGTGCTCACATAGCAGCACTCCAGCTGCCTAATTGGCTGCTTCCATCTCTCCAGCAGATCAGATGCCAGTGCGCCCCTGCCCAAGTACAGTTTCCTGTGAGTCCAGCAGGCACCTGTCCCCATAACCTGATGCTTTCACTTTAAGCTTTGGAGGTATACGAAGTAGTCACATAGAAGGGAAGGGCCACCTTTTAGAAGGGCCTTTCTTATCAGTGATACATGTATATATATATTTTTGCTGCTTGGAAACTTAACTGTTTTGTTGCTGCTTTTACAGGCCAAGGAGATAGCAGAGCATACTCTGGAATCTGGGATAATGTTCACTGAGTTGGTTCCATTCAAAGCTGATCTACGGTAAGCTATAGCTGGTATTTTTAATGAGAATTAAGAAAAAATTAAAGACCCCCTTGTCCCTTATAATTTATATTTCACCCTTCTCTCCTTTTGAGAAATGTTCCAGTGAAATAATAGGATGAAGGAGAATCACTCATGATCAGGATGGAGGAGCTATAGCAGGAAGAGTCACACGGGTTTTGAAGCTAGAATGTGAGGCAGTTTTATACTAGAACTGTGGGCATCCTGATAGGCCTGGTCCCAGAGATAAGGAGGTAAAGTGGGGACCTCAGAGGTAGAGTTGTGAGGGGCAGGGATTTGGCACATGAAGATAATCACTGATTAAAAGACTTGCCCCAGAGCTCACCTGCCTTTCAGGTGGTAGGGAGCCCGACTCCGTGTGCTCCTGTCACATCTCCCACGTGTCCCCTTAGGGCTGGCTCTGTGCTGCCTTCACTCAGAGCAGAATTTCCCAAATGCAGTCCACTCCACCCTCAAACCCACAAGAGGACTATTTTTTTTGGTGCAGTTTTTACAAAGGATATGAGAGGCCAGTACTGGAAAGTTTATTTAACAATACTTCTAATCAGGCATGGTGGCACATGCCTTTAATCCCAGCACTTCAGAGACAGAGGCAGGTGGATCTCTGTGAGTTAGAGCCAGCCTGATCCATTTGCCAAGTTCCAGGACAGCCAGAGCTACATAATAGTAAGACACCCTATCTTTAAAAAAAAACAAAAAATACTTCAGGGTGAGCCTGAAGTACAGTTAGTACATACTAACTGTAGTGCTTGCCCCCAGCAGTGAAGAAAGGAGCATTTGGTAGGTAGGTTAGGCGGCTGACGTAACAGAAGAACTCTGGTGCATGGCTGCAGCTCTAGGAGTGGAGGGAAGAGCAGGAACTCTGGTGCAAGGCCTCCATCTTGCTGCAGGTCTCCTTTCCCAGAGGTCCTCCTTCTCCTGCTGTGCTGATTTAAGAGAGAGAGGGAACCTTCCACATCTGTTTGTGGAGCACTCGCTTTGTAGAGTGATTGGACAAGTAGATGTTAGTTGCTGTGGTAGTGAGGCCTTCTCTGCCCACAAGGCTGACACAGTCACTCTGTTCCTCCTGTCCTCCAGCTCTTGCCCATGCCACCTGTCAAGTTTCTTGGGCCTGATTAACATCGTAGCTGGAGGAAGGTAGAAGGAGAAACGACTGAGCAGGAAGAAAGTCTCCCAGGCTAGTCTGAAGTCTGAAGTCATAACTGCTTCCCTCCACCAGGGTCACTTCACTGAGGTCCCTAAGTTCATCTTCACATTAGCGTGTCTTCCCGCAGAATGGGGAGGAAGAGAGAACAGTTTGTAGACACAGGAGGCTCATGTGTTATTGACTAGTTCTTGCTAAAACCAGAAGTTGAGCTTGTATAAGCACATACAATTTTACAGCTTTCTTGGGCTGACAAGGTGGCTTCCCAAGAAAGTCAAGCCTGGTGACCTGAATTTAGTTCCCAGAATCCACGTGGTGAGTGGAGAGAACTAACTCCTGTCCTTTCCCCTCTTTGTGTGCAGGGTGGTGTGCACACATACACATATATAAAATAAATGTTGAAAAAATAAATGTTGAAAAAAAACTTTTACAGAAAGAGTAAGCCAAGGCCGAGCTTGGTGGCACATATCTGTAATCTCAGCACTCAGCAGGCAGAGGCAGGAGCATCCCTGCAAGTTTGCGGCCAGACAGATTTACAGAGCAATTCAAGGACACGCAGGGAGACTATCCCAGAAAGACCTTTGTCTCCCAGAGGGAAAGCAGGGAAGTTGTCCTTCAGTTCTGAAGGCTTTGGACAGCAAAAACACCTTCTGCTTGGATACAGAGCAGGGCTAGCAAGTTGACTCAGAAGAACTGAAAAGGAGGAGGATCCAAGTAGTCTGTAGACACTGAGAGCAGGAGCCCTGGGCCAGGAGAGGGCCACTCCCAGTCTGCAGTGTGTATTGTTAGGGCAGTCTTGAGACTTGAGACTGTGAGAACTACCCACAGATGCAGGGCAGTGGGTAGAATAAGATCCTGGTTCCACACCTGGTGAAGTCGTGTGACCTTGAGAAAGGCATCTAAAATAACTAAGCAGGGATGACACTCCAACAGTAGTGGTGTATGCCTTTAATCCCAGCTCTTGGGAGGCAGAGACAGAAGGATCTCTATGAGTTCGAGGCCAGCCTTACTAGAGCTACATAGTAAGACCCTGTCTATAAAAGAAACAACAACAAAAGGTATAACATTAATAGATTGAGTGGCCTTGACAGTCCAGGGAAGATACACTGAGGAGGTAAGTATTTCAGAGGACTCTGAACAAGAGTCTTGACTTGTATTTTGTTTCCTCTCTGATCTACAGCTCCAAGGTGGCTTTTCATATACATGCTGTGAATAACCAGGGAAGGTAGGTGCAATTATAGTTACTCCTTTCATGGGGAAGTGTAAGGACAAAGAGGCTGTTCAGTTGTGGTACATGCCTGTAATCTCAACACGCAGGAGGCAGAGGCAGGAGAATCAAGAGTTTGAGTCCTGAGGGCTAGTGAGATGACTCAGGAAGGGCAACGAGGTCATAAGTTTATGGTCATCCTCCGATACCTAAAGGTGTAATGCCGGCCTGGGATATGTAAGACTATCTGAGAGAGAGACTTAATAGCTACTACCATTATTGGCCAGCACATTACACTCTGGGAGAGGTGCCATTCCAGGCTTTGGATCTGCACTTGCTTCCCTTGTCTGAGTCCCTGTACCCAGTTTTTCTGATGGAAAGTTAAGAGCCTGCGGTCAGGTACTACCATTATTCTTTCCAGTGCTAATTCTATACACACGTTACCCAATGTTTGTTGTTTTGTTCTTCGTTGAGAGAGGGGTCTCCTATAGCTCAGGCTATCCTTAAACTTCTGTATTCCTGCCTCTATTCCGCAGTTGGCATAGTGAATTTGAAGCCAGCCTGGGTCATATGAGGCCCTGTTTTAAAACAAACAAAAACTATAATCTTTTAATGTATTTCTCTATTGTCTCTCTCTTCTAGAATTGTGCCTCTGGATAATGAAGATAGCTTATCCTTTGTGAAAACAGTAAGCAATTAGCAGCGCTCTTTAATAAGAGTCAGCTGGCTGGGGTGGCTATAGCGAGTCATCTGCAAAGGATTTGTTGAAAGTAGATGACTGAGAAGTCCTACAGGCAGCTGAGATTGTGATTACCTTGTGTGGAAATGTGAACTGAGCACAACAAACAAGTTTTCAAGTTTCCTTTTTTTTATTTAAGACTTTATTTTTATTTGTGTGTATGTACCATGTGTGCTGGTATCCAGTAGAGAGCAGAAGAGGGCATCAGATCCTCTGGAACTGGAGTTACAAGCAGTGGTGAGCTGTCCAGTGTTGGTGCTGGGAACAGAACTCTGGCCTTCTGGAAGAGCAGCACATGTCCTCAGTGCTGAGCCATCTCTCTAGCCTTTCAAGGGCTTCTTTTCACTGTAAGATTTGCATTGGCTGCCTTCACCAGAACCAGGGGAATTAGACAACAGTGCACAGATACCTGTGTGTCTTGTGAAGTCAGGGAGTGAGAGCAGAGTTTCCGTATCCTCTGCTAGGGCAGTGGAATGGTTTAAAAATAAACTGAGCCAGGCATGGAGTTTACACCTTTAGTTCCATCTCTCCAAAGGCAGAAGCATGCCAGCCTGATCTACATAGAGTTTCCAGACCCACTAGGAGTGCCTCAAAAAACAAAACAAAAATAAATAAAATAAAAATGGAACTGGGATTGACATGTAAAACTAGCTTGTTTCAAATTTAAATTTAAAAAAATTATTACAAAAAACCTAACACACACACACACACACACACACACACACACACACACACACACACACGTAGATACATATTGAAATAGTGGCAGGGCCTGAAGAAGTCAGAATTTGTAGGCTATTTTCAGCCACAAGCCAAGGGCTCCATTTACTCTAGGGCAACCCTGACATAAAAGAGTATTGGCAAACAACATGAAAAGATGGTAGATTAAAACCAAGATTCTAATTGTAGTATATATGTGTGCTTTCTTAATTCCAGAAAGCTATGGTCATATACAGCTGAGTGGAGTAGCTGTAGATGACTTATTAAAAATGCATCTTCTCTCCCCTCAAAGTAATAATAAAAAGTATCCTTATCCCAAGTAAAAAATCATTTCCAAGTTCTTAACACTATAAGAATAGTTTTTAAAGTTGTGAATGATGAATGTTTTATACCCTATGTGGTCCCTTTGAGAAAATCTAAACTATGTATTGGGAAATGCCATGTATGATGGTACACACCATTAATCCCAACAATCAGGAGACAGAGACAGTTGGAGCTCTGTGAGTTCGAGGTCAGTCTGGTCATCAATGTCTAAATTCTTTGTCTGTGTTTGAGTATTTTTCTTATTTTCATTATTAGGTCTTTCTAAGGTTTATATCTTACAAGCTTGTAACTTTGTTCAAGGCTGTGAGGTCAGACCATGCTCTGCATTCCTGGCCATTTGTGAAGCCTTTCCCACTGTTATCTGGGCATAAAGCTGTTTCTCTCCGGACTTAGTTAATTGGTTCATTGCTTTTTCCTGTTACCCACAAAAATTTCAGAACTTAAACATAAACAGCTGATCTTAAAATCTTGTGCCATAGGTTAGAGGTTCATACAAAGTGTTAGTTGCTAAAGGGTCTGAGTAGGAAGTGCAGCCAGTCCGTATTATCATCTAGATCTAGCAAAAGAAGCTGGTATAGCAATTTAGGTCACCTTTGTGTCTAAAAGACTTTGATTCAACAAACCAGACACCTGCAATACTGTCCTTGTGTATATCCGTGAAAGTTTAACTTACGACAGTACACAGAGATACCCAGTCCAGTTCATTGCCTTGCCAGCTAGCTAATAACAGAAAACAGGCTTCTGGGTTGATCACCATTTTGTGGAACGAAAGCTTAATTATTATGAAGGCATAGCTTATTCATCATAAATACACAGTATGGGAAGAAGTCATCCTTCTGTCAAATCGTAGGAATAACAGTACCCAGTAAATGCGGAGCACACTGCTAACAGTTGTGGGGAGAATCCTATGGAGAGTTATGATAGCACACAAGAGAATTACATACAGAGCCAGCCGTCCGTTATTCATCGGCAATGATCTCATAAGCTTTGCTTAGGAGGTTCCTACTTACTTGTTCATCTTGCTCATAAGGGCCAACCTTATGAATATCAGCTGTCATCTACTGCGTGTTCTTGGCAGACCCTGACAAGGCAACTAAAAATCTCCTCTGAAACCTGTTGATCCAGGCGCCCACAGTTCAAATCATACTCAGCACCACTATCTTCTATGTTCCTACTGGAATGGCCCATTAAGTAGCATTTAAAGCATTCAAATGCCTTTTTAATCTATAGTCCCCAGGTCCATATTCCTTCAAATAAAAGTATGTCCAGGACTATCACAGCAGTATCCAGTCCTGGTACCAATGTCTGTCTTAGTTAGGGTTTCAATTGCTGTGAAGGGACACCATGACCATGGCAACTCTTATAAAGGAAGAACATTTAATTGGGGTGGCTTACATTTTCAGAGGTTTAGTCCCTTATCTTTATGGGCAGCATGCAGGCAGACATTGTGCTAGAGAAGGAGCCGAGAGTTCTACCACCTTGATTTGCAGGCAACAGAAAGTGAACTATGTCCCACACTGGGCATAGATTAAGCACATGAGACCTCAAAGCCCATTCCCAAAGTGACATTCTTCCTCAACAAGGCCATACCTACTTTAAAGGCACACCTAATAGTGCCATTCCCTTTGGGGATCATTTTCTTGCAGCCCACCACTTGTCACCTATAAGGTGTGGAGATTGGGATACTGTGGTACTGGGTGGAGAAAATGTAACATATGTTGAAATGATGAATAAAAAGGTGAGGTGAAGTGAGTACCTTTCAGCGGGTCCTGCCAAGGTATGCCGCTAAGCAAACATGCCACACAACACGCCACACAACAACCGAGTTAGTGCAAGAGGTTTATTGGGGGAGCGGGGAGGGAGAGAGTGAAACAGTGATAGGCCATGTCGGAGTGGGGACATGAGAGAGGGGCTGGCAGGCAGACAGACAAGAGGAAGAAGAGAGGAGAGAAAAGCAAGAGAGGCAAGAGAGGAAAGAAACGGCTAAGAGAGGTGTAAAGTAAAAGAGACAAAAAAGGTAAAGAGTGAGCAGAGCGGGGGGGGGGGGCACTTTTAAGGGATGCACATATCAGATGACTGACTGTGGAAAGGTACCTGATGTGACCACATTGGCGGCAGAGGCACGCGGCTGCTATGATGTACACTAACATATAACAGGCTAAAGGTATCAATATTTAAGTAGTAAAGTGAAGGAGGAGTGGGTAAGGAGGAAAAGGTGAAATAAGAAGGGAAGTATGTGGT
The DNA here is from genome assembly GCA_030556225.1 of Cricetiscus sungorus. Lineage (NCBI taxonomy): Eukaryota > Metazoa > Chordata > Mammalia > Rodentia > Cricetidae > Cricetiscus > Cricetiscus sungorus. Next base: position 66,131,950 of record JANBXA010000372.1, on the reverse strand, counting down.
TGAAGAGTCAGCACATGAAAGAGTGCTGAGATGATGATGGCTCTGCAGCACGAGGTCCTGAATTGGAACCCCCAACACCTGTGTAAACAGCCAGACATGGCTACATGTACCTGTAACTCCAGCATTGGGAGCATGAAAACAGGTAGATCTCAAGAGCTCTCTGGCCAGCCACCCTAGCCACAAAACAAAACAAGCGAACAAACAAAAACAAAAGTAAACTTTAGTGAGCATTAGGGTTTCTGTTGCTGTAGTAAAACCCTATGGTCAAGACTGCTTATACAGGGAAGAGTTTGCAGGAATAAGAGTCCAGCAGCATCATGGTGGGGAGCATGGCAGCAAGGTAAACAGGCAGGCATGGCATTGGAAGAGCAACTGAAAGAAAGCTCACATCTCAATCCACAAACAGAAAACCAGAGAGAGCTAACTGGAAATGGCACAAGTGTTTTGAAATTCAAAGTGTACCCCCCAGTGACATACTTTCCAACAAGGCCACACCTCCTAATCCTCTTCCAACAGTCACCAACTGGGGACCAAGTATTCCATGTCCAGGACTGTGGGGGACATCTCATTCAAACCACCACATTCCATTCTGTGGTCCCCATTGTCTCATAACCGTATCATAATGCAAATTTAGTTCAGCTTCAAAAATCCCCATAGCCTTTTAGTCTCGAATATTTAAAAGTCCAGAGTCTCTTCTGAGACTCAAGGTAGGTAATCTCTTAATTGAACCTCCTTCAAGTAAAGCAGATTACAAAGTGTCTTAATTAGTGTCTGCTGCTGTGAAGGGACACCATGACCACAGCAACTTTTAAAAAGGAAAAACATTTAATTGGGGTGGCTTACATTTTCGGAGGCTTAGTCCATTATCATCATCATAACGGGTGGGACATGGCAGGCAGACATGGTTTTGGAGAAGTAGTGGCATGTGTTACATCTTGGCTTGCAGGCAACAAGAAATGGCTTGGTGTAAGACACTGGGTGGTGTCTTGAGCCTAGGGGAGACCTCAAAGCCCGCCTTCACAGTCACACTTCCTCCAACAAGGCAATGCCTACTCCAACAAAGCCACACCTCCCAATAGTGCTGCTCCTTTCAGGGGCCATTTTCTTTCACCACCACCCATACTTTTCATGCAATGGCACAGAATATACGTTAGTCTCAAAGGGAGGAATCAGGAACTCGCTCTATAGATCAGGCTGGCCTTGAACTCATGGAGATCCTCATGTCTTTGACTCCCTGGTGCTGGAATTAAAGTCTTGTGCCACTAAGACCATACACAGGGCCAATGTTTAAATAAATTAGAATTGGCAACTGTAGAGAAGCCAATATCCACTGCTGGCTGACCTAGAACTTACTAAGTAGACCAGACTGTCGTTGAGCTCACAGACACCTGCCTATATGTCTGACTTTTCTTTCTCAATGCCGATCTTTCCCTTTTAACACTGTTAAAATATTTTCAACTCTTCCCCAAAAAATAAATAAACAATAAATAAATAAAACAAAACTACTATGAACATGATGACACTATGACAAGTCAGTCTGATAACTCAGACGGCTGTAGACTAACAGATACGTAGCATATGCACTAAAGTGCTGTGGACAAAGGGATGGTTCATATTCCAAGCATAAAATGTAGCCATTCAATGTCCAGATTGGAATATGGCTTAAACCCCATGCATTGCTTATTTCTGGAGTTGACCATTCAATACTTTGCCTCCGCTGTTGGCCCTGAGTAGCTGAAATACAGTGAGCATAGCCTGGCTCAGACAGCAGGGGGCTCTGCTGTGCTGCAATGATCATTTGCAGCTGTGTGCTACCATGGAGACAGGCGTGTATACCAGCTAAATGAATACCTTTCCTTGCTCACTGAGAGAGCTGAAGCCTAAGCCAAAGGATCGGTGAAGTGTGATGCTGTGGGAAATGAGATGAACAGGTGTTCAAAAGCCTGAGGAAACAGCTGTGACTCTCTAGGCTGTCGCCAGTCATTATCAAGAATGAAGAGATGGCTCAGAGGTTAAGAGTACTGGCTGCTCTTCCAGAGGACCCGAGTTTAATTCCCAGCAACCACATGGTGGCTCACAACCATCTACAATGGGATTTGATGCCCTGTTTTTGACATGCAGGCAGACATGCAAATAGAGCACTCGTATACATAGATAAATAAATCTTAAAAAAAAAAAAAAAAAAAAAAGAGTGAAGGCTGTGGTGCTGGAGAGAGAGATGGCTCAGCAGTTGAGAGCAGGGAGTGCTCCTGCAGAGGACCCAGACTCAAGTTCACAGCCCTCCTGTGGGTGGCTCACAACTAACTGCAGCAACCTCTTCTGCCTTGTATTGGTAAGTGCACACACACAGCACACATTAAAAAAACATTTTTAAGTTTAAAGAGGAAAAGAAGGACTGCGTTGCTTCTTAGGAGGATGACAATTTGAGGGAATTTATAAGAACATAAAGAACTGTCCTTCCAGCCTGGGCATGTCTCAAGTCAAGGATCACCTGATGGAAAGCCTGAAGGCATTTCTCAGTTCAAAGTGTGTTTCAGCATAGATCTAGAGATTTGTCAGTATTCTTCTGCCATGTGCCGTGCAGCAATGGGCCGGTGTGCTGCTTGTGCTTCTCCTCTTGAAATTCCAGGCCGAGAATGTCTCATGCCCTTCTTCTCACTAACACAGGCTTGTATGACCATCTATGACATTCCTGACTTGCTGGGAGGAGGAGGAGGATGCTTAGGCTCTGTGGTCTTCTCAGAGTCATTTTTGACATCTCGGATCCTGGTTAAAGAAAAGGGTAAGTGTGTGTGATGTCTAGAAAGCGAGCCTTGAAAAAAAAAATTATAAAATTGTAAATTAAGCCAAAGGTGATATAAACTGATTAATATGTTAAACTACTTACAGTAAGTAAATGTATATATTCTAATTAGTGAATAGTACTTGCCAATTAACAAGAAAAAATATGCTATTCAGTAGTTACACTTGGCAAAAAAAAAAACAAACAAACAAACAGGCTGTTCACAAAGGTAGAAAGCAAACAAGACAAATAAATTTATGTATATGAAGATATACAGCCTCAATAATGGTCAAGAGGAAACAATCTGTAAGGTAGATATTGGATACCACTTATTACTCCTTATGCTAGCCAAAAGAGGGAACAGTAAAGGGTGATAAGGTGTGGTGCTGGCACAATCGCCACTTAACCAGCTGTGGTCCTTTTGTTCTGCTTTGACAGAAATCTTGATTGCATAAGAAAGCAATTAAGTGGTTTGGCAACTTTTGTAAATCTTGGTGTTTGGCGGCAGCAGCAACAGAGGCCCCTCTAGTCCTCGAACCCTCATTACAGGCCTTGGGTAGCAGAACTCTCAGTTCTCCATGGGTGAGCACCTCCCTTGTAAGCCTGGGAAGCTGGGATCCTGCACTCCACAAGTGCAGACTTAGAAAACTGGGATTTCTTAGCCCCTAGCAGCCGCTGGTACAGCGTGTGACCGGCCGAGGTGTCAGAATTCCTCTGCTGTTGACAGCTGCCATTGTCACAGCTGCCAGGCCTGGAGTGTCTGAGACTTTTAGCCGTAAAAGCTTGCCAGCTCTCTGGAACTTTTCCAAATGTCTTCTGTCCTTTAGCCTCAGCTGTGCACCATCTCCCTATGCCATCCCTCTTATTTAAACTCAGTCACTGTCAAAGTGTTCATCTGCCCCTTCACTGTAAAGCAGATAGCCACATTGCTGTTGCTGTGGCTTGGCCTATGAACTGCTCAGTATTGCTACTACTTTGCTGCCTCTGCTGTCATTGTCACTCTTAAGTCTCAATTGCTTCCTTCTTCATGTTACCAGGTCAGCAAGCACCACTAAAAGTAGACAAGAAGAGATCGTTTGAGCGAAGCCTCATGTTGGACTTTAATATTGCAAAACCAGAGGAGGCCGCAGACAGGGCGTGTACCAGCCAGTTCAGCAAGTGTGTTAGATAGCAGAGAGGGCTTTGCACCAGTCACCGTGCATCTTACATGTAAACAAAGGTGTATTTTCACTGATCACACCATAGCCACAACAGTCACTCTGCTAGGTAGGCCACCAGGGGGAGTGCCCCACCTGTGACCTCAGTAGAAATGGTTAGTGTGTTGTCTAGAGTTTCCCAAGGTTTGTGATAGCAAAGTCTGGTATAAACTGAGATCGTTCTTGCTGAGGCTGCACCATCAGGATCAATAAGCTGTTACAGTTGTGTAGTTTTCTTAAGAGATTAGTGGATTGTTGAGAACAGTTAGCATATGTGTCACCTAGCTAGCCCTTTGACTTGCAGTCCTATTCATCTCAGCCAGGGCAGCAACAGGGAGTCCCATAACTGCCAAGTAGCCCCATCCTGCACCAGCTTTGCTTGTTTACAAGAAAGTAAAACATAAATGCTTTCAAAAGGAACTTAACTTATTTGTGATGGTGAGTACAGGGCACGTCTGTAAATCTAGCAGTTGGGGGCAGAATTGGAGGACCACTACAAGTCAAAGCCACCTTAGCCTACATAGCTAAGTTCTAGAAGAATGGATATACTATGTAATAAGGAGTATATAGTAAGATCCTGTCTCAAAATATCAAAACACACACACACACACACACACACACACACACACACACACACACACGTGGAAATTTGTCATTATCATGAAACAGGTTTTAGGCAGATTTTTTTTTTTTTTTTTTTTTTTTTTGGAGTTTAACTCCTGCTTAGTGCTCCCACGAGAGGACAGTCTGTTGTTCTTTTGTTACAGTTATAGAAGAAAAGCTGGAGAAGAGGGGGGTGGTCCCACGTGGGGGTACCAAGGTAAGGGACCACGTGGGAGAGCACAGCGGATTCCATAGCAGGTGGGGGTGACCAAAGTGGAGGGAATGCCAGGCAGATAGAGCTTAAGTGAGAAGTTTATTTAGAAAGGGTAATGAGGGGGAAGGGAAGAGATCTAGAGACACCGGGAACAGAAGAGGAGAGAGAGAAAGCAAAGAAGAAAGCAAAAGAGTATAAATGGGCGGGGTCTGTCTTTTTAGAGGTCCTTTACACCTACCTATAGACGAGTACTCAAGGAATACTGGGCTGACCAGAGCACTGCCTGAGTGCATTCTGCCAGGTGACAGGGGCAGGCCAGTGTAATGCCTGAATCCTTACACAGTCTGTGTTATCCTTCTCATTAAATTACGCTGCTGTCTTAGTTACTGTTCTCTTGTTGTGACAAAATACCATGACCAAGGCAATTTACAGAAGAAAGAGTTTAATGATAACAGAGCAGAGCCATGGCAGCAGGAACTTTGAGAGCTGGAAGCAGAAGGCAGAGAGTACTCTAGGAATGGTGGGAGGCTTTTGAAGCCTCAAAGCCTTCCCTGTGACACCTCCTCCAACAAGGCCGTACCTTCTAAACCTTCACAGACAGTTCTACCAACTAGCGACCAAGTATTCAAACATATGAGCCTATGGGGGCTGTGAATGGAGTTCTTAATTGGTCTAAATAACAAAAGCCCAGAGTCAGATATAGAGGGAAATGCTGAGAGATCAGAGAGGAGAGGGAGCAAGCCAAAGCCACCTTTACTTCATCAGCTTCCCGTGGAAAAGAGAGAGTTCCTGCTTCTTCCTGCTTATATCCTCTCTCCACTTCCTGTCTCTGACCTGCCATCTTACTTTTTGTTTCCACTCAGCCATGTCACTTCCTGTCTGTTTGTACAGACCTCCAGACCTCTATGGTCAGCTAGTGGCAAGCTCCTCTGATCTTCAGACAGGCTTTATTTGGACAAGCAAGATACCACCACAGGGGACCATTCTCAAACTGAAGCATGTGCTCCCTGGCCCCCACAGACTTTTGGCCTTACCAAAATGCACTGAGTCCGATTCCAAAAATCCCCAGTCTTTCAGTCTCAACACTGCTTAAAAGTTCAAAGTTCAAAGCCTCTTCTGAGACTCAAGGCAGTCTCTTAATTGTAAGCCCCCGTGAAGTCGAAAGGAAATTACAATCTTCAGACATACCGTAGCATAGAATATACATTACCATTGCAAAAGGAAGGAATCAGGGTACAGGGAGGAAGTATTGGACCAAAGCAAGATCAAAACCCATCCAGGCAAACTCCAAATCCTGTAGCTCAGTGTCATGTCAAAGGGTTCAGGTGGCTCTCACCTTCCAGCTTTGCTAACACCTGGTAACGGCAGATGTGACTTTAATGGGTAAACATAATACCTGTACTTGATAAAAATTAAAGGTAAAAGGGACTGATTCATGAGGTTTTACTTGTGTGTTTCTCCTTGTTCTGAAGAATACTCAACAACCCTTCACAGTCATCTCATTAGTCCTTCTGTCTCTAGATGAGGAAGCTCCCTTTGTGCATTGGGGGGGGGCATGTGGGCATGGGGAGCACCAGACTCTGTGCTAAAAGGAGCCCTTGCTTCTGAGAAGTGAAAGGACCTTTCTGTCAGAGTAGGTCTACAAGGTGGGCTAAGGTAGCTAGGCATAACTGGCATGTCTTTGGTCTTCCTGCAGGTGGCACTGTTACCCCAGAAACGAGCTACATCATCCTGACAGCGGCCATCCCCAGATTCTCTTCCTGGTTGGTTAGTGTCGTGCTCTGGTCACAGTGGGCCTAAACCCAGAAAACCCTGGGGCAGAAGCTCAACATGAACCTCTTCCCAGAGTCCCTGGAGGGTTGTCAGAGAGGGATAGAACCCATTCATAGTCTTCAAAACCTTCCAAAAGAGAACAAGTTATTTGTGAAGTCTCTGAAGGAAGACATTAGCACCCTCATGTAGATGAGAACATGGAGCTTAGGCTGACAGCCAGGAACTCCGTCCAAGGCCTCATCACCATCACCTGTCCAGGGGCTCGCAGACGTTGAGAAGTTGATTCCTTCCTTATCAGAGGGATTGCAGCTGTTTTTCTAAGTGCCTCTACATGTGGAAAAGTCCCATTTTCTTTTATCAGGATTGGTCTGAAATATAGTTTGGTTTTGTTGTTGTTTGGTTTTTTGTTTGTTTTGTTTTAGACCAAGTCTCGTGTAATTTAGGCTAGCCACAAACTTCTGACTCTGTAGCCACAGACTCCTTGATCCTCCTGCCTCCACCTTTGAAATGCTGGGACATGGGAGATATGTTAGCAAGGAATCAGGTATTTCACAGTTTAATTGCTGCAGGGATACATGACTTTCTTGGTGACGGCATCTCAGGCCACAAAACGAAGGGCGATGACCAGAGACAAGCTGGTAAGGCAGTGCTCCAAATGCTGGCCAAGAGTTCAATGCATAGAACCTGCAAGCTCCCTCTTCCTGAGCTGTGTTCCGGGAGCACTGCAAATGCCTTTGTTAGAAAAGGACCAGCTTGAAGGAAGTCTCAGTTTGTCCCAGCTCAGTGTGCAGAGGGCACAGGCATATAGCTTTGTTTTGTTTGTTCGCTTTTTCGAGGCAGAGTATCTCTGTGTAGCCCTGGCTTTCTTGGCACTCACTCTGTAGACCAGGCTGGCCTCAAACTGATAGAGATCCACCTGCCTCTGCCTCCCGAGTGCTGGGATTTAAGTCATGTGCCATCACAGCCTGGCCGTATAAGTCTTCTTGATTGAAAACTCTATATATAGTTTGTTTCCAGTAACTAAATCTACGTCATTTGAGATTAAACATTCACACACCATGAACGGGCAGCCTGGATGGGTGATGACAGCCAGGAACTAGTTCCAATGCCTCATTGCCATCACCTGCCCAGGGGCTCACAGCCTGGACTGAGTAAGGCCTGCCCTTAAAAGACAGCATCTTAGTATTTTAGAATCAGTTTCTGCAGTACTGTTGTACATAGGGGAAAACAAAGAGTCATGCGCTAACAGTATATTTAAATAAGGTGCACTCTGGCTAGGCGTGGTGGCAACTTTTTTAAAATTTATTTTATTTATTTTTTACATTGCAATCCCAGTTCCCTCTTCTTCCTCTTCTCCTGCTCTCCCCACCCCCCTTCCATCTGCCCCATGGAGAGGGTAAGGCCTCCCTGAGAAAGTCTAGTAATCCATCCCATCATCTAGTTGAGGCAGGACCAAGGCGCCTCTCCACCCCACACCCCTGTGTCTAGGCTGGTCATGGTATCTCTCCGTATAGAATGAGCTCCATTAAGTCAGTTTGTACATTAGTGTTATGTCTTGAACCCACTGCCGGTGGCCTCATATATTGTCCCAGTCACACCATTGTCACCTATATTAAGAGAATCTAGTTCGGTCTTATGCAGGTTCCCCATTTGTCAGGCCTGAGTTAGTGATCTCTCAGTACTTAGGTCAGCTGATTCTGTGAGTTTCCCCATCATGGTCTTTACTTTGGTGGCACACTTTTAATCCTGGAACTCAGTAAGCAGAGGCAGGCAGATCTCTGAGTTTGAGGCTGGCCTGATCTATACAGCAAGTTCCACACCAGCTGGAATGTATAGAGAGACCCTGCCTTATAGTACATGCTGGAAAGACCTCAGTATGCTCCCATTCGTCGGGAGGTGATTTTCCCCCACTGTGAAATGCAAGTGGAGATTGTGCGTCCTCTTCATGTACGGAGCTCATTAGCTGGCCTGAGGTCCTAGCAGAAAAACCCACCTTGGCCTAGTGCTTGAGCCCTGATGCTGACCAGCAGCATCTTCTCCAGTATGTCAGGGCCTGAAGGCACTAAATTGAAAATTCTTCATTTCCTTTGGCTACAGGTAGAAGATAATGAAATAAAATTGTCTGAGAAAGCCCTGCAAGCAACAAGGGTGAGCAGCATTTTTGTTCCCAGTGATAGCATCATTAACTTGAGGTGGGGGCTAGAGGGATAGCTCTGCTGCTCTTGCAGAGAGCCAACACCCACATGGTGGGTCATAACTGTTCATTACTCCAGTTCCAGGGGATTCCATGCTCTCTTCAGCCTCCCTGGGTGCCAAACACACACAGTGTACATACATACATGCATGTAGGCAAAGCATTCATACACATAAAATAAATATTTTTGTAAGGTAGCCCAAACGTAAGCAATTTGTAATGATAAAATATTTCCCCTTGGGGCTGGAGTGATGGCTTAGCAGTTAAGAGCACTGGCTGCTCTTCAGAGGGCACAGGGTCTATTCCTTGCACCCACACGGTGGCTCACAGCCATCTATCTGTAACTCTACTCCCAGGGCACCCCATGCCCTCTCTGGCCTCCAAAGGCACCAAGCATGCATATGGTACACAAACATACATTTAGACGAAAGACCCATTTACACGTAAAACTGTTAACAATTTTTAAGCTGAGTGGTAGTGGTGTACACCTCTAATCCCAGCACTTGGGAGGCAAAGGCAGGCTGATCTCTGTGAGTTTGAGGCCAGCCTGCTCTACAAAGCTATATAGAGAAACCCTGTCTCAAAAACTAAACAAAAACACCCATTTTAAAAAATATTTCATCTTAACTGCTAAGCAAGGAAGGGGTTTGTACTTTTGTACCTTTTGTCTTTGGTTCTTATTAGCATTTTCCATTTCCTGTTAGGCCTCTGGGGAAAGAAAACACTTATGGGGGAAACAAAGTGAGAGGAATTCCACCTAGACTTTGTAGTGTTTTAAAAAGTCTCCCTGTACACTTTTAAAGTCAGTACTGGGGATCAAATTCAAAGCCTTGCATATTCTAGGCAAGCAGTCTCTACCATGAAGCTGTCTATCTCCCCAACTGTCTTGAGCACTATTGAAAGCAGATTCCAGATTGACCTACACAGAAACTGAGATGACAGAGTGGTTGGCCAAAGAGAAGTGACTTCTTTTTCACAGACATCAGTCCACTAGAACTAGATGAGTTTTGAGTCTATGAGTTCCTATGCTATAAATCACCAGCTTTTTTGTTGCTAATGTTTTTAAAGGGGGACGAGTGTTTCTTGGGCGCATTGCTAACGGGAGGAAAAGGAGCATACCTTTATTCCAGCAGTCCAGAGTCCAGGCCTGAGGAAGGTAAGCACCTGTGACTGTGTTCTTGGCTGTGTCTGAGTTCGTGTTTGCAAGTGTCTGCACAGTGTTGTGGTTCACAATACACCTGCTCTCGGAAAAGACGTGTTTCCCTGAGCTGCTGGCTTCCCAAGCGTGGGTCTGTACCAGAACTGCATGTGGTCTCCTCTGCTACCTTTGCTTTGTTCTCAGGGTGGGCCTGAGTGACAGCACTTCCAGCATAGAGCCCTACACAGATTTCTCCTGTGTAACAAACTGTTACTTCATGTTTTAAAACAACACCTCACCAAGCAGTGGTGGAGCATGCCTTTAATCCCAGCACGCAGGAGGCAGAGGCAGGCAGATCTCTGTGACTGTGAGGCCAGCCTGGTCTACAGAGTAAGTGAAGACCGAGTTTCTGTTCTGCCAGGTCCTATAGCCCTTAAATCCCAAACAAACACACTGAGGCTTATATTAATTATAAACTGTTTAGCTGATGGCTCAGGCTTTTATTAACTAGCTCTCTCTTAATTATCAACCCATTTCTATTAAACTATGTATTGGTACAGCGGCTACATGGCATCTCTCCCCCCTCCCCAGACTCTCCTTCTGTGTTCTTCTTCCCAGTATTCCCGGCATACCTATACTTCCTGCCTGCTACTGGCCAATCAGCATTTATTCACCAGCCAATAAGCGAAACACATATTCACAGCATACTGAAGGACATCCCCCATCAGTGAGTTCCAGGACAGCCAGGAGTATACAGAGAAACCCTGTCTCAGGGGGGAAAATAATGAAACACCTCATAATAACTCAACATTTTGCAAGTCTAAAGCCCAGGTGAACAGGGCCTGGTGGCACATGAATGTAATCTCAGCATTGGGGGTTGGGGCAGAGGGTTGGGTTCTGACCATGTGTTAAAGGCAGCCTGAACTACACAGTGAGTTTGATGCCATATAGGACTATTAATCAAATAGTCTTAACAAGAACAGCAAGCAGGCTTGTGTAAGATCAAAGTAATGAGTCCCAAATCAAAGGTCATCTAGACCTAACTCTTTAATCTAGAGGCTCTGGGGAAAAGTCTAAGTTGTTGGTGTACCGCTTTTTTTGTTTATAGGACTGAAGCCCCCATTTTATGCCTTGCTAGATAGAGACTGGTGGCAGACCCTGCCTTGGGTCTGAACAACCAGTAATGGCCTTTCTCACATCAGTCTGCCCTCTGGCTTCTGTGATTTATACTACTTTCCTTAAACAAAATATAGTCACTCCCTTGCAAGCATCTCAAAGTCTTAAATACCATGGGCTCAGATATTCCAAATCTGTCATCATGATCATCTCCAGGGACTGGAGATATGGCTCAGCAGTTTAGTGCACTTTACTGCTCTTAGAAGACCCAAGTTCAATTTCCATTGCCTGTGTCAGACTACTCACAACCCCTTGAACTCCAGAGAAATCCAATACCTTTGGCTTCTAAGGGCTTCTGTGCACAAGTGTGAATGCTGACACCTAAACACACATGATTGAAAGTACATCTTTTTTAAAAAAAGAAATAAATCTCTAGCCAAGTAGTGGTGGCACACACCTTTTATCCCAGGGAGACAAAGGTAGGCAGATCTCTGAGTTGAGGCCATCTGGTCTACAGAGTTACTTACTTCTAAGATAGCCAGGGCTACATAGAGAAGCCCTATATCAAAAAATGAGATGAAGGGTAGTGGGGGTGGGGGGGGTGGGGACACCTTATGTTTTTACTTATTTTTATTTATTTGTTTATTTTATTTACTCATTTATTGACTGATTGATTTTGAAGCAGGGTTTTTCTGTGTTAACAGCCCTCATCCTGGAACTTAACTTTTTAGACCAGGCTGGCCTTGAACTCACAGACATCTGCCTGTCTCTGCCTCTGCCTCTGCCTCTCTGCCTCTCTGCCTCTCTGCCTCTGTGCTGAGATTAAAGGTGTACACCACCACTGCCAGGCCAAAAACCTTATTTTTTAAAAACAGAATCATGAAGTTAGTGCAAACACTGAGACTTCCCTTTATGCAAATTTTATCCAAGAAACTTGATTGTATGGTTCTCAAGTATGGCCTTTGTAGATAGCAGTTGTATTGCAGTGTTAAAAGGCTGGACACGCCTGAACCTTACATAGATAAGGCTAAAGGCTTACAAAACCAAAGAACTATCTACTTTTTCCTTGCTCTCCCAGTAGACAAGGCAGAACTATCGTGAGAGAAACTATAACTTTCAGGTTCAAAGGAGGGAGGGTTGTTAGGGAAAAGAGGTCACCAACCTAAAGCAAGTTTAAAATCCAGCTGGGCAAGCAAGCTGAGTCTGGTGGTATAGGCCTTTAATTTCAGCCATGGGAAGGTGAGGCAAGAGGATCTCAGGTTCAAAACCAGTCCCTAGGCAACTCAGTAAAACCCTGTCTCAGAATGAAAGTAAGGGCAAGGGAGGTGGCTCAGTGGATAAGAGCCCTGGCCTCGCTTCCAGAGGACTCAGTCACTGTACACATACGTTGCACTCACATACAGATAGGCAAAGCACCCATATACATAAAATTTTTCCATCCTAGCACCCTCAGAGCTCTTCTTGATTTCACTCTGGGCACGCATCTCTTGGCCCTCCATTATTCTCAGAAGGTAGGCCTTACTTTGTAGCTTCTCTTTGTAGTTTCATGCACCTGCTTGTTGGCAGTAGAATTCTGGGAGTTGAGAACCTTCCTGTCATTTTCAGTCTCTCTCTTCCAATGTGGGCTGGCAGGGTTTTTGCTGATAGAAAAATTTCTGAAAACATGTTGGTCTTAAGTGGATTTCATGGAATTCATTTCCCTGCTTCTTTTCAGTTTCCTCATAAGAGTGTGTGTGTGTGTGTGTGTGTGTGTGTGTGTGTGTGTGTGTGTGTGTGTGTGTGTGGTGTCTGTCTGTCTCCGTTTCTCTCTCTTTCTGGGGGGGGAAGGGACTGAGAGACAGGTTTGCTGGGAATCTACCCCTGGGCCTCATACATGCTAGGCAAATGCTATGCTGCTGAGCTATAACCCCAGCCCCACAGGTAACATTTTCATGTGAGTCCTGTTCTTTCCTATTGAATATAGACAGCATTTCTGTGGAGTTCGAACTCTGACTTCACAAATTCCTCAGCCTCTACAAAGTAAATCCTCTTTCTGGATGATTTGTTCTTATTGAAAATATTTTAGCTGGTGGCAAATTCCTCTCCCTGTTCTTAGATCATTGGTTCATCTTCTCTGTTCATACAGCAGACAAAGCACATGGAGCGCTGGTTCCAGCTCGTGATGTCCTGGGAATTATTCTGTGCCCTTCATTTCTGCTCCTCCAGGCCCTATTGCTGAAGACTTAGGAGTCACAGGCATTGTGGAAGTCATGTCATGTGACTATAGTACTAACCTTGGGGCGAGATCATGTCTAGCGAGTATGGGGGGTTGTTTTTATTTGAGAGAGGTCTCCTGTCTCCCAGGATGGTCTCAAAAGGGTCTTCCCACCTTGCCTCCCATGTGTTGGTGTGCTGTGACACTCACATTGTATGGCATGTTTGTCGTTTTGATTAGAAGGTTTGGAACTTACTATATAGACCAGGCTGGCTTCAAATTCACAGACATCCACCTCCTTCTGCCCCACCAGGGTTTTTGAAACAGGGTCTTACTTATCCCACACTGGTGCCTCATATTTGCTGTGTAGCCAATAATGGTTGAACTGCTGACCCTCCTACATTTATTTTCCAAGAACTGGGATGTAGGTATGTGCTACTATGTTGTGTTTACACAGTAATGGAGACTGAACCGAAGGCTTCATGCACGCTAAACAACTAATCTTCCAACTGAATACATCTCCAGGCCTTTTCCAGCATTTTAAAAGCAAGCAGTAGATGCAATAAAAAGGTGATTGTGTGATGTCATCTTTGATTCATTTTTAAATATTTATCAGGGATATGTGCCAAAATTAGTTTGTACCTTCTCAGCAGAGGGCCTTATTAGGAAACTGATTTTGCATTATATTATGTTATCCAACAAGATTTAATGTATCCAGACTCTGTAAGAATGAATGGCACAACTAGAATTTTCTGGGTCTTTATTAGTCACATTGTTTATGTTCTACACAACTCCAGTTCTTCTGTATGCTAGGCAAACACTGTACCACTGAGCCACTCCCCAGCCCAGGCAGGTCCTTTTAAGACCTTAAACCTAAGCTGGGTATTTTGTAATCCAGCACTCTTATGCTCCCAACACTTGGAAAATTGAGGTAAGAGGATCACCAATTCAAGGCCAGCTACTCAGATAGTAAATTCAAAGCGAGGCCAGATAGCAAAAACATCTTTGAACCCTACTTTACCCCTAGAAAACTTAAATTTCACGTTTACCTAAGTTCACACAATTCATTCTGCAGAACAAGTCTGTAGAAACAGAAAATTTTAACAAGTTTCCCTAGTCTGCCACTTCAGATGTGAAGTCAAGGGAGTAACAGAGCTTTAATTTATGCCATTTAAGACCACCCCACTTGCGGTACTAGAGGTTGACCCTAAGAGCCTTACATTCTAGGCAGGAATTCATTCACTAAGTTATATCCCTTGGTTTTTATTATTGCTAATTTTTATTATGCTACATACAGGGTCTCTCCAAGTCTCCCAGACTGGCTTTGACCGTACTCTGTAATACAGACAGGCCTTGAACTTGAGGTGCTCCTGCCTCAGAATATCAGAGTACTTCCTTATCCTGCTAGGGGCTCCTTAAAGGAAAACAACACAAAATGCCTAGGGCTTTTCTCAGGCTTTGCAAAGATAAATGGCTCTGATAATCAAATGTTGTTAGTGTCTCAAAATCTGCCTTTAACTGGAATATAATGAGTTTGAAATTGGTATATTTTCGTCCCTAACAGTATTTATCTGGAGCTTCTTCCTCATCATGATTGATCAAATCCTGAGTTCTGTTTAGGTGAAACTTGCCTGTGGTTGTAGCCTGAGTTGGCAGCAGCATCCCCACAGAACAGTTCAGATCTGGACAGCTGCTGCCATCTGACTTTGCCTGCAGAGGACTTAGGGCGGAGAATAAATAGCACTTCCTCATGAGCTGCTCTAGAACTCCTCCCTTCCACAGCCCTGGCTTTTACTGCCATGAAACATCTTCACTCTGTCCTTCATGTGCCCTTGTCTTCTGGCCCTGCTGCCTTTGTCCAGGCAGGCTGCCCAGTGCCTAATCCTTAAAAACTTGCTTTAGACTCATAGGCCCATATCCTTAAACATGTTCTGTTTTAACTTACGGCAAATAAAATCACACTGTGTGTGCTGTCCTGGGGCTTGCTTTTGGGTTCCGTATTATGCTCCTAGAATTTGTCCAGATTGTATTGTTTGTTTGGGAGCTACACAGCAGTGCAGTGAGGATAGATAGGAAGAGCTTGCTATGAGGATGCTGCTTACACTGCAGACTGCTAGCGTGTCCAAGGAGGCTGAGACAATGGGAAGTTTTTAAAGACAAAATGAGGAAGATCACTTCAGATATTTTGAAGCCAACTGTGGCATTGGTGATTAATAACAAAACAGGGTGCCATTCAAGGTCAAACAGACAGTTGCTGGGTAGATTCTTTTTTATTTAAGGTTGCAGTAGACTCTATAGGAGCTCTTCTGTGATAGCTAATACCAAGCAGTCATGGGTAAAAGTCCTTCCTTCATAATTTGATGTTATTTAGTTTTTGGAAGGGTTGATACATAAAGTGACTCAATTTAGATTCTTAAAACTTTCACAGTCACAGTTGTAAGTATATTCATATAGCTCATTGATTTCCATAGCTCCAAAGTATTCCTGTGTATGAAAATAAGGCGTTTATGTGTGTAGATGTTTTGTTTGTATGTATGTCTGTGTACTATGTGCGTGTCTGGTGCCCTGAGGTGGGGGGGACACTGGAAAAAGGTATCAGAGCCTCCGGAGATGGAGTTAGAAATGTGGGTGCTGGGAATTAAATCCAAATCAGAAAGTGTTCCTAACCCTGAGCCATCTTTCCAGCCCTAATTTTTAGTCTTCATTATCATTTGTTTATAGGCTTGTTTTGGTTTTTACTATTGCAGCAGTACAGTTATTAGCTTCTATTTGTGGTGGGGTGGGGATTGGTGGTGGTGACTGGCCTTGAACTCACAGAGTCTGCCTCCCTAGCACTGGGATTAAAGGTAGAAGCCACCATGGCTGTCCAGTTCTTAGACTTATTCTTCCATTCCCCCTGCCCCCAGACAGGGTTTTTCTGTGTAGCTTTGTAGACCAGGCTGGCCTCAACTCACAGAGATCCACCTGCCTCTATTTCCCAAGTGCTGGGATCAAAGGCATGCACCACACCTCCTGGCCAATTCTTAGAATTCTTACATGCTTCTTTCTTAGTCACAGAAATACCATTTCCCCAGAATTTGATCCAGAGCAGCAGGGTGTGGGGGTTAGGATGGTTGCCCACGGTCTTCATCCAAGAAGCTAGCTAGACTGTTCTTAGAGTGCTTTACTGAGGCATGCTTCCATGAGTAGGTGCAGCCTTCAAGCGTTGGGGTGAATGCAGTGCTGGGTAGTCAGGGTTGGGTTGTATATCTCTGATTGTTAGTGAGCATTGACCACATTCTCATTGGCCATGCTTGTGTCTTTGTTCAGTCTCCTTTAGAAATCCCTTGCTTACTTTTAGGAGTTATGTATGGATCTGGAGTACTGCTTTTTTTTTTTTTTTTTTTTTTTTTTAATGACACTTTTTAGCTGGGAAGAGAGTGCTAGGGATTGAACCCGGAATCTTGCTAATGATTGACAAGTGCTAAGCTACACCATCTTTGATTTTTATTTATGATGTTCATTGTTTTGTGTACTGGGAATTAAACCCAGGGGTCTTCTGCATGCTATGTAAGTATTCTACCACTGAGCTACATCTCTATGCCTATTTATAATATTTTTGAAAGCACAAAAAAGTTTTCATTAGGAATAGTTGTGCACACCTGTAATTGTAGCATTTTGGAAGCTATAAAAAACAACTGAGTTCTGGGACAGCCTGGGCTTTCCTCTACATACCCTCTCCAAGAGGAGAAGCAGGCAGAGGCAGACCTAAGTCTGTGAACTGACAACATGACCACTCTGTTCCATGGTTAAGGTGAACATTTTTATTGTAGATGAGAGAGAGAGAGAGAGAGAGAGAGAGAGAGAGAGAGAGAGAGAGAGAGAGAGAGAGAGAGAGAGAGAGAGAGAGAACAGCCAGGGGCATCTAGAAAAGTCCAGAGAGAGA
Source organism: Cricetiscus sungorus (assembly GCA_030556225.1). Lineage (NCBI taxonomy): Eukaryota > Metazoa > Chordata > Mammalia > Rodentia > Cricetidae > Cricetiscus > Cricetiscus sungorus. The sequence goes on along the minus strand of JANBXA010000372.1, from coordinate 66,114,815 downwards.
AAGCAGCAGACTGGGCATGGCAGGGCTGTGTGAGAGAGAGAACAGCAGAGGATAGAGACTAGAGAAGACAGTGGGAGAAAAAAAGGAGACGGAGAACACAGCGAGTAAGGAGACTGAGGAAGAGTCCAGGCTGAACATGCCGGCTAAACCAGACCGTGAGAGGAAAGAGAAGGAGAGCAAGAAAGAAGCTACCAACCGAAGAGGCAGCCCAGGCTAGCCAAGATGGCTGCTGTACTGGGATCGGGCTGGATAAAGGGAAATGGACCCAGCCCTGGGAGGGAAGGGTTAGGGTGGGGCCGTGGTAAGGAGCCACAGGTACTGAGGGAAGCTTGCCTTGAGTTTGAGACCTAACAAGAAGCAATCTCGGGTGTTACTCTAACACAGGTGGTCACTGTCTTTTCTGATTGGCTGGGTCCAACCTCACAGTCTTTCAAAACTGGCTAATTTAAAAAAAGAAAATCAGCACAAAGGAAATGATAGAAAAGGGGAAGAGGACAAGTTCTATCAAGTTCTGGGAATGCAAAGGAAGCTTTGTGTAAAAAATAATTTTACCAGGTGACAGAAATTAAAAGATTTGTGTACAGGTTTTACAAGGTTAGAGAGATTCAAAAAAATTTTTTTCTCACAAATGGAGCAGACATATTCAAATTAAACATATCTCCTTTGAAGATGACCAATAAGAGAATGTGAATTTTGCTTCTCCACATTAGCTGACAGTGCATATGCTTTTTGCTTTTGTTTTTCTTTTAGTGTTTTGGAGACAGGGTTCTTCTATGGAGCTCTGGCCAGCCTTGTATTCACTGTGTTGCCCAGGCTAGCCTTAAGCTTCTGGCAGTCCTCCTACTTCAGCTTCCAGAATGCAGGAATTATAGGCATTTATCAAGCCGACACACCTACTCTTTTTTTCTCCTAATTCTTATGCAAAAAAAAAAAAAAAAAAAAAAACCTGTATTACTTCGGTTCTACGTTTTCTGCTCTGAAGGGCTATTTGAGCTTCCCCAGAGCAGAAGGATTGGCATACAGGTTATATAAGTGCACATAACAGTGGTGTCTAGTTACAGCTACTGGAGTTACTGTGTGAAAGCCTGGTCTCTGCAGCCCCAATGAGCAGTCTGGACATCTTCAGGAAAACAGCTCTTAGTTATGCTAACCATCTCATTAGGAGTCTTATTGCAGGGTGGAGTGGGGATCAAACAACAAATCAGTGAAACAGGGTTTTTCTATGACTTGCTTCTTTGTTTCTGTCAGAAGCATAAAGAATATTCTGGGTATCAAACAAAGTAAGTAGCCCAACTAGCCAGTTCTTTTGTAAAAAAGGTGCACCAAGACCCTAACCAGGCTGGCCACACACACTAGGACAGAACATTGCTTGTTTTTTATTCTAACACAGGTGGCGACTATGTCTTTTCCCTTGGGTCTGACCTCACAGCTTTTTGAGATTGGGCAATTTTTAAAGCATCATCAAAAGGGAAATGAAGGAGGCCGGGGTTCAGACAGTTAAGTGACTTAGGTTCTCAGAATGCAGCAAGGTCTTTGTCTAACGCTAAACAAAGAGGATTACACCATTTGGCCTAAAGCCTTCACCAGGGGAAGATAAAAAGATTTGAATTCCTTTCCATAAGCAAGGGTTTTACCATGTTTAATAGATAGCCAGATTTTGTTTGTTTGCTTCTTACAGTCTCCTATGTAGTTTAACTTATGATTTTATTGGCTGTTTAAATAACCAATAACGGTGATATTCTAAAGACCCAGATGTGGAGGAAAGGACAGCCACTTGGGGACGTGAGCATTTTGGTAGTGAATAAACTCTGTAGCAGCCTCACTGTCCTTCCTTCAAGGTCTCTTGCTAAACAGGGAGTGGATTGCAGGAGAGATGTGGTCAGGTTCGTGCATAGTCAAGTCCTCACTTACCCTACATGGCTCTTTTCAGCTTTTCTTTTCCCTGGCTCTCAAGGACACAGCAAGCTACCACACAAGCTAGTCTGGGCCACCCCAACACAGCACTTAAAGAGACGCCTAGTAGTGAAAAGCAGAGACTAGAAATGGGCCCCATATTGTCTCATTAGAAGAAGGGTCAAATCATGGAGTACAGTGATGCCCAAGTCTATTTTCCAGGTTCTGTTCAGAGTGGTGCTCTGGTTTTCTGTCTCATTGGTTTTGTTGGGGGTGGAGGCTGTGTTTTAGACATATTAGTTGTCTTTTCATTTATTATATGGTCCAGTCTGGCCTTGATTTACTGTATAGCCAAAGACTATGTTGAACTCCCTAATCATCCTGCTTCTGCTTTCTGAGTCCTGGGATTCAGGGTCCTGAGGCATGGACTACAACCCAGTTTTATGAGGTTCCGGGTATTAAACTATATTTTGATCCCAAGGTTTAGGTTTAAATAGTGGGCAAGAAGCTAGGCATGGTGGCACATACCTTTATTCACAGCACTTTGGAGACAGAAGCAAATTGGATCTCTGAGTTTAAAGCCAGCCTGGTCTACATAGAGTTCCAGGACAGCCAAAAAGAAAACAAAAACAAAGAAACAAAAACACCCACAAATAGAAGGCAAAAGAATGCCCAATTGAGCAGTCCTGATCACTGTGCTATCCCACTCATCATGCATTTAACATTGTCTCAGCTCTGTCTAGCCTACCTGTTGGATAAGTTCTCAGAAGTGTGTGAAAGCCATTCCCGGGAGGCAGGTTCCTTCTCTCGCTGGTGTCAGGGCTGCTGGCTTTCCCTTTTATAGCATGAGATTCCCTGGGAAATTTTAATTCGTTGGTATCCATGGTTTCAGTAGTTGGGACATAAAAGTGTTTCTCTAAAATATCTCTTCTCCTTCCAGGGAGGTTACATTGTCGCTCTAGTACCTTTGAGACAGACACTGGAATCTGGCCCAAGACTCAGCACCCCAGTCTGACCAGCATTCTTTTTCTTCTAGGGAATGTGCATTTCTTCTCTGGAGGCCTTCTGTTTTCTCACCGTCATCATGGAAGCATCACCATTTCCAAGGATCACATGAATTCTGTTTCCTTCTATGATGGGGTATGTAGTTTTTCAACCCCCCTCTAAAATACATTCCATTTTCCCTTCTCCAATATAATGGGGCAGTATGTCAGAAACTGCAGTAGACATCAGCCCTGCGCCCAAGTCATCATCCTAAAGACAGTGGAAAATAGCTGAAAAATACCTCCAGTGACTCTTCACAGGATCCCAGGGCTCCACACTTCAAAACTGAAAAATTCATCCTGTGGTGTTGATGGGCTCTAACACATCCCATAACCACAGGAAAGAACTGTGTGTGCACAAAAGAGATAAAAATGCTCACTTTCTCCACGAGTTCAACACCTCCCTCTCACACACTCAAGTTTAGCCTTTACCTCCATGAATATGCTCCCCTAAGGACCATGGCCATTGTTTACCAGGCTTCTGCCCTTCGGGAGAAGGTGGTGGGCCAGAGTTTCCCTCATCTTACGCTCCCTGGCCAGAGCATACCTGTCTCTCTCAATGCAGCAGTGGAGTCCAGGCCTTCCACTTGGTCTGGTCTCAGCCTCAAAGGCTGTTTGGTGGCAAGAACAGAGGTGGGTTGAAGTGATTTGACTAAATGGCTCTTCAAATGAATTTATGATCAAACATGTCTTCAACAAAACCCTAAAAGCTTTTCAGCATTTAGGCATAGCAACTAGGTGGATTGGATGGCCTTGTTAGATAAAAAAGGGTTTTGTTTAGTTTTTTAATTTTTGAGAATTATGGTGGCGCATGAGTGCAACTACTTGTAAAAGCTGGGGGAGGGCATTGGATACCTTGGAGTTGGAATTACAGGTGGTTATATAACCTACCCAACATGGGGTGCTGGGAACTGAACTCAGGTTCTCTGGAAAAGCAGCAAACCACTCTTAACACACAGCTATCTTTTCATCTCAAGAGTTTTGATACCAGCTTTTATAAAGTCTTTGAAAGGCAGTGATGACACACTCCTTTAATCACAGCACCTGGGATATGGAGGCAGATGGATCTCTTGAATTTGAGGCCAGCCTGGTGTTCAGAGTGAGTTTCAGGACAACCAGGGCTACTCAGAAACTCTGTCTTAAACAACAACCGCAACAACAACAAAAATAGTTATCTAACATCAAGAAAGTGTGAGTTATTTAAGAAACAGTGTTTGGCAAACCCTTTGGCAGAGGTGTGGGTGTGCCAGCCCCAAAGTTGTAAGAGCTGGAGAGCTGCCCCGTCCCCCTATGTCCCCCACCAGCTGCAATACTCAGGAGAACTGGTCCTGCACCTCACCTGTGCAGCACAGTAGAGCTGGCCCTGAAGGTGTAGGTGTGGGAGATGACCCTGAGGATGTGAAAGCCAGAGCGCCGGCCCCGCCCCTTGCTCATCCGTTCAAGGGTGAACTAGCCCGGGCAGTGCAGGAGAGCTCTCCCTAGTGTAAGCGACAAGGGAGAGCTGGTGGGCTGACCAACCCACAAACCACCCAGGATTAGGAGTTGGCCCATGACAGCATCCACCCCGTATGTGATCTGCTGGAGCTTGTAAAGGGACCAGTCCTGCAGACCCAAAGCTGCAGGGTCTCCATGACACAGGGCAACAGCAGGATACCCAAGAGGGGTATCTATAGTGTAGCAGAAGCCAGAGGCCAGACCATTGACCCTTTACAGTGAACACTTGCAAGTAAAGCTAGATGGACAACGGGTTTACTGCATGACTCACTGTGCCACACACACTGTAGCTTCCATGATGAGGTTGATTTTTCTTTTACTCTTAAATTTTATTTTATTTTGTTTTGTTGGGGAGGTTATGAGGGCAAAGGGCAGATATAAAGGGACAGGGAAATGAATGGGATGGAAATGCATGATGTGAAAGACACAGAGAATAAATAGAAAGGAAGTTAAAAAAAAAAAAAAAGAAATAGTGCTGGAGAGGCTGAAAGTTAAAAAAAAGAAATGGTGCTGCTGAGATGGCTCAGTGTTGAGAACACTCACAGCTCTTCCAGAGGAAGGAAAAAGAAATGGGCCGGGCAGTGATAGCATGTGCCTTTAATCCCAGCACTCAGAAGGCAGAGGCAGGAGGAATGAGGCCAGCCTGGTCTACAGACCCCGTTCAAGGACAGACTTCAAAGCTATAGAGAACCCCTGTCTCAGAAAACAAAAAACAAAACAAACATATATGCAAAGCATTCATAAAATATATCTTTAAAACAAACAAAAATGAAGAAACAGTGTTGTAATAGCAAGGTTAGCTAATGTGGAGGGACTAGTTTTTGTTTGTTTGGGTTTTGTTTTTATTATGTTTGTTTTTTCCTGACATATTTCCTGTGTACGAAACTCCCACCCACAGGTGGTCAAGCACATCAGGTGCAGGTGGGTCAAACAAACTTGTTAGGGGAGTGAAAACTGTGGCCAGCTTCGTATTCCCCATAAATAGTAGCCTCCAGCATTCCAGCAATTTTTGGGGCTTGAAGATCAGAGCCATTTTTTTTTTCATGTGGATCTCTAAGGCAGAGTAATTAAAACTTAAAATTTAACTTTGGCTCTCACACATGTCTCTAAATAAATAAATAAATAAACAAGTTCTAAAGATGGGCTAGAAATTGTTGAGTGGTTGAAGTACTTGCCCAGCCTGAGACCGGGCGTGGTGGCATGGACCTTTAATTGCAGCACTCGGTGAGGTCAAGCATAGCCTGGGCATAATCTAGGCTCTGTTCTATTTTGCTGTACCACAGTGTTAGGTTCCTCTAACTTTATATTGAGTTTTGTTTCCATGTTTTTAAGACCAGGTCTCACTGTTAGCCCAGGCTAGGCTGCAGCTTTATGTAGACCAGGCTGTCCTTTAACTCAAAAGGTCAGCCTGCCTTTGCCTCTTGGGTGCTGGTATAAAGGAATGCCACACAACACCCCCACTCCATTTAAAGAGTTTTTTAAAGAAACAAACCAATCATAAAGCAATCAAGCTCAATAAACATTTACTTTAGAACTTGTTTTTCTTCTTTTCATATGTTTGTGTGTATATGTGAGTGTGTTTCCATGTGTTCTGGCACAAGTGTATGTGCAAATGTGCGTGGATGGACACACATGTGGAAGCCTGAGGTTGATAGCAAGTATCTTGTTCAATTGTTCTGTCCACCTTTTTCTTATTTTTAGATAGGCTCTCACCATGAACCCTAGCTGTCCTGAACTCCCTGTGTTGACCACAAGCTCACAGAGATTAGTCAACTGCTGTCTCTCTGCATCTACCTTTGCCTCCGTCTCCTACATGCTGGGATTAAAGGCTGGGCCTTCCTTTATCTTTTGAGATAGGCAATCTTAATCACAGCTAAACTCATTGATACCAGTCTAGCTAGCAGCTTGCTTGCAGCTTGTTCCAAAGTTGAGACCTCCCAAGGCTTTACTTGTGTAGGTTCCAAGACTCCAAACTCAGGTCCTCTCCTGTTTTTCTTCTTTTCTCCTCCTTTCATTTTTTGATACAGGGTCTCTCTGTGTTGCTCTGACTGGCCTGGACTCACAGTGGTTTATTGAGGAAAGTACAGTCTTTTTTTTTTTTTTAATGTTTATTTATGTGGTTATTTTATGTGTATGTGTTTTGTGTACATGTATGTCTGTGTACCACTTGTGTGTCTGGTGTTCACAGAGTCCAGAAGAAGGTTTGGATCCCCTGAAACTAGAGTTGGCAGAGTATGTATACTACCTCCATGTAGGAACTGGGAATGGAACTTAGGTCCTCTGGAAATGCTCCTAACCACTGAGCCATCTTCAACTTTAAGCATAATCTTTTCAGCAAATGATATTGCAGAAACTGTATGTCCACACCAGAAAATGAAGTTGGACCTTTATACCAAGTACAAAAATGATTACTCAAATGTATAAAAAAAAAAAAAAAAAACCTAATGGGAAAGCTAAAACAATAAACAGTAGGAAAGAAGCTCCATGACATTGGATTTATCGCTGACTTCTTAGTTCCCCAAAAGCACAAATAGCAGAAGAATAACTACACAAAATAAACTTCACAGAGGGTGGAGAGATGGCTCAGTGGTTAAGAGCTTGTTCTAGCAGAGGAACTAGATTTAATTTCCAACATCCATATGGCAGCTTTCACTCTACTTCTAAGGGGTGTAACGCTCTTTTCTGACCTCCTTAGATACCAGACACACGTGTGGTGTACAGACATACATGCAAGCAAAACACACACATAAAATAAATACATAAATCTTAAAAACCACTAAGTTTCCAGGGCTAGCTAGATCATGACTCAGGAAATAAAAGCACTTGCAGAGCAAGCCTGATGACTGGCGTTCCATCACCAGGCCTCATGTAGAAGGAGAGCCCGCTCCCCAAAGCCTTCTAGTCTCCAGGTGTGCACTGTGATGTGCAAGCACCCATGTATACACACAGATACACGTGATCATTTCAGTTTATTTTACTTATTTCCTGGGGGTGGAGTTTAATGTGGGGCATGTGTGGAAGTCAGAGAAGAACTTGGGAGACTTGATTCTTTCTCTTCCCCGTGTGGCACAGCAGGGATTGAATTAAGGTTGTCGAGCTCACAGCAAGCATTTTGCCAGATGAGTCATCTCTCTGGCTCAGGTGATTTTTAAAAATTACACTAGCTGAGTATGATGGCATATGCCTGTGATCCCAGTATTTGAGAGACTGAAGCGGTGAGGCTCACCATGAGTTCCAGGCCAGTCTAGACTATATAGCAAAACCCTTCCCCCCACCCCCACCCCCCAAAATTAAAAGCTTCTGTACATCAAAGGAATGAAAAACAATTCACCAAATGACAGAAATCCTATATATGATAAACCTTGCCTGGGAGAGAGGACATAAGCCTTAATCCCAGTCAGGATACTAGAAACAGGGCTATGAGAAAGCCAGGGTTGTCCTCTACTACATAGTAAGCTGAGTCCAACCTGGACTTCATGAGACCATGCCAACCACCACCACCCCCATCCTCCCTCAGACAATACCTTAGAAGGACTTTTGAGCTGACATTTTCAGTTTGGGGAAATAGATATCTAAGCTGGTGTGACAATATGTCTCTGATCCCAGCTGTTTGGGAAACTGAGGCAGGAGGATTGTGAGTTCAAGGCTAGCTTGACCTTTGGTGAGACCATGTCTTTCCCCTCCTTCCCCGCCCCCCCCCAAAAAAAAGTTTCAACATCTCCTGTAGCTGGGATCTGGAGAACATGTCTGTTGCTAAATTCAGGAATCCATTTTCTGTGGAAATAATTGAAATCAGTTGGTGCTGTATGAGCTCAATGGCACTGAGGTCCTATAGCTGGACTTCCTTCTGATGCCCCTTTCTCTTTCCAGGACTCCACCAGTGTAGTGGCCGCCTGCTCATCAACTTCAAACACTCGCTGCTTCCTCATCTCCCAGTTCAGTTCCATGGATCGAGCAATTTCCTGATGATTGCCCTTTTCCCTAAATCAAAGATCTATCAAGCATTTTACTCAGAGGTAACATAAGTTTTCTATCAAGTTAGCAAAATAGCCACTTTTTTCCCTTAGCAATTCGAATGGTAAGATATGTAGCTTGTTGTTTTCCGCCAGCCCGCCCACCACCAGTCTGGGCCCATAGCTGCGCCAGCCCCAAATAACACTCAGAGACTCTATATTTGATACAATCCTGTTGGCCAGTTACCATTATTGTTTATGGGCTAGCTCTGTCTTAATTATTAACCCATTTCTACTTATCTAAGTATTTCCACGTGGTCATCTTATCGAGGAGCTGAGGGCCCAGCATCTTGTTTCCTCTGGCTCTACATGCTGACTCCTCCTCACTAGTTCCTCTTTCCTCCTCCTAGTCTCCTAGCCCTGCCTATCTAGTTTCCTGTTGGCCAACAGGGCTTTATTAATTAACCAGTATGAGAAACATATTTACAGAATAACATCTCCCATCAAAGGTAGTGTCTTAGAACAAAATAGTGATAATGTAAAGCCAGGTGTGGTGGTTCAGTCCTTTAATCCCAGCACTTGGGAGGCTGAGGCAGGTGGATCTCTGGTGATTTTGTGTCCAGCCTGGTCTCTGTAGCGGTTCCAGGCCCTTTCTCCAGAAGAAGGGATTGGGGAGATGACTCAGTGGTATGAAGAGCTCCACTGCTCTTGCAAAGGACTGTCCCAGCCAGCACCTACATGGTGGCTCAAACCCCTCTGTGACTCCAGTTCTAGGGCTTCCTATGCCCTTTTCTGGCCTCGGAGGCATGCACACATGCGGTATACCAAACACAGGAAAAAGACCTATACAAACAAAAATTTTTGTTTTTGTTTTTTTAATGAGAAAGAACTAACAGTGATGTGATTCTACTGAGAGTTGAAGCCAGGTGTAGTAGTGCAAACGAGTAATCACAGTACCTAGGAGGTGGGGGCAGGAGGACTGGGAGTTCAGGGTTAGCCTCAGCTATATATATAGCATTCATGGCTAGCCTGGGCTATATAAGACACTCTCTAAAAGCATGAATAGCAACAAATAGATTTAAAACAGTGTTAAGAAGACTTAGGGAGTGAGAGCGTAGATGGTCTTTTGATAATCCCTTTGGTGTTTGAGGGTTGGGAGCCCACAGAAATGAAATCTGTTTGTCTCCTCTTAAGTCCCAATTAAATTTATTTCCTTTTTAGCTATTTTATTAAACAACAAGCCCTTCCTTCTGAGCTAGAGCAGTCTATCCCACCCCATGCTGTCCTTCCCTGTGACCGCAGTTCCCTTCTTGCCTTTGCAAATGGCCCTGCATGGTAGTGAGCTTACTGTATATCCTCAGAACATGTTATATAAGAGAAGGAATTTACCCCTGGTGGCCCTCACTAGATATCCTGTCATAATCCAGTACTTTGCAGAAGACAGGGAATCAGGAGTTCTGAGATTAGCCTCAGCTAATTAGCCTCAGTGAGTGTGAGGTCCTCTTGGGCAAAAGGATGAATGAATTCTGTGATGCACTTAGAGACCACACGGACGCCAAAGCCCGAATAATGGACTGGAGATGTTCTTGGAAGGCTGTGATCACAGCAGCTTATGAGCAGTGTCTGTCCACTCTTCCCAATGACTCATAGACTGTAGTGGAACAGGAGTGGGCTGAAGGGCTCTCAGCATTTGGCTTTCTCTAAGCACTGCTGACCTTGCCTGCCACTTGCATGTGGTTGTTTGTCCCATCTGTCCCACTTGGGGACCTAGACAAAGCTGTGGAATCAATTTCCTTCAGGTCTTCCTCTAAGCAGTAGTTTTTTTTTTTTTTTTTTTTTTTTGAGGCCACCACTGCCTTCTGGTCTTGTCACCAGGGAAGAACATGTTCTTGCAGCCAGAACAGAGTTCCTGACACCTTCTTGCAGGCTTCTGGAAGGTCATGGACTCTGAGGACAGGAACCCTGAAAGGCATTTCTGGCTCTGAAAAACACTGAACAAAATCTCTTTCTGGCCTCATTTTGAAGCAAACTTGCTTGTGATAGTGTTTTTCTCTGCACTGACAGTGCTAGCTTTCCGCAGTCATCAGATCCCATGTGGATTCCATATCCTGTTGTTGGGTTTAAAGTGTTCTTTGTTTAAATTCTGTTTTGTTTAGGTCTTCTCCCCCTGGCAACAGCGGGATAACTTGGGGCTTTCTTTAAAAGTGATCCAGGAAGATGGATTATCTGTGGAACAAAAGAGATTGTAAGTGGCTCTCTCCAGTGTTTGTGCTCAATTCCCAAAGCTTTGTGGGTGTGCTTTCTCTGCAGGGTGACTCACGTTATGTAACAAGGGGTCTTTGCCTCTGAAAGGGCCAATAGTCATGTCATTGTTGCCAACATGCAGGTAGTGGTGCCTTTGGGGAAACAGCCAGACAGATGAAATCCAAGCTGGGGATATGGCTTAGTTAGAAGAGCACTTCCCTCGCATGCTGGATGGGGTTGATCCCATCCCAGCATAAATCGGGCATGGTGACATGTTCCTATAATCCAAGTACTTGGGAGGCAGAGGCAGGTGGATTTCTGAGTTCGAGTTCAGCCTGGTCTACAAAGTGAGTTCCAGGACAGCCAGGGCTGCACAGAGAAACCCTGTCTTGGAAAGAAAGGGAAAACAAGAGTCCCTGATGGTGGAGTAGAAGCAGTAGATGGCTGGAACAGCAGCTGAGATCACACATCTCAAATCACAGACAGGGGGCAGACAGAGCAAAGACATACCTCCTCTAGCAAGGCCACACTTCCCTATTATCCCCAAACAGCCTCCATCCAGCAGGGGTTTAAGTATTCCAATGCCCACTACCACTAAGAATTAAAACCTGAGACCACCGTCAAAAACAAAAAAAAAAAAAAAAAAAAGAAAAGGAAGAAAAAACGAAGTCAGCCTTCCTCTGTGGGCATGCCAGTTGTTATGCACATTTAAGTCTGTGGGGAACTTGTTAGGAAGTATTGGCTCTGTTAGGGTCTCTGGCTTAGAACCTCAGAGCTACTTGTGTACAGTACCTCTGCTGTGGGAGGTGCAGGACTAATGGCGCCTTCGGTGTTGTAGGCACTCCTGTGCACAGAAGCTCTTCAGTGCCCTGAACCATCCTGCAGAGGAGTGGAGCTCTCCCAAGCTGCTTGCGGCCAAACTCCCTGAGTTGGAGCGGTGAGTTCTGTGCATCTGGCTGGAGTTGTTTACTGTTAGCTTTTGCAGTGTTGGAGACTTCAGTGCTGGTCCTTCCTGAGCTCCGTTACTCATAGCTTCTTACAGATCTTTTCATATCATGAAAGACCCCCCCCTCTCATAATTTAATTTTTTTTGTTTTTTGAGGCAGGGTTTCTCTGTGTAAGAGTCCTGGCTGTCCTGGAACTCGCTCTGTAGACCAGGCTGGCCTTGAACTCACAGAGATTCGCCTGCTTCTACCCACTGAATACTGTAATGTAATTTTTTAAAATTTATTTTTATTTTATGTACATTGGCATTTTGCCTGCGTGTGTGTCTGTGTGAAAGTGTTAGATCTTGGAGTTACAGACAGAGAGTGTGAGCTACCATGTGGGTGCTGGGAATTGAACCCTGATCCTCTGAAAGAATCCTCCCCCCCCCCAGGCCCTCCTCCCCTTTTTTTGGTTTTTTTTTGAAACAGGGTTTCATTGTGTAGCCCTGGTTGTCCTGGAATTTAGTCTATAGTCTAGGCTGACCTCAAATTCAAGAGATCTCTGCCTCCTGAGAGTTGGGATAAAGATGTGACCTAAGAATATCTTTAAGGCTGTTAGTTAGCACTTAGGTGAGAAATCAGTAATGTGAGTTGACACGTCAGACAAGGCTGTGACAGTGCTATGACAATTGTCTTTGTTTTCTAGGTTTCTCCACCATTTTGCTATTAGCAGCATTGGTCAGGAGCCTGTGATGAGGACCCATCTCCCAGGCCTGCTGCAGCAAGCTGACATCAGTCCTGTTCAGGGATTAGAAAGTGAGAAGGTAGAGATCACCAAACATGCTTGGACTTTACAAGCGGGATCATCTGCAAGCCTGTGTCAGTTAACAGGAACACAGTTGGAGTCCTTGTATAAGCCTGTCCATCTTCCTGAATGCTGATAACAGTATACATGAAACCGTCTTTATAGAATGACTGCAGGCCAGACCCAATGACAGGGACCAGCCCTGACACCATGCCATGCCCTCTCTGCTTCTCCCGGTCTTTTAAACCTTACTGTGTGTTCTAAGGCAGAAAACTGTGTTTCTGCTAGTGACAATGACTTAACCTAGCAGTGGATGACATGCTGTGCTAATAGTGAAAGGAAGTCTGCCTGTATTGCACTCACCAGGGTCAGATAACACTCTGAGCATTTTCTTCCCTAGAATAGACCTTATTGTGCTCCTGCCTCATTTTTCCCTATACTTGACTCTGCCCACCACTCCTTTGGACGCTGTATATCATAATTTGTTTCTGTGCAAGTCTAAACATGCTCTACTAATTAGAACATTCCATTTTTCCTTTAGATCACAGGGTAAGGAAAGCAAATACCTATCTTGTGACATTTTACTTACAAAGTGCTATAGTACTGGCCTTTAAGTAAGAGTATTTGGCTGAGTGGCTCTTAAGAAGCCACATCTGGAGTGGGAGAGACAGCTCGGCAGTTGGGAGCACTGACTGCTCTTGCAGAGCAGCTGGGTTTGAGTCCCAGCATCCACTGCTCACAGTGGTCTGTAACTCCAGTTCCAGGGGATTCTTGCTTCCAAGGATACTGTACACACATGGTATGCAGATACCCATTGCAGACACAACACCCATTAAAAAGTAAATAAATAAAGAATAGTATACCCATGATCTTGGGTGTATGCTGTAGACATTTCTCCTTCCACTTGTGCTTAAATCTGTTAAAGTCTTTTCTTTATAAATTCTAATTTTGCTTTTTTTAAAAAAGTATTTGACTGTGTACATTGACTTAAGGGACTGAGAAATGGGCTCTGGGGAGTAGGGAACAAGATAGGGAAAGCTGGGGTAGGAGGAAAACACAATGTGAGTTACATTGTACTCTGAAAGGAGCAGAAAGGGGCCTTGGTCGCAGGAAGGAAGGAAAACTTGGGTTTCAACAAAAGAAAAGAGTGCAACAGCCGTCTCTGTGCTTACTCGACCAGCAGCTGCTGAATGTCAGCAGGCTCAACATTAGTGTACGTTATCTATGCCTGGGCCTGTCTTGATGGGCCTCACATGTGAAATAAAGCATCTAGCCAGGTATAATGGCCTGTGTCCTAATATTCAGGAGACTGAGACAGGAGAATCACTGTAGCTTTGAAACCATCCTGGGTAGTACAGAGTTCTAACCCAGCTTGGGCTACAGAGCAAAACTTTTTCTCAAAAGAAAATGAAAGCCATCCTGTAGACAGGCCTTCCTAGGCCGTGTCATTATAATAAACCTTCTCCCGTGATTGTATGATTCTTGTCTTCCTCTGCCACTCTTCCTCATTCAGTAAATCCCTTAAGTGGCCTTAGATTGACTGCCTGAGGGAAACCTAGTTTTGTGTGCTGGTATAACACAGCTAAGGCCATTGGGATGGTCCCTCTTTTCCTCTGTGAGAACCTTTTAGACAGCGAGCTCATCTTGCCCAGGAGCTCTGCCTCACCACAGACAGCGTGGCTTAGAAGACACAGGCAGCCCCTCAGAAACATCTTCAGCATAGCTCCTCTGCTCACCAGTTTCCACACCAGTGAAGCAGCCACATTCTTTTCCCAGACTTCTTTCTGCTCCCTGAAAAATGTAACAAATGTAATATCCCTGCATGTCTCCTTTACTAGAGGTCTGTGGCCTTAAGCAAGTTATGCTCTCTAAATGCTTAATCTTTTAAGTGATAGTTACAAATGCCCATAGAAAGTTGTTTACTATTTATGTAAGTGAACTTCATGAATCTTGATACTTACCCAGTGAGTAAGTAGGCATCTTAGGTTGGTTTCTATTGCTGTGATAAACTCCATGACCAAAAACAACTTGGGGAGGAAAGGGTTTGTTTCTGCTTTCAAGTCACACTTGGTCACTAAGGGAAGTCAGGGCAGGAACCTGGAGGCAGGAACTGAAGGAGAGGCCATGGGAATGCTGCTCATTGGCTTGTTCCTCAGACTCACCTAGCCTGCTTTCTCATGTAACCTACTCCCAGTACCTGGGCCTTCTATCAATTTGCAGTCAAGAAAATGCCCCACAGACTTGCCTATGGGCTGGTCTGATGGAGGCATCTTTTTCAATCGAGATACGTCTTCCTATTTGATTCTAGTTCCTGTCAAGAAAAGAAAACCCTGCCTACTCAGGACAGTAGTAGACTTTGTCATTTGCTCTAAATCAGGGAGCTAGTGAATAGTGAGTACTGAATTTCAGACCCACAAAGCCTTGCTCTGAAGACCAGCTTTCTTTACCTTTTACAGTGTTCCCTAGTTGAACTAGAAACCCATGTGACATTTCTTTCATGTAGGTCATCATCAGCATTGTAACTGGTCTCCCTGGCTGTCACGCTAGCAAGCTCTGTGCTTTCCTGGTTACTCTGCATAAGGAGTACGGCAGGTTAGTATGGCTTCTGCTTTTGCTTTGGGGAAAGAGATGGTGTTCCTGGACCTGCCCAGGTATAAGGGAACCTTAGACATCTATTGGCATTCAGCATGACATTATTGGCCCAACAATCATCCATCATCTCCTCATTGATACAGTGTTGTGCTCAGTGCCTTGTTTAGTGTTTACAGGTTAACCAGATCCTCACCTGGGGTGATTTTGTCCTATAAACATTCTTTTTATTTGGGGGATAGAGTCTCATGTAGTTCGGGCTTGCCTTGAGTTTGCTGTACCTATAGCTGAGGATGACCTTGGGTTCTTGATCCTTCTGCCTCCACCTTCCGAGTGCTAGGTTTTAGTCATGCCCCTGCACACCCAACTTGTATGTGCTTGTTACTCTTTCTCTTTCTTCCCTCTCTCCCTCTCTCCCTTCTTTCCTCCCTCCCTCCCCATTCTCTCCCCCCTCCCTAGTTTCCTTCTTTCTTCTCCCTCTTCTCTCTCTTTCTCCCTCTCCCTCCCCTGCTCTCAGTCCCCACCCATGCCTCTGTCTCTCTGAGAGGATGGCCTCAAATTCATTGGAAGTTCTTTGCCTCAGCTTCTTGAATGCTGACGTTACTGGAATATGCCACCATTCCTGGCTCTTGTAAAACATTCTCAATTCTTGACCTTGCCCATTTCCTACTAGTTTTACCAAGCATACCTTCCCAGTGGAAGGCTATTTCCTACAAAAGATCCAAGGAACCTGGTTTCAGGATAGTGGGCTTCTAACCCAGCTAGTACCTGCTGTTTTTTTTTTTTTTTTTTTTTTTTTGTGATATCACAGTAACTTTCTCTCCGTAGTCATTGGCAGAATTTTTTTGAGGGTATTGGTCATATAAATCCAAGACTGAGCTAAGACTACCTGCTGCTTCCAGATGGATGGTATACCGACAAATCATGGATAGCTCTGAATGTTTCCATGCTGCCCACTTCCAAAAATACCTTTCCAATGCCCTGGAGGCCCAGCAGAACCGCTCTGCCCGCCAGTCAGCTTACATCCGCAAGAAGACCAGACTGCTGGTGGTATTACAAGGGTGAGTGTTGGAAACCTGGGAATGGAAGAGAGGATGGGTCCCTTGTCAGTCGTTATTATTACTTTACATGTGCCCCATGCTAGCAACACTCCTCAGAAAGGCCATATTCTGGCCAAGGGTAACTGATCGCTGCACGTGTTTTGATTTTGGCTGCCATATTGTAACATCTCAAGAGGTGAGGAATTGGGGAATCTGATAAAGATTCTCCAATAATTCATAGTCTTTAAACCTTGCCATCTAGGTATGGAAGCCTCATTTGTCTTATTCCTCCCTCTTAGAATTGCAGGTGTGGCCCCTATGTAGTCCACAACACCCCCTCCCAATCCCCATTTGTTCAGTGGCTATCCCAGAATCCCAGAAGACCTCCAGTGAGAAATGCTCATAGTACTGTTGAGTGGGGTGTCTGCTTTTTACCTGATGCCAAGCTGTGATTGTAGGCTCCTAAATCCTGAAGTTCCTCTAAGTTCCGATATTGTCAGAGGGAGGTGGGTACCGCCACCGCCACCACCCCCGCCCGTGTGTGTGTGTGTGTGTGTGTGTGTGTGTGTGTGTGTGTGTGTGTGTGTGTCTGTGTCTGTGTGTCTGTGTGTGTAATGTGGTTGTATGAGAGTGCACCCTGCGTGCTCACACACGGAGCTGGAAGAGGACATTGGCGCTAGGCTGGCAGCTCCTTCTCTGTCTCTCAGAACACTGGGGTACAGGTGGGCACAGCCACATCTTGCTCTTCTTTTTATCTGGGTGCCAGAGATTCAGACTCACATCCTCAAGCTCACAGAGCCAATGTTTTACCCACTAAGCCATCTCCCCAGCTCAGAAGGAAGGTTTGGCAGAGTGTGCGCCAGAGAACTTCTGTTTACCAGCCTTCCATGGAGGAATGTCTTGCAAGTCCTTTATCACCTGGGTCCAGTAAGGAATGTGTTCTCAGGAGAATGGAACAGGGGCAGGACTGGTTTCTGGTGTTTGGTTATAAAGAAGCTTTATTCTATTTTCACAATAATTAATGTTCCCAGCAGGCTAGTTGTTTCCAGTTAAGAAAAACACCAGATCCAAAGCTCTGTTTAGGATCCCAGTTTGAATGATTGGATCTGGAAGGGGCTGGGGTGGTGGTCCTGGAAGGAGCTGGGGCTGGAAGGAGCTGGGGTGGTGGTCCTGGAAGGGGCTGGGGTGGTGGTCCTGGAAGGGGCTGGGGTGGTGGTCCTGGAAGGGAGGCCTGTGCACTGTGCACCCTTGGGGCCTTCCTACACTGAGAGACCTTGTTGCAATCTGACCCCATCTGCAGTTTCCTTCCTGTCAGCCCTATGGCCATGGAATCCTCAAAGGGAGAATGGGGCCCTGAAACCACTTGTTTTCTTCAGGTTTTCTGTTGCTTCTACTAGTCAGAGGGATGGGCCAACCCAGCGTCATTACTTCTGTTCTGCCCCTGCCAGATGAGGGTCGCTGGGAGTGGGGACCTACAAAAGAACTTGCTGGCTTGTCAGTATACACAACTAAGTTCATTTCCATTATTTATTATTTCAGATAATACTGTTCATTCCTTAATTCTGACTTTACAAGTCTGTAAAAATGTCGGATATCTTGCTGCTTCTGGTCTGCTGTAAGAACTAGCTCATGCAGCATAGACCCAGCTCTGATCCAGTCACACCACAGAGTGTAACGGATGCCACAAGATATCCTGATAGACTCAAGTCAGAATAACAGCTAAACCCAGCCATGATGGCTCACACTTATAACTCAAGAACTTAGGAGGTGGAAGCAGGAAGATAGACTTTTGGCTACATGAACTTGAGCCCAACCTGGGTTATATGAAAATATGTCTCAAAAAAAAAAGTGCTAGTAGCATGTAAATGCTGTGGCCCTTTACTATGGGACTTAAAGACTTGCGCCCCCCCCCCTTTTTTTTTGAGCTAACAGATAACAAACATATAGTTGCCTGCTTTATAGTTTGTACAACTCCTTAATTCTTTGGCACTAGACATTATTAAGGTTGTTGGTAAAGGAAGATGCAAGGGCTCCTCATATCAGCAATTTCGTCCCTCTTTCATCTTACTATGTAGATAAGATACTTACTACATCGTACTGTGTAGTTCCAGGCTGGCCTCAAACTTGTGACCCTCCTGCTTCAGCCTATAGAATGCTAGGATTGCAGATATTTACCATAACACTTGGCACGTTTCTCAAAGCCAGCTTCTATTTTCATCAGTATTTTTTTTTTAAAGATTTTTTATGTGTCTGAGTGTTTTACTTCCAGATACATACATACATACATACATACATACATACATACATACATACATACATGTGCATGCAGAACCCACATAGGGGACCAGAAGAGGGCATCAGAGTCCCCTAGAACTAGAGTTAGAGACAATCTTAAGCCACCTTGTGGGCATTGAGAACTGACCCAGTGTCTTCTATAAGCAGCAAATGCTCTTAACCTTTGAGCCATCTTTCTGGTCCTGGTTTTTGTCTTTTTTTCATGTGTATGTATCTATGTATGTCATGTATGCACTAGTGCTCCCAGAGGCCAGGGGAGGGTATCAGAGCCTCTGGAGCTAGAGTTACAGATGGCCATGAGCTGTGCAGGGTGAGTTCTAAGACTCAAACTCAGGACCTGGGAAGAGTAGCACACACTCACTTCAATACTGAGCCATCTCTCCAGCCCCTCACCCATCAGCAGCAGCAGGTCCTTGGAGAAAAACAAGCCAGAGTGACTTGTTTCTACCTTGTTTTCCATCTCAGAGAGTAGTATTGAACTTTGACATAGAATAGAACTGTTGTCTCAAAAACAAATTAAAGTATTCTCATTTGTTTTTGAGACAGGGTCTCACTTCTCATAGGCCAGCCTTACTATGTAGCCGAGGATGACTGTGAACTTTGATCTACATCCCAAATGTTGGGGTTACAGGAATGTGTCAGAGTTTATGTGTCCTAGGAATTGAACCTGTGGCTTCCACTCTAGCAACTGAACTACATCCCCAGGTACTAGAGTGCCCTTTTACTCTTGCCAAGCTTTTAGGAATAAAATAGGTGAAAGGGAAATAGGTATGGTTATAAAAAGGGGTCTTTTGTGGAAGTTTTACATCTTCACATAAAATAAATACATCTTTAAAAAGAGAGAGAAAAAAAAATAAGCAAAAGATAGCCCATTCAGGCCTTGAACTCACAGGATTCCTTTCCCAGTAGAATATTGAAATGTGCCTGTAAGGGCCTGCAGTGTGTAGGTCTCCCCTGCACCCAAGCCTACCCAAGCACTACACTGGAAATAGATGCATACTTGCCCAGGGAGTAGAGCCTAGGTAGAGCTCACTCAACAGTTTCTTGAGCAAGGCAGGCAGAGTGACTGGGGCTGGGAATCCTTGTACTATGGAGGCTGAGGCAGGATTCCACAAGTTCAAGCCACCCTGGGGCTATATGTGAGACTCTATAGAAAATAAAAGTAAGCACCCCTGGAACAGCCAGGTGCCTGGGGGGAAACTCGAACTTAGCACACCCTGTCTTCCCTGCAGTCCTGATAGTTGGGCAGGACCAAGGACAATGTCCTAATCTGGGATAAAGCCAAGGGCCTTTTTACAGGTGAGTTGTGTCTAGGAGCTCAGGACACAGCTCTGGCAGGCTGCACCTACTCCCCAACGTCCCACTTCTCTCCCAAAGGCCACACACACACACACACACACACACACACACACACACACACACACACACACACATAGGTCCTTCTGATCTGCCACTCTGCCATCAGGTCTGACTTCCTCCATAGACTTAGACCTTTAGATAAAACCCGGGTCCCTTGGGACAGTGCTGTCCTCTGTGAGGTGAAGAGGCCTCTTCTTAGAGTCCTTCCGAGGTCTGCTGGGGTTGAATGTCCAGTTTGTTGCTCTGTATTGCTTTAGGCTTCACAGATTGTAACACTGAAGAGCCAAGGTATTGCAGAGACAGTGAGCAAATAAATGAGAATGTGACCAAAGACATACACGAAGGAAAAAAGCAACAAGGGACGTCAGTGTTTTGCAGGAAACCTGGGGACAGGGGACACAAGGGGTCCCAAGGGGAATTACCAGTATTGCCCAAGATGTTTCCACAAGGTGCCACTTGACATGGCTCAGTGGTGGAGCACTCAGCTTGCATGTGCAACACTCTGAGTTTGATTCCCAGCACCGCAAAAACAACCAGGTGCCACTTGAGCAGCCTGGAAGGAAGCCAGCCAGGCAGATGCCAGGGGAAAAGAGCATTTCAGCATGAGGGAACAGAGTGCAAGGGAGAAGTATGCCAGGCATGTTCATTGAAGACCTAGGAGGCCAACGTGGTTGGATTAGGAGAAGGGATGGGATAAGTAAAGGCATTCCCCCCGCTCTATTTGAGGTCAGATGCATGGGGCTACCTGGCCCTCTGTAAGGGGCTCGGCTTTTGCGCTGAGACAAAAACCACTAGAGAGTTTGAGCAGAGCAGTAATGTGATCTGTAAGAGAGTTTAGCAATCCCTCTGGCTTGTGTGTTGAGAACAGTTTGCTGTGAGGCAGGACAAAAGTAGGAGGCAGCTGGCAGGCCATCACGGAGGCCTAGGTAAAGTGGGAGTGTGAGCAGTGATCTCTTCTGGGTATATACCGAAGACCAAGAAAAAATGGAGCCAAAGCCTAGCATCTGAAAGAGTGGAGTGCCCTGGGCTTAGAATAACAGAAATTTGGGAGGAACCGGCTCGGGGTTTGGATTACAAACACATTTGCTCCTAAGAGATGATGTCAGGCTGGTTCTGTAAATCAAGACTGGAGGGAGGTCCAGGCAGAAGAGGGGAGTAGAAACGGTATTTGATAGATCCGATGACCTTGTGAAATGGGGGGGGGGAGGGCGGAGAAAAGAACTGAAGAGTCACAGCCTGGCAGGAGCTCCTGAGTAATGACCAGAAAGCAGCCCCACCCTCAGAGCTTGCTTC
This sequence comes from Cricetiscus sungorus, assembly GCA_030556225.1. Classification (NCBI taxonomy): domain Eukaryota; kingdom Metazoa; phylum Chordata; class Mammalia; order Rodentia; family Cricetidae; genus Cricetiscus; species Cricetiscus sungorus. The sequence continues at coordinate 66,093,881 of JANBXA010000372.1, read as the reverse complement.
CTATCTCCAGACTAGGCTGGCTCTTCCATCCACTCTTCCCCTTTAGGGGAACCGGAAGAACTTGGGAACGAAGAAGCACGTGGTGGATTCCAGGGACTCCGAATCTCTAAGTGGGGTATCACCAAGGAGCCCTGTGACAGCCTTCTGTCTTCAGTCCTCAGCCACTCAGCGCTCCCCTCTGCGATTCTGTAGCCCCAGACAGGAAGCTAACCTGTGCTTTCTCCTTTAGTTACACGGATGTAGTCGATGTTGTCCAGGCCCTGCAGACTCACCCAGACCCAAATGTCAAGTCCTACTTCACCATTGGCGCCGTCACAGTGTGCGTGGAGCCCCTGAGCTGCTACATGGAGCACAGGTAGACACCGAAGACCACCTCCAGCCCACGCCGTGGTGTTTGAGGGCACTGTAGTGATTTTCCCTCCTCAGCAGAGTGAGACAAGCCTTTACACATCACTCCGCAGTGTATGCAGCAAACAGCCCACTACTCTTTGATGGGTATGAGGTCCTGAAAGGTGCAGAGCAGGGTGACGTAGATTAGGGAAGACGGGCTTCATTCAGCCTGTGAGAACAGGAGCCGTGTCTCGTGTCTTGTCGATGCTTGGTGCATAGTGAGCGCTCATCAAAGATCTGTTGTGGGCGTGGCGAGGGGGGTACAGTATGTGGTTGGGGACTCTCCAAATGTATGTAATGGATCTTAGGTTCTATTCTAAACACTGAAAAAAAAGGATAGAGGGGGACTGAAAGAAGGAAGGAGAAAGGGAGGGAAGGAGTAAGTAAATAAATCTAATAAAAACTAAATATGATGGCCAAAGACTCAGGAAGCAGAGATAGGAGGTGTCGGCAGACTTTTCTGTCCCACAGCCCATTCCCAAATAACCATACAGAGACTTAATATTCATTATCAATGTTGGCCAATAGCTTAGGCTTATCTCCAGCTAGCTCTTAAAATTTAAATTAACCTATTTCTGTTACTCTGTGTGCTACCCCAGACTTGTTTACCTCAGCAAGGAGGGTCGCTAGTTAGAAGAAAGGAATACTTAATGACTAAGTAAGTGCTCAAGGCCAACCTGATCTACAACAGAGTGAAAGATCCTGGTTCCAAACAAACGAATAAGCAAACTTTAAATGAGTGTGCTAACGTGTGTACTGCAGACAAAGAATAATGAGATACGGCTGGAGATAAGGGTAATTATTTAAATTGAGTTCATGTTTAAAGACAGAAGCCAGTCTAGGCTATAAGAAACCCTGTCTCAAACAACCAAGAAACAAACATCAGTAGCTTTTAGTTACATTAAGAACAAAGCACCAGTGGTGGTAGTGACCCACACCTTTAATCCAAGCACTTGGGAGACAGAGGCAGGTGGGGTCTTTTTGAGTTTCAGGCCAACCTGGTCTATAGAGTGAGTTCTAGGACAGCCAGGGCTACACACAGAAACCATGTCTCGGGGAAAAAAATGGAAAGGAAAGACAAATAAATACAGTCACCATATTAATTGGAAGGACAAGAATGTCAAGCTCTGAGAAATTTCATTCCACTTTGAGGGAGTCATGCACATACATGTGGTTTGGGATGGACTAGGTGTGGCCTTGTTGAAGGAGGTGTGTCACTGACTAAGGTTTCCAAAGACTGGGGTTATTGACAGTGCTCTGCCTCCTTGTTTTGGATCCAGCTCTTAGCTGTTCCTGCCATCAAACCTTTGCTCCTCCCTCATGGACTCTAGCACTCTGAGGCCAGATGCCAATTAAACTTTTTTGTTTTTGTCTTTGTTCTTCAAGATAGGGCTTCTCTGTATTGTGAGCCTGTCCACTCACAGAGATCTGCCTGCCTCTTCCTCCTGAGTGCTGTTAAAGCCGTGAGCCACCAAAGCCTGGCTAAACACTTTTTTTTTTTTTTTTTTTTTTTTTTTGAGTTTCCTTTATCACAGCGGTAGAAAGGTAACTAAGGCAGCATACAAGTCCATATGTTCAAAATACCTGTCCCTCCAGGTTTTACATCAGCATTATTGGTCCCGTCCCATGTCAGAGGTTTCATATCTAGCCTTGTGATGGGATGTGATGCCTTGTGGGAAGTCTTTGAGAATTGCCATGGACTTCAATGACAAAGGAGGCAGGGCCCAAGAAGAGCATAAGTGATTGCACTCCAAAGACTTAAAGACTTAAAAACATCGAGCAGGTGGGTCAGTGAACTATATAAATATCACTCACACACACACACACACACACACACACACACACACACACACACACACACACGATAGAGCTTCTGGTATAGCTACTAGGATTCTTAAGAAAGTATGAGAGAGTCAAGAGAGAACTGGATTCACAGCCTAAAGTAGGATCCACCATATTTGGTTCAAATGGTATGTGTCCAGCTGATTTATGAAATCAAAGAATGAAGCTTGTGCTCCTAAGCATCTAACTTGCTGATCTGGAACCATGGAGCTCTGTGGACCCAGAAAGACCTAGACCTTGTCTCAGACCCACTGCATGGAGTGCCTTGGGCAGTGTGCGCAGCCTGCTTACCAACCCTCCCCTCCACCTACTCTTCTCATCTGCTAATAGATTTCATCAACGTCTGAGTCCAAGTGCTTGCATGGTGCTCATCCTTATGGGAACTTGATAAAGACTCTGTAGTGGCTCCCTTGTCTAGGAGGAGCATTATGATAGTTGGGATTTAAATTTTTTTCTTATTATCTTCCTTGTTTTATGTTTGATTGTTTTCAAGACAGGGTTTCTCTGTGTAGCCCAGGCTTCCCTGTAGACCAGGCAAGCCTCAACCTCAGAGATCCTCCTGCCTCTTCCTGTTGAGTGCTGGGTCTAAAGTGCACGCCATTACTGCCCATATTCCCCAACACTTTGGGGGAGAAGAGATCAAAGAGGAACTGAGATTATAGCTTGGCAAGGCCAGCCATGGTGGCTCATGCCTTTAATCCCAGGACTCTGAAGGCAGAGGCAGGAAGATCACTGATTTCAAGGCCATCTGAGTCTACATACTGAGCTCCAGGACAACCAGGAGTCTATAGAAAGACCCTCAACAACAACAAAAAGAAAATGAAGAAGAAGGAGGAAAGAAGGAAAAGAAAAGCACAGCAGCGCTAAAAAGATGGCTCAGCAAAGAAAGGTGCATGTACAGGCATATGCACACTAACACAGAAACAGAATACGAAATAACTTTACAAACAAAAGTTTGTGGAAGCTTTGACATAGTTTGATAGCTGAAACTGAGACCATTTTCCTTTATATTTCCTTTTTCTCAAAAAAGCATCTTTTATTTTAAAGATTTATTTTGATTTTATGTGTATGGGTGTTTAGGTATATTAAAGTATGTGTATCACATGTATGAAGTGCCCATGGATGATAGGAGAGGATGTGGGAAATCATGAAACTAGAATTACATATGCCTGTGAGCTGACATGTGGGTGCTAGGAATACCAGCTTTGGTCCTCTGGACAGACAGTCAGTGCTTTTAACCTCCGAGCCACCTCTCCAGTCCCAACAATGTATTTTCCTAAAAGACCAGCTTGGGCTGAGGTTGTTTTTTATTTGTTTGGTTGGTTGGTTTTTGTTTATTTGATTGTTTGTTTATTGGTGTTTCAAGACAGGGTCTCTCTGTATAGCTCTGGCTGTCCTGGAACTTACTCTGTACACCAGGCTGGCCTGGAACTCATAGAGATTCACCTCCCTCTGCCTTCTGAGTGCTGCCACCAACTTCCCGGCTGCCATGTAGGGATTTTATGGGACGTTAACTTCAGTGCAAAGCTATGAATGTCTTGGATAACTATTGCTCTCTCAATGCTCAGTACCACCTGGCACTTGCATCATCAGATTCATACTTTTGTGGAAAATAATGATGACTGGACTAAATGGTTTTGAAATACTTTTTTTTTTCTCTCCTTAGATTTCTCTTTCCTAAATGTCTTGACCAGTGTTCACAAGGTAAGCAGTATGTTTTACTTCCTGTTTATATGGCCGTCACACTCTGTTCAAATACAGTTGGTTTTTTTCTCTGTGCTGCCACCTTTCTGGAATCTATAACATACAAAATTGGTTCAGGGGAAACTTTGACAACTTCCTTGTGTCCTGCTGGGTAGACACACATGCTCAGGAACTTTTCTGTTGATGCACTAGCTCCCCCAGCTGCAGTATGCATGCCCTGGCCTTGCCACTGATGAACAGTAAATGGAACCTCTGGATCAACAAGGTCATTAGTGGTCCTGGAGAGCCAGAATAAATCATAAATTCCCTGCAGTGATGCTGAGATGCTTGGTGCTATCAGGGGATATGCTTAGGGGTGAGCTTCCTGAATCAGCACAGCGAGCATCTGGTAGAATAAAACAGTTCTGTGTCCCCAGCATACTTGTGCCCTGCTGATCCTTTGCCAGTCCACAGGGACAACAAAAACAACACACCAGAGCTGTCTTGGCTGACAACTGAGCTGGCAGCTGCCCAGGCATGAGGCCGAGGAGGAATGTTCTTGTTGAACTTGGTATACCAGGTTAGCAGTCCTCCTTTGCGTTTTTTGAGACAGACTCTCATGTAGTCCCACATGGCTTCAAGTCAATAAGTTGCTATATAGCATAGGCTAGTCTTGAACTCCTGATCCTCCTGCTTCTACCTCCCAAGTACTGGTTTAGTATAAGCTGTCATGCCTGTCTTGGGCGGCAACAGGGTAAAATGAAAGTTGTCTGGGTCCCTCCATAATGCCCTAATCCAAATGGATTCAGGTTTGTGGAGGTTGGGTTAGTAGGACCTGCTGACAAACTAGGTGTAGGCCATAAATTGGAAAAGACATATTCAGAATGGCTCTGCTTTCTAGTTCATAGGATTAGGGAAGCTGAAGATAACTGTCCTTGAATAGAAAGCACAAGAGACACTGGAACAGGAGGTTATGTGGAGGCTTTCTGCTCCTTGGTTCTAGGCTTCGAAGCCATGATCAAAGACAGACAAAGGCCCAGACAGATCAAGCATCCAGATGTGGAGTTGAAAAATTTAGAAAGCCGGAGATGTGAAGGCAATTAGAAAATCCCAAAGACTGAAAGATGACACAGGAAGAAACAGTACTTCAAATATCAAGGACAGAGAAAAATCAGTCATGCTTAATGTTATAGAAACCTCAAGGGAAGGACAATTTAAATACAAAACAAACAAAAAACATTAGTTTTGCAAGTGTGAAGGGCACTGATCTCATCAGGAATGTCTGGATAGACTGAGTTAGTACAGCAGGTGGATCTCTGTGTAGAAGCCAGATATAGTAGGCCAATCCTGGACTATATAGTAGTAAGACTGTCTGGAAAAAAAAAACAGAATTGCAATTTTTTCAGAGGATAGCAGTGGCAAGCTGAGTAGTAGGACCATCTGAGTTGCCGAGTTGAGACTCTTCCTGTGTGTGTATGTGTGTTTGACACAGAATATCTCTGTAGCCCTAGCTGGCCTGGAACTCACAGAGACCCTCCTGTCTCTGCCCACCAAGTGCTGGCATTAAAGTAGTGTACCACTACACCTGGCTGAGGCCCTCCCTCCCTCCCTCCCTCCCTCTCGCCCTCCCTCCCTCCTTCCCTCTCTCTCTCCTTTGCTTTTTTCTTTTTCAGTTTTTCAAAAAAAGGGTTTCTCTGTGTAGCCTTAGCTGTCCTAGAACTTGTTTTAAAGACTAGGCTGTGCTTGCACTCTAAAAGCCAGTGCTTCTGTCTCCTGAGTAGTGGAATAAAAGATTCTGAATTATTTGCTGGAAAATACAAGGTCCTCACTACTGAGGACCGAAAAGGCCACTAGTCTTGATATAGAGGAAGTGAGCTAACAGTTGAGAAATGAAGGCTGACTCAGACAGTGATAACTTACAAGAAAATGGAGGAAGCGTCTGTTTGGCTGGTCTTACTTGCTGACCAAACTGGACTTGGTAGCTCACACTTACAATCCAAGCATTCTGGAGGCTGAAGCAGGGGAATTATCACAGTTCCAGGCTATGGAGTAAAATCACATCTCAAAAAACAAAACAGCCAGGCCGGTGATGGCACTCACTACCTATAATCCCAGCACTCGGGGCAGAGGCAGGTGGATCTCTGTGAGTTCAAGGCCAGCCCGATTTACAGAGCGAGTTCCAGGACAGCCAGGACTGTTACACGAAGAAACTGACTTGAAAAACAAACTAACAAACAAAAGTAAAACAAATTAACCTACAAAAAACATGCTGACTGTCCTTGACCCTTGCTTTTTCCTGTCAGTGTTGGAGCCACTTAGCACTCCCCTCAGCCTCTCCCCACTTTTCTTGGTGACACATATGCACAGATGGTTAGGTTCCCCTGACACAGAGCCTTGAGGAAATGATCTGTCTTCATTATCCATGAACCTGGAACAGCCTGGGCCACTCTCTCAAGCAAAAAACTTCTTCTAGTGGTCACAGTTCCAGGCTGAGGCAGGCTGAATTCCCTTGAGCACTTGGAATGTATTTTATAGTGAACCCTTCCAATACATTGTTCAAAGGCAGTTTGTCTCCAAGATTGTACTTGCTGGCATGTGGATAGATGATGTTGAGGTATGAGGTCATAAGTTACTCGTTGTTGGGTTTTGGTTTTTTTGTTTTGTTTTTGTTTTTTGCTTGTTTGTATTTTGGGTTTTTTGTTGTTGTTGTTGTTGTTGTTGTTTTTTGATATAGGGGCTCTCTGTGTAGCCCAGGCTAACCTGGAGCTTCATGTATATATCAGGCTGGCCTCAAAGATCCACCTGCCTCTGCCTCCCTAGTGCTGGGTTAAAGACGTGCACTGCCTCATAACCCACACTCTGTGCCATTGAGGACTCTGAACTTGCTGACTTGGCTTGGATGGGCAGGAAATAACAAACAAAAACAAAACAAGTGTCTCCCTCCTCGTTGGAGAGTCGGTGGCTGTCTTGGAGGTGGGATCTGCAAGCAGGAGACAAATTCTTCGTGTCCTGAAGGAGCTTATTGTCCCTTTGCTCCTGTTCGTGGCTCAGGCTCCTCCAGCCCCAACAAGCAGGGACCATCTTACAGAGAGAAAGGACTGTGTTGTAGCCTGGGTGACAGGGAGCAGTTTCTGCGCTTACTGTTCTGTGGCATTTAATGCCCGCAGAAGCAGCTCATCGTAATGCTGACTCAAAGCAAATGAAGGTGTTTTACCTACTTGCTTTTAGACGTGTGTATAGAGAAAAGAAGGTAGTTTCATTTATTCCTGGTCTGCTGAAAGCCTGTAGCCCAGTCTAGGGTAGCAGACAGCAAAGGTGTTCTCTGTTCTTGGGAACAGGCCAGGCTGGACTGCCTGCCTATAGCCTAGCTTTAACTGTGGTCAGTCTTGGTGTTCACTTTTGATACAGAGCAGAAAGAAACTCATGACCCCAATCAGGTGGAACCCCTCGCTGTGGCTTGTTTGGTCTGTGTGCCAGACAAGGGCTCTCCTTGCCTCTCAGATGGCATTTCCTCTTGGCAGGTGGCAGTTTACATAGCTGGACTAAGGAATGCTGGAGATAATCCTTTTGCTATGGAGTAAAGTCCTTTTTCTGTACCCAGTTCCTGACCTAGCATCCAATCCCTACAAAATTATTCCATATAGTATATTGCAGCAAGAACATTAGACAGGGTTCATCTAAAAGAGCCCCACAACCTGGGCAAGAAAAGGGGCAGGCCAGGACTCTGCCTGTGACCCCGGTACACATGGCTGGGAAGGGCAGGTCTATACTAGAGTGACATGCTTCTTTTGGCTAAGGAAATGTCATCATCTCCAGGCTTTTCCTGCCTCCTCACTACAAGGCCCACCCACCATACTATTCTTTTCTTCTGCCCATGGTAAGGTGACTGTGAGGTTACCCCTGTCTGATAATCCTAGAATGTCCTGAGACCTCAGGGATTCCATCTGCTTGCCTGTGGTGCCACATTTGGGTATGCCCTCCACCACTTCCAGAGGCTTCCATGGTTCCCTTTGGCTGCACCAAGGTGTGGGTGCAGATCCAGCATCAGGCTTTCTAGGCCAGGACTTGATGCTATCCTGAAGCCTCCATAGTGACCTTCTAAATATAGTGTCAGAACACAGGCTTCCCTGTCCCTGGCAGAGAAAGGTCTGATCTTAACTTGAAAGGTTTTGGATGCAAAGGGAATATGAGTAGCCTTTTAAAATAAAAGAAACGGGCTGGAGAGATTGTTCAGTGGGTAAGAGTACTTGCTACTCTTTCATAGGACACAAGTTTGGTTCCCAGCAACCATTGGAGCACTGCACCCATGAAATACACACAACCACACATATGCATAAATTTAAAAATTAAAAGAGAGGCCAGAGAGCTGGCTCAGTAGTTACTAGCACTCACTGCTCTTACAGAGGGACCAGCTTCAGTTCCCAGAGCCCACATGGTAGCTCCCAGCCTCCTATAACTCCGGTTCCAGGCATCTCACATCTGGCTTCTTCGGGTTCCTGTACATACACATGGTGCACATAAATTCATGCAGGGGCATACACATAAATAAAAGCCTTTCAAAACATAAAATAGGGGGGGGCTGAAGAGATGACTCAATGGTTACCAGTATTGACTGCTCTTCCAGAAGACCCAGGTTCAATTCCCAGCACCCATATGGCAGTTCACAACTGTCTATAACTCTAAGATCTGACACCCTTACACAGACATACATGCAGGCAAAACACCAATGCACATTAAAATAAACACACACACACACACACACACACACATATATATATATATATATGTATATCTATACATACACACGCACATGTGAGACAGAAAAACCCTGCCTTGGGAGGGGGAGGTGGCTGCTCTTGAGAGGACTTGTGTTGGATTTCCAGCACCCACATGGTGTTTACCATTATCTGTAATTTCAGTTACAAGGGATCCAACACCCTTTTCCAACCTCTTCAGACACCAGGCATGCACAGAGTGCATATAAATGAAATCATTCTTCTTCTTCTTTTTTTGGATATAATTTTGTTGGCCAGTTACTTGTTTCTTATCGGCTAGCTCTTTCCTAATTATTAACCCATTTTTATTAATCCAAATATTTCCACATGGTCTCATCTTACCGGCGAGAGGCCCGAACCTCTGTTTTCTCCAGTCTCTATATGTTGACTCCTCCTCACTACTTCCTCTTTTCTCTTTGTCTCCTAGTCCCTCCTATCTTCCTTTCCTATTGGCCAACAGTGCTTTATTCATTAACCAATACAAGAAACATATTTACAGAATGACATCTCCCATCATCTCCTCTTTTCTGTCTAAAATAAAAAGAAGGGTTTTAACCTTAACATAGTAAAATATAGCATACAACAGTTATCAAATAAGAATCACAGTTAGCAATATTTAGTTCATTCCATCATCTATCCTATCTTTGTGAGTTTAAGTCCTATATGTAACTTATCTTTAATCATAAGTAAGGAAAACTATAAAAAAAAAAAAAAAGCAAAGTATTCTTGAAACAGAAATTTACACATAGACACATAGACTGGATATTTTTGTTTACTTATTTACTTTGTTTTTCAGGACAGGGTTTCTCTGTGTAGTTTTGGAGTCTGTCCTGGAATCCACTCTGTAGACCAGGCTAGCCTGGAACTCACAGATCTGTCTGCCTGTGCCCCCCAAGTGCTGGAGTTAAAGGCGTGAGCCACAACTGCCCAGTTTTGTTAGCCGTTTTTAAAAATTATTTATTTTTATTTCATGTGCTTTGGTGTTTTTGCCTTCATGTATGAGGATTTTGGATCCTCTGGAACTGGAGTTACAGACAGTTGTGAGCTGCCATGTGGGTGCTGGGAATTAAACCTGGGTCCTCTGGAAGAGCAGCCAGTGCTCTGAATCACTCAGCCATCTCCCTACCCGTGTTAGTCATTTTTAAAAGAGTCCTTTTCATAGATACACAGTAAAATACTTTTGGATGAATATTTAGATTTATGAGATTGGCTTCAAAAATCATCCAGTAGGTACCAGGATCTGGGCACCTGGTTCTTAGAAACTTGACTTGGATAACAAGAGAATGAAGAACATAAATATACAGAAAAGCTGGGATCCAGTGGCCATGAGTTCTGGCAGACATGCACTAGCAGCCAAGAAACTCAGATCTTTTATTGTATACAGCTGAACAAGGAGGCTGCGGTCAGCTGGTTTTAGTTAATGATTAATCTTTTGTAGCAACCATACTTGGGCCAGAGAAAGACTTTGCCATTCCTCTGAACCTGACCCACAGAAGGCCTACCTCTTGGGTCTGAGGCATTGAGTTCCTCGGCATGGCAATGTTCAAGTCACTGACACACATTCACTCAGGATTTAATCGGCTACCCACAGTGGAGACAGGGGCAAGAGATGGGCAAGGGTAAGGTATAAATAAAATATGATTAGCTAAGTACAGATGATCTTTTTTATTATTATCATCATCATCATCATCATTATTGGTTTCTCAAGACAGAGTTTCTCTGTGTAACAGTCCTGCCTGTCCTGGAACTTGCTTTGTAAACCAAACTGGCCTTAAACTCATTGAGATCCACCTGCCAATTATTCTTTTTTTTTTTTAAAAAAAAAAAAAAAAAAACAAGATTTATTTCTTTATTATGTACACAGTGTTCTGCCTATATTTGTACCTGTCTGACAGAATATGGCACCAGATCTCATTATACATGATTATGAGCCATCATGTGGTTCCTGGGAATTGAACTCAGGACCTCTGGAAGAGCAGCCATTGTTCTTAACCCTGAGCTATCTCTCCATTCTCTTGATAACTCTTAAGCCCAGAGGATGGGGCTGCTATTTTTCTAGTTTGGTACATATTTGAATGGTTTTCATTTTATTCTATTCTATGTGTGTTTTTGCCTGATGTGTATATGGTTGCCTACTATGTGCATGCCTGCTGATGGTTGTGAACCATCATGTGGGTGCTGGGAACCAAACCTGGGTCCTATTCAAGAACAGCAAGTGATCTTAACCACTGAGACATCTCTCTATCTTTTCACAATATGATATAAATAAAAATCTTTGAATAGACAGATCTCTTATAAATTTAAGACCAGCTTGATCTACATAGAGTGTTCTAGGGCAGTCAAGGCTACACAGAAAAACCACAATAATATTTCACTGAAAAACTGCAATTGAAGAGGTTCTAGATATGCTCCAGTTGATAGCATGCTTGCCTAGGATGCTTGAAGTGCTGGGTTTGAGCTCTAACACCCCATAAGCCAGTGCATGCCTGTAATCCAGAGCTCCATAGGTAGAGGCAGGAGATTCAGAGCTTGAAGGTCAACCTTAGTTACATCGTGAGTTTTAGGATGTCCTGGACTAGACCCTGACCCCACTCCCAAATGGAAAATAATCTTATAGCAGAAAGCGTCTATATTAATAGAAACCTTATAAACTATACTTATAACTGTGAAAATAAGTACAAATTTGAAAGAAGTATGATTATGCCAGAGTGGGGATAACTTTGCTGATTACTAGATTCTCCATAGTTTTGTGAATTTACATTTTTACAAAAGTTGTGGAGTGGTGCCATTGTTATCCATTCTACCAATCCTCACATGGGCTCCCCCCCCTTTTTTTTTAACCATGTCACCGTATGAATATCTGTGTCAACACTGATCTTGGGATTATATTACTCTGAGGACATAGTTGTCAGCACCTAGTGTGTAGTGACTGCTTGGTAGTGAATAAATGTCTGGTTTGAGCTGCCGAAGGCAGATGGCACCAGTTATTGATAAGATTGAATATAAGGGATTTAGAAAAGCTCTTTGATCAAGAACTCCAAGCCAGAAAACTGAGTTAAGAAAAGCTGAATTAGTTTGGGGGGGACTATGAGATGGCTTAGTGGTTAAGGTGCTTCTGCCAGGCCTAGATGATCTGAATTCATTTTCTGTCCCCACATGGCGGATGGAGAGAGCCAACTCATGCCAGTTTTTACAGTGCATGTGCACATAAGTGTGAGAGGGTGAAAAAGAGAATAACAGTTAGGCTTGGCGGCCCAAGTTTATAATCCCCATATGAAGGCGTCCTGAGTCAGGCTTGTTGTGAACTCATGGCCACACTGGGCTACCAATGATTTCCAATGGGCTTAGGCTGAATCTTTAAAACCATGCATGTCTCAAAAAGAAAAAAAAAAAAAAAAAAAAAAAAAAAACGGGCATGTAGCACACATCTATAATCAAGCAGGGAGATCACTATAAGTCTGTTCTGGTCTACATAGTAAGTTCCAGGCCAACCAACGCTATAGTAATAAACACAAAGAATATGAGATTAGGAAGTGAAGCAGCTGAGCATGTACTCCTAAGATGTGGCAGTTCCTGGAAAGGGAGAAAGAATGGTGGCCGAGGTGAAAAATGTCAGTGGAAGGAGCAAAAGCTCACATTTGTGTGAGCCTGCAGCCCCAGTCAAGATTCTGAAGGCTGATGTGTTTTGGTTTTATTCTTCAGGCTTGGTGAATAATGTGGTGTTTACCAGTAACACGATGGAACAGAGGCACCCTCTCCTTGTTCAGCTGCAGACCCTCATCAGGGCTGCCAATCCTACTGCAGCCTTCATTCTTGCAGAAAATGGGATTGTTACAAGGTAAACTTGTGCAGACTGCACTTTATGTACCAACTTCTTTCCCATACACAGCACCTGGCTGGCTCTCAGAGTCTTCCACTGTATCTCAGACACAAATGATGGAAGGAAAGAACTGATTGCTGCAAGATGTCCTCTCACCTCCACATGTATGTTCTGGTACACAGACAAACATACATACACTCAGATACACACACACACACTCAGATACACACACGCATACACACACAAACACACATACACACACACGCATACACACACACACTCAGACACACACACACACACATAACACACAAATAATAATAAATGGCTACTTTTTAAAATGTGTATAGGTGTTTTGCCTGTGTATGTGTCTGTACACCACATGCCTGGTGCCCACAGGGGGCCAGAAGAGGGTGTCAGATCCCCTGGAATTAGTTATTGACAATTGGAACCTTCCTTTTAGGTGCTGGGAATTAAACCAGGGTACTCTGGAAGAACAGCCAGTGTTCTTAATTGCTAATCTCTCTCTAGCCCTGTAAAATGCTGCTCTTGCTTGTTTGACACAGGATCCCACTTTGCAGCCCTGGCTTGCTTAGAACTCAGAGAGACCCTCCTGCCTCTGCTTACCAGGCTCTGGGATTAAAATTACAGTCAATCCCCACCTAAAAGAAAGTACAGTTAGCACTATGTAAAGGTCATCAAGAGGACCCCATCTATCACTGTCATATAATGTTTTGAAATATTTTGTTACTTTGTTCTAACATTCTTTCTTGTACATTGAAGAATAGAAGCCAGGACTGTCTCCAATGGTCCATGTACTAAAATGTGAGAGAATATAAAAAAATGCCTGCTGGGCATTGGTTGTGCACACCTTTAATGGGAGTCACAGCAGGCAGTTCAGTGAGTTAGAGGCCAGCCTGGTCTATGGATGTGAGTTCCAGGACAGCCAGGACTGTTACACAGAGAAACCCTGTCTGGAAATTAAAAAAAAAAAAAAAAGTTCTCTTTACTTCATGGTCTTGGTCCAAACTGCAAACTGAGGGTAGAGAATTTGTAAAGAGAGAAAAAGTACTCATTATATAACTATTTGATTTGCTCTGCTGGCAGACTCAAAGGAATACAATATTTCATATAGTTTCAGTTTTTCAAACCATACAAATACCTTTTTATTTAAAAAAAAAAAAAAATTGCTGGAAGACCAGATGGTGGTGGCACACTCCTTTAATCCCAGCACTTGGGAGGCAGAGACAGGCAGATCTCTGTGAATTCTAGGCCAGCCTGATCTACAGAGTGAGTTCCAGGACAGGCTCCAAAGCTATAGAAAAACCCTGTCTTGGAAAAAAAAAAATGCTGGGCATGATGTGCATTCTGAGTCCCCGGCATCTGGGAAACCAAGATGATCCAGTTCAAACCAACCTGGGCTACAACTGAGAACTTCCTCTTAAAAACAAAAACCAGCTGAGGGGCAGGCAAGAGCTCTTGCCACCTAGCAGGGCAGTCTGAATTTAATCCCTAAATCTACATTGTAGATGAGAGAACTGCCTCCACACATACCATGGCCACACATGTACACACGCTTTAAACAGCACTGGGGAGGTGCATCTCTGTGGGCATATGTATGGAAGCCAGAGGTCAACTTCAGGTATACATTGTCAAAAAAAAAAAAAAATGTTATCCAGAGAAATATTTCAGTCACTAAAGTACTTGTTATACAAGCATGAGGGCCCCAGGTTGATCCTCAGCACCCATATAAAAGGCTGGGTATATTGGTGCATGCTTGCTAGCAGGCACAACACCCTGTGTCCAGTTCCTAGCTACACAGACGTAATAAGGTGGATGGCTGAGACATGACTCTGTGTATACACCAGGTGTCTGGTGCCTGGGAAGGCTAGAGGAGGGCATCGAATCCCCTGGAACAAAAACTACGGATGATTGTAAGCCACCATGGGACCCTGGAAGGAAACTCAGGTCCTCTGAAACGATAACAGGTGCTAGAACTAACTCTCCACCCCCCCCCCCACCTTTACATTCTTAAGATCTGGCAGGCGCTGTGTTGACCAAATGATTAAACAGTAAAAGCAGAGAAGACACCATCACCAGGTAAACCAGGCTTGGTACATGTCTGTAGTCTCAACACTTGAGGAAGTAGAGGTAGGAGGATCAGGTCATCCTCAGCTACTTAGTGAGTTCAAGGCCAGCCTGGGCTACATGAGACCTTGTGTCAAAAAAAAAAAAAAAAAAAAAAAAAGTTTCTGATTCAGTGAGTTATGGGTAGGACCTGACGTTCAACATTCATAGAATTGCTGATCACAGGACTAAGTTCCTCAGATGTAATAGTATATCGTGGTCCTGTAAGAAAAGTACTCTTTTGGTTTTGGCAGTTTTTGTTTTATTTTGTTTGTTGTGAGACAGGTTTTCTATGTAGCCCTAGATGATCACAGACTCACTCTGTAGACCATGCTGTCCTCAAACTCACAGAAATCTAACTGCCTGCTTATGAGAAAGTATTCTTTGAAGATGCATATTGATGTATTTAGAAGTGAAGTGTTATGCCAACAACTAATCTTCATATTCTTTCTCGGGAAAAACACTGCATGCATGTGTGGAGAGTTAGCATTGACAACCCGAATTAACCTGGGTCTTCTCTGCGTTTTTGTGTTTTTAAAGGAATGAAGACATTGAGCTGATTCTCTCAGAAAACAGTTTTTCAAGTCCCCAGATGCTACGCTCTCGATACTTAATGTTTCCTGGCTGGCAAGTATCATTACTGAATAGTGGCTTAAAAAAAAAAAAATGTGAGCCACATCCACAGCAAAGAAAGAGCAGAATGACAATAGGATGTATGCTTCACGAGGGTCACACGTTACCTGGGATAACCTGCCATGCCCATAGCCTGGCCAAGGGACCAGGGCTCCACATTCTGAGCCTCTCTGCACATTGCAATTCAGAGGGACATCCTGCAGGCAACAAGTGCAGTGGGTCTTGGTGACATGGCACCAAGGTTTAGACTCCCCAGGTAGTCAGCCATCCAGAGGAGGTAGCCTTCTGCTAATGAGATCCATGGTGGCAGTCACCTTTAATCACAGCACTCAGGAGGCAGAGGCAGGCAGATCTCTGTGGTCAGCCTGGTCTACAGAGAAAGTTCTAAGACAGCCAAGGCTACCCAAAGAAACATTGTCTCAAAAAAGAACAAAGAAAGAAAGGAAGAAAGGGAGGGAGGGAGGAAGGAAGAAGGAAAAGTCTAGGGAGCTGGAGAGATAGCTCAATGGTAAGGAGTACTTGCTTCTTGCAGAGGGCCCTGGTTCAGTTCCCAGCCCCCAAGCAGTACAGTTCAAGGCTTTCTGTAAACTCCAGTTTCAGAGTGCACATGGTATAAATACACACATTCAGGCAAAATACATATACATATAGAATAAAAATAGATAATTTTTTTAAACAATGAAAGGAAAGGAAAAAAACATACTGTAAGTAAGGCATGGAGGCATACACTGCTATCCCAGCTCAGGAGGTAGGGGCAGGAGGATTAGGAGTTCAGGCATATCCTTGGCTACACAGTAAATTCCAGCTCAGTCTCATGGGCTATAGGAAACCCTGTCTGAAAAAACTTTAAAAGGGGGCAGCTCCTTTAATCTAAGTTAGAGACCAGCGTGATTTACATAGCAATCTCCAGGACAAAACAAACAAACAAACTGTTTTAAAGGGCCAGCAAAATGGCTCAGTGGTTAAAGAAGCTTGCCACTAAGCCCCACGGCCTGAGTTCAATGCCTGAGTCCCTCACAGTGGAAGAACCAACTCCTACAAGCTGTCCTCTGGTCTCCCTGTGTGCACTGTGACAAGTTAGAATGGTATATATGATTACCCATACAATGGTTATGTCCTCCCCTCGAGCAATTCCAAGTCAAAAATAAAAGTCCTTTGTTTCTGAGTGATGAGATACAGGGGTTCATTATCATTATACTCTCATACTTCTGTTTTTGCTCTAAACTTGAAATGTTCTTTATTAGAAAGTTCCCAAATGTAGACATGGCAGCTCACACTAACAGTGATAGCTTTTAGGAGGAAACAGGAGGACCAGGGTTTCAGCATGATCCATAGCAAGCTCAAGGCCAGCCTGGGGAAATGAGACCCTGTCTTTAAGGAAGAAAAAAAGTGTTTCATCCAGGTATAGTGGTGTTTAGGGAACATAGCAGAGACAACCTATCTCCTTCTAGAGAAATATGTTGCCCGCTGTGAGATGGGCATGTTTGGAGTGTGGAAAACAATCCTAGCTGTTTTGGAAGCTGAAACAGGTGACTCTCTGGTTCAAAGTGGAGGCAGGGTAAAGTGGTGGGGTGGTTCCTACTGTGTTAGGAAGGACTTCTAGTGCCCTTAGGGTCCGAGGGAGGGAGGGAATCCACAGGCCCTTGACTCCAGGGAACTACTGCTTGTCTTGAGAAGTTAGACCTGTGTTCTCAGGAAGGTCTTGTTTCAAGGAGCTTGCATGCTTCCTAGTCTCACATTGAAGCTGAGGCGTACACATTGGAACAGTGCTTCAGCCAGGCAGTGGTGGCGCACGCCTATAATCTCAGCACTCGGGACAGGAGGCAGAGGCAGGAGGATCTCTGAGTTTGAGGCCAGCCTGGTCTACAAAGCAGTCTCAGGACAGCCAGGGCTACACAGAGAAAAACCCTGTCTCAAAAAAAAAAAAAAAAAAAAAAAAAAAACCCTAGTCCCATACAAACTAGGTGTGGTGCCCCATTCTTTTAATCCCTTCATTAAGGAGGGAGGTGGACACCCAGAGGATCAGAAATTTAAGGCTACCCTTGGTTACATAGCGAGACCAACCTGGTATAGATAAGCCTCTAGATCATATGGGAAAAAGAAGAGGAAAAGATATTGTAAACAAAATAGTGTATTAGTGAGAGAGGGTTGAACAAATGACAAATACTTCACCCCAGGATAGTATATATAACACTGAAACCCCCAGCACTGAATGGATGAGGTGGGGCAAAGGGGATTACAACCTATTGTATATATACATGAATCTGTCAAAGAATTAAAAATACTTGTTCTTTCATTTAAAAAATTTAAGGTACGAAGGTAAATTTGATTCCGGATCCGTCTTTCCACTAATGGTTCAGATCTGTGTATGGTTTGACCGTCCTCTGGAAAAAACCCGCTTTGTGACCAAGTGTAAAGGTAAGGCGCGGCTAGGACATGTTTCACCCCGATGGAAGAGTTGTTCCTTGCCTGTTGCCCCATTTCAGTCAGTATCCTTGGTGTGTTCTCCATACTGTCAGGAGCAAAAGCAAGTAAGGGGTTTGATGAGCTCAGAGTCCCTGGGGTCTGATTGTGTGGCCACACTTTGATCACTCCGAGGGAATAGTGGCAGAGGTCCTGGGCCAGAGAGGATGAAGATGGGAGCTCTGAACCTTGAGCCCTTCCCCTGGCCCTGACATTTCCAGCTATGTTGGCCTAAGCTTGGCCTCTATGTCCAGATAGCTGACATCCTATCCTTTTCCTCCACCAGCAATTCGGTCTTCCATCAAGCCAAGTCCCTTCTCTGGAAAT
Organism: Cricetiscus sungorus; assembly: GCA_030556225.1. NCBI lineage: Eukaryota > Metazoa > Chordata > Mammalia > Rodentia > Cricetidae > Cricetiscus > Cricetiscus sungorus. Next base: position 66,075,824 of record JANBXA010000372.1, on the reverse strand, counting down.
ATCTACCACATCCTTGGCAAAGTCAAATTTTCAGGTAAATGCGGCCGTCTTGGTGGCTTGGGCACTCACACTCATGGTTTACCTTGTAGCCTCTCCTGGCACTACTGCCCTGCTCCACGACCTACTCGGTCCTCTCTGCCAGAGTGGAAAATCTGCCCTCTACTCCTGGGTTATTCTGCACATCTCCTTGACTCCCACATTCCACAGACCTACCCCCCACATGGTTACCCATGGCCTCCTCCTAGCCCTCCTCCCAGACTAGACAAAACCAGAGCTCCCAATCTGGTCAAAATCTTGGAACTCTCAAAATCTTGGAACTCTGTATTTTCCTTCCTTTTGTTTAATTAGCCTTAGACCCCCCTGGAGCCCTTATAAAGCCCTGTTGGTTTTCTGAGGATGGGGGTCAGAGAGAAGCTCAAACATGTCACCTCAGTGTTGAGGAAGAGGAGCAAATGCCAAGGAAGAAGAACAATGTTTGCCAAAGTCCAGAGGCAGAAAAGAAAGGAACCATAGCAGTTTATTACATCTGAGGGGATGAAAGGTTTGTGCTGGGGCCTCCAAATCTTGGAGGAGGAAACTCCAGTGAGCAGTGTAGCCGCTCTGATAACAGTCAGAGAAGGCTGTGCTATAGGACTTGGCCATTGAAGCCCAGCTAATGTGTGTCCATGCTTTCTTCCATTTTTTTATAGATCTGTGTTATTTACACTTTTGCATGTTTTGCCAGCATGTATGTATGTACCACGTGTGCCTAGTGCCCATTTAGATTCCCTGCACCTGGAGTTATAGATGGTGTGATGCTGTGTGGATGCTGGGGATTAAACACAGGTCCTCTAGAAGAACATTCACCACCTTCTCAATTTGCTGCCCCTCAGGCTGCTGGGTAGCGCTTAGTCCTTGGTGTCATAGCCAGATACTGCATTCAGCCCCTGGGGAGATGTTGCTGCTTCCCTGGGTGTTACTATCAGTGCAGAGGCCTCTCCTTTTCCAGCCTTGCAGGGGCAGTGGTGATGGCCCATCTTATCGTGCCTACAAGCCCCTTTCTTCCTCTTGTGTTCCTCTGCCCATTAAGTGTGTCTGATCACCCACACCAACCAAGCCATACACATCTATTTTATCCTTTCCAGCTTGCCACTACCCATCCTGTCAGTTCTTAGGAATCTGTCAACCTGCCAACACCGTTACAGTGAAGCATTCTTTTGGGATTTGATCTCAGGGACAAATGTGTTCTCTGTGCAGATTCTGAAAAGACCATGGAGGTTTGTCACAACACTTTGACCAACTCCCTGAGCATTATGCCTGTTTTGGAGGGACCCACTCCACCCCCCAACTCAAGAAGCACACCTCAAGACAGTGGGCAGCCAGAATGCTACCTTGTGTTCATTGGCTGCTCCCTGAAGGAGGACAGCCTCAAGGACTGGCTTCGGCAGTCAGCTAAGCAGGTGACTTGCAAAACCAACAGAGCACATTCCACTGATCCCGGCCTTCTTCCCTGTGACACCCACTAGTATACACCTCAAGGCTCAGCAAGTACTTAGGAACATTCTGGGATTAAGAAGCAGCCTGTCGAGGCAAACTACAGGCAGATACAGAAATACTGTGTTTTGTTTTGTGTTTGAGGTTTTTTGTTTTTCTGAACAGGGTCTCTGTAGCTCTAGTTCTAGGCTGTCCTCTGTAGACCAGGCTGGCCTCGAACTCACAGAGGTCGGCCTGCCTGCTTCTGCCTCCCAAGTGCTAGGATTAAAGGCATGCACCACCACCACCCAGCTTGGTTTTGGGGTTTTTTGTTTGTTTGTTTTTCAAGACAGGAGTTTTGGGGGGGTTGTTTGTTTATTTGTTTGTTTTTCAAGACAAGGTTTTCTGTGACAGTACTGGCTTTCCTGGAACTATGTAGACCAGACTGGCCCCAAACTCACAGAGATCCCCCTAGCTCTTGAGTGCTGAGATTAAAGGCCTGGACTGAGTACTTTTTTTATTTTATGTGTATGGATGTTTTGTTTGCATATACGTCTGCACCACATGCGTGCCTGGTGCCTGTGGAGGCTGGAAGAGGTCATATCCCCTGGAACTAGAGTAGGGATAACTGGGGGATGGAAGTCAACCCCAGGTCCTTGGAAGAGCAGTGCTCCGTGCTGCTGAGCATCTTCCAGCACAGTACTGTGAACTCTGACACTCAGATGCTCTAGAAGCTGTGTTGCCAAGCACAGGCAGTATTGGTGGTTTGGCTCGTCCTGGAACTCCAGGAGTAGTGTTGCTTGGATCCTGGGTCTTGTCCATTGATGATAGTCTTCTAGAAGCTATGAGCTGCCTTGAATGGGTAAATTCTGCTTTTGCTTTGCTTTTGTTTTAAAGAGGTGTTTTGTAGGAGGTTGGGTGTTTTGTTGGCTGAGGTGGTTAGGCAGAATCTCACTATGTAGGCTAGGCTGGCTTCAAAATTTTAATCCTCCGGCTTTAAACCTCCCAAGTGCAGGATCACAGGTGTGTGTCACCACTCCCTGCTTTGGATAATGTCTTAAATGTTACTAGACTGTGAAACCTCAGGCTGTCCATTACCTGTCATTGCTGTAGTTTAAGCACCAGAATCTGCCAAGAGGCAGGACTATGCCTGCCCATTTACAAAGCACTGGCTTTCTACCATGTTTTCCAACTATCTTTCAGGGCTCTGTGGTGGGAAAGTAGTTTCCTCAGGGGAATAGATAAGCATGATAGCCTGTCCACAAAAGCTAGTTCATACACTCTTCCTTCTTCTGGGACCTTTGATATGTAACTGGCCCCCACACTCCTTTAGGCCTTCAGCTACCCTTGTGTTCCTTCGGCTCTGTTGAAATGTGTGTTCTCTCCACATCTGCAGAGGCCTCAGAGGAAAGCTCTGAAAACCAGGGGAATGCTGACCCAGCAGGAGATCAAGACCATCCATGTGAGTGGCCTGCCCTACTGCTTGTCCTAGACTTGTAGTGCCGTCCTGGGTTCCTTCACAGGGTGAGGGGCTATTTGTAGGCTATCCTGGCAGCCTTGCTTCTCTCTGGACACAAAGGGAAGCTGGTCAAGAAGCCTGACCTGTAGCTTCAGTAAATGGAGTAGCCACTTCTGCTGTGACAGTACCTGTGGGACTGAATGATGGGAAGCCTGGCCTTCTCAGCCTGCCCAAGTAGTTTTACAAGATCTCTGCTTAAGGTAAATCACATAGGAGTCAGCTGAGGCCCAGAAAAAAAGCCATATAGACAGCTGTTCATGGGAAGGCCAAAGTGAGATTTCCTGGGTAAGTGTTATTAACAGCAGACTGACCCCAAACCTCTTCCCAAAGCCCATGCACACTGAGGCCTCAGGACAAAAGACCAAAAGCCACATTCCAAGCCCCATCACGGGCTGTCAATAGTCCCACTGTCTGTGCATCATGCTTGGTGCCTGTAGAAGCCAGAAGAGGGTGTCAGATCTCAAACTGGAGTTACAGATGGTTGTGACTACTATGTGGGTGCTTGGAATTGAAGCCAGGTCTCCTGAAAGAACAGCTGAGCCACCTATGCAGTCAGCTGGCCTGGAACTCAATGTGTAGACTAGGCTAGCCTCAAATTCCTAGAGATCCACATACCTTTGCCTTCAGGGAGCTAGGATTAAAGGTGTGGGCCTCCGTGCCCAGCTCTGTTTGTTTTGAATGAATGAATGAATGAATGATAAAAGTTGTCAACAGGATTCTTTTCCAACAGGTGAAACGACACTTGGATCCCCTGCCTGCAGGCTACTTTTACAATGGCACCCAGTTTGTTAACTTCTTTGGAGACAAGACCGATTTTCACCCACGTATCCTTGGAAACAGTGTGAAAATGTAGGAGATGCAAGCCTCCCCTGTAAAATGGGTGTCTGCTTGGACCAGCACACGCTAAGTGCTAGGAGCAGGCAGGGTCTGTATGAAAGAGCTCACAGGGACAAACCCCACAGGCACCATGTTGTCCTCTTAAAGTTGTTGACATTAGATTTGCCTTTTATTGAGCAGCTGTAATGTTATACTATGTGAGGTGTGGTTGTAAGACAGCATTGGCAACAACAGGGTCATGGCATACAAAGAGAAGATGGCCTGTTACGGAAGTCTGTGTGTGAAGAGAAGGAGGACAGGATGAAATACAAGACTAGCAAGCTTCATGATGCCTGTTACCCTCATTGTAGTTGAGGTGCTCTGTATCAGATACTTTGGCTTCCCATGCCTCACCTGCCCCCAGGTCCCCCTGGGATCAGTGTTCCTTCCTGTCCTCCAGGTTCATATCTTACCACCTTAACCAGGTGCCAGTCATGGACCAGTTCATGAATGATTATGTGGAAGAGGCCAATCGGGAGATCGAGAGGTACAACCGTGAGCTGGAGCAGCAGGAATACAGTGATCTCTTTGAGCAGAAGCCCTAAAGAAAGCTGGGCCTGTGCCCACCAGAGATGAATGAATGAATGGGTGTCCATCTTTCCTAGAAGGCCCCTCCTGAAGGGGTTGTCTCTGTCCTCCCTGGCCTGTGCCTGCCAGTGTAGTACATGTTGTCTTTATTCTCTCTCCTCTCTGCACCCTGACTGAGTGGGGGCTGTGCACAGGACGAGCAGCTCTGGTGTCTGATAAAGGAATCTCCCTCAGACCGCTGGGCTGAGGAGAAGCCTTTGACTTGCACAGTGAAGCTGCTGGGATTTAGAAGGAACCCTGGTTGCCTAAGCAGTGGCCAGGCAGAGACCCACAATACCTTCTAGATGAGAGCACTTTTGTGGGATGAATGGAAGCAAGATAGGATGCTTGCTGGAAGTGTGAGGCCCCTGTGCTAACAGCAGCACTCCCGGAGTTGGTCCTAGAGAGCTTGGCTCTCTAATTCAGAGATAAGAGCAGGCCTGCTGCCCAAGCCCTGGCAGTGCCTCACCTCCCGGTCAAGGTGAATATCCTGCAACTGATTAGTCTTGGGCCCAGGGTCTAATTGTTTGGGGGCTGTTGGTCTCTGACGCCCAGCCTCCTCACCCCATGTCATGGAAGGCAATACATTTCAGAAAACCTCCCTGAAACTGCCCCTGGATTTGTTTACTTGGTTCCTGAGGACCAGGAATTTCAAGAATTCTGATATCCAAACTAGAATCCCCTCCAGTGTTGTTTTTTTTGTTTTTTTAAGATTGGACAATACAACAAAGGTGAGCTAATTTGCATCCCAAGACTGACCTTCCTAATTAGAGTGGGGAACAAAGTCACTAAAGGTGATGTTTGCTAGAATGTGAGTGCCTCTGCTGCTTGGACTATAAACTTGTTCTGAGTTTCATGAACTTTTTTGCATGCCTTAGGAAGAAGCACATAGGTAAAGCCAGCATCGTGTTCTGTAATGTAGAGGCTTTTGAGGAAGGGCCCTGGCACAGTGGTTGAGGTAGATGGAGCATATGAGGCCATGTGCCTCGTAACTGAGCTGTTTGGGCAAAAAGCAAAGTAATAATCAAGGCTTGTCAATAAAATGTACTTTTATTAAAGAAAAAAAATTGAACCAATACGAGCCAAATTACAAGTACCATTGATGAGAAATCTTGTGTTAAAAAAATAAAGCTTGTGAGAAAAGGCCCATATGCTCCAATCCCAGCTCCAAAATACACTGGTGACAAGGCCCTCCTGTTGACCTCCAGCTGACTCCAGCTGGGGTTCAGTAGCATAGATCGTAAGTGCAATTGATTAATAAGCAATGAGTTATCTTCACCAAGCTCTTTTTAAAAACTAAACTTTGAGCTAGCAGCCTTAGAAAAGGGAAAGGGGACCACAAAGCTGTTTCATTTCCTTTGGGGGGGTGGGGGGAGGACCACAGGCCATTTCATTTCCTGTAGGGTTACTGTGAAGTCTCCAGGGGAAGCTCTAGATTAAGAGTTCTGGCTGCTGCACAAAAGCGTTTTTAAAGAGGGGTTGGGGCCACGCTGTGAGGTGAACTTGGTTTCTGACCATTACCCATAGAAATCTGCTTTCACCAACCTGCCCCGCTGCCCCGTTCCTCTCATCAGAGGGAAAACCGATTACCTCAACTTGAATATAAAACTGTGGTTTTGAAGAAAAGGCAGAATATTCAGAAGTTCTTTGCCAGCTGAAGCCTGCATAGATGCTCCCAGTTTGCACGGGAGTCTGGAGGGGCCCAGCAACCACACACTGTGAGTTCTTTGAGGACCAGGAGGGGAACTGGGCTTGTCCTGGACTGCTCCCTACAACCCACGGGTCTCTTGACTTTGACGTGGGATTTGACATTCACTTTGACCTTTAGGTCAAACCGTGTGGTCTGAGGCTATCTCCTGAGGAAAAGCTGTGGTGCTGTTTCAGCCTCTGATCTTGGAAGTGGATAGATAGCAGGGACCCAGCAGGGATGGTAGGGATCAGCTCCCAGGACAGGCAAAGTCCTCCAGGGGCTTGTTTGCTTTCCACCAGCTTTGCTATTATATTAGCAGGCAGCTTCGGTTGTATCACCAGAGTGAGTGTGAGTGGTGAAGTCACTGAAGTTATGGGTTGTTTGGTTTTAATGTGGGATTTCCCCTTGTTGACTGGAGGGAGGAAGCAAATAATTGGAGCCAGGTTGGCCCCACCAAGCCCTCAGGCTCTTTGACCCGAGGCCTGAACACTAGCCCTTTAGGCTGTGATCAGTACAAATGTCCCTCCTAAATCCTGTTAGGATTTTGGAGAATTTTTGCACAGTAATAAGCTCTGGCTTCTCAAAAGGGAAAAGTTCAGCTCAAAGACTAAACTGTTAAGTATTCCAGCAGTGCTGCTAACTAGTTGATAGCTGTACCTCAAAAACTGATGGGAGGTGGCGTTCTCACTGTCCCTCGGTCACACACTAATGGAAGAGCTCGCTTACGTGCCAAAATTCACTTTTATACTAGTTTTTCAATGCTTTAATATTTGTAACTTAAATTTTAAAATTCATATTTACAAACACTACTATAACTTCAGTGAAACTGAACTGTGTGATTGAAGCCTTTTGCTTATTATAGTATTTATTACACTACTTAATTCAGTAAATATATAAAAGTAGCCTTCAATTTATTTTTATATTATTTTACATGTTTTTACCTGCAGTTGTGTCTGTGAAATTCCCTTGGAGATTAAGATGTAATGCCAAGGACCAATAAACTGTCACTCAACAAGTTGTCTCTGTCCCTGACTGTCCTGTGTCCCATGTGCCATGTCCCAGGTGTGGCTTTGGGGCGGGGGCTGGGAACTGGAGGCTTTCTCAGTCTGGCTGGGGTGTTCTGGCTAGGACTGCTGAGAGGAGCCCATGAAACTCACACCTGGGGCCCCCACAGAGGGTACCCACCCTGGCTTATACACTTGAGGAGCCCCAGAAACTGGAGACAAAGTACACAAAACTAAGTGTCCCAAAGAAAAGTTCCCTACGCCCCAAGTGCTCCCTGCCCACTCCTCTCCTCCTCTGTTTTCATGCCAGGCTCAGGGCAGATCATGTTAGGCACACGGCTGCCCTCGCCAGCAAGGAAGGACGTGACTCCAGGAGATCTTCTTCATGCAGTTTTAGTCAGGATCCTTGAAACATGTTCTGACCCGCGAGACCCCGGGGGAAAATGCCCAGGCTTAAATCCCCTTGCGCTAACCAACCCCAGTGAGCTACGTGGACCCTGCAGATAGGCTACTCTAACGCGGAAGCAGACAGGCTGAACAGACTTAACCAAATAAGGGCTTGTTTACACCACAGAGCGCTCACCCTTGGGGAGGTGGAAGGTGGAAGCCAGCGCCATCTTTAAGGCGCGGCACTTTGCAGCTCTCTACACGTGGCTCCATCACTTCCCCACATCCCCAGTCCCTTCACCCTCCTCTTGGATGTTGCTTTCTTTGAAATAGAATGCCATGTAGACCTCAGACTTGCTATGTAACAGAGGGTGGCCTAGAACTCCTTATGTTCTGTTCTCAAATGTAATAGGTTTATAGGCATGTGCCACCACGCTTACTCACCCAACCTGACCATGTGGCAAGCTTCAGTTGGAACAATGCCTTCACAGCTTTCCAGCTCCTTTTCAAGCTCTGTGGGTTTACCCCTCACTCTCACTTTCTGAATGGGGGCAACTAAGTCACCAATGGGCAGGGTAACTGGCACAGCAGTAGGGACACTGGCCTCATCTAATTAAATCCGAAAAGCCTCTGGAGTGGGGCTGTGGAAGCACTGGGCTTCCAAAGATGGCCCAAGTGTGTGCAACACTAGAGGAATGAAACAAACACGAGATGGCATGGGGTTTGTATCACATGGCTCAGGCCTCCCATGGCTCCCGTCTACCCTCCGCCCCAGCCCCAGTGCTGAGAGGAAGGAAAGGGGCTGATTCTTGAGGGATACCTCTCCCAGGCAGCCTGGTCCTCACAACTCTTGCTTCCTGCCAGATCCACAGGGACCCAAGGCAAAGGGAAGTGCCCCAAGGGCAGCTTTGGGAGTTGGCCCAAAGATGGAGAGCTAAGAGCAGGCTTCCTGAAGCAGTGCAGCAAAGGCCTGGGGAGTTTAAATTCCACAGTACATGGGAAGGTCTGGTAGATGTGGGAAAGGGTGACAGCAATGACCCTGCCCCCCAGCCTCCTGCCTCACTCACATCTTGCAGACTAGAGGCCCAAGTTCGGGAAGATTGGGTGGGGAGAAACATCAAGGGCTTGCTCCCACGCCATCACAGCATTTCTCCAGTAAGAGCTTTCCTGTCACAGATGCACCTGACTGAGTTCCATAAACACTCTTTTCTGGTAGGTAGTCTTATGTTTTCTAGTACAAGTTATAGGAAGAGTGTGGTTCTTTTGTTTTTGTTTGTTTGTTTGTGTCTTTACAACACTGGCAGGAGTGGTTAGCTGGCCAGCACAAATCATTGCACAAAATGTGTGTCAGGTGAGTAGGAGGGGAGGGGAGGACCTGGGAAGAGTTGAGGAAAGGAAAAGAATATAATCAAAATACGTTGTGTGGAATTCTCTGGATGGCATAATCTAAGGACCTCAGTTTGTTCCCCAGAACTCATTAATAAATAAATGAATAATATAAATAAATAAATAAATAAATCTGGGGCTGGAGAGATGGCTTTCAGCCATTTACAGAACTAAGGAGAGAGGACTCCTATTCCACAAGAACCTGGGTGTGATCTCCAGCACCCACATAGCAGCTCACAAATCTATAACTCCAGTTCCAGGAGACCCAACACCTTCTCCTGGCCTCCACAGGCACCAGCCACACAAGTGGTGCACAAATACACGTGTAGGCAAAACACTCATAAAAAGTAAAAGAAAATTAAATCTGGGTATGGTGGAACATGTGTATATGGCAAGTTTCAGGAAGTTTTGGAAGGGGTGCCGGGGGAAGTGAGTGGCACTGGGGAACTGCGTGTAATATTAGTTTACACTGTGAATATATGTCACTGAGATTGGTTTCATAAAGAAGGTGACTGGCTAATACCTGAAAAGGATAAGGTTAGGCAGGACAGCCAAACTAAGAATGATGGGAAGAAGGACAGAGACAGAGAAGTCGCCAGCTGATGCAGAGAAGCAAGATGGGCATGTGGTACTCAGAAAAGGTGCCAAGCCACATGGCAAAGCATAGATAAGAAATATGGGTTAATTTAAATGTAAGAGTTAGCTAGTAACAAGCCTGAGCTATTGGCCTGCCATTTATAATTAATATTCAGTCTCCATGTCAGTTATTTGGGAACTGGCAGGTGGGAAATAAACATCCACCAACAGGCCTGCACACATGCACACACATGAGCGCTGGCATGTACACAGTAGGGTTGCAGTTTAGTTGATAGAGTACTAGCCTAGCATGCAAGCCCTAGGTCCCACCCTCAACACTGAATAAATTGGCACACACCTGTAATCCCAGCACTCATGGGTGGCAGAAGCAAGCAGACCAAGACTTCAAGGTTATTCTCAACAGCACAGAGTTTAAAATCAGTCTGGGCTACATGAGACCCCGTCTCAAACAGTAATAGTAAGGGCTGTAGAGATGGTTCAGCACTTGCAGAGGACCCAGGTTCCATTCCTGGCACTAACATGGTGGCTCGCAAGCATCTGTAACTTCAGTTCCAGGGGATCCAGTGCATTCCTCTCATTTCGACAGGTACCAGGCATCAACATGGTGCGCATATACATGCAAGCAAACACATATAATAAATATAATCTGCACATTAAAATTAGCAGGCTTGGTGGCACATGCCTTTAATTCCAGCATTTGGGAAGCACAAGTGGATCTGAGTTTGAGTTTCAGCTAGATAGCAAGTTCCGGCCAGCTAGGGCTATATAGGCCCTGTGTCAAACAAGCAAAATAATTCACCACTACCCCACAAATTGAGAAAAGGCCACTACTACTTGGCTGTATAATTCCTTTGTACACCCTGTGCGTGACTGTCCTGGGAGGAGCGTATTTGACAATCATCTTTTTCCCTTTAAAATAGACTTATCTGGGGGAGGTAGGGCCTGCTGCTCCAGGTTGGTGGTGGTAAAAAGTGTACCAAACAAAGCCGTTTTGAAGGGACAGCTGACGACAAGACAGTGGTTGACTAGATAGCACCAAGGAGATGGACGACTTGAAGGTAAAAGTGGAAAAAGCCACAATGGAAAAAAACCTAATGTTCTGAAACAATGCCAGACTTGTTTCATTCTCCAAACAGCAGAAGAAAAATAAATGTGTTTATCAACAAGTTATTCTCCTTTCCCTCTTCAAGGCTTCTGAATTGCTAAATTGATGAGCTTAAAGCAAACACTACAGGAGGAGGCTCAAAGTATTTTATTTCATATTAGTAAATAAAAACCTGCAAAGGAGGAAACCAAGCCAACAGTTTGCATGTATACTATACCTTACCCCACAGTGACTGCTGCTTTTCCAATGTCAGTAAAGAAGCTGAAGTTTTTCCCTCTCATTGTTTCACGTTTTCAGAAATTGCACATCTGAAATTTCATGCCTGGGTGAATGTACAAATAATAGAGAAATAAGGACAACAGAAAAAAGGAAAGATGGACTGATAAGGAAAACTGTTCAGTCTGAGACTAAGTCTTCATGGAATTTTCTAACTAAAAAGATTCATTTCAGACAGGGTGAGTCAGTCAGTAAGACACTTGCTGCGCAAGCGTGGAGGCCTCGGTTCCTTCTAGATAGAGCACCCACATAGAAAACAAAAAGGTGGGTATCCTCTCTTGAACTGGGAAGTGGAGGCAGACATATCCTGCCGAGCCAGCCTAGCTTAATTGGCAACTTCAGGTACCAATAAGACAAAGTAGACAGCACTTGAGTTTTAACGGACAAGGTTGGCCTCTGGCCACCATACTGGGCCACTGTCCACATAAGTGCCTGTCCATGTTAGTGCCCTCCACAACTCCACCACAAGAGTCATTTGAGCATCATTGCTTTCAGTGAAGTTTGTTTGGTTTTGTTTTGGGTTTTTTTTTTTTTTTTTTTTTTTGGCTGGTTGGTTGGTTGGTTTTGGTTTCTTGAGACAGGGTCTCTCTGTATAGCCCTGACTGTCCTGAAACTCACTATTAGCCCAGGCAATCCTTTCTTTCCTAGTAGCAGGATTAAAGGTCTGTGTCACCATGCCTTGCCTACATTATTTTTGAGACAGAGTCTCACATATTCAGAATGGTGTGAGACTCTGTGTAGGTGAAGATGACCCTGAACTTGATAATCCTCCTGCCTCTGCCTCTGCTTCTGCCTCTGCCTGGGGTATAGCTGGCAATCTGTACCTAAGTGGGAGTGGAGGAATCATTGGCTTGAAATACTACCATCTTTGTTTAACTCGTTCCTTAACAAGCCAAACGTCTGGACATGAAAGCCCACCATGAGACTGAATATGCATATAGGAAGACACTGGTAGGTGTTCAAAACAGCATCGTTTATTACATGTCTTTTATTCCCCACGCTGTACCCTTGAAGGACAAACATACAGACCTGCTGTCAGGTGCTCACACCTAGCCAGGGAGATGGAACCAGAAAACAGGTAAAAGAATGGATCACAGTCTCCCCATGCAGGAACCAGAAGAGCCTGCCAAGGAAGGCAGGAGGTAAGATGAAACAAAAGTCTCTGAGGCTTGAAGAGTGAATGGGGTCATTTCAAGCTCCTGAGGCTTCCAGGCAGGAAGGAACTGGTCGTGGAGAGGGTCTGTGGCAGTCCCTCCAGGTAGAATGAGGAGCAGGAGGTGTAAGATGAGGCCAGGGACAGGCTTAGGCAGCCTGTATAGCAGCCCCACTTCCAGAGGCCACAGTGATTCTCTTTGCTAAGTGGGAGGGAAGCCAGCAGAAGGAAAAGGGGCTTGTGGAGTGATAGAGGCAATCCCGGTTAGATGGCCACACGGTAGACAGGGCTAGAGGTGCAAAAGGGCCAATTCAAGCCGTTGTGAAAAGGCAACATTCGTTCCTCAGTTTGACTTGGAGTCAGTATCCTTCCTTCACCTCTATGTGAGCTACAGGGATTGGACAGATCACCAGGCCTACATGGCAAACACCTTTACGAATTGCCATCTTGAAGCCACCCCCCACCCTTTTTTTCCTCTGTTTTTCTTTTTTATTATTTATTTATTTTTCTTATTTTGCATATTGATCCTCTCTGTCCCTCCCTCTCTTCCACCCTCCCATGTCCTCTGATCCCCCTCCCATCCCATTCACCCCCCCACACTCCACAGAGAGGATGATGCCTTCCAGGACGGGTCATCTAAATCTGTCAAGTCATTTGGAGTAGGGACTAGGCCCTCCTTCCTGCCTCTAGGTTAAGGGAGCATCCCTCCATGGGGAATATGCTCCCAAAGTTCTTTTGTGCACCAGGGATGCATCCTGGTTCCAATGTCAGAGGGCCCTTAGGCTGCCCAGGCCTTCTAACTGAGACCCATGTTCAGGGGGGTCTGAGTTGGTTTCCCAGCTATCAGTCTGGGGGCCCGTTAGCTCCTCCTTGTTCAGGTCAGCTGTCTCTGGAAGCCACTCCCTTTTTATTAAAGCTAGTTTTTTGGAGGGATATGTGGAGGGTCAAGGTTAGAGGACAGCTTGTGAGAGTAGGCTCCTTCCTTCCACATGTGGGCTCCTGGGATTGAACTCAAGTTGTTAGGCGTGGTGATAAGAGCCTCTGCCTGCTGATTGAGTATTTTTTAGATCAGTTTATTTTCTTTATGTATATTAGTGTGTGTGTTGCCTGCATAGTACATGTGTGCGCCATGACTGCGTGTAGAGAGCAGAAGCAGGCATCAGGAGTGGAGTTACAGGTGTCGTGAGCCACCATGTGGCCCCTAGCAGAGCAGTGAGTGCTCTTAAGCCATGAGCAGTCTCTCCACCCAGTTTTGTGGTTTGGGTTTTTGTTTGTTTTGAGATCAAGATCTCATTATGTGGCTCTGGCTGGCCTCAAATTTAAAGAGATCTGCCTGCCTCTGTCCACTGAATGCTGGGATTAAAGGTCTGTGCTGATTAAACATCTGTCTTGTTTCATTTTTATCTTTTTAATTATGCATAGTGTTCTGCCTGCATGCAGGCCTGCAGGCAGGAAGAGGGCACTGGATCTCATTACAGATGGTTGTGAGCCACCATGTGGTTGCTAGGAATTGAACTCAGAACCTGTGGAAGAGCAGCCAGTGCTCTTAGCCTCTCAGCCATCTCTCCAGCTCCTTGTTTTTGTTTGTTTGTTTGTTTTTTTTTTTATTAAATAGTAAATGGTTGCTTCTCACCCAAGATTCTACAATTAGCAAAGGGCAGGCAGGGCTTAAGGTACTTGTAAAGAATCCAGTGATGTCAGAGGAGGCTCTCGAGAAGGAATTTGAGCGGAGATGTTTGCATATATTGGGATCCCGCAGCTTGCCTGCTCATGTCCACCCAGCAAGGCAAAGGCAGGAAGACTTCTGCATCAGTTTGACCTCAGCCTCTGGTCTGAACAGCACAAGGCAGGTGGGAGAGCCTTAAGGAAATCGGTCCTGATACACTGCCTAGAAGGCTGAAGCAGCGGAGGTCAGTGCCTCAGGTCCTGAGACAGAGACTGATGCAGAGGAGGCCACAGACACATGTGAGGGGGACAGTGTGCTCCTTTTTCCTCAGTAAGGAGAGTTGGGGAAGTTTTTCCTCCAGTCGCCAGAGATTTCCTGGAATAGCAGGGGCTGGACCAATCAGGTATTAGGACCAGGGTGCTTCCGGTGAAAGCAGGATAGGCCCTGTGTCTGCCACCCTTCCTGGTACCTCAGTTTTCCTGAACCTCCATCCTGCAATTCCACAAGCTTGTATAGGGCTGGGGCTCAAGCCTGAAGATAATAAGAGGAGGCCCTATGGATAGGTGTAGCAACAAGGTCTGTAACCAACAAAGCAGCGTGTGGCTATCCCTGAGTCATCAGTGTTCTTGGAGAGTGGATCCTGGAAGACCATAAGAGTGAGGAGAGAGCCGGGCTCATTCATCACAGTTATTTATATACAAATCCCCACAACACTCCAAATGCCTGCCCTGCATGTTCCCTTTCACCGTAGAGCTACAGTGTAGGGAACTCTGTGCGGATCGTATCACGGGGTCGTAGAGGGGTGGCTGGAGAAGTACTTAGCTTAGGTGTGTGCTCCACAGTCAGTAAGAGGCCCGAGGTCTGTAGAATCACTTACTTGGAAGCCACGAAGGGTCGGGTCGGGGGTTGAAGTGGGGTGGGAGTAAGAGATGCTCATCGTACTTGTCAGAACTCACCACAACTCGCTCTCCAGAGACCCGGCCAACTCCTAGCCTGAGAGAGGGATGAGGAATCCAAGGCGGGCGCCAGCACACGAAAGAGCGGGGGCGGTTCAGGGCTCTAGCCCACGGGTAAGTGCAGAAAGCAGCGTTGGCAGGGGTTGGAGATCGCCCTGGCGGCCGGGGGCGTGGCAAGGACAAAGGGGCGCGTCAAGGGCGGGTTGGGGGCGGCTCTGCAGCCCGCAGGCGTGGCTGGCAGTGGCGCTCAGCTAAGGTGGGGGCGGAGTTCCGCCTCGCTTTTAAAGCGGACGCGCTCGTGCCTTCGGGGCGCGGATGAGTAGCCCCACACTTTGGAACCGTTCCGAAACTTCGTAGTCCCTCCCGGGTCTGCACTCCTCGACGCTTGGGCCTGTGCACGTGAGCCGCCACGGATCCGGAGCAGACCTCGCGGGTGAGGGCGCAACCTGGGCTGGAAGCAGCCTCACGTCGCACGGTTAGGACCGCGGCGCGGCTCGCGAGTGTGTCACCGGCTCCCGCTGCGAGCCCACCCGGAACGGCGGAGTCCTGGGTGAGAAGCCCGGGCCACAGCCACCAGGCTTGTGTTCCAGCGCAGACCGGTGTGGGCGAGAGGCTGTGCGGGCTTCGCGCCTCCGGCGGGGTTCCACCGAAGGCGACCCGAGTCCCAGTGCGAGCTCGTGGCTAGGCACGGCCGGGGACGCCGTGGGCGGGCATCCCGTTGGTATCTGGTCTGCGTTCGCCGCCTTGACACAACTTCAGTACTTGAATGAAAGATGTAACGTAACCGGCAGAGCGGAGGGTTGGGGAACTAGGAAGTGGGCAGGGTGGTGCTGCGGTGCGTGCCATCGCCTGGAGTCAAGACCCACCAGAGCCGGGTGTGTCCGGTCGCTCACCTGCTCCTGGTTGTAGCTGGTTCTTCGCTACCGCCCCTAGTGCCTCGGAATCCTGTCCACTCCCTCATTCCCAGGGCACGGCCATGCCCCTTTGTCGTGCATGCGGTCCCTCCCGTGAGTCCTTCCTCGCACAAATATCCGGATAGTACCTCCAACCTCATTGTACTCTGCATACCCACTTCTTTCTGGGCCAGTGACTCCTGTTTGGCGGCCCAGAACCACGGTGTCGCCGCAGTATGGAGGCAGTCGCTGAATCGGTTCCCCAGATAATTTCTGGCGATTGGGGAGGTTGGAAAAACTGAGCCTGAGTTAGGCATGTGTAGTCCCTGGGACCAGGGCAGATCTGAGGGGAGGCTCACGGACACTCCCCACCCCAAAGTACTGGGCGTGGCAGGGCGGGGTCCAGGATGGAGGCCAGTTCCAGCTGCCTTCCTCCAGAGCTGGATTCGGTTCAATCAGAGATGCTTGGGTGAATGAGCTGAATACTGATAATTTAGTGATGAAATGACCTGAAAAAGCACCCTTCACCTCTTTTGCATACCTAGCAGCCCCTAGTAGATGGACTAAAGGATTAGTACCTTAGATGAATACTGGCTTCTCCAGATACTGCAGAGTCCCCTCCATAGTACTCTGACCCCTGCCTCTTGGCCTGGTATGTGTTCCTAGGAATGATAAGGAGTCAGCAGGGGTGGGGTGGGCTGAGTTGAAGAGGACACAAGAGACTGTCCTGAGCTGGTCCACGGGGCTGGTGACAATCTTTGCTTTCCTTGTAGAAGACTGTCCTGTGGCCATGTCACAGAATGGACACCTTGAGGACTCCAGTGAATACTTCTCAGGTATGTATCTAGATACCGCCCATGATCAGAACTCTCTAGGGAACTCAGCTGCTGCGCCTCCCAACAAAACCGTAACAGAGGGCATTTGTCTAGCTCAGTGCCGGAGTGGTTAGCGCCCTTCTGGAGGCTGTGTGGCTTGCTGGGTGGACAGCTCATGAGGCAATCGACTGGGTTGCTGTAGTTCTGGGAGGGCAGACGGCTACCAGCACTGCTTGCTGCTTCTCCTGCGGTTCACCATTCTGGCGCCATGCTTATCTGGCCAGCTTTAGGCTATACTACATGCTATGCATGCCTTGTCTGCTCAGTCCCCATTTAGCCTTGAAGAGAAAGGCTGCAATCGTCCCTGTTTCAACTGGTCTAGGTTCTTCCCTGCATTCGACTCCAATCTACCTATTTGTGTCTGCCCAATGTTTCTTTGTTATTTTGTTTTTGTTTCTAAGTTTGGTATTGAAGGAAAAAAAATCTCATGTAAAACTCCCTATGTAGTCAAATATGAACTGAAATTTCTAATTATATTTAAGTATTAAGATTACAAGCTTTCACCCCCCCAAACTAGGTCTTTGGGGTGCCAGCGCTTGAACTCTGGGTTTCACACATTAGGCACACACTCCACACACTGAACTGCATCCCCAGCTCTCCCATGTTGTTTAGAGGTAACAGTGTTTAGGCATCCTGGTGATGTGTTTTCACCCAGCTGCCCAGGACATGAGGGTTCTTTGTGTCAGGCTGCTAGCTCGCAGCTTAGCTTTGTGGCTATGCTTAGGCCTGCAGAGACCTAAGGGGTCTGAGAACCAAGGCTAAAAAAAGCAGAGCTCCAGGTAGAGAAGGAAGTAGTGGGCTGGGGATGGCAACAAAGGCAAGACTGGGATGGGCTGGTGGATAACTATTTAGACAGGGTCTCCTGTAGCCCAGGCTGGCCTCTAGCTTATGTAGCTGAGGATAACTGAACTTGTGATCTTCTTGCCTCTTTATTGGACTGTGCCACCTGGCTCACCTCCCCAGCCCAAGTAGTTTTAAATAAGGCAGGCTTGCCTTAAGGAGGGTTTTCCCATGTGTGTTGTAATCTTTTTTAAAAAAGCAGCACCAAGCAACAGAGCTCAAGTGGAGGTGGTTGTTTTGTTTTGTTTTTTAATGAGGGGAAGGGGAACAGGAAAATGCGTGAGGGGCGGTGGGAGACTACCCTCTTGGAACAGGAGCAGCAGAAGAGAAAAGAGAGGCAGAGAAGGAGAAGGGGATGGAGAGAGACAGATAAGCAGAGAGAGAGGACCAGACAGAGGGAGAGAGAGATGGGAGGTGTGCAGGGCCCTTTAAAAAGGGAAAGTAGTGAATGTAGGCAGGTGGTGCTCTTACTGACTGCAGATGAGGACTTATCCTGTCAGAACCCCAAGGGCAGGCCGGTATACATACCTGAATACTAACAATGTCATTCACAGTAAAGGCAGGGAGGATGCTTTTTGGTTCTATAGTTCCGGGCCTGGGACTGGGGTGGGGGGCTCACCAGGTCCTGAGCTCAGGATATCAAGGTATAAGGAAGGCCTGGGATGTGCAGAGGAAGCTGGAGGGCTAGAGTGGAAGAGAGTCAGGGTGAATCACTGGTTGGCAGGTGTGGGCATGCCATCGGCCTGTCCCTGTTCAGGGTGTTTGTCAGTCACTATTGGGCCCTGGATTACAAAGGCCCCTTTCCTTAAAGTGTCCACAGATGGGGAGCTGTAGGGTAGCCTGAAAGAGGTTCTAACTGAACTGGGTAAGAGGTAGAACTCTAGGAAGAGTGTGCCAAATGAGCCTAAAGATGGCCTGCAGGGAGAGGCACTTGGCTGGCTTATATGACAAGAGTAGGCATGTCTATGACCCTAGCTGTCAGCCCAAGGTCTGACTGGCACTAAGGCCTAGGGTAGGGATAATAGGCTGGCTCAGGCTGTGATTTTTCAGGGCTACAGGGAAAAGAGACATCTGCATGGTATATTGAAGGCTTCATATAACGGGTCTGGGATGGTGGTGGAAGCTGACCACAGCCTGTGCTCGGGAGTTCCTGCTGCACCTTGGTAGGGGCGTGACGGGAGTGGGACTAAAGAGGCCTTCCATCTTCTGTTGCATCTGGTTCAAGGGCCTTCTTGCCTTCTGGGTATTCAACTGCTGAACTGACCCTGATATTTTTCCCTCAGTCTCACCTGCCCTCCCTGGAAGGACAGGCTGTAAGCCCTGTACCAATGAGGCCGGGGAGGGGGGGTCATTTGGATCTGTAGCAACTTCACCTTCCCAGGGGTGACCAGGTAGACCAGGCTGGCCTGAAACTTACAGAGATCTGCCTGCCTCTGCCTCCCGAGTGCTGAGATTAAATATGTGTGCCACCATGCCCGGCCTTAAAGTTGTTTTTGTTTTTCTTCTTAGATTGGGCCTCATTGTGTTGCCCACGCTAGCCTTAAACTCTTGTTGTTCCTGTATCAGCCTCCTGAGTTCTATATTACATTACAGATGTGTGCTGGCTTGTAACTCTGTATGTAGACCAGGATGCCCTTGAACTCACACAGATCTGTCTGCCTCTGCTTCCCAAATGCTAGGATTAAATTAAACTGAAGAGTCAGAATACTACAGAGCCCTGGTTCTTTTGTTTTGTTTTCTTCTTTTTTTGTTTTTGTTTTTGTTTTATGAGACAGGCTTTCTCTGTGAAATAGTCCTGACTGTCCTGGAACTTGAACTCACTGAGTCTTGAACTCACTGAGATCCGCCTCCCTCTGCCTCCTGAGTGCTGTTTTTTGTTTTGTTTTGTTTGTGTTTTATTTTGTTTTGTTTTGGGGGGATTGGTTTTTTGAGACAGGGTCTCTGTATTGTTTTGGAGCCTGTCCTGGGACTAGCTTTGTAGACCAGGCTGGCCTGGAACTCACAGAGCTCCACCTGCCTCTGCCTGCCGAGTGCTGGGATCAAAGGAGTGCGCCACCAACGCCCAGCCTGCAAGCCCTGGCTCTTAAAGCTAAAAAATGATACATGAGATCACTGGGCAGAGCAAGGATGTGGTGTCACATGCCTTTGATCCCAGCACTGGGGAGACAGAGGAAGGCAGAGAGCTCTGTGAGTTCAAGGCCAGCCTGGCCTACTGAGCAAGTTCTAGGACAGCCTCCAAAGCTACAGAGAAAGCCCTGTTTCAGAGAACCAAAAAAAGAAAGAAGATCACTGGTCAGGCCTCAGTCTGTATGCCAGCTGCCCCACTCTGAGTGTGTCTAGGCAGGACCAGCACTTCTGCTTCCCTTAACCAAAGCTGCCACCTTGACTGATGGGAGGCCTGTGACCATCAGGGGTGCACTCAGGAGATGGAGCAGAGGTACCCATGCCTGGGACTTAGAGCCCCTCATGGCGTGTAGCACTGATAGAGGGTCTCTCCTGGTGACAGCTGCGACTCTGGGATACTTTAAGAATGACACGGATGATACCCATGAAGTTCGGGAAGACAGCCTGGGGGATGAAGCCTTTGACACTGTCAACTCCTCCATTGTGTCTGGCGAGAGCATCAGGTTTTTTGTCAACGTCAACCTTGAAGTTCAGCCATCCAAATCTGGTATGGGGACTGTAGGTGGCCTTGCTCTGCTAAGGAGCCCTACAGAGGTGGGGTAGCATACTGAGCTCTCTTCCCGTTCCTCCAGACTTAGAAGGTGCAACTGGTGGCTGTGTGCTCCTACACACCTCTCGAAAGGTGAGGCCAATCCTGCAGGGCTGTGCTGGGTTTCCAGTTCGCTGATTCCCTTATATCTGCTATGCTGTCACCGTATTCCCAGGCATTCCCAAATAGGGATCTCAAACCAGCCCAAGCCTGAGCCTTCTCTCCTAGATATCGTTCTTGGTGGACAGGGACATTCATAGACATCATGGAGGGCAGGTGGGGGCAGGAGAGACAATGGTCTAACTCAGAGGCCTGTGTGTGGTTCTGCACCCGGGACCCCTACAGTATCTGAAGTTAAAGAACTTCGAGGAAGAGGTACGTGCTCACCGGGACCTGGATGGCTTCCTGGCCCAGGCCAGCATCATCCTGAATGAGACAGCTACCTCACTGGATGATGTTCTTCGGACTATGCTGAACCGCTTCGCGCAGGACCCCAATCATGCAGAACCTGACTGTGACCTGGACCTGCTCATGGCCAAGCTCTTTACAGATGCAGGGGCCCCTATGGAGAGTAAAGGTAAGGTGCCCTCCCTGCCCTGGCATGTGACAGTGTGGCTGGGGCAGCTGACTCTCCTGTATCCATTCCTCCGTCCTCAGTCCACCTGCTGTCAGATACCATCCAGGGAGTCACCGCCACTGTCAGAGGGGTGCAGTACCAGCAGTCATGGCTGTGCATCATGTGAGTTGCCATCCTACCACCGTTCCTGGTCCCTTCTGTTACCCTGGAGCTAGCCAGGCATCTTATGTCCCTGCAGAGACTAACCTTAGTGACACACTATGGTGGCACCTCCATTTTGGGAAAAGAGCATATACACACTCTGTCCTATTTGATCTTTTTTTATGTGTGCATGTATGTATGTATGTATGTATGTATGTATGTATGTATGTATGTGCACCACATGTGTGCCACAGATGAGCAGCAGGTGCTCTTTACTGCTACGCTGTCTCTCCAGCCCTCATGTGGTCCTTTTGTTGTCCCTTAGTAACCTCTGTTACAGGCTCTGCAGGGTGGCAGGAGTCTGCTCCTGGGGGTTGCAACTGTCCTTTTGCTCTCTGTCTTAACCAGCTGTACCCTGAAGGCCCTACAGAAGCGGCATGTGTGCATCAGCCGCCTGGTCCGACCACAGAACTGGGGGGAAAACTCCTGTGAGGTTCGCTTTGTCATCCTGGTGCTGGCCCCACCCAAGATGGTGAGTTTCAGTCTTGAGTGTCTTGTGAGGCAGGCAGGTCTCCAGGTTGCTCTCCCGTTTCCTTGGAAACGTCTCTCCAGGCTTCCTCATACCTTCTCTTCCTCTCTATTCGATGTTTATTAGAGATGCTCTTGCAAAGTCCCTATTGCATCTGCATTTCCTTGGAAATGCCCAAAAGGTTTGTTTTTCTACTGAAAAAAAAAAATGCTTTTTACAATTACAGATTCAGGCTGCTGGCATCGTAGACTGGTGGCAATGCATGTCCTCAGCATGTACAAGGCCCTGGATTCAAGTCCCAATATAATGACTATATGCATCGGGCCATTCTTTGGCTGGCTTCCTACCAACACTCCTGGACAAGGACCTGCACCATGCACTCCTTGGTCCATATGCTATCTGGGCAAGGATACCTTGCTGTTTTTGCTTGCTTGTTTGTTTCCTTTTATTTCTTTTTTTTGGAGACAGGGTTTCTCTGTGTAGCCCTGGCTCTCCTAGAACTTGCTCTGTAGACCAGACTGGCCTCAAACTCACAGAGATCCCATCTCTGTCTCCCAAGTGCTTGGATTAAAGCTGTGCCCCACCACCACCCAGCTGGTTACCCTGCTTTTGCAGAGGCTGTAGCCAGTCCAGTCTGGGATTTCTTCCCATAAGGAAAAAAGGTTTAAAATCCTGAATAGGATTTAAGCCTCTGCCCAAAGCTATGGAAGGGATTGAACACTTCAGCCTTCATTAGTACTGTGCTGTTTCCCCCAGTGCTGCGGATGGACCTCAGGCCTCTCGTGTCCGTGCAGCCAGGCAGGAACTCTAGCACTGGCCCACTCCTCTACCGTCTTAGTGCTTAGGCCAGACTGGAGGCTGGCCTTGAACTCCAGATCCTCCTGCCTTCCCAGTGCTGGCTCTGTAGGCCTTCTCCACAGCATCCTCTGGTGCTGACTGCCTTCTCCAGATTCTCTGCCAGTAGTCTTATAGATATACTGCCCATAATATTGTTCTAGAAAAGAGCACCTTATGATTTAGAGGGAGTGGCAGCTGGCAGTATAGGCCAGAACAATTGCAAGGGACAATGGCCTTAGTACCCATATCACTTGAGGCAAATCAGGCTGTACCCAGCGTGGAGTTCCTGCTCGGGAACACTCAGTAGGCACAGCCCAGACTGTCACTCTGCATCTGATAGAGGGGCCTCCTGAGACTCGGGTGAGGGCGTGAACAAGCCATGTGTTAGCTGTCACTGTGATGAAAAACTCAGAATCTACTTGAAGGAGGGAAGGTTTACCTCAGCTCAGGGTTTCAGTCTGTGGCTGGCTGGCTGGACAGCTTTGGAGCAGAGCAGAATGTCATGATGGGAAGCGCTCTGGTGAGGGAACAGAGTTGATGACCTCATGGCAAGCAAAAGGCAGAGAGAGTGAGGAGAGGCTGTGGCTATGGCTCAGTGGTAACAGACTGGCATAGCATGGCATAGCATACATGAGGCTCTCTCTGAGCTTGAGCACCAGCCCCTCCCCAAAAATGGGGAAAGAAAGGCTCCCAGGAAAACATACTTTTTTTTTGTTTGTTTTTTTAAAATTTGCTTGTTTTGCTTTTTGAGACAGGTTTTCTCTGTGTAACAGTCCTGGCTTTCCTGAAATTCGATTTGTAGACCAGGCTGGCCTTGAACTCACTGAGATCCATCTGCCTCTGTCTCCTGAATGCTGGGATCACATGCGTGCACCACCACTGCCTGGTGACATACACTCTCCTAAGGAGCACTTCTCAATAACTTACTTCCTCATACCAGACCCACATTCTCGTTTCCACCTCTTGTCAGTAATTCTGTGAGATTGTAACTGCGAATCCATCAACAAGGTCAGACCCCTCAGAACCCAGCTATCTCCCCATGATTAGTTGGGGGTCAAGCCTTCAGTACATGAAACTTTAGGGGGACATTTCATATCTAACCCTTAACACTTGATCAAGGTCAGGTAAGAGAATAAGGTCTGATGGGCCTGGACCCCCTTTCAAAGCCAGACAAGCCAGCTGACATCCGGTCCACTGCTGACATATGGCTAGGGATGTGTTTTGCTCTGATGTGGTTTCAAACCTTTTTCTTGCTTAAGACAATGCTAATGTCTGAGTTCTAAGAAAAATACTAAGCCAGGCATGGGTGGCTCATCTGTAATCCCAACTCTTGGAAAGTATGAGGTAGGAAGACCTCATACTTCTAGACCAGCCTGATCTACAGAATGTGACCCTGTCTCAAGCAAACAAAACAAAAAAAAAAAAAAAAAAAAGAAAGAAAAAAAAAAAGAAAAAGAAAAAGAGAAGAAAGAAAAACACTAGCTAAAGAGATTGCTCAGTGGTTAAGAGCACTGGCTGCTGGATTCAATTCCCAGCACCCACATGGCAGCTCACAACTATATGTTACTACAGTTGCAGGGGATATGACACCCTCACATAGGCATACATGCAGGCAAAACACCAATGCACATAAAATAGGAATAAACAAATCATTTTTAAATTTTTTTAAGCCGGGCAGTGACAGCACACACCTTTTATCCCAGCACTTGGGAGGCAGAGGCAGGTGGATCTCTGTGAGTTTGAGGGCAACCTGGTCTACAAAGCTAGCTCCAGGACAGCCAGGGCTACCCAGAGAAACACTATCTGGAAAAATAAAAGGTAAAAAAGAAAAAGGAAAGCATGAGATCCACAGCATTTCCTAGTGGGAATAGTGGCAAGATGCATTAACGTCTGAGCTTAGGCAAACAACCTCCTCCAATTGCCTGTGCACTTAGCAAAGACAGGGTGTCCTCTGCTACAGGAACTGAAGGGGCAACCATACCACTTTCTGTTCCCAGAAAAGCACCAAGACTGCGATGGAGGTGGCACGCACATTTGCCACCATGTTCTCAGACATCACCTTCCGCCAGAAGCTCCTGAAGACCCGCACAGAGGAAGAATTCAAGGAGGCGTTGGTGCATCAGAGACAACTGCTCACCATGATGATGCCAAGAGCAAAGGGGCACAGCATGAGTTCCCTCCAAACTCACAAACACCCTCAGGTTCAGAACAGAGCTGGGGTGGTGGGAGGGGCACAGGCCAGCCAGGGCTAACATGGATCTGTCTTTCCTCCCAGCCCCCGAAGTTCAAGGACTTTTTCCCTTTTGGAAAGGGCATCTGGGTGGACATCATGCACAGGTTCCCTGTGTACCCACTGGATTTTACCGATGGTATGTGTCCAGCCAGAGCTCAGCCTTCCAGGCCATGAGGCCATGTGTGCCTGCCCTGCATCTCCAGAAAATGCTGTCTGTCCTGCATTCCTAGGCATCATTGGGAAAGGCAAGACTGTGGGCAAATATGTCACCACCACGCTCTTCCTCTACTTTGCCTGCCTCCTGCCGACGATTGCTTTTGGATCCCTCAATGATGAGAACACAAATGGCGCCATTGGTGAGGGGCTGGAGGTGGAAGGGATGTGTCAGGCAGGACCCTGGGCTATGGTGACCCCTGAACTTGCTGCCTCCGCAGACGTGCAGAAGACCATAGCTGGGCAGAGCATCGGAGGACTCTTATATGCGCTCTTCTCTGGACAGCCACTGGTGATACTGCTGACCACCGCACCCCTGGCCATTTACATCCAGGGTACAGTAGGGTTGAACTGGGAGATGGTGCTAAGGTTCTAGAGCCCAACCCAACCCTGACTGCATATCCTGCCCTGTTGTCCGCAGTGATCCGAGTCATCTGTGATGACTACAACTTAGACTTCAACTCGTTCTATGCATGGACGGGCCTGTGGAACAGTTTCTTCCTTGCACTTTATGCCTTCTTCAACCTCAGCCTACTTATGAGTCTTTTTAAGAGGTGATTGGTCCCGGACTGCAGTGTCTGGGGATGTGGGTCAGCCTCATGCCAAGCTAACCCCAGGATAGATAGTGTGCTTTTCATAGACCAAGGTGGACTTATGGGGAGTGGTCCCATGGGGGAGCACTCTTTCACAGTGATGGTCCATACGGGAGCTTGGGGAAAACTTTTCAATAATTACTGCCCCACCACACATCTTGAGGCTTATCACTGCTTTGCAGGTCAACAGAGGAAATCATTGCCTTCTTCATCTCCATCACATTTGTGCTGGATGCTGTCAAGGGCATGGTCAAAAGTGAGTACCAGTCAGGTGTGGTGGGGCACACCTTTAATCCTATCACTCGGGAGGCAACGGCAGGAGGATCTCTGAGTTTGAGGACATCTAAAGCTAGATAGTGAGACCCTGTCTCAAAAAAAAGTACAGACCCAGAGAGGGACCTGCTTGGAGGTGGGAGGACTCTCAGTTGCGCTTGATGGGCAGAGGAGAAGGTGTCAAGCTGAGTTTGTTCTTCCCATGGCAAAGGTACAGTAGGAGCTGTGACTGGCACAGCAGCAGCACCATGTGCTGAAGGGGAAGAGGTCCAGGCAAAAGCAGAGAGGGGACAGAGAGAGGCACCGGCCAGGCAGGGTGGGGTATATCGACTATACAGCAGAGGCAGCAGCAGACTTGGGAGACAAAAGGTAGATGGACAGGTGGTTCCTGGTTGACTGAGAAGACCAGAGCTCTGTCCTGTTCCTGTTTCCCCTTAGAAGCCCTCTCCCCCTTCTTTATGGCCCCTTCCCTTCAGCATCCCCACCTCCCTTTACATCGATAAGGAAGCTAGGCTCCAGCCTCCCACATCCCAGATGTAGCTTAGGCCTGTTGACCTGTCCCACAGTCTTCTGGAAGTACTACCATGGTCACCACTACCACACAAAGAGGACTTCATCCTTGGCGAGCTTGTTGAGCATAGGCAGAAGCTCCAACACCAGCCTCCACACTGTGCTCAACACCAGCCTCTTGGATAGCCCCATAGAGATGGCCACAGCCAGCAGCCCCAGCAGCACTCACTCGGGTCAGGCTACGGCCGTGCTCAGCCTCCTCATCATGCTGGGCACACTCTGGCTGGGCTACACCCTCTACCAGTTCAAGAAAAGGTAAGGGAGTGCCCTTGGTCCTAATACTTAGGAGACAGAAGCAGAGGATCACCAGTTTGAAGCCAGCCTAAGCTATACAGACTCTAGCTCAAGACCTCAAAAGAAATGAGGGGGCCCATAAGTGGGAGGTAGGGGCCAGCCAGCCCCTAAGCCATGCTGACACACCCATCAACTCCAGCCCCTACCTGCACCCATGTGTGCGTGAGACCCTGTCTGACTGTGCCCTGCCCATCGCGGTGCTCACCTTCTCCCTCATCAGCTCCTATGGCTTCCAGGAAATTGAGAGTAAGTGGAAACGGGAGGATAAGCTGGGGGTGGCATGGCCTTACTCCCTGGGAACTGTGGGCCAAGCCTGTCCCATATTGCAGTGAGCAAGTTCAGATACAACCCCAGCGAGAGCCTCTTTGAGATGGCACAGATCAGCTCTCTGTCCTTCAAGGCCATCGGCAGCGCCATGGGTCTTGGTTTCCTGCTCTCCTTGCTTTTCTTCATTGAGCAGAATCTGGTGGCTGCCCTGGTCAATGCACCAGAGAACAGGTACTGAGGGCTGTGGGAGGGCGGGGCAGGGTCCCGGACCTCTGACAGCCAATAGGACTCTGTCCATGTATACCCACCCCCCTACCTCAGGCTGGTGAAGGGCACTGCCTATCACTGGGACCTCCTGCTACTTGCCATCATCAATACGGGGCTGTCTCTATTCGGGCTACCCTGGATCCACGCTGCCTACCCTCACTCCCCGCTGCATGTACGGGCACTGGCCTTGGTGGAGGAGCGTGTGGAGAATGGGCACATTTATGAGACGTGAGTATGAGTGGTCCCTAGGGTGCTAGGGCAAGAACCAGGCAGACGGGACAACCTTGGGCTACATGTGACCTAGGAAAGATTGTGGCTTAAAGAAAAGGGCTCAGAGCAATGTAGCCCTAGCTAGAGCCTCATGCAGCCCTGTGCTCTGGGTCCCACAGGATTGTGAATGTTAAGGAGACCCGGCTGACCGCGCTGGGCGCCAGTGTCCTGGTGGGTCTCTCCCTGCTGCTATTGCCCTTCCCACTGCAGTGGATCCCAAAGCCTGTGCTTTACGGGCTCTTCCTCTACATTGCGCTCACCTCCCTGGACGGCAACCAGCTCTTCTCACGTGTGGCTCTGCTGCTCAAGGAGCAGGTGGGTGCCTGGGCCGGGGAGGGGGTGTGGGAGCACAGCCGTCCCTGACTGCCTGGTTGCTGCTGCCCACAGACATCATACCCACCCACACACTACATCCGGAGAGTGCCCCAAAGGAAGATCCACTACTTCACAGGCCTACAGATTCTGCAGCTGCTACTGCTCTGTGCCTTCGGCATGAGCTCCCTGCCCTACATGAAGATGGTCTTTCCCCTCATCATGATTGCCATGATTCCGATCCGGTATGACCAGGCTGGGTGGCTGTCAGGAGTGCTCAGCCCACTGCTGGGCTCAGTGGGTACCTGCTATGACCATCTACCACATACTTTGCCTCCCCCTCTTCTCTGCAGCTATAATCTGCTACCCCGAATCATTGAAGCCAAGTATTTGGATGTCATGGATGCTGAGCACAGACCCTGACCTGTGCTGTCCGCCCCACCCTTTCTGGCCTGCTCTGTGACAATGTTCCGGGAAGGTCTGAACTGGAGGTGGCTCTGGCCAGTTCTCATTGTGGCCTAAAGCCCCTGGGCATTGTGGTTTTCAGTGGTGTGTACTCACCCCTCACCCCATTAACTTCAGTTTGGGGTCAGAGACATTGCCAGGGTGGGGCCAAGAAGAGTAGATTTTCTTTTGATAAAAGAGTTGATGCCCAGAAGAGAGCCCATTTCCTTGATTGTATAAGGAATTCACTGTGTGCGTGCAATAGTGAATAAAAGTTTGTTTCTATACTTTACCATGCTGCCTCCATCTTTGTTACTTTCCCAGACTTGGGGACAGGAAACAAACCCACTGGGAGAAGAATAAAAGGGACCAATATTTGTTATGTACCATCTATATGCTGTCATTTCCAACAGTGGCCTCTGGCCCAACTGTGAGATGTAGACAACCGGACTTTTTTGTCAGCCTGTTGAGGCTCCTGCAAGGGATGTTTTCTGGGAACAAAGGCCCAGAGCAGACACAGCAAAGTGATGTGTGGTGAAGAAAGTCGCAGGAGTTTGGCCCTGTTTGGGCCAGTGATGTGATTTATTGAGAACTGGGAGACAGTCTGATTACTCTGATGGAGTGTAGGAAGTTAAGACCTACCAAGCCGAGGGATGAGCCAACCTGGAGTGAGGCAGTTGTTAGTGGTCCTGATTCTGCCTAGCCAATGAGGGGCAATGTCAACCAATCAGAACACCTGGGTGCTGGGAGGGTTTATAAGTTTCTACCCATTGCTCAAGAAATGAGTCTGCTGATTTTCCTTTCACCTGACTTAATGCCTTCTCATCCTCCCCCGAGGGAGGGACCCATTAGGACCCAAGCAAAGCAACAATGGAGGAGGAAGATACCATGCTTCTGGTTTGATCACTTGGCATTTGTTGCTGAAATTGCTTCCCAGGGGGGAGACTAAGGCACTTCTACCCCTCTTTCTAAGGTTGCAACAATAGTTTATTGTGCTTCCTTACAGAGAATAGGTGAGGGGTTTCTTTAGAGCTTGGGTGTTCCTCTTCAAAGGCCACGTGGGCAAGTCTTTACCTAGCAGGGATGATGATTTTCCCAGAGACAAAGATGAAACCTCTCTAGTCACTCCCATATACACATGTACCCTTGCCCTGGCCACATGCACTTAGGGTAAAGTGGCATATGAGGGGTAGAGTGCTGGATACTCAGGTGAGGCTCTTCTGACCCCTGCACCTCTCTGGGGGCTTTCACAGTCAACAAGTCCAGCTGGGATGATCCATTTGCAAGTAGGGAAGTAAACTCACACATATCACAGTTGTTTGGCCCTGAGGGTAGTCACAGTATCCTCCCAACTCCTTCCTCCAGCCTTTCTTCAAGAGTCCCTGAGCCTGGGGATGTGCTGGAGTGTGATGGAGATGTCTGACTATTCTCCGAAGTACCAAACCCTTGTGCCCTTTGACCATTCCTCTGTCTCTGGAACACAGCTGTTGGCAAGTCTTGAGGAAAATGGCAACAGAAGAATATCCAAATGAATACAGACTGCAATAAGCTATGGTGGTAAACTCATGTGGGCAGGCAACTTAGCTGTCAAGAGCAGTTGCTCTCCACTAGAGCCTACGTGACTTCCCTAGTCACAGGCTGTTCTCTGTGCCTGCTGTGAACTTCCTCCATGTGAAGCGGGCCTCCAGTCCGACCAACAAGTTGGCTCTGTCCACAACCACTTATGCACTTACACACTTGCCTAGCACTTCCATCATGAAGCACGAGGGACCCACAGTTGAGCAGGCTTAACTTTCCCCAGCATCCTCAGATATTCCTGGCACTACAGGAGCTAGCTCTCAGGGAGGGGCCACTTCCAGCCCAGCCCCAGCTTTATTTCCAGTCGGGCATGCTCTTCAGCGATAGGGTCTTGTCGTTAAGTTCTGGAAGGCAATCAGCAACTGTGGCAGAGCCTTTATTGTTTTAGGGGGCTCAGAGGCCTCTGTGGGAGGCAACCCTACTCCTAGCACTGGGGTTCCCAATTAACCTATGGCTTTTGGGAGCATCTGGTTTGACCTTTGCTGTGCTCTTTGGCATTCTCAGGCACAGGTAATGGCAAACCTTTCCCAGTCACATTGGTGGGTACTGTGCCTTACCCAGCCATACAGGCCCCATAAAATGCCACAGCAACACCTGGCCTTCACACCCCCATGGTGGCTTCAGGTGCACTTGCACGTCTCTTCTGTGAGCTGTATTACTTCTGTGTAACAAACCCTTTGTACGGAGGCTTGACAGAGCAAAAAATGATTAAGTGTGGAGGTAACTCTTGGTGATGTCATTCTGTCCCCACAAGTATTCGTCTTTGTGTTGTTACCTCCAAAAGTGAGTGCTGGCCCAACTATGAATAATAGACAAACCAGTTATCTGACTGGTGCAAGATCCTGGGTTTGGTTCCCAGCACTACAAAATAAATACAAAGTAAATGCCCGGGAACACCACAGAGAAATAGAGGATGCCTGCATACTAGGACATATTAGCAAGAAGGGTAACAAGAATGGCAAGAGATGCTCAAACCTCTTGGTATAGTTGGGGGGGGTGGCTCTGCAGAATGCCTCACAGGCCCTGAGTTTGTTCTCTGCACTGAAACACTGAAAAGGAAAAGGGGGGGGGGGAGGAAATATAAGCCAAAAGGAATCCCACCTTAGACTTGAGCTGGCAAGGCAGCAGCCTAGACATGTCAGGGTAAGTGGCACACCTGTAGGCATAGGGTGTGAACCTAAGTGTATTTTGCATTGTGTGTGTGTGTGTGTGGGGGGCCAGGTACAGTATGTTCTCCACAGATGTTTGTAGGGTGGGTCAAATAAAATGGGGACGATTCAGGAAGGAGCTGAGCAGCAAACACCAAGCTGCCCATCCAACCTGCAATTCAAGTTGGGAGGGAGGGCTTTCCTCAGTAGCTTGGGCATTCCCTGAAGAGAAAGCCATATCCAGAATCATAGGCCAGAACAGAGGCCCCAAGGCTCCACGCTGGAGCCAGGCAGCGCCAGGACAGGCAAGCAGCAGGCTGCAGGTGGGAAAGAACGGGAAAGAATACTTACCCACATGTCCTGCCCGGGGTCAGGAAAAATGCTTTTAAGATGGCTGAACTCAAGGCCACCTTGCCAAGTCTGGGGGCCAAAAACTAGAGGGAATAGCTCTGGAACCGCCTGGGCACAAAGGCCTGCTTTCTTCCCTAGTGTTTCTGAGCAAACCAGTCCTCTGCCAGGCAGGCACTGACCCCTGAAGTCCCTCCCAGGGAATGGCTTGGGGAGAGGGGATGCACATGATGGTTTAAGGCAGCTTAAGCTGTGTGCCTGTGTGGTGTGTGTGCCTGTGTGGTGTGTGTGCCTGTGTGTGTGTGCCTGTGTGCGTGTGCGCGCGTGTGTGGGAGGGGGGGGCGCAGGGGGCGGGGTTCATCCTATGACATACAAACAGGGGCCACAGTCAGTTCTCTCCTTCCGAACATGGGCTCTGGGATTGAACTGTTTGCCAGTCCATATACATTATAGGCTGGCAAGTGACTGTGCCACCTACACACCTACCCCCTTCCCGGCATGAATCTGACAGGGAAATGAGGACAGCCCGTGATTCACAATTCAAGAACAAGAACTCAAGTACAACAGTGTGCCCTATCCAGGCAGGTGAGCATCTCTACACAGCTCTGCCTTCTGATCACCATCAAGATGGCTTCCCACCTGTCAAAGGGCACTCGAGACACACAAGGCTCAAGACAGATACACCATTTATTCTGGAAACACGTCTTCCTTATTTACATGCATTTGCTGCATTCTAAAATCAAAGGTTGTGTGTTTCTTTGCCAGCTCTCAACCCAGCTAAGAAGTGTGAACACACAAAGTTCTCTCAGGATCCCAGAGGCTGCAAAAGCAACTGTTTTTTTGTTTGTTTGTTTGTTTTTGTTTTGAGACAGCATCAAACTATTTAGCTCTGGCTGTCCTGAAACTCACTATGTATACCAGGCTGGCCTTGAACTCACAAAGATCTGTCTGCCTCTGCCTCCAAAATTCTGGGACTAAAGGTGTGCACCACTAGGCCAGGCCAAAAGGCAAGAGTTTAGTATCAACTGGCCCAGAATTCCCCTATACAGAGCAAACTGCACTTCCATCCATCCCTGCCTGGTGAAGCTGCCTGGATCCCTGGCAAAGGGAATCCAGGGAAATACTTGCCAGGAGTGCCTGTCTCCTGGAGAGTTCTGCACCCCTGCCCTGACCCATGACGTTAGTGGCCACCAGCCCCAGCAGTCACACTGAAGTACTCTTGTAGCTTGAGCAGGGCCCGGAATCGATGAGAAATGGTGTTCTTCTCAGCCTTTGGCATCTCTGCATACCTAAGAGGCAAAGAGAAGCCGCTCAGAAAAAAGGGAACCCAGATTATCAGCAGGATGGGCACCCCACTGCCACCCTGCAGCCCAAAGACTGTGCTAGAGAGGGGTAGGGGGTGTCCCTGTAGGTAAAAAACATAACCAGAACCTGTGCACAGGTGAGGAGCAGACAGGCCCCCAGTACTCCACATTTCCATGTTTGAGCCCAAACAATGAGCTTCTATCCCAAGAGCCAGGAAAGCAGGTAATGGGCCACCAGCTCCTCAGCCTACTACACCAGAGAGTATTAAACTCCTGTATAAGATAGAAGCTCGCAGTAATGGGCTTGGAGAGAAGCTGGGGACAAGAATGAGGTAGGTGTTTGACAGGAAGCAACGGACCCTGACAGATCAACAGCACTGTGGCTTGCACAACCAGGCAGCTGGTCAGACAATTTTGTCTGTTTGAGGATACTACTAGCGAGGAGAGGTCACATCCTGCCTTTAGGCTTCAGAACTAGCATAGGTGGCCAAGTTAATTACAACTGAATAAAAATGAGGCTGCAGAGATGGCTCAGTCCCTGAAATCTGACAGTCCCTTCTGACCTCTGGTCAGTAGTCATCAGGTGTACAGATGGGCAAATAGTCAAAACACCCATTAACATAAAATAAACAGTTAAAAATAAACTTAGTTCCTCATCTAAATTCTTAGTGTTCTGTGACGGACACTCCTGACACCCAAGGATGGTCTGACCAGGGTTGCTTGAGACTCTTAAGAACCAGGCAGGGAGCTCCAGTCTGGAAAGCCTGATCCAGTAATGGCAATGTACAAATATGTATAAGAAGGTGCTCTAATGTGAAGTGCTATGAACATGTACTTCTGTGTGGGTTCATATGTCTAACAGCTACAAAAGGTGGAGCTGACGTCATCCCACAAAACCACAAGACTTATGCATCTTAATAGGCAGGGCCAGAGAATCGGAGTCACCTGCCATAAAATGGCCAAGTGACCTGGGATCAGAACCTAGGATATCTAATGTTGCCCAGCCATGGACTAGGCCACCTGGATTCCTTATGTCCATCCCAGCAGAAATGGCATCATCTGGAACAGAGCCTGCCTTACCCGTATCTGCATGACTGCACATGCGCAGGATGCCCACCCAAACCCATGCACCAGGGGAGAAATTTGGGTTCCTTACGTTTGCTCATATCCATCAGGCTGAAAGCAGGGATCCCAGCCAAAGTCCCTGGAGCCTCGTGGCATCACGATCTGGCCCTGTAATAAGGAGGGAAGTATGTAGCAGGGAGGGCAGGTATATAACTGGAGATGTACGGGACCAGAGTGAGCTTGTTTAGTTTGTGATTCTGACTACACCTGGGTAAGGTGTAGAGCAGTAGCTGGGTGTGATTGGGCAAGCTGAGGAGGCTGAAGCAGGAGGAATGCTGAGTTACCAGGCCAGTCAGAGCTACACAGCAAGATTCTGTCTTAAATCAGGAAGCTAGGGAGATGGCTCAGCTGGTGATTGTCTTGTCTTTTAATCATAAGGACCAAAGTTCAACTCCTAAAACCCACATTAAAACAAGCCCACAAACAAACAAAACACTTTAAATAAGCCAAGTATAATGGTATAGCTCTTGTAATCCCCGGAGAGAGGAAAAAACCAGTCTACTTAGCAAGTTTCAGGCCAGTGGAGACTGTTTCAAAAACCAACAAAGGGCCAGGTAGGGTGGTGCACACCTTTAATCCCAGTACTTGGGAGTCAGAGGCAGACAGATCTTTGTGAGTTCTAGG
Organism: Cricetiscus sungorus; assembly: GCA_030556225.1. Taxonomy (NCBI): domain Eukaryota; kingdom Metazoa; phylum Chordata; class Mammalia; order Rodentia; family Cricetidae; genus Cricetiscus; species Cricetiscus sungorus. Next base: position 66,041,922 of record JANBXA010000372.1, on the reverse strand, counting down.
CCGGCCTGGTCCACAGAATGAGTCCAGGACAGTCAGGGCTACACAGTGAGACTGTTGAAAGAAAGAAGGGGGCAGGACACACAAATTGAAACAGGAAAATGTCACAAAGATAACAAGTCTGATCTGGATTAGAGTTGAAGCTCAAGGGTAGGGCTAGGCTAGCAGCACCGCCACTACACCACAGACAAAGCAAGACAAATGACAGCAGGGGTAATTACAGGCTCGCTCCTGTAATCCCAGCTCCAGGGCTGAGGCAGAATACTCCAAGTGAGTCACAAACACAGAGTTTGTGACCAGCACGGGCAACAGCAAGACCCTGCTTCAAAACAAAAACCAACAAAAAGGGCTGGGAATATAGCCCCATGGTAGAGTGCCTAGCATGTAGATGATCTGGCTTCCTACCCCAGCACCTGGAAGGTGGGGGAGAGAAGACACAGGGCAGTGACAAGGATGGTAATAAAGCATGGAGATAGCACACAAGTAAGTGCCAAGTTACCGGGTGCCAGAGGGAAACTGCTCTTTCTGGTGGGGAGCTATGTGACCAAAGCCAGTGACTGACACTCTGAGCTTCAGCTACAGGTGTCAACATCCTCAGCCCCAGGTCACAGCAAACCCAGACTTCTCCTCCTACAACAGATGCTATAAGGCAAACATCTACTACAAGGACAGTATTGTTCATATGCCACTCTTGACAATGAGTACACAGGGAGACCAAAACAAGGATGGAGAAAAAGACCACCTCAAGGAGAGTGGAAGAGGGTAAATGACAAATGCAGAGGCAGCCAAAGCTGGGACAGAGATCAGAAAGGCCTGCAGCACCAGCCAGTTTAAGGCAGTTGCTACTCAGTCACTGCAGGAAGAGGCTAACTGGAGAATTCTGGGAAAGCAACAGCACAACTAACTGTTAACTATCTAACTGTGAAACCTGCCCCTTACCACTCACTACACATTTAACCTAAAGAGCTGAAAATGGGATCTTGACTCATTTGCATTCCTGGGGCACAGCACCATTATTCACAAGACCCAAGAGGAGCAACCTAAGGCTGTCCACAGATAAACTAATGAAGGAAATGTAGAACAGGTGAGGAGCACATATACTCCTAGCTCTTGGGAAGTGGAGGCAAGAGGATCAGAACCGCAAGGATAGCCTCAGCTACACAGTAGGTAGGGGGGCAGCCTGAAGACACTTAAGACCCTGACACAAAACTAAAAAAAAAAACAAGAAAAAGATTTTACACACTTACACACACACACACCATAAATCAACCAATCAATCAACCAATTAAAATGTTCAGCCTTACAACTCAGCGCTGCTGTGTTACAATATGGGCAAACCTTGAGAACATCAAGCTAAGTGAACTAAGCCAATCACAAAAAGCAAATACTAAAGCAGGGACATAGTGGTATGGTGGTACACACCCAAAAATCTTGGCACTCAGGAAGCTAAGGCAGGCCAGCCAGGGATACTTAGTGAGAGCCTGTCTCAAAAATAAACAAAAACAAAGTGGGGGGGGGGCGGGAAGCAGTGGTCTCCAACGCCTCTAATCCCAGCACCCGGAAGGCAGAGGCAGATGGATCTCTGTGTTCAAGGCCAACATGATATACAGTCTGAGTTCAGAACAGCCAGGGCTACACAAAGAAACCCTGTCTTAAAAACAAAAACAAAAACCAGTGGCTGCTCTTGCAGAGAACCTAGGTTCAATTCCAGCACCCACAGGGCAGTTCACAGCCCTCTGTGACTACAGTTCCAGGGGACCCAGTACTCTCCTTGGCTTTGAGGGGCACCACATTAGACGATGTGAACATACATGCAGGCAAAGATACCCACACACATAAAATAAAAATGAACTTTAAAATAACAAGAGTAAGGTAGTCAAACTCGTAGACTTGTTAAATAAAATGGTGGCTGCTAGAAGTTAGGGAAAGAAAGAAAGGAGGCTTGTTCAATGGGTAGTTTCAAACTTATAAGACAAAAACATTCTGTAGTCCCGGTAAATGCAAATACATTTCACACTTAGTGTACCGAACAACAGTTAAAATGGGTTTGTGGGGCTGGAGAGATGACTCAGTGGAAAAGAGTACTTGCTGCTCTTCCAAAGACCGGAGTTCAGTTCCTAGCACCCACATCTAATAGCTCTAGGGATCTGATGCCTCCAGCCTCCTTGGGTACCTGTACTCATATGCACATACCCACATGCAGACACACAAACCTACACATAATTTAAAAAAAAAAAAAAGATGGGTTTTATGTTTGTGTCTGTGTTTGTTTTACCACTATCTAAAATACTTAACCAAACAAAATAACACATCTTGGCTGAAGGGTTGGAGCAGACAGATATACTGGAAGGCAGATGGAGCACTGGCCTGACCAGGTCTAAGGGTGGTCTGGTGGATGCTCAGAAAAGCAACTACACTTCAGGTCTGACAGGCAACTTTAGGGGGTGCTGAATGGCCACTGACAGAGAAATGAATTTAAGAACTGAAATTTTGGGCTGGAGAAGTAGATCTGTGGTGAAACACTTACACAGCACAAAAAAGCTCTGACTTCTGCCCCAACGACACAAAAGAACATTAAACTTTTATGTGAATAAGAGAATCAGAAAGGCCGGGAGATAATCGAGAGAAGTTGTAGGCCAGGCATAATGGCACCCGCCTGCTTGGGGCAGAGGTGAATTTCTGAGTTCTGAGAGCTGCACAATAAAGATCATGTCTCAAAGAAAAAAATGTGGGGGGAGGGGGCAGAGGCTATAGACTGGGTATGATGACACTGCACTACAATCCCCACGTAGAGGTAGAGGCCATGGGATCTGAAGTTCAGCCAACCTGGAATAAATGAGACACTATCTCAAAAACCCGAGTCGGGAGGAGACTCTGGTCCCGGCAGATGAACAAGGCAATCTTAGCAAGCTAGCCTGTAGCTTTGGCTTTGAGAACAGTTAATTATCTTTTGTTTGTGCATCTGCATCTTATCAAGACCTACTCTGACAGGATCTGAGTGTACACGGCTAGGGGTCAAATAGGTTTGGGGAATGCATTTTCCTAGTTGTAGTGTCCAGGTTTGTCTCATAGCAAGCGTAGTGCCCAAACAGCAACTGCTAACTCTAGCATCTTCTTGTTTTGTTCCTGCAGCAGATTGAAGGCCACTTATTCAAGCCACAGAGTCCTCTGGTGACCTGCAGAACAACTGTTCAGTGGATACGCACCGAGGTCTGGCCCCTGAACAGGAGTACTGGCTGGCTTGGGTCTCCAGTGCTGAGTGCAAATGTGCAAAGTGCATAGGCTGATTTGTCCTCAAAGCCGGCCAGGAGCTGGTGGAGGCCTGCAGGCAGATTTAGTGAGGTCAGTGAATCCAGGCTGTCCAGCCCCCACCCTCACACCAGAAGCCCAAGGGCGTGGAAGAGTTCTCCAGACTAGACTGTGTTGGGATGAGAGGTTGCAAGGGCTGCATTCTAGTCCTCAAGAGGGAGCTGAAGCCTCTCTTCAGGCTCTGACACAAACTAAAACAAGGTTCTTTGTTGAGATCAGAGTCTCATGTAGGCCAGCTTGGCCTGGACCTCACTTGTAACCCAGGCTGTACTAGAACAGGAGATCCTTCTGCCTCCACCCAGTGACGGATGGGATTACAGGCACACATCACATTTGATTTATGTGGTACCAGGGACTGAATCCAGTACTTCATATATGCTAGGCAAACATTCTGCCAACTGTGATACATCGCCAGCCTCTGTTGTTGAGACCAAGATCGCAGGTAGTCTAGCTAACCTCTAACTTATTGTATAGCCTATGAACTTCTGATCCTCTGCTTGCAGCTCTCAGGATTACGGGTTTAGACTTCCATGCCAGTTTGTTTGTGTTTTAAAAACAGGATTGTGCTCTGTAGCCCAGGCTGAACTCCAGAGTCTCCCTTGCGCTGGGTCACCGGCATGTGTCTCCATACACAGCTGACACAGATTGCTCCAAAGAGTAAAACCGGTTTTGGTTTTTAAGATTTTTTTATTTTTACATATGTGTTTCGGCCACATGCATGTGCACTAGTGCCCCCCGAGGCCAAAAGATGCCAGATCCTCTGAACTAAAGTTATAAGCAGCCTTGTAGGTGCTGGGAACCAAACCTGGGTCCTCTGCAAGAGCAACAAGTTCATGTAACTTCTGAGCCAGCTCTCCAGCCCATTCTGTTTTCTTGAGACAGGGTCTTATGTGTGGCTGGTCTTGAACTCTGGATCCTCCTACCCCAGCCTCCTAAGGGCTGAGATTACAGAAATACAACACTGTGGCTAATTTAAAGTGCTTGGGAAAAAAGAAAAAAAAAAATACAAACAGGATCAGGTGATGGTGGTACACACCTTTAATCCCAGCACTTGGGAGGCAGAGGCAAATGCATCTCTGTAAATTCAAGGCAAGCCTGGCATGCAGATTGAGTTCCAGAACAGCCAAGACTACACAGAGAAACACTGTTTCAAAAAACAAAAACAAACCCAAAAACCTAAAGAGGGAACATTTTGGCATTCACTCCCGAGTGAAAAAATAGAATCTTGGACCTAGAAGAGGTAGCTCCCTCTCTGAAGATCAGGCTAGGCCATGAAGAAGTACAAACAATTATTAAGGTCAAGTCCCTTGAAAACCAGAACCAACTACGGCCCCCTGTCCCTTAAATTCAAAGCTTTCATCACCTGTCCCCAACTCTCCCCCTCAATGCTTTCTGGAGTCACCCGTGGGTAGAGATGAGACTGGAGGCCAATGGTAGGGCCTAGGGTATGGATTACTAACGCAGACACTCCCAGACTTAATCCCCAAAGAACCACATGAAGAAACAATAGGGATACATACCTTCAGGCTTTAGCTTCTCTAGAAACCATTTTCTGCAAAAGAAAGAGAGTCAGTGCCAAGAGCAAGAGTGGACTAATCTCCCTTTCACCTACTCTGACCTACTCCCCCCCAGGGAATAGAGCTCCCAAAGGCAAGAGGAATGAAAAAGAGTGTCAAAGCCTGGGAGTATAACTCAGCATCAGAGGAACAGAGAAGAGGTGGGAGGGCGGGGGACTAAAGGGAGAGCAAGGGGAGGCAGAAGGAAAGGGAGGAGAAAGAGAAATATGAATCTAACAAAAAATGGAGCCAAACAGGCAGTAGACAGAGGCTCAGCACACCAAGGAAGGCGAGAACCTCAGCACTGACTAGGGAAATACTTAGGCTGAAGCAGGAAGACTACCACAAATTCCAGGCCAGCCTGGGCTACAGTGAGGCATGCCAAGAAAAAGTAAACAAAGCATGTTTCACATTCCCTAAACTGCGAAATTAACATTAGAATCACAATGGTGCTGGTGGAGCTATGGAGCAATGCAGACTGTAGGTTAAACGTGCATGCCACCGCTTTGGCAAAACACAGCAATCACTTTTTATCTTGTTTTACCCTCATGGGAGATGTCATTCTGTAAATATGTTTCTCTTACTGGTTAATGAATAAAGCCCTGTTGGTCAATAGAAAAACAAGACAGATGGGACTAGGAGGATTCTGGGACTTGAGGAGAAGAGGTGCGGACCCTCTCTCCTGTAAACCAAGACCATGTGGAAATACTTAGATTAATAGAAATGGGCTAATATTTAAGACAGCTAGCCAATAAAAACACTAGTAACTGGCCAAGAGCTTTATATCAAATACAGAGTCTCCTGTGTGTTATTTATTTGGGGCTGACGTGGCTGTGGGACCGGGCTGGCAGGAAAACATTACCCCTCCCTTTTTTTTTTGAGACAGGGTGCCATCTCATCTCAAAAATGAGCAGATACTAGCTTTCAATCTCACTTACAGAACCACACTCTCATAATTAAAGAAAACTGTGTCTCTCTGGTTTCTGGGTGACAGGATCTCATGCAGCCTAGGCTGGCTTAGAATATAGCCAGGGATGATCCAGAACTTTTGACCCTTCTGTCTGTCTTGCAATTGCTGGAATTTTAGGCATGTACCACCATGCCTACTCACCTGGTGGAGTAGGAGTTGAACTTGGGGCTTTATTACACAACAAAGGCACGCACTCTAACAAGGGGACTGTCCTCACCTGTTATTTTTATCATTATTTTATGTGTATCAGTGTTTTGCCTACATGTATGTATATACATACACGTGTGCCTACTGCCTGCAGAGGGCAGAAGAGGAAGTCAGGCTACTTGGAAAGATAGCTATAGATGGTTGTAAGCTGTCACGTGGGTGATGGAAATGGAACCCAGGTCCTCTTCAAGAGCAGTATTCTTAACAGCCAAGCCTTCTCTCTCTAAGCCCTCTTTTTAAAGATGTATTTACTTGTGTGTGTGTGTGTGTGTATACACACATACCTATGTGAATGTATGTCCATACTTATGTCCAGGTGCCTGTCTGTGGAGGCCAGAAGAAGGTGCTGGATCCTTGGAGCTGGAGTTTGTAAATTGAATGTGGATGCAGGAACCTAAACTCCAGTCCTCACGACTAAGCAACAAGCACTCTTTAAGGGCGGAGTCCTCTTCCTAGCCCCTATATTCTCTGAGACAGGGTCTTACTGTGTAGTTCTAGCTGGCTTAGAACTCACTATTTGGGCCACGCTGCCCAAACTCACAGAGAGCTGCCTATCTCTGCCTCCTAGTGCTGGAATTAAAGATGTGCACCACCCCACCCAGCTCTTTTTGATATTTTTAATTAGCTGTTATGTGTATATGTGTAAGCATGTGTATGGTGTGTGCACATGAGTGCAAAAACCCACAAAGGCTGGAGGCATCAGATTCCATGAAACTGAAGTTATAGTTGTAAACTGCATTATAGTGAGATACTCACTTTGTCTGCACCTGTGGCACTGACCACACCCATTGGGGCAGATGTGACCTGGGAGAACTAGGTCTAGGGAAGGGGCCCCAGAGTGCGCTCTCTTGCTTGCAGGAAGGGGAAAGAAAGCATCTGGTCATCCTTGGGACCAGGAACTTGCTGGTGTTCATCTGTCTCTGTTGTAAGTTATTTCTCCCTGAATAAACATCTATTCAGCCTATCTGTTTTTTCTGATCCTTATTAAACCACGATACTGCATGATTTAGGTGCTGAGATTCAAACTTCGGTCCAGTGGAAAAGCAGCAAGCACTCTTTAACTACTGAGCTATTTCTCCAGTCCTGTCCTTGATAGTCTTACTCCTTCCTCCGTGCTGATGCGAAGATAACATCAGATAGCTAATCATTTTACTATTCTGGTAGTTTTGTGGATGGGGCCCTGAAGGAGTAGAGGTGTAGTACGAGTACTCACATGTAGGGGCCAGGAAGCCCCCCGAGGGCATTAAAACACAGACAGGTATCCTCCACCAATACAGGACCCTGCACCTGTAACAAAGACACATAGCCCTGAGATTTCTATCAGCGGTAGGTTTCATCCCAACCCTGAGTCTACTCAGCTGGGGCTCAGATCACAGCCAGGTGAGGGTGAGATGTGCAGTTACAGGTTCATCAAGTGCCACACAACTCAGCTCTCTGTCTGCAGTTTAGGAATGCGACGTCAGAGAGCACTGACAAGATAAGTCTTGCTCAAAACAGAGCAGTGAAGAGCTGGAAATCAGCTAAGAAGCCTGATTCTATAGTGTGTGCCTACCCAGCTCTGCAAACTGTGAGTACCGGTGTGGGGGTGGGGTGGGGTTTGGACATGTGTAGGAACATGTATGTACCGCTGGAATGTATGGAACTAAGAATCAGAAAGGCGAGAGCTGGAACAGAAGAGGCAGTGTCCCAACAAACTATTTTATTCTCTGCTTGTTTCCACAAGGCACAGGCCCCAGGGGCCCACAAGACCGAATGGGGGGCCACAGTGGTTAAGTACCTGGCGAGCTGCCTCCTTACACTTCTGTATGGAGATTTCATCCGGCTCTCCTTGGTACTCAGGCACTTATCAGGGAAAAGACACACAGGTGTATAAAGTCAGAACACAGGGTGACAGTTAAATCAAATCACTTTTAGAAATGAAACAAAACAGAAACATACGGTCAATTTTCTGTGCCACCAAAGTGCACGGAAACTTATCTCCTAGAATCTGAATGACCTGTTCCAAAATGAAAGAACATTTGTCACTCCATTTGCTAACAATCCCCCACTAGTTCCCTATTACTATGCGAGGTATCCTCCACCTTCTCATGAGTCCCCCTAAAGCTTATCAAACTGGGCCCATAAGCCTCATCCCAACTCTCAGAGATCCACCAAATATAGCATCCCTTTTCCCTTCCAACTTCTGGTTTTGTTTTTTTATCTCACACACCCTTCCATCTACAATGTTCTGTAAGGCACTAATCCTTCTAGCCCAAGAGTTCTCTCAAGGGTCAACTGAGCAACCGAGCAAGGAAAACTGCTCTGCATTTCCACTAAGCCCTAGTTGACATTCACCTTTTCAATTCAGGTAACAAGTCAGGCTGCACCAGCAGTTCCCATGACTGCTCTTTCTTCTTTGTTTCCCAGTTCAGCCCTGACTGGTTTGGGCAATTTCCTGCCTTGATCACTCGCCCCTGCTCCCCCCAACCCCCCAACCATCCCAACTCAGTTCTAATATTACAGGTACATGCCATCCATCCTAGCTTCCCAGTGACTTTTGTTTTTTTGTTTGTTTGTTTTTTTCCAGACAGGGTTTCTCTGTGTAGCTTTTGAGGCTGTCCCAGAACTCACTCTATAGACCAGGCTGGTCTGTAATTCACAGAGATCCACCTGTCTCTTAGTCTCCCAAGTGCTGGGATTAAAGGCATGTGCCGCCACCACCACCACCTGGTTCACACACATCTTTTATGAGACAGGGTTTCACTTTGTCCTCCCATCTCAGAGTCCATAATGCTGCAATTACAAGCATGTACCACCATGTCCTCTTCTTTTTGTATATTAGACTATTATTTCTATTGTCATAGAAGGTTTGTGTGTTCAAGGCAAGGCTATACAGCAAGAACCTATCTTGGAAAGAAAGAAGGGAGGGGCCATCAAAATGGCTCAGCAGATAAAAGCATTTATTGCTTTCATAAGACTGACAGCCTGAGCTTGTCAATCAAGCTCATGATGCAAGGAAAGAAACAACCTCTGAAAGTTATGCTCTTACCTCATGCCCCTCCCTCAACACATGTACACGCGCGCGCGCACACACACACACACACACACACACACACACACACACACACACACACACACACACACGCATGCACCAGGCCTCTAATCCCAGCACTCAGGAGGCAAAGGCAAGCAGATCTGTCTGGTATACAGAGTGAGTTCCAGGACAGCCAGAGATACACAGAGGAACTCTGTCTCAAAAAACAAAATTTTATATATATATAAAATATTTAAGGGCAAGAAACTTTTTCTTTCTGAGTATCCAATCAGGGGAGTATGGCTCACACCTGTAATTCCACAATCCTATCCCTAGAAAGGTTAAAGGAAGAAGACAACAGCTTAAGGCCAACTTGGCTACGGAGTAAATCCCTATTTCAAAAAATGGGAGGAGAGACCTGGGGTTAAAGAGATGGCTCAGTGGTTAAGAGCACCTGTTATTCTTGCAGAGGACCCCTATTTGGTTTCTAACACCCACAGGGTGGCTCACACCCATCTGTAACTCCAGTCTCAGGGGACCCAATGCCTTCTCCTGGTCTCCATGGGCACTGCATGCATGTGGCACACAGACATATATGCAAACTCATAAACGTCAAATTAATACTTTTTAAAGATGGGGATGGTGTGCTGCGGTGATGACTCAGTGGGAAAGAGCATTTGCAGCACTGCCTGAAGACCGGAGTTCTGGTCCCCTGCAATACATGGGCTAGCCATGCTACCTGTAACCTCAGGGACTGAAGATTGCTTGAGCTTGCCACCCCACCAAATCAACAGCACACTGCAGGTTCAGTGAGAAACTCCATCTCAAGAGAAGGAGGAAGACAAACAATGGCCTCCTCTGGTCTCAATCTGCACACCTCACATACAACATCCACACACAGTAAGTACAGGAGAACTTAGGCTTTGTTACCATGCCAACAGACTACCAAACAGATGAGCAGAGGGACAGGGGAAATAGTTCATCAAGTAAAGTGCTTGCTGCAGAAGCCTAAGGACCTGAGCTCAGATTCACTGCATCCACTTAACAAGCCAGCTACCGTGATGTAATGCCAGGACTAGGAGGCAGTCACAGGCAGATTCCAGGGGGTGGCTTGCCAGTCAGTCTGGCTAAAACAGTAAGTTCCAGGTTCAGGGAGCCTCAGATGCATACAGCAGATGTCATCCCGATTCTCCATACAGGATCCCTAGCTTCTTAGCAATGTTGACTGAAGAAGAGCATACTCAGCTACAGCCAGAGCCAGCATCTGTCAGAAGCTTCGCTATCTCCTCCCACAAACAGGGACAAAGTAAGAAAGACTAACTGGGCTAAGAATGAGCATCCAGAGCCAGGCAGCAGTGGTGCACACCTCTAATCCCAGTGCTTGGGAGGCAGAGGCAGGTAAATTTCTGTGTGGGTTCAAGGCCTGCCTAGTCTATATAGGGAGTTCCAGGACAGCCAGGGCTATGTCTGTACCAAGACCCTGTCTCAAAAACAAAGCAGAAAAAGTTAATTATGCGACCTATACTCATTTCAGAAGTAGTCCTACCACATACAAGGAAATGTCCAATCTGGATGGACCTGCTGAGTTTCCCCAGTCTCTTAGCACTGGGTCTTACCCTTTCTGATCACATCCTATAGCAATGCTTCATCAAATCTAGTTAAAAAAACAGCTTTCTCGGGCTAGGAGTGTATTTCAGAAGTAGGACAGTGACAGCAATTCTGTAAGTCCTGGGTTAGATTTAAGGCATGAAGAAAATGAGTCTTTGGGTCTTCATCCTATAAGCCGTGGCATGTAAAGCTTTGACAAACTTGTGTTTTTCTTTTATTAACCGCAGTTTTCTCATACTGTGGTCAGCCATGAATCTTATGAGCTATTACACATTTAGAACCGGAAAGTGCCTAAGGGTAGACGGACCACAATGGTCTGTGAACTTCTCAGTCTGGATCAACCCCACACACTTTGTTTGCCATCACTTTTGAGGCGGAGGTGTCAGAACTTAGGGCTTAGGGGCTGATCTTTGTCGCAGATGTCACCACTCCAGTTCTCATGGTCTGCTGACTTTACAAGCTCATCCCAAAACAGGCGTGGTAGGGCATGCACATAGGTCCAGAACTCGGGAGATAGAAGGATCAAGGGAACAAGATCGATCCTTGCTACAGAGCTGGGTCAGACTAGCCCGCACTACACGACCCCAAAATAATACAAAACAAAACCCCAAAACCTTAAATAGGGCTGGAAAGGAGATTCAGAGGTTAAGAGTCCTGAGTTCAATTCCCAGCAACCACCTATAATGAGATCTGGTGCCCTCTTACGGCATTCCGGCATACAGGTAGGTAGAACACTGTATACATAATAAATTTTAAAGAAAAAATTTAAATGCTCTGGACCCTCAAGGCTCCGCACTCCACGGAGATCTCTTCCCCAAGCTCAGCCCTTCCACACAGGGGCTAAACCACGTTCCAACGCCCAGTGTTCCTCGCCCCCCATTCCGTAAGGCAAGTCCTGCAGCCCTATCTCCATCCGCCTTCTAGAGCGTCCCCACACCCCACGACACCTCCTCCAGCTTCTTTGCGTTTCCCGTCACAAACACGATCTTCTTTCCCGCCAAAGACGCGGCCATTGCAAAGGCTGGTTACCTCCGAGAATGCCCGGAAGCTCTTTGCTGGGAACAGTAGATACTTCCGGCTGGAGGCGGAAGTAGATAGCCCGGCTTCCGGCCCTACCTGAAACCTAAAACCTGCCTCAGGCTGCCGCTACCTGCAACCGCGGCAGAGGAGGCTGCGTGAGGCGCTAAGGGGCGCACAGCGGGCCGGAGAGGTCATTCAGCGCCGGCATCCTCTGCTCCTCACCCCGCTTGGCTCGGACGGGGAGGGAGCAAAGAAGCCGTGCCGTGAGCAGCTGCAGCCCTGTGTCCTGAGCGGTGTGCGCCTCTCGGAACCCCAACTCTGTCTGGAAAACTAGCTCCATCTACTTAACTGCGAACTTAAAAACCACGTAAACAAGCCATCTACCCATCTCTTAGGCTTGGGAGCTAATCCCACTTATCAACCCGCATCCCGTCTACAGAGGAATTCCTTTCAGCCCAGTCTCTGCACTGGAAATAGAACAGAAGATTAGAATGCTCCTATAGCCTTCCAAGTGTGTACCTGAGCCGGCTGAAGCCAGAAGAGGGCGTCACATCTCCTGGAACTGGATTTACAAGTGCTTTTCGAGCTGCCTGATATGGATGCTGGGGACCAAACCTAGGTCCTCTGCAAGTTGTAAGCTCAGGCTGTGAGATAGATGGCTCAGCATGTAAGAGCACTGACTGCTCTTCCAGAGTTCTGTCCCCAGCACCCACATGACTGCTCTGCAGTTGTCTGTAATCCCAGTTCCAGGAGATCCATTGCCCTCTTCTGACTTCGTAGGGTGCCAGGCATATACATTGTGTAACTACATGCACAGGCAACATACATGTGCAGGCAAACACTCACACAAAGTAAAAACACTCTTTTAAAAAGGAAGTTTGGGGTGCTAGCTAGACAGAGTGGTGCACACTTGTAATCTCAGCACGCTGACACTAAAACAGTTAGTCTTGAGTTCAAAGCTAGCCTGGGCTATATAGTGTGTCAAGGCTGTAGCTCGATGGCAGAACATTTGCATAGCATGGCCAAATTCCTGGGTTTGAACCTCAGAAGCACACACACAAACAAAGGAATCTTGATAAGGCCTGGTTGTTTGGCTTAATAGTATTAATCTCTTACAGTCTTAGTTATTTGTGTGTTGCTATAGATGTAACTTGAGGGTTTATGGAACGAACTTAGGCAAGCACTGTACCAGAGCCACATGCCCAGCCCACTAATGACTTTAACCCCAGAACCATCCTCACAGAATAGCCAAAGCAATGGTCTCCAAAATTCTTTGCTTAGTGACCTGAATATTGTGTATTGTATAGTGCTGAGACTTTGGAGTATATTGTGTCTTTGGAGACAGGTCACAAAGTTTCCCCTCACTGCCCTCCAATGGTGTTATTTTTTGAGGGCATGTCGCTTATTAGAGTTGACTGAGAAAGGCTGGGTTGAATACATGGCTCTTCCTATATGGCACTTGTCTTTCTCCTCCATGAGATCAGAGGGAATCCTCAGGAAAGTGGAGAGTAGATGAGGCTTTAAAGGAAAGGTGACTTCTTGGATGTTAAATGCCTCCGCTCCTGCCTCTGGCTAGGAGCTTGTCATGATGTGGATATAAGGACTAACAGATTCCATGTAGTATGGTTGGTTAATTCAGTGATCCCTAGATATCACATTGAAAGTGACCTGGCAAGGTAAAGGAATTAAGGAGAGACACATAAAAATGAAGCTGGAATCAGATGGGGTCCTCCAACTGATACCTCTGCCTGGAATCTCAGCACTGTTTTATCTTCAAATAGTAACTTTGTATCAGCAATGAACAGATCATTGGCCTGACATACCAAGTCATATCATCACTTCAAATCAGTATTTAGAAAAACTAAGTATCTGTTCAGTGGTTATAGACAGAAATATAAAAATATGTACCAAAATACTTGTTTTCCATACTAGAAAAACAAAACAAAACTAGGAAATCGCCAGGCAATGGTGGTCCATGCCTTTAATCTCAGCACTAGGGAGGCAGATGCAGACAGATCTCTGTAAGTTTCAGAGCGAGTTCCAGGACAGGCTCCAAAATTACAGAGAAACCCTGTTTTGAAACAACAACAAAAAACACAGGAAATTATTATGAGTCCTTAATACCCACAAACCAACTTCCAGTAATTATCAACATCTATTTTTATTACATCCATCCTGCCATTTTTACTTTTTAAATTTTGAGCTGGATGGTGGTGCACTCCTTTAGATCCTAGCATGAGAGAGAGAGAGAGAGAGAGAGAGAGAGAGAGAGAGAGAGAGAGAGAGAGAGAGAGAGAGAGAGAAATCTTAGAATTCAAGGCCAGCCTGGTCTATAGAGAGTTTTCAGGACTGGCTCCATCATCACTGAGAAACCCTGTCTCAAAGACAAAAAGAAAAAAAAAAAAAAAAAGGTGAGCTGGAAAGATGGCTCAGTGGTTAAGAGTGCTTACTGCTCTTGCAGAGGGCCTGGGTTGGTTCCTCATCTGACCTCTAGTAAATGGTCCACATATATACTACACTTACACACACACAAAATGAAATAGTATTTGTTAAATGTAGGAGCCAGCCAAGTCCCCTGGTGGCACATACCTTTAATTACAATTGAGTCAGAAGCAGGCATATCACTGTAAGTTTGAAGCTAGCCTTGTCTACATAGTGAGTTCTAAGGTAGGCAGGGCTGTATAATGAGCCCATGTCTCAAACAAACAAAGACATCCACCCACAAACAAAAAGTGGAGAAGCATCTGGGCACCAGAGTGCATGCCTGTAATCTCAGCTAACTCAAGCACTAGAGAGGCTGAGGTAAAAGAATCAGGAATTCAAAGCCACCCTCTGCTACACAGCAAGCTTCAAGCCAACTTAGGCTATCAGAGACCCTGTCTCAGAACAAATCAGCTAATGTAGGGGCCTGGGCTGAGATAAAACTCCACAGCAGAGTCTTCACCAGCATGAAAATATAGGTTTAAATTCCCAAATACAAAAATGTAGGTGCTAAAGATTCAGCCTACTGTAACAGCACTTGCCTGATACTGAAAAATAAATTACAAAATACTCAAAATTTACAGAAAATAACGCAATAGATGCCTAAGTCACAGTATTAGTAAGATATTAACACACATATCGCCTTTCTTCAATACTCAAGATCAAACTAAGGGCCTTGGCCATGAGCGCTCTACTACCAACATATAACCCCAGCTTAATTGACACCCACTTAACCCACCCCCGCTCTTTTCTTTTCTTTGCTTATGATTTATGTGTACGAGTGTTTTGCAGGCATGTATGGCTGTGTACAGCGTGAGTGCCTGGTGCTCGGGGAGGTCTGTAGAGGGCATTTGATCCCCTGAAATTGAAATCACAGAAGATTGTGAGTAGTACTGCGATCAGAACTCGGACCCTCTGGAATAGCAGCCCGAGCTCTTAACTGCAGACTGGCCTCCATGTCGCTATATAGCCAAAGATCTTGAAATGCTGCTCTTCGGGTCTCCACTTCCTGAGCGCTGGGGTGACAGTTAACTGCACGCAGCCGGGACTCCGGGGTTAACCGAGGCCCTGGTCTCCCCTGGGCGGGGGCGGAGCACAGAGTGCGGCTGGGCAGAGCGTACGGTAGTGGGCGGGGCCTGGTGATCCGGGTCCCGCGGGCGTGCTGGCTTCTCGGCCAGGCTGTCCGTCGTCATGGTGGGGCCCTGGGTGTACCTGGCGGCGGCGGTTTTGCTCATCGGCCTTATCTTCTTCCTAACTCGCAGCCGGGGTCGGGCGGCAGCAGGTAGGAGGTGCCGCCGTCCCGGGGCCGGAGGAGTCCGTTTCTCAGGGTTCCTGGGCTTTGGTAGGCCATCGCGTCTCCTCTGTGCGCATGCACTGACGTGCTTTGCTGTCCTTACGAGGAGTGCGTGCGCGGGCCGGGGACACTCTGCGCACGCGCATGTGGATGCATTCGGGACTAATGCGGAGCCCAGGGTTGGGGACGCTACCTGGGAACCAAGTCCGCGGTTCTGCTCTGCACCAATAGGAGAGGCTGTAGGTTCTCTAATCCTGCCCAGCGTGTTCTGCTTACCAGAGCGAGGCAGCCTCAGGAAACTCTGAAGGCATCTCGCTCTCAGCCCAAGAGGGCACCCATGGTCCTACCCTCCACCAGGATCAAAAGGCCATGTCATTGGACTGGCACAAAACATATAACTTGTCAGTCTTCCTTACAAACACTTCATGATTGCTTAGGAGTTTATGTCTCTGATGCCCATAGGGTACTTCAGAGCATCTCCGCCCCAGGGGCAGATGAGAGAGAAGCTGAGTTAAAGCTGATAGCCAACAAATCTTCCAGGGAGGGGAGATTCAAACCCTGACTGTAAAATGTGCTCTCCGGTTGGAGTACCCTATAAAATTATAGCACTGCAAGAAGTAAACGCAATCTTGCAGTGGGCATTGAGTGAGATCTGTAAACCTCAGGGTGAGAGCATCCTAACAGGTCTCCTGCAAAGGGGGCCCGGGGGAGATATTAGTTGAAAGGAGTGAAGGTATTAAAGCGGGTAGGAAATGAGAAATAAGTTTGCGGCATGACACCAAGGCATGAGTGATAAAGGCCTTGACAGACAAAGCTGGAACATTGTGCTGTGGGCATCAATAGTCTGGAAGGAGGTTGAGCAGGGGAGGATGAGCCTCCCAAGATGATGTTTCTTCACTATCAAGAGGATGGGCTGCTTGACAGTGTTATGGTTCCTCCCTCCCGGAAGCTGGTGGAGAATCCCTGCACAATGAGGAAGAACGGGCAGGCCCAGTAGCCCAGGCTTGGCCCCAGGAGTCTGAGGAGCAGAGGACTGCCGGAGCCAGGCCCAGGCGCCGAAGGGACCTGGGTAGCCGCCTACAGGCCCAGCGACGAGCCCAGCGAGTGGCCTGGGCAGAAGTGGATGGGAACGAGGATGAAGCTGTTATTCCAGGTGAGAGGGCCCAGCCTGGGGGAAGGGAGCTGTATTACAGGAGTTAACGAGTCCCCCCAGACTACATAAGGACAAGGAGCACGAAGCTACAGTGTAGGAAGGACATTTAGTGGAGGGGGCCAGAGTCTTGGGCCTGCACTCTGGTCCTCAGAGTCGACATTTCTTAGCCTGTTCCCTACTCCATCGGGGCTCAGTGGGATTATCTGTAACCCTAGAGTAAGTGCTTGGAAATAGAGACATTTCTGTTGACATGTATCTTCATATACAGCTGCTGGGAGTCTCATGAAATCTTAGGACTATGGAAAAGATTCTCTTCTCTGGTACTTAAAGTCTGCTTCAGTATGAAGAAGAGATTGCGAAACAACTCAGAATTTAGGCAAATGTGGGACTTTGCCTTCATTTGACTTTAGCCTTGGGATTATTAGCCCCTTTGGCTAAAAAAGAGCACTTTAGTGGATATGTGGTGTATGCTTATAATTCCTACACTCAGAAGACAGAGGCAGGAGCATGGCAAGTTTCAGGCCAACCTGGGTTACATATCTGTTTCAAAAGCAGCACACAGCAATAGCAAAGAGCCCTCTCATCACCATCCTTCCTCTCTCGGATTTCAGTCATAAACTTTGAGGCTCAAGCATCAACATGTTATTAGTTCTCAGCTGGCCCTGCAGTGGCCCTGAGGTTGGGGTTGTTTTTTCAGGCTGGCTCTGTTAAGATAAAGGGAAGATCCTGGTTGAAGGGGCCCATCAGTTCCTGACTAGAACATGGAGGGTGTTGAATTTATGGTTGGAATAGATTTACCCACAAGTTCATCCTTCCCTGGAAGTTTGGCACAGAGACAGAAACCAGGGGTGCCTGCAGGTGCAGACACCTGTGATCCACGAGCATTCAGGTGCTGGGATCTTCTTACAGCTATGCAGCAGCTAAAGTCTCATTTGTCCCTGTGGCCTTCCAACTACCCCACCCCCACCCCCACCCCCCACCAAGTATACTTGTATGTGCACATTTGTAGAGGATGCTTCTGAAAGGCAGAGGTGGGTAGAACCACACCCCACCCCCCACCCCACCCACCCCCAACCCTTGAGTAAGGTGATGGAGGGAAGGTTATCTTTTCTGCTTAGGACTTAAACTGTTATTGTCTGACCATACACAGCCCAGGAGGAAGAAGGTGTTGAGAAGCCAGCAGAAGCTCACCCGACAGGGAAAATTGGAACCAAGAAACTACGCAAGCTAGAGGAAAAACAGGCTCGAAAAGCCCAGCGTGAGGCAAGCAAGAGGATGGGGGCATAACTCCCCCTAGGGTAGAAAAGGACCAACCTTTAGTTCCCATGACAGACTGCCCTTTGGTCCCTTTAGTGCTAGAGTGGTATTGCTGCCTACCTGGCTTGCTCTCCTGCAGTCTTAGCTTATGTCCTGGCACAGGGTGGGCAAACTAGCCAGAGGAAGGGGAGATGGACCTAGAGATAACTCTCTCCAGGCTGAGGAGGCTGAACGTGAGGAACGGAAACGCCTAGAGTCCCAACGTGAGGCTGAGTGGAAGAAGGAGGAGGAGCGGCTTCGCCTGAAGGAAGAGCAGAAGGTGAGGTTGATTCCTGACACTGTTGTCTGACACATTATGACCTAGCCTTGCTTCTAGATAGCTCCCAAATGCCTCCCTCCTACAAAATAGGCATGGCACTGGGTGTGGTAGTGACTCATACCTGTAATCTCAGCACTTGCGAAGCTGAAGCAGGAGGACCTGAGTTCAAGGTCAGTTGGACTAACTAGCTACCTCCTGTCTCTAAACCAGAAGATGGACTGTGAATCCAGCACAAGGGCGATTAAAGGTGTGCGCCACCACAGCCCAGCTGGTTATCCACAGTCTTAAGAGGTGATGAATCCACTGAGAGCCTGGCATAGGAGTGATGCTTGGAGAACTGGAGCGACATAAAAGATGGTTAATGACTCCTTGTCAGCCAGATTATTCTAGATCCAGGTGTCCAAGAAAGGGGAAAGTGCAAACATGTAGGGTACATAAGACAGGAGTGCCTCTGGCTGGCCTTGTTGCAGAAGTCTACATCAGGAGGAAGTGGCAGTGGGAGGCGGGAGCCCAGAAAGTTGTTCGCCTTTGAGTAGTGATCATGCCTAATGTACCTTCGGCGTTCTGGCTTTCTCCCTGTTTTAGGTTTCTCAGCAGCTCCCCTCACTGTGAGACATTGGTACATTTCTCAAAGCAATAGTAACACACCCTTAAGTGTCACACTTTATTCAGAGTTTTTTCCTTCCTTTTGGTTTTTTGAGGCAGCAGACTGGGCTTGAACCTGCTGTGTAGCCAAGAATGTCCTTTCTCCTGTTTCTCCTCCCCACGCCTGAGAGGAGAGGTGTGCACTATTTTAGATGGGAATTGAGCCCAGGGCTTCATGCTTGCTGGGCAAAGACCCTACCTCCTGAGCTACATACTTCCCAGCCCTAGTATTTTTTTCTATTTAATTTTGTTTTATGTATATGGGTGTTTTGCCTGCATATATGCTTGGAGGTCAGAAGAAGATGCCAGATTCCTCTGGAACTGTGGTTATAGAATATTGTGAGCCACCATATGGGTGCTGGGAATCGATCTCAGGTCCTGTGGTAAAGCTGCCACTTCTCCTAATTGCTGAGCCATCTCCCCAGCCCAAGTAATTGTCTTTTGCAGGATCATATCTAATGTACTATTTAATTTACTTGTCAAGTCTTCTTGGCCTCTGTGGGATTTGATTGTCAGGTTTTCCTGTTTACCTTCTTGATAACTTTGAAGGGTACTGGGAAAGTAATTGCAGGTTGTACCTTGATTTGGATTGACTGATTTTTATTTTATTTGTCTTTTAGATTAAAAAACAAGGGCCACCATATGGGTTCCAAAGCCAAACCTGAGTCCTCTAAAAGGACATCCAGTAGTGCTTTTAATTGTTGAGCCATCTCTGCAGCCTAACTTTTATTTTTAATCAATTAATTTGTCTTTTTTTTTTTTTTTTTTTTTTTTTTGAGACAGGTCTCAACTCTGTGTAGCACAGGCTGGCCTGGAACTTGTGGCACTCTGCTTACCTCTGCCTTTGAAGTGCTGGAAGGACTGGTGTCTCTCTTGTGGTTAGAGTGGGGTTAGGCTTTGTTGTGTTTTATTTCCAGTACTGACTATTGAAGGCTGCCTATGGCCTATGCACTCCAGGGAAGTACTCCACTGTTGAGCTATTGCTGTATGCTTTTACTATTTTCCCCATACTTGTTTGGAAGTACGTCACTGTAGTGCTTCATTTACAAAGTGGAGAGCTGGATGGAGAGGGATAGGTCAGTGGGTACAAGTGTGTACTGTTCTGTCAGAGGATCAGAATTTGGATTCCAGCTCCCTTATCAAGTGGTGCCCAAACACTGGTAACTTCAGCTCCAGGGGGTTTTATATTCACTTTTGACCTCCATGGGCAAGAGGGAGGTGAGCACAGACATTGGTTGAGCAAAAGGCGAGATAATCTCCTCTGGCATGCCCTTTTTATCTGGGCTGCTACTGGAAAGTGGGCCTTCCCACATCCATCCAGGCAGCCAGGATGGTTCTTCAAGTGAAGCTGTCTACTCAGGCGATTCAGAAGCTAGACTGTAGTGGACTGGCTGTGTGCATGGGTAATAGGAAGTAGAATCTGCTGTTTGTTCAGTCCGGACGTGACCAGGGAGACGTTGGGGCAGTGTTTTCAAGAATTTTTTCCCTATATTATCTCCAGAGAGAGGGGCAGGGGAAAGGTCTGAGCAGCAGCGCTGGCTGGTAGGGCTGGTAAGGAAGCCTCCGCCTTGTTTTGCTCCAGACTGAAGGGTGAAAGTCTTGCAGAAGCACTGTCTCGGGATTGTATGTGCTTGTGTCCTGCAGAGACAGCAGAAACCAGAACAGATGTGAGTGGGCAAGCTGCCCCAAATACCTGCCTCTTCTTTCTCTGTGTTCACAGGAAGAGGAAGAGAGAAAGGCTCGGGAGGAGCAGGCCCGGCGGGAGCATGAAGAATACCTGAAACTGAAGGAGGCCTTTGTGGTAGAAGAGGAAGGTGTTAGCGAAACCATGAATGAGGAGCAGGTGGGCCCATCACTCCTGGGAACCCTGGGAAGCCTGTGCCACAAGGATAGTGTGTGTTAGGTCCAAGGCCATCCACTCCACCTTAGACACTTCTGTCTGTGTACTGAGAAGCAGTTTGGGTGTGTTAAGTGTGACTGTAGCCTTGGTCTCAGAAGAGAGTATTGTCCTGTCATGCCTTAGTCTAGGAGGCTCTACCCTCCATGAGAGCAGGTGATGGGGCGGGCTGCAAGCAGACAATGTGCAGGTGAGCAGGAAGTATAGATAGTTAGGGCCAGGCACAGAACTGTGTCCCTCCAGCCAGGGGTGATGCTCACTGGTTTCTCTGCTTTCTAGTCTCACAGCTTCCTGACTGAATTCATCAATTACATTAAGGTAAGAGGCTCAGAGAATTCTGGTATCTTCTTCTTCCATGTAAGTGTGCATAAGTGTCTGTGCGTGTTCTCAGGGTGTTTCATTTAGTCCTGGACTGGAATGGGCATGGGGTCCAGTGACTGGTTCTTGACCAGGAAAATCCTTTCCCTTCACACCCAGAAGGTAGAGAAGGACAGTAGTCTGTGTGGGAGGTGCAAGCCTCTGATGGCTTCCTAATTCTTGGTTTGACAGTTCCTCTGCTCTTCAGACCCCACGCTCAATGAGTCATCATGTTTTGAAGTCAGTTCACATGTGTTTTCTGTCAGTGCTGTCACATGGAGGTGCCACTGAGTTAGAACAAATGTCCTGTGCTCTGTGGTCCTGCCTGGGAACTCGGGCCTTCAAGAAGAAATAGGATGGTGTTTCCATTGTAACCTAGAGCAGTCAGCAGTGTCCCTCTGTCCAAAGCCACTTCACAGGCTGCCCTGATGCTCCGCATTGCATAAGCATATCCTGATCTGCTTTGCTGCTAAGCAACTTCTCTCCCACAAAGGATGCAAGAAGGGGAGAGGTTTTCCAGTCAGCTCAGGGGTGCAGAGGCAGCTGAGGGAAGGAGTGCAGAGGGAGCGGGGGCGATGGTGGGGGTGGCATCAGGGGCTGCCAAGAAGCTGGGGCTTGCATAATCCTCCCCCACCTCTCCTAAAAGAGAACAGGGTTTAGATGTCTCCCCACAACAGTGAGGGGCTGGGCACATGTCTGGGGCCCAGGATCTTCCAAAGGCCCTTTTCCCTTAGGTTGTGCGCATCCCCCCCCCCCCCCCCAGCGCGATGAAGCCCACACTCCACCCTGGCACACTGCCCTGGGCAAAACTTTTCACACTGTCCTGCTGTTGTTGAGAACTTGCTGTCCCTACCTACAGAGTGGGAAGCAGCGCTTCCTTCACAAGGCCTCCCAGGTAGATTTAGGGGTCCACTTCAGTGTTACCCTCTTTTCTGCAGAGGCCAGAAGGAAGTTCCCAGGTAGGCCTGGCTTTTTTTGTTTGTTTGTTTGGTTTTTTTTTGTTTGGTTTTTTTTTTTTTTTGCTTTTCTAGTTTCTCTGTGTAACTCTATACTGGAACTCACTTTGTAGACCAGGCTGGCCTCAAACTCTTAAGATCCACCTGCCTCTGCCTCCCAAGAACTAGAATTAAAGGCGTGTGCTATCATTCCCCATTGTTGATGGTCTCCAAACTCTTGGAGCTTAGGAGTTTGTTCAAGCCTGTGCTAGCTTATGCCCTTGGAGCTGCCATCTTAGAGGGAGGAAGAGACCTCTGGATTCGTCCCATCTACCTCTTCCACACTCCACGGGATGGGTCAGGGCCTCTAGCAGAACGTCAGAACTGGAGGAAGGTCTCTGCACACAGCTTGCTTCACTTGAACAGCAAGAATGTCTGTTCCACTGTCTACCATGGCTAGGTGTATCTCTTTGTGTAAATACCCTTTTGACCCTAGTAGTACCCTCAGGCCAGATCCTCAGGGACCAGGCACCATAGGAGGCAGCTATGTTCCTGCTCCAAGCTGCTGCTCAGGGCCTAGTGCCTGGTCTGTTTTTTAGGTCGAAGCTGCTGGCAGGGTCACCTTGTGCTTGCCGGATTCCCTAGTCTAACTGCCTCTTGATTGCACCCTCCATAACCCTTCCACTCCAACCCATACCCCTGCTTGCACATACTGTTTGGCATGCCAACGAGTCACATGCCATATGTAGCTGAGGAGGCGTCACTGTGTCATTTCTCCCCCAGCTCATTTGCTGTGGAAATGCAAGGGGCTGCCTTCTCTCAAAGCATATGCTGTATGTGGCAAAGATGGGGACAGCTCATGAGTAGACCCAGCTGTGACTCCTTGACTGAGGTGCTGGGAGCCAAAGTTTCTCCTGAGGGTGTGAGAGCAGCACATGAAACATGGCATAGGATTGCACACAGAAAGGGCTTTCTCCACTGTTAATATGGTTACTTTGTGTATTTGTATATGTGGGGGCGCTCCTGTGTACTGGTACGTGTACATAGATGTGCACATATGTGGGGGGCTTCTAGTATTGTTTGTTCTCAGGTACTGTCCACCCCCCCTTTTAATTTTATTTTTATTTTTTGCAAGGAGAAGGGTGATGAGCAGTCGCTCATTGGCCTGGAACTCACCAAGTAGACTATACTGGCTGGCCAGTGAGCCTCAATAATCTGCCTGTCTCTGCTTTTCCATCGCTGAGGTTCCAAGTGCATGATGTCACCACACTCAGCTGTTTGTTTTTGAAACAAGTTCTCACTATCTGCCTCTGCCTCCGCCTCCTGAGTTCATGCACTGCCACAGTCACACCCAGCTTCTTTATGTGAGTTCTGGGGACTGGACTCTAGTCCTTGGTAGCACACAAGCACTTTACTGACAGCCATCTTGCCAGCTCTAGTGGTAACTATTTGACCAATCCCGGTGAGAGGGGGTTTGCCTCAGACAGTGTGAAGAGGGTGCTTGAAAAGAAATATGGACAGGTCAGGGTGGTGGAAATCTAGTCTGAAGGAGGGGGTCATTTACGAAAGACCTCAGGCCTGTTATCTTTCCTTTCCTTTTCTGTCTACTTCTATTCATCAGAGAGGCTTTTAGCTCAAGGGTAGGAACTGTCTCTCTTATTTACTATTCCTTCAAACCCACCCTCCCCCTTTTAACGTATGTGAATGTTTTTGCCTGCATGATTGTAGGTGCACCACATACATGCTGTGCTCCTAGAGTTCTGTGAACTGGAGTTATGGATGGTTGTGAGTCACCATGAGGGTGCTAGGAATCAAACCTGGGTCCTCTGCAAGAGTACAAGTGCTCTACATCACTGAGCCACCTCTCCAGCCCCATCTTAATGCCTTGTCTGGCAGGTCCCCAGCAAACACAAGTCTAGATGAGAAGTTTTAGTCTATATTTTTGGTGTTTTGAGATGGATGGTGTTTTGTAGCTTAGACAGGCCTTAAACTGAATACATGGCCAAAAATAGTTTTGAACTGGCCTTCCTGTCTCTTAACTTGAAAGTACTAGGATTATAGGCATTGTCTACAACACCTGATTTAGGTAACCATTTTTTATTTGTAAAAGCTTAAAAACAACAAGCCCAAAGTTTGGGCTGGCTAGATGACTCAGCAGATAAAGGTACTCACTGTCAGACCTCAAGATCGCAGTTCCATTCCTGGGACTCACATGGTGAATGGAGAGAACCAATTTCTGAAGGTTGTCCTCTGGCTGCTACATGTGTGTTTGT
The DNA here is from genome assembly GCA_030556225.1 of Cricetiscus sungorus. Taxonomy (NCBI): domain Eukaryota; kingdom Metazoa; phylum Chordata; class Mammalia; order Rodentia; family Cricetidae; genus Cricetiscus; species Cricetiscus sungorus. The sequence continues at coordinate 66,017,631 of JANBXA010000372.1, read as the reverse complement.
GCACGCGTGCACACACACACGCACACACTAAATAATCTAAAAATGTTAGTTTAGGAAAATGGTGTGCAAAGCAGGTGGTGATGGCACACACCTTTAATCCCAGGACTATGAGGCAGAGGCAGGAGGATCTCTGAGTTCCAGGCCAGCCTGGTCTACAGATCAAGTTCCAGGATAGGCTCCAAAGCTACACAGAAACCCTGTCTCCAAAAACCAGAAAAAAATAAGGAAGGAAGGAAGGGAGGGAGGGAGGGAGGGAGGGAGGGAGGAAGGGAGGGAGGGAGGGAAGAAGGAAGGGCATCTCACTGGCTTAAAGCTGGCCAAGTGGTCTCAGCCTCTGTCTTCTTTTATCTATAGCAATCCAAGGTTGTGCTTTTGGAAGATCTGGCTTTCCAGATGGGTCTGAGGACTCAGGTAAGCCCTGGATTAGGATGAGGGATATAGCTAAAGGGTTTGTGTGGCAAGTGGGGGGCTGGCCTGAGTATGGTAAGTTGTGATGCCCCTCCAGGCTAGCTTAACCAAGAGTGAAAAAGGTATAGGAATTTCCAGACATTCCAGGAATCCTGCATTTCTACAGAGATGAAATAAACAGGAAAGAGACAGGAAATTCAAATGCCATACTTTAGCCTTCCCTGTAACCAAAGCAGCCCAAATCCAGTTACCTCAGGCACACAGGCTATTTTGTAGACAGACAGCTCCATTATTCCTTTTCTAGCTGAAAGAGAGCTGTCAGATCCTAGGATCAGAGTCACTCCACTCACGAGTCCCTCCAAAGGGAAGCATAGTCATTTCCAGGGGTCAAGGAGAGGGTGAAATTTGCCTGTCCTAGTAGAAGGGTAATGAGTCTGTGGGCATGGGAACCCCAAGACAAGCTCTGAGTCTTGTTTTTCATTTAGGACACTATAAACCGCATCCAAGACCTACTCACCGAGGGGACTCTAACAGGTGAGAGAATGAGAATCAACTATATACATCCCTGGCCTGGGGAAGTGTATGACCACACAAGGCTGCTGGGGCTTGCTCCAAGAGCAGCTTGGTCTCTCCAGGTTGGGAGGGATATGCAGTGAGGGACACTGAGGAATTGGACTTTGTTACAAGGAGGACATAGAGGCCTCGGCCTAGCTGTGGAATGAGGACCATGAAAACAGGATTGGGTGGTTGACTCACATGGGATTGATATACCCAGGAAGAGCCAGGTTGACCCACATGGGATTGATATACCCAGGAAGAGCCAGGCTGACCCACATGGGATTGATATACCCAGGAAGAGCCAGGCTGACAGGAGATCCAAAGGGCTCTAAATCCATTGTAAAGGAATAAATGAGCATTTTCAGGTGAGCTAAGAAAATCCTGAGAGGACTCGATCCTGCAACATGCGCGTCCCTACAGGTGTGATTGACGACCGGGGCAAGTTCATCTACATAACCCCAGAAGAACTGGCTGCCGTGGCCAACTTCATCAGACAGCGGGGCCGGGTGTCCATCACTGAGCTTGCCCAGGCCAGCAACTCTCTCATCTCCTGGGGCCAAGACCTTCCTGCCCAGGCTTCAGTCTGATTCTGTTTCCAACTTGGATGTATCACGCGGCCTACATACATCGCCATCATTCCCTGCCATCTTGGGGCAGGGATGGCATCTGACCAGAAAGTTGGGGATTAAAGGCCTCTGAGCACTGCTGAGCTTCCTGTGGCTTGGTGTCGAAGGCTGGCCTGGCGTCCCAGATAAGCAGGTGAAATCTAGACCTCTGGGTGTATCTTGGAGGTGAGAGGGTCCCTTGTATGGTAGCAAAAGTCCCATTCATGATTTCAAAACAAACAAACAAAAAACCCAACCTATTGCACATTTATTATCCATTTGTGCCCTGCAAGCCCAGCTTCCTGGATGCGTTCCTTTTCTTGGGCAGAGTGAAGGAGAGAATCTCTCCTTCGGTTGTTGAAGGAAGTTTCACCATCTTATTACAGACCCAGGAGTTCTGAGTAGAGTCAGGAGCCCTGGGGAGAGGAGTTAATGAGAAGTGCCAAGAATAGAGGCCTGGAGACATAGGCTCCCTGTGTAGCCTCTGAAAGGGAGGTCTCTGGAAGAAAGACCGCCTGCTACTTGTGAGGCAGGGAGAGGAAGAAGAAGGCCCATTTGGGCTGGATGTAAGTGTTCTGACAGCACATCACATGAACTCAGCCCTGAATCCTTGACAAAAAAAGTTGTAAGTAGTGTGGGTGATTCCACCCACTGGAGGATGTGAGGAACATATGCTCAGAAGTGGGTGTGGGATGGAAGATGTGTGCTCTTGTAGGGTCATTTGCTCTGCTTCCCTGGGCTGTGTATGGAGTGGGCATCATACTGTGTTGAGGACGAGACACATTTTTAAATTATTTCATGTGTATGGATGTTTTTGCCTGTGTAGATTTGTGTGCACCATGCACATGCCTGCGGAGTCCAGAAGGGGGCATCAGAGTCCTTGATCTTGAAGTTAGAAAGGGTTGAGAGCTGCCATGTAGATGCTGAAGACTCTAGTAGAGTCCTAACTTTGAGCCATCTCTTCTCTAGTCTCTTGCTGGGTGGGGAGAGAGAGAGAGAGAGAGGAAGGGAGGGAGGGAGGGAGAACCAGATCTTACTAACTGGCTTAGAGCTCACTGTATAGACCAAGATGGCCTTGAACTCTCAGAGATCTGTCTGATTCTGCTTCCCAAGTACTAGAATTAAAGGCATGCACCACTATGTACAGCCTTCTTTGTTTGATTTTGGAGACAGTAGGCACTTCTAGTCAGTGAATAAAGGGCTGCATCCATTGTTGGTAAGGTCAACAATAACTTAGTCTTGGTAGTAGAAGAAATACGGATAACCATGGTAAGAGGTAGGGCAGGAGAGGCATTGTTGACAATAGAGTCAACTCATTGGTGGCTACCATTCTTATTTATACATTAGAACAACCTATGCAGTTCTTAATACTCTCCCTCTAGACTACACCCAAGGCAGTTATGGCAGAATCTTGATACCATCAGAGTACATCAGCAGGAGATCGCCAAGGGCAACAAGGCTGAAAGCCCAGGAAGACATGGGCTATACAGAAGAGGCTAGGGAGGTAATTGGGCAGGTAAAAGCACTGTCAGTGCAAGCATGTTGACCAGATTCAACCCTTGACACCATGTACAAAGTTAGTTATGTTACCATGCATCTGTAATCCCAAGATTCCTGCAGGGAGATGGTGGCAGAGCCCAGAAACCGGCGAGCTGCCAGCCTGGAATATGCAGCATAACAGCAGAAACAAGATGATCCTGCCTCAGCAAGTGGTAATTGAAAACTATTCCAGAAAATTGACCTCTGACCACCACACAGGTTCTGTGGCACATACAGAGCCACATTCACTTACACACACACACACACACACACACACAACCTCCAGTAAGAGAGGCTTTTCAGATCAAGACCTTCAGTACCTGTTTCCACCTAACACATCCCTCAGCATCTGTCTCTAGGTTTAGAGATGCATCTCTGGCACTGCTAGGCCATTCTAGGACCATGCCCCAAGGCCTGAAGTAGGATGAAAGCATATCTTTGACATCTTCTCTTTTGTTTTCAAGACTAGGTTTCCTTGTATAGCCCTAGCTGCCCTGGAACTCTGTAGACCAGGATGGCCTTGGACTCACAGAGATCCGCTTGCCTCTGCCTCCTTAGTGCTGGGATTAAAGGCTTGCGCTACCACCACCCAGCTCTTTGATATCTAAAAAAAAAAAAAAAAAAAAAAAATTTTTAAGGCAGTCTAATGCAGTCCAAGTGGACTTCCAAGTTAGGGTGCTTTGGACTCAGGCTCCCAAATGCTGGAATTATAGTCATACACAGCCATATTCCTGGCCCCAGCCTTTATGATGTTCAAAGGGCTTTGTGCAAAAGGAAAAGCCTATAATTTCTCTCTCTCTCTCTCTCTCTCTCTCTCTCTCTCTCTCTCTCTCTCTCTCTCTCTCTCTCTGTGTGTGTGTGTGTGTGTGTGTGTGTGTGTGTGTGTGTGTGTTGTCTGCATACATGTAGTACCTATGGAAACCAGAAAAGAGCATTGGATTCCCGGAATTGGAGTTACAATCAGTTATGAGCTGCCTTTTAGATGGTAGGAATCAGGCCCAGGCTCTCTGGAAGAATAGCCAATGCTCTTAACCACTGAGCCATCTCTTCAGCCCCCGAAAGGCATTTAATCTTTTGTGCACTATATGTTCACTTTTAGTGCTTAGTCTGTTAATGTAATAAACTTAGTAAATGAACAGTTCACCAAATAGTACGTAGCTAATGTTTTGCTAAATATATGTAAATTGTTTCCACAACTACTCAGTTAAAAAGGATAAGCTGGGCTGGTAGCACACACCTTTAGTCCCACACTCTGGAAGCAGAGGTAAGTGGATCTCTGTGAGTTTCAGGGCAGCCAGCATAAGCAACTTACAATTTTGTTAAAGATTTCTAAGTTTTTCATTAGACATTCTCAGGGCTGTGGATACATCTCATATAGAGTCATATTTGATCTCTAGCACCATACACAATAAGATAATATATAAATATTTTAAACACTTGTTTCTGTTTCTAGATAGGGTCTTATGTAACTCAAGCATATCCTCTTGTAGGTGCTGAAGCAAGCATTTCACAGTGTATTACTTGCTCTGTCCCCGTGCGTGATGTCTTTTGTCTATTGTATTTATTTTGTTGCCAGTGGTGGTTAAGCTTTCAGCACACCAGTGGTGGTTTGACTTTACAGCTCATCAACAAATCTAATTTTTGTTTATTTTAAACAGGATCCTACTAAGACTCAGCCTATGCTGGTCTTGAACTCTCAGTGCTCCTGCTTCTGCCTTATAAACAATGGGATTTCTGTTTTACCCTACTATGCCCTGCTCTGTGAACAGAGCTTTGACCAATAGATGTGGAAATGCAATTCAATATTAGAGTACTTGAATGTGAGGTCCTGCATTTTATCCTCAGGATCTAAAAATAGGAGAGAAAGAAATAGAGTCTTAAAGAGCTTTGTTCCTTTCGTATTGAGTACAGGGCCAGGAGTGAATATCTAGATAAGTGTAATATATTGTACATAACCGTGTGTGTGTGTGTGTGTGTGTGTGTGTGTGTGTGTGTGTGTGTGTGTGTGTGTGTACAGGTACTTAAGGAGGCCAGCAGTGTCCCCTGGAGCTGGAGTTTCAAGCAGTTGTGACAGCCAGATATGGGTGCTGGGAACTGAACTCAGGACATCTTCAAGAATAATAGTGTTCCTAACCACTAAGTCATGTCTCCAGCCCTGTTTCTTGTTTGTTTATTGTATGTATATGTGCATCATGTAGTTGCTGGTATCCAGGGAGGGTGTCTGATCCCAGGAACTAGAGTTACAAGTGATTATGAGCCACCCAACATGGGTGCTAGGTCCTCCAGAAAAGAAAGTGTTCTTAACCACTAAAGCATTTCTTCTGCCCTGTTTGCTTTTTGAGACAGGGTCTGTTATGGCCTAGACTAGCCCTGAACTTGCTATTTAACTGAGGATGACCTTGATCCTTCTGTTTCCATGAAAGTACTGGGATTATAGGTGTGCGTTAGTTACCATGTCTAGTTTATGTGTTGCTAGGATTGAACCCAAAGCCTCCTGCATGCAGGCAAGCATTGTTCTAAGGTTCATCCTTAGCCCCTTTTGTTTGTTTGTTTGTCTAACCTAGGCTTCCCTGTAACTCACTATGTAGACCATACTGGCTCTCTTCGTCACTTTTATATTGTTGTGTGAAGAGACACGGGAGCAAGGCAATTCAAAGAAAGCATTTAATTGTGGTCTTGCTTACAGTTTCAGAGGTTAGTCCTTTATGGAGGAGCACATGGCAGCAAGCAGGAAGAATTCTACATCCTTATTGTCAGTGAGCAGACAGAGACAGGCAGACAGACAGACAGACAGACAGACAGACAGACAGACAGACACACACACACACACACACACACACACACACACACACACACACACACACACACCGCTGGGCTTGTTGTGACACACCTCCTCAAACAAGGCCACATCCACTCTGACAAGGCTACACCTATCCTCTGACATGAGCTGGAGAAACATACAAATATATGAGCCTATAGGGGCCAATCTCATTCAAAACTGGCATGAACTTTTGATCCTTTTTCCTGTGCCTCTCAAATGCCTGGCTGCCTGAATGTCCTTTTATTTTGTGCATGTTGTCTCATCAAAATAGACTAGAGTAACAAATACAAATTCATAAATGAGATATTGAGCATATTGTCCATAATCTTCAGGAAACTGTTTCCACAACTCAGTTACTGTCCCTACTGAGTGACAACAACCAGGAGACAATGGCATAGCAAAGTGAAAGACATAAAGGCAGATAATAAAAGTTTCATTAGGTCATCACCAAATCTGGGTAAAACAAGCTTACAGAGAAAACTGAGCTGGATTGACTTATTGTAACTATTACAAAATTTAGAGCTAGCCAGAAGGTGGTGGCACATGCCTTAATCCGAGCACTTGGGAAGCAGAGGCAAGTGGATCTCTGTGAGTTCAAGGCCTGGTCTACTGAGCTAGTTCCAGGACAGCTAGGGCTATTACACAGAGAAACCCTGTCTCTAAAAATAAATCAAAGCAAACAAACAAAAAACAGAGCTGTTTTAGGTCTGTGTATTTCCATGAAATTGACTAGGTCTCTGTTACCCCAGCAGATAGGAGCTACAAAATGAGGAGTTTAAGGCTCTCTGGCTATATATATACAAGCTTAGCCATCCTGGGGAACTAGATTTTCCTTCTAAACAATACAGAAAACCTGTTTGACACAGTTGTGAGTACAGAGCACTTACCTGAGGGTAGTGATTGGTCTTTCGTTTTTCTTTGTGTCTTGCAAGGAAGTTTACAGTGATCAAGTACAGGTGGCTCCTTAGTATTATAGTATGATCCATCAATTATTTTATCGTTTTATTATTTATTTGGAGACAAAGTCTCACTGTGTAGTCTTGGCAGGCCTAGAACTCTCTATGTAGACCAGGCTAGCCTTGAACTCACCGAGTTTCACCCACTTCTGCTTGAGATCAAAGGTGTGCGCCACAAAAACAATAATGAATGCTAAGACCTTGGGGAACATAAAAAATAAACTATCTACTTTAGGTAAGGTATACAGTTTGTCAAAAAGTGATAAGAATATAGTCATGAATATAACTATGTTTTTGTCAGCCTTTTGGTTTTCATGGACTGTGTGTTCTCATGTGTTATGCCATACTTGGATCATGGCCATTTCAGTTACATTTTTTATATTGATCTATGTAGTCTTAAGAACCTTTACAGGTAATTTCCATAAATATTCGGTCCAATTTTAAAGGTTTAGTTCTTCATTAAGTAAGCACTGCTGTAAGAAAAAAATGCACACATAAATAAATCTGTGTAGTTATTTTGATGCAGGTTATCTTGTATCTCAGACTGGCCTTGAACTTCATATATAGCAGTGGATGACGATGAACTTCTGATCCTCGGCTTAACTCCAAGTGCTAGGATGACAGGTGTGCACTGCCTGCTCGGTTTCATGTCGTGATAGTGCTCAAACCCAGAACTTCCTGCAAGCAGAGTTAAAGCCACAGCCCACTGCAGATTTATTACATTTGGAGGCTTAGAACTGCAGCATAGGTTTTACAGGGTAGGACTCAGTTTCTTTCAGGAAATGGGCCCATTTCTTTGGTGGTTGTCGACCATCTGCAAAACCAATCATGTCATTCTCTTTAGCTGTTTTTCTGTAGCCAAGTTGGCTTTCCTTCTGTTTTTCCTCTTTCAGATTTTCTCTGTGTAGCCCTGGCTGTCCTAGAACTAGATCTGTAGATTAGGCTGGCTTCAAACTCAGAGAACAGCCTGCCTGTGCCTCCTGAAAGTTGGGATTAGAGTGCACAACCATGCCCAGCCATATTAGTGTTCTTTTTTAACAGGTCTCACTACATAGCCCTGGCAGACCTGAAACTTGATAGATAGTCCAGGCTATCTTTGAACTCAGAGAAATCCACCTGCCTCTGCCTCTGCCTCCCCAGAGTGCAGGGATAAAGGCATGCACCACCATACCAGATGCAACCATCAGTCTTCCCTCCCCCTTCCCCTTCCCTGTCCCTTTCCCTTCTGTTTCCCTCCCCTCCTTCCTTTCTTCTCAGCCCCCTTTGACTTTTTTTCTTTTCTTTTCTTTTCTTTTCTTTCTTTTTTTTTTTTTTTTCTTCTTTCAAGACAGGGTTTGTCTGTAGCTTTGGAATCTGAAGCTGTCTTGTAACTTGATCAATAGACCAGGCTGGCCTCAAACTCACAGAGATCCACTTTTCTCTGCCTCACCAGTGCTGGGAATCAAAGGCATTCGACACCTCCCAGCTGATTTGTTTTTAGTGGCTCTTCTTTATCCCATTGATAAGAGAGGGATTCCCAAGTCTAAAGCTACAGGAGCTGCCAAACAGAACACCTGACACTAGATAAATGAGATTGACAACATGTGTTTCTTAAATGTGAACACAGTTCAAGGGAAGATGACACTGCAAGCCAGGCACGGCTGCACTGGATCTACACTGGGCAATGCAGAAAGCAGCAGCTGTGGCTCTTGTAGTGAATGTGATTGGCCAGTTTGAATCCTAGAGCTGAGACAGGAATTAAAACCTGCTGATGGAGAAGTAAGAGCCCTACCTGGGGAGCTTTATTTACACTATATTACTATTCAAAGTAGGAGGGCAACCTGCCCTTAGACCATTTACACCTGCCTAATTTTACCCTAGTCAAGGTAGTACATAATCTTGAGGTTTTTTTGGTTTTTGGGTTTTTTTTTTGTTTTGTTTTTTTTTTGTTTTGGTTTGGTTTTTCAAGTCTTAATATCTTTAATTATAACCTTAATAACCTTAATAAATTAGGGTTCCTTTCCACCCTCCCTTAGATCTCACTCTTTAGTTCAGGCTGGCCTGAAAATATGTGGCCCACCTTGGCCTTGAAGTCACAGTAATTCTGCTTCACAAGAACTGGGATTGCAGGCTTGAACCATCATCATGCTTGGCTTTTGGTTTTTCGAGACAGGGTTTCTCTGTGGCTTTGGAGGCTGTCCTGGAACTAGCTCTTGCAGACCAGGCTGGTCTCGAACCCACAGAGATCCATCTGCCTCTGCCACTCCAGTGCTGGGATTAATGGCATGTGCCACCACCATCCAGCTTGGCTTGGGAATTTTTAAAGTTTATTTATTTATTTGGAAACTCTATCTCACTATGTAGCCCAGGCTGACCTAGAACTCAGTATTTATCCTAGGCTAGCCTTGAACTTTGATCTGCCTGTCTCAGCTCCAAATGCTGGATATACAAAAGAGGGCTGATACACCAATTTGAGGTATTGGTCTCTCTTTTGTTTTATTTATTTGTTTGTTTGTTTGTTTGTTTGTCTCCCATCTCTCTGTGTAGTCCTAGCTGATCTGGAACTCACTGTGAGCTGTATGGCACTGTTCTTGCCTGTCTCCTACCCCAGTTTCCAGTGCTGGGATTACAGGTATGAGACACCTTTTGTGTGTTTTCATGTGGGTGGCTCTTTGCCTGTATGTATGCCTGTGCACCACATGCACACTTGGTGCCCCTGGAGGCCAGAAGAGGGTGCTGAACCTTGTGAGACTGTAGTTCCAGGTGGTTGTAAGCTGTCATGTAGGTGCAGGGACTCGAACCTCCAGAGGAATGTGTCTTCTGGCAGAGCAGCTGGCTGATTCTCTTAACTACTGAGCCATCTCTTCAGCCCCTGAACAATTTACTTTTTTTAGATGGAGTCTTACTGTGTCATCCACGATGATTTATAGTTTGTGGGCTTAAATTGTTCCACCTCAAACTCCTCAGTAGCTTGGACTGCAGCCATGTGCCACCACACACATCTGTGAATGGCTTAATTCTTTTGAAACCGATTTTTGCCAGGTGGTAGTGGTGGTGGTGCACATTTTTAATCCCAGCACTTGGGAGGCAGAGTATCTTTGAGTTCCAGGACAGCTAGGGCTACACAGAGAAACCCTGTCTCAAAGAAAAGAATGAAACAGACTTTCACTTTGTGACCCAGACTGGCCTCAAACTCTCAGCAGTCTTCCTGAATCAACCACCCGAGTACTGGAGTTAACACATCCTCCTTGGTCGTTCCTATTGCTCTGAAGAGAGGACACCACATTCTCCATGAAATAGGGACAGAGAACTGTAAAGAGAGTCATTTGAAATGAAGATAGAGGTGTAATAGAACAGGACAACAGGAAAATGAAGTGAGCAGAGTCAAATCTTCTCAGAGACTCTGTTGAAAATTAAATTTGTGATGGCTAAGAAAAACTTCACGTAAGAGCTTGCCCTGGGTGCAGAGACCCAGTTTATTTGACAGAAGGCATTTAGTGCAGCAGTTTTGGTGAGGCCCTAGAATCTGTTCTCAGAATGACAGCAGTGTATTATGGACTTTTGTGGATGGGGGGTGTTTTTCTTTTTTCTTCTTCTTTTTTCTCTTTTGGTCTTTTGAGACAGGGTTTCTCTGTGTAACTGTCCTAGAACTCACTTTGTAGAGCAGGATGACCTCAAATTCACAAGATCCACCCACTTGCCTCTGCATTCTGAGTGCCAGGATTAAAGGCATGTGTCACAATGCCTGGCTGGTTTCGGTTTTTCAAGACTGGGTTTCTCTGTGTAAATCAGCCTTGGCTGTCCTGGAACTTGCTTTGTAGATCAGGCTGGCCTCAAACTCTCAGAGATCTGGGATTAAAGGCATGAACCACTATACCCATCATATTATGACTTTTTTAAGTTGAAAAGACACCTTTGGTTTCTAGAGAGTTAACAAATGGTGCCTCTGAGATACATAATAGCAACATGTTCTAGTTCTGAGGATAAAGAAAAACTCTGGGCAGATGAGATGGTTCAGCAGGCAAAAGTGCTTAAGATACAACCTATGTTTCTTTCCCCAAAGCCATGATGGGAGGGGAAAACTGGCTTTTGAAAGTTGTCCTCAGACCCCACACACCTGCCATGGTACACCCACTCTTACACAAACTCATCAACAACAATGTTTAAAAGATTTATGTATCATGTATACAGTGTTCTGCCTGCATGTATCCCTGCAGGCCAGAAGAGGGCTCAGACTTCATTACAGATGGTTGCAAGCCACCACCATGTGGTTGCTGGGAATTGAACTCAGGACCTGGAAGAACAGGCAGCATTCTTAACTCCTGAGCCAGCTCCAGCCCTCTCAATAAATTTTAAAAGGATAATACACATTCTTAAATGCATGAGGCAAAGTACTTGCTTTACACTGATAGGCCAGCTCTGCCACCACTTCCAGTGAGGTAAGGATGGAAGGTGGGAAGAATTCTGTGAACAGGAAGGGGTCTGGGAAAGCATTTTCACATAGGTCATACTCTTAGGAGAACTAACTGCCCTCGGAGAAATTGGCCATGTGACAGATGGGGCCAAAGAAGGAATTGAAAATTCAGAGCCTAAATATTGGCAGTGATATCCAGACCAAGTAAACAGAATTGGCAGAAGCAAAAAACAACTTTTTAAATTTTTTTCTTTTTGGCTTTTCAAGGCAGGGTTTCTCTGTGTATCCCTGGCTGTCCTGGAGCTTGCTGCCTCTGCCTCCCAAGTGCTGGGATTAAAGGCAAGCACCACCATCATCCAGCCAAAAAAAAAAAAAAAGAGGATGTGCGGCTGGAGAGATGGCTCAGTGGTTAAGAGCACTTACTACTCTTCCAAAGATCCTGAGTTCAATTCCCAGAACCCACATGGCAGCTCACACCTGTCTGGTACCCTATTCTGGTATGCAGATGTACATGCAGACAAAGTATCCAAATACATAAAATACACAAATAAATCTTTAAAGAAAAAAGGATGAGTACTGGGTGTGATGGTGGACACCTTTAAACCCCACACTTGGGAGGATTCAGAGACAGGGAATTCAAGGCCGGAGTTCCAGGACAGACAGAGAAGCCCTGTCCTGGGGGTGAGAGAGGGGGTGTGTGGTGCTGGTTGGAACCCAGGTTTTCATACATAGGTTAACACTATCTCCGAATGACACCATCCTCACCTAGCACTCCAGAGGCAGAGGCAAAGCTGTTCTCTGATTTCAGGGCCGTGGGTGAATTCAGACTAGCAGGCAGCCAGGGCTATCTAGTGAAACCCTGTCTTAAAAAAAATAAAAGGGGGCTGGAGAGATGGCTCAGAAGTTAAGAGCACTGACAGCTCTCCCAAAGGAACTGAGTTCAATTCCCAGCATCCATATGGCAGTTCACAACTACCTGTGACTCCAGTCCCAAGTAATCCAACACCCTAAAACAGAAGTGCTACCAAGCCTGTGGAGCAGGCCGACCAGCACTCAGCGACCAAAAGGGTTAAGGCACCGAGTCCCGCCCCGGTCCAGGATTGGCGGCTTCAAGGGGCGTGGTTGGAGGGCGGGCCCGCGTTTGCCGCAGCCGCTGGTGGGCGGGCCGGGCGCGGGGCGGGAGGGGCCAAGAGCAGAGCCGGGCCGCGCCGCGCACCCAGTGGGGCGGGCTTCGGGCTGCGCCAGAGAGTGGGGCAGCTGTCGCTGGTGTCTGAGCCTCTGCTCCGGACTCTGAGGCAGTGAGTAAGTGATACAGGCCTGCCCGGGCGCCCCTCCAGGTTCTTCCTCGGGTCACCAAGCCCGCTGCATCGCGTGCCGCTTCTAGCCGGTGGGAAGCTGGGGAGGGGGCGCGTCCCGCTGCTAGGGTACCGGGAGTTGGGGGATGAGACCGATGATGTCATGGACGCTTCACCCGGCGGGGCGGGAGGGGGGTGGCGGCTGGAGGGGGTGCGGCCCGGATTATGTCACCTCTTCTCTCTGCACCCCGCCCCCCGGGAGGGCACGCTCGTTGGTGGGGACCGAGGAAGATTTGGGTGCAATATCTCCAACCGCAGAGACCTCTGTGGCACCTTTGCAGACGTTTTGTGGCTGGGGTCTGTGTCGACCCTCCACCCCCACCCCGCGCGCACGCGCGCGCGCGCGTACACACACAGACACACATGCACAGCAGAGGCAGGCTCCTATGTGAGCGGGTGGGTGGGGGTGTGCTGTCGGTACCCTCAGCCCTTAAGCATTGGCTTCATCACAGCCCGGATCCAGGGGATGGGCCTTTCCCCCTGCAGGTGCCCATATTACCAAGGGAAAATGAATCTCCTCTCATACATCCCAACCAAGAAGTTCTGCTCCCTGAATCCCTTCCCTTAATCCTTCCTGGAAGCCCTTCCTGGGTCTCTGTCTGAATTTATTTCCTACTTGCGTTGCTCATAACCAACATTCCCACATGCATTTGCCTTGCATTTTCTTGATGTCAGGGCCCAGAGATCCCTAAAGACATCTTTTATGGCCTGAGGTAACACAGGCTTGCTATGGGGAGGCTACACTGTGAAATCTCCCTGGGGCATCCTGAGCTAAGTGCTCCAAGAACCCTGGGGTATCAAGGATGCTCTGCTGAGAAGCAGTATTTGGAGTGGTTCCAGAAGAATATAGCATGGGCAGAGAGCTGAGAATAGGTTGTGTGTGGAGTGAAGAGCTTATGTCAGGAGAAATACGGGATAGCTATCAGGAGAGGCCTTAAGGACTCAGCTACAGGCTCTATTTGGTTGTGGGTGCCAGAAAGAATAGCAGGCATTTGACACATGTTTCCTTCTTTAAATTGCTGCAAGGTAGGTGTGAGAATCTGAGGTGGAATAATCTGCATGAGGTTCCATTTCTAATCAGTTGAGCTGTGATTTTTATACCTGAAGCCGATGCTGCTAGAACTCTATTGCCCTGCTCCCGGGGAAGGGTTTAGACAGAGTTCATTTGGCCCCTTTGACCACTAGTATTGTAATATCATAGGCACTGAGGGTTGTTAGAACAGAAACAGAGACAGGCTCAGGCAACGGACTGTCATCCCAGAGTGATGCTGTTCAGCTGCCCTTGTCGATTACTATTACCTCAGTCGGTCCAGGAGCCTGACCTACAGAGGGAGCTCAGCCCTTCCTCTCCCCCCAGTTCCTACTTACAAGGCAATACATTCCACTCCTTGCTCTTCCAGCTCTCTGTCGGGGGTTTTGAGGAAAGAATTCACAGGAGCTCAAGGCTGGAAGAGGCAAAGGACAGGGAATAATTACAAGAGGTTGACTATGACAGGTTCGACTCATGGCGAGGAGCTCCATGGGAGTTGACTACCAGTTGACTGCAGAGCAGACCTCACATGGAGCATGAGGATGGTGGCTCAGGACAAAGTCTAGGACCCTAAACATCTGAGTTTGACAAGGATCCACTCCAGAGGAAGAGTAAAGCCGAGTGACTCATGACCACTTCCAAACTTGTCTGATTCTCCTCCCTTGGAACTCAGAAAGAAGTGCACTCCACAGTTATTTATAAAGCGCCTTCCCAAACATTCACCATGTTATTCCTTGTCACTCAGAATCAACATGGTCACTCCTGCAGTGCCTTCCTCCTCCGCCCCAGCCTCTAGTGCAGCTCCCTTGCTAGTCCTCTTGCTGTATCTCACTGGTGGTATCTGCCTTCAGTGCCTCCCAAGTGCTGGGGTTAAAGGTGTGCGGCATCAACACCCACCGGGACAAGTGTTTCTATCAGATTTTTAATTCCTGTCAAAATCTGGGCTTTCGGTGAAGTGTATATATGCATGCACAGAGAGGGATGGTGGGTGTCCCTCTCCATCACTCTCTGCCTCATTCACTTGGGACAGGGCCTCTCTGAACCTGGAATTAGGCTGGCAGTGAGCAAATCTCAGCCATCCTCCATTCTCTGCCCTCCATAGTGCTGAGGTTACAGGCACTGGCAGTCACAGCTCTGCCTTTGTATGTGGCTGCTGGGGATTCAAACTCAGGTTCTCATGCTCATGAAGCAGGTGCACTTACTCACTGAGACATCTCGCCAGTCTGTTGTTGTACTATTATAGTTTTCCTTTTTGAGACAGGATCTAATGTAGCCTAGACTGGGCTCAAACCCAGTTTGTCCTCAAGGCAGGCCTTGAGCTCTTAGTCCCCCTGCCTCTGCCTTCATGCCACCACACCAAGCTTTTAGGGTTAATTTTTAAATAAAAAGTCCTTTGATTCCAAACATTTTTTGTTTTGGTTTGGTTTTTTGGACAGCTCTGTAGTTTTAGAGCCTGTCCTGGGCCAGGCTGACCTCAAACTCGTGTGGCCTCCACTACCCAGTGATTCCAAACTTTCTTAGGCCTCCTCTGATTTCTTCCTCCCAACCATTTTTTTCACTTTATTTATTTGTACTTGTGTACATTGGTGTTTTGCCCAGGTGTATGTCTATGTGATTGTGTGACTTCAGTTGTGAGTTGCCATGTGGGTGCTGGGGATTGAACCCTGGTCCTCTGGAAGAACAGCAAGTGCTCTTAACTGCTGTCCTCTTTTAACGGGGAACTCAGCCATCTCTCCTCTGCACCTTTCCATCCCCGTTGTTGGTCTGCTTTGACCTGCACCACTTTTCTAAAACCATCTTGACACAGACACCGGTGAGGTTTTCAGCTGCTAGTTCAGGCTGCACTCTCCAGTTCCAGTCTTACCTTCTGGACCCTTCCTTTATCTTTTCAACACTAGAAACTGCCCTTGTATTCTTTTTCCTTTTTTCCCTCCCTGCCTGTCTCTCTCACTTTGTTTTTGTTTCTTTATTTTTTATGATGTGTCTCACTTGGTTGTCAGAGTTGTATCAAATTTCTGAGCTCAAGTGATTCCCCCCAAGTAGCCCAGGCTGCCTTTCTTCCTTCTCACCCTCCTCTTCTTCCTGATTTTTTGTTTGTTTGTTTGTACTAGGGATTGAATCTAGTGTCTTGCACTTACTAGAGAAGTAGTCAATCACTGATCACTTTTTTCTACTTTAAGACAGGGTCTCACTAAATTGCTCAGGCTGGCCTTGAATTTGTAAGCATTGTTTCAGAATCCTAAGTAGAAGAGATTATGGGTTTGTCTGCAGACTGCTTAGTGCCCCTATTTTGAATCCCCCTCCCCATTCTGGCTTTCAGGCACTGTCTCTTGGACTTTTTCCTGCTCCCACACCACCTCCCCAGCTTACGGGGCGCTACCATCCCTGCTTGCTGCTAGGCCCACCCACACCACTATTGGGTGCTAACAATCTCAGTCTTTCCACCCTGTAAAAGGTATCTTTGGGTCTTCTCAAAAACACCTATTTCGCCTAAGCAATCTCTCCCTGTCATGTTAATGATGTCACACCCACACTGGTGCCCTAGCCTCTTCTCATGTTCCCTCCACCTGAGCTCCAGCTGCATGAGGATTTGCCAGTTCTTGCTGTAACCATGCCTAGGTCTCTCTCTTGGCTTCAAGCCTCAGGCCATTCCATCTTCACCCTGCCAGTCCCAGCTGTTCTGTACATTGAACTCAGTGAGGATGAGAGAGGGGCTGATGCTTGGGGGGGAGGGGGATCTCAAGGTTGAGAGCTAGCAGGCTAGAGCATCTCCCAAGTGGAGGCAGCAGGAGCTAGGGTAAGGCAAAAGAGGCTGAGTGCACAAATATAAAGAGGCCTCACTCTTGGGGTGGTACACTTGTACATCCTGCACCTCAGCGTTTTCCTAGGCCCTTCCTATGCCCAGTGTCAGGCTGCACATGGGCACAGAATGGCCAAAAAGGGGAGTGGCAACTGTGCTGTTTCCCATGCCTGTGGGGATAGGCATTGAATGAATTCCCACAATGTCGATGGCCGGCATGCTAGTGAACTTACCCCCCCCACCTAGAGCCACAAAATATATTGTGGCCAGAAAAAAAAAATTGAAGGGCACATGTGTTGTCAGCCTCCTTAGGTTTGGAACCCGACAGGAAGGATACAGCATTAGGACTAGGCATTTGAGTAGAAGGAGGTCTGCAGAGCATTCAAGGGAAAAGCCATGAACCTCTTTAACTTTAATAGGGAAAAAGGGTGCCCTGCTTGCTTTCTGGGGTTTACAGGCCTGAAGAGCATCCCTCTTTCATGGCTGACACACATATTTGAGCTATTAGAGCCTCCGCCAGTGGCTGGGATTTGCCTGGTATCCCTGCCCACCTATATTATACAGATATCCGGACAGGTGTTCCAAGGTGCTGATTTGAGACAAAAGAACCAGGAAGCAAGCTAGGCCTCTTTGAGCAGGAGGCCTTGCTCCCCCTTCTGTGGGTAAGCTTTGAGGGAGAGCACACCCAACAGACCGGCTTAGAGGACTTCATGGTCAACTGAACGGGGTCAAGGTCCAAAGGGAAGGGGCGTGTGGAGGAATGGCTAATCCAAAACTCTTCCTGGTGGTACTGCATTCTTAGCAGGGTTCAGCAGGCTTGGAATCCTCAGGGGTCACCATAGCTGGTTGCGCAAGTCCCGCCCCTCCACCCACCTGTGGGGTAAATCAGGAGGGAGGAGCTGGCTGCTAGCGCTGCGTCCCTGCCCCAGTCTGTGACACTTTACGGACTGCTGTGGAGCACTGATCTCAGGGAGTGGGGCACTCTGAGGCCAGGCCCCCACGAGGCCAAGTGAGGAAAACCTCTGGAAAGGCTCCCTTGCCACCTGCTGCAGCTGCAGCCCGTGTACGTCGGTCTGCATAACGACGGCTGCGCCCACCGGCGACCTTGGCGCAGGCGGCAGCGGCAGCTCCGCCCACCCAACTCCAAGACCGGCTTCTTTCCCTCGCCTGCCGCCTCCGGGCACCTGGCGCGCGGCAGCTCGGTTTTTTAATTCTTCCCATTTCACAGAGGAGAAAACTGTGCTACGGGATGGCTCGGTGGGCTAGTCCAAAGTCACGCAGCTGGTTCGGGCCTAGCCCGGATTTCCACACTGAGCCACATGGCCCCTGCAGACTCGACCTCGGAGGGTCCCAAGCTTGAGGACCCGCCAGCCCACCACCTCTTTGGAAAGGTAAGGAGAGATGTCTCTCCTGTAGTTAGCTTTCACCTTGTTTACCGTCTTAGATCGGGGGCTGGGAAAGACCCACACTGTCAGCTTTTTTTGGTATAGAGTTATTGTGTCTCTCCTTTAACCTCCGAGGTTCTCTATTGGATTCAGGTACTGCTGTCCTCAACCAGTCCCATGTTTCCAGCCCAGGAAGCTGGAATATAGGAATCATGACCTGGGGTCAATCTAGTGTAGCGAAGTTAAGTCACTGAGTCTGGGAGGCTCGTGGGTGGAGTGGGTTTAAGCAGTGAGCCCAGCTGAGAAGATTTTATATACATACATACATACATACATACATACATACATACATACATATTGCCTTGGGAGCCTGGTTACTCTGGTGTCCACTGTAAGGCACACAGACAAAGGGGCCCGGGCCGACTTGCTTGGGGCTGGGGGTGGATTCTGACCTCGCTGCCTTCCCACTTGTGCCCCCACAGTGCCCTTCTGGCTCAGTCATGGCGAAGCTGGAGACATTACCTGTGCGCGCTGATCCAGGGAGGGATCCTCTCCTGGCCTTTGCCCCCCGGCCTTCTGAGCTTGGACCCCCAGATCCCCGCCTGACCATGGGCAGTGTGGGTAGTGGGGTTACCCATGCCCAGGAGTTTCCTATGAAAAGCGTGGGCACTCGAACAGGGGGTGGGGGCAGTCAGGGCAGTTTCCCTGGTCCAAGAAGCGGCGGTAGTGGAGCCAGCAGGGAGAGACCTGGCCGCTACCCATCAGAGGACAAGGTTCTCGCCAACTCTCTCTACCTCAATGGCGAGCTGCGGGGCAGCGACCACACAGATGTCTGCGGTAATGTGGTGGGCAGCGGTGGAGGCGGCAACAGCAGTGGAGGCGGCGACAAGGCTCCCCCACAATATCGTGAGCCCAATCACCCACCCAAGCTCCTGACCACCTCTGGCAAGCTAGACCAGGTTAGTCCCCAGGACCTGAGAGCCTCACAGCCCGGTTTGAGTATGTGTGTGTGTGGGGGGGGAGGGAGTAACCAAGAGGCAAGGTTAGGGTGGAGCTTCTTAAGGGGAATATGAATAGGAGCTTGGATGAAAGCTATTGAGGGGAGTTGTGGAGGGTAATCCTGGGGCTGTCTCACTTGTGGGTCCAGGACAGGGATGGCTTGTGGGAGACTTGGTTTGGAGAGCTATAATAGGGGCAGGAGGTAGCTAGTGAACAAGTCTTGGACATAAGGAAGAGGAGGGGTCAAGGATAAGCTCATTCTGATGCCTCTTCCCCCTTCCTTTTATGCAGTGCTCAGAGCCACTAGTTCGGCCATCAGCCTTCAAACCTGTTGTACCCAAGAACTTTCATTCCATGCAGAACTTGTGTCCTCCACAGACCAATGGGACCCCTGAGGGACGACAGGGCCCTGCTGGCCTCAAGGGCGGACTGGACAAGTCTCGGACCATGACCCCAGCGGGTGGGAGCGGGGGTGGCCTCTCAGACTCAGGCCGGAACTCACTCACAAGCTTGCCTACCTATAGTCCCAGCTATAGCCAGCATCTGGCACCCCTCAGTGCTTCCACCAGCCAGATCAACCGTATTGGCACTGCTGGCTATAGCAGCAACAGCGGTGGAGGGTCAGGTTACCAAGATCTGGGGACCTCTGACAGTGGGCGAGCCTCCAGTAAGAGTGGGTCATCATCATCCATGGGGCGGTCAGGCCACCTGGGATCTGGGGAGGGTGGAAGCGGGGCCCTGCCATTTGCAGGCTGTTCACCACCCTCGCCCAGTACACTGATCCAGGAGTTGGAGGAGCGGCTGTGGGAGAAGGAGCAGGAGGTGGCAGCTCTGCGACGCAGCCTGGAACAGAGTGAGGCAGCAGTGGCCCAGGTGTTGGAGGAGCGGCAGAAGGCATGGGAGCGTGAGCTAGCTGAGCTACGGCAGGGCTGCAATGGGAAGCTGCAGCAGGTGGCCCGCCGCGCCCAGCGTGCCCAGCAGGGTCTCCAGCTGCAGGTGCTGCGGCTACAGCAGGACAAGAAGCAGCTGCAGGAGGAGGCAGCCCAGCTGATGAGGCAGCGGGAGGAGCTAGAGGACAAGGTGGCCGCCTGCCAGAAGGAGCAGGCCGACTTCCTGCCCCGGATGGAGGAAACTAAGTGGGAGGTGCGGGCTGGTGGGCCTAGATCTTCCCTCTCTTCCTCTGCAGACCCCAGAGCAGAAACTTTTGCTACTGTGTGTGTGTGGGGGGAGGTGGGGGAGTTGTGAAAAGAGTAGGACCAGATTAGTCTAGAGTGACTGTGAGAACAGAGGCTGCCCTTGGGCTGTGTCAGATCCGATGAGTCGCAAGGCAGGGAGTAAGGCAGGGAACCTCCTGGGGGGCTGAGCCTGAGTCCAGGGTCTGGGAGTTGGGTTGAGATGAGCCTTTACTCCCTCGGCTCTGCCTTTACCCTGGCTTCTGCTTCCACCTGCCCCTGTCCAGGTGTGCCAGAAGGCCGGTGAGATTTCCCTTCTGAAGCAGCAACTGAAGGACTCCCAGGCTGATGTTTCGCAGAAGTTGAGTGAGATCGTGGGGCTGCGCTCACAGCTTCGGGAGGGTAGGGCCTCACTCCGGGAGAAGGAGGAGCAGCTGATCAGCTTAAGGGACTCCTTTGGCAGCAAACAAGCCAGCCTGGAGCTGAGTGAAGGCGAGCTGCCCACTGCCTGCATCAAGCCTGCACTGACCCCTGTGGACCTGGCCGAGCCAGAGGAAGCACTGGCCTCCTGTGAGAGTGATGAGGCCAAGATGCGCCGGCAGGCTGGGGTAGCAGCTGCTGCTTCCCTAGTTTCTGTTGATGGGGAAGTGGATGCTGGGGGAGAGGGTGGGACCCGGGCCCTGCGCAGGGAGGTCGGGAGGCTGCAGGCTGAGCTGGCTGCCGAGCGGCGTGCCCGGGAGCGCCAGGGCGCCAGCTTTGCAGAGGAGCGACGGGTGTGGTTGGAGGAGAAGGAGAAGGTCATTGAGTACCAGAAGCAGCTCCAGCTGAGTTATGTGGAGATGTACCAGCGCAACCAGCAGCTGGAGCGGCGACTTCGAGAGCGTGGGGCAGCAGGGGGTGCCAGCACGCCTACTCCCCAGCATGGCGAGGAGAAGAAAGCCTGGACTCCCTCCCGCCTTGAGCGCATCGAGTCCACAGAAATCTGATTTTCTATCTGTGTGCACAACCTTCTGACAAGTGCCCAGTCTGAAGGTCGGAGTCACCAGTGTCCCCTTCCATCCATTTCCCTTCCCCATGTGTGCTGCATATCCCCAGACCAAAGAGGTTCTCAAAGCAGCTGTGACCAGTTCCCGTTATCCCGTCCATGCAGCTCCAGCACTGCCTTTGTGGGTAGCCACTCCAGACCCTCCTGCTAAGGAGAGCGTGTGGGAGGGCAGAGTGCTTGGGGGTGAGGTCCCAGGTGCAGGGAGCATGCTCCTTTTCTGGGAAGCCCCTTGTTGGAGATGGAGGCAGCAGGCTTGCATTGCCAGGAAGTACCCCAGCCTTCTTCCCAGATCTTGGGCCACTGTTGCTGGCCACCCTGTGTCCAGTGCTACTGTCTGTGCTCTCCTCCTAGGCCACACAGCCTGAAGGAGCCTGCATGGGTCTACCAATGCTGACAGACCCTAGGCTCCTGGTCTCTCTCCTTCGTGTGGTGTTCTCCTTCCCCAAGCAGATAGCAGAAGTAGGAGCAGATGGCCTACCTGTGGTTGAGAGGGCTACCTGCCCAACCCCCAGCAAGGTATCTTTGGCTCAGGCCTTAGAGCCTAGACTAGTCCTGAGCATGTGTCCCTCTGTGTATATTGAGGGAGGTGAGAGTTGGGGTTGGAAGCTCAATACCAGGGTAGATCCACCTTCCTATTCCTGGAAAGGGTCACCTGGAGGTTTCTTTGCCCCACCCTCAGCCTCTGGCCAGGATTATACAAGGCTATATTCCCCTGCTGCTTGGTTGACCCCACCATTCCCAGGCTCACTGTTCAGCTCTAATTATAGCTATGAAGTGCTACCTGCCTCTTAGGTATTCTGTTTGCCCCATTTCTGAGGTCAGATGGATGTCTGCTGTCTTGTGTTTTCCTTCCCCGTCTCCCCCAGCCACCTGCTTTCACGCTCACATCATCTTCCCAGGCTGCCTTTTCTTCCAAGTCTCACTGTTTCTCCCAGCAGAGAGCTCTGCTTGATTTTTGGTGCACTGCTCACTCCCCAGCGCCACTGGCCCAAGTCTGAGCCTGGGCCCCTTGTTTTGAGGGGGCCAGTCAGGGTTGGATGTGACTGCCCCTGAAGAACAAGGCTAACCTTCGAGGATCACCCTCTGGTTGCTTGTCAGACTCTTGAGTTGGCTCATTTGTCGGGGAAAGGATGGCTGGTATGGGTTGGGACAGTCAACGTCACTTCCTTATCTAGGATCTCTCAGAGTCTATCTCCCCAAGACAGGCAGGGAAATTCTAATTTCTCTTTTAAGAAAGTAAATTTCCAATTCACCAGCAATAACAATCAGAGGAGACTTGGCCCTCAGTCCTTGTATTTCTCTTTTTCACTCCCTCTTCCAGTCCCAAGATGGAATTTTGGGGTCTGGATGGAGAGGGTTGGTAACTGCTGTGAGTAAGTCCCTCAACCCCTGACCAGCCTCCTCTCACGACTGGTGACTGTTTCACAAGCTGTGCACCCCCCTCAAAAACAGGAGTGCCCTATTTGTGGCCTCCAACCCTCTGCACAGCTCTTTCTGGGTGGTCCTCAACAGGTTTTTGACCTTGATTGAAGGCCACTCTGGCAACCACTGCCCACTCCTCAAATCCCTCACTGCACCTGCTCCAGACCCAGAGCCTGGTCCACAGAGACTGGGATAAGGCACTAACACAAAACAAAATAGAAATGGGGGGAGAAAAAAAATATGAACAGCTTTGGAATGTCCAATCACAAAATAAATTATATATAAATATATAAATATAAATATATATATATATATATATCTACCATATGTGATGGAAAGACTTTTCATTTTCCTTTCCCAAAGAAATAAATTGGAGAAGCCTCTTAAATGGCATTCTGTGGCCAGCTTGTATCTTTGCAAGTATGGGAGGTAAGGCTTGGGGGCATAGGCGAAGCTGGAACAAACCGTCTCCAGAGGAGGCATGGGACCACAGGACGTTATTGTGCTATGCAAAGAGACTGGCTCAAAGCTCCAGTCTTCCATCATTGTCCAGCAATCATGGTTCCACCTTTCCTACCAATAGGGATAGGGAGTTGGGGAGGTTTCCTCTTCAGCTCAGGCAGTTAGCAGTGTTACCAGCTGGCTCTAGCTCAGGAGCTGTACAGTAGGCTGCTGTCTAGAAGGCAGGTGATATGGGACAGTTAGTGCAGCCTGCAGTCACTTAAAACACCCCACAGTGAAGCCGGGCCTTGGTGGCACTTGCTTTTAATCCCAGCGCTTGGGAGGCAGAGGCAGGCGGATCTCTGTGAGTTTGAGGCCAGCCTGGTCTTCAGAGCTAGTTCTAGGACAGCCAGGGCTATTTGGTACACAGAAAAACCCCGTCTTGAGGGGGTGGGGGTGGGATTGAAGTTTTTCTGAGGTAGTACACACCTTTAATCCCATCATTCAGGAGACAGAGGTAGGCGGATCTCTGAGTTGGAGGCCAGCCTGGTCTACACAGTGAGTCAAATAAAGAAAATTAACAAATACTGATTTTTTTTAAAAGTTTTTCTGTGGGCTAAGGAAATGGCTCAATCAATTAAGTGCCTACCATTTGTGCATGTGAACCTGAGCTTGGATTTCCAGCACCCACATCAAGGCAGGCCCTTGGTCTATGTCTGTAAACCCAGCACAGGGGCCACCAGAAGGTTGGTCCCTGGATTTCAGTAGCCAGTCTGTATAGCTGAACCTGAATCTGTGAGCTCCAGTTTCAGTGAGAGACACTGTCTCAAAAGTAAGGAGGAGAGTGACTGAGAAAGACATCTTTCTGATGACCACTGGCCTACACACACACACACACACACACACACACACACACACACACACCAACACCAACAAAAGTTCCCAGAACCATGCCATAAGTATTCCCTTCCAGTCCTGTGATAGAGCTGAGCCATAAGCTCCTCTCACTTCAAAGGAGATTAGGAAACAGTATTTGGCAAAGAGAAATTGGCCTATCATGGCTGCCCAGGAGCTATCAAGGCTTTGTCCCCTGGGTGTGGAATTTTTCACTCTGAGTTTGAGGCAGGTTATAATCAGGTAAGTGAATGAAAAGAAGAGAAAGGAAAAGACATGCCTGCTCCTGGGTATTGTAAAGAAGAAGATTTATTGGGGATAAGAGGCAGACATAGGCAGAGGCAGGGACATCTGGGAGAGCCCAGAGTGGTGGGCATGATCCTAAGCCATGTGAAGAGAGGGGGGAGGTGAGGGTTGGGGGTAGGGGAGCCAGGTGCAGCATCCAGGAGGTTCCAAAGGGAGCAGACAAAAAGGGGCCAGGTAACCAAAGTGGTTGATTATAGGGAAGTGTAGGTCGGGGAAGAGCAGTCCAGCTGCTGTTGGAGAAGTTTAGAGCAGTGGGTGAGGAATGCAAGCCAAGAGGACCCTGTAACAGGTAGGGGCTGAGGGGTGCTGGGAGAAGCTGGTATCTCACTTTGATATGTTCAATAGGCACTTCAGCCTTTTTGTGCCAGGTTTGAAACCTAACAGCAAGAAGTCCCTGATCAGTATGAACCATGATACCAATGGTCTAAGGGCACAAATGTTCACACCCAGGCAAAACTGCCTTACAGAGAACTCAGAATCTAGGATGCTAGGCTCGGACTTTTGTAACTTTCTCTTACAATGCCTTTGTCTCCCCATCAGTGCCCTGGAGGGAGTATGATGTCTCAATTCTCCTTTACATCTTTTAAAGGAGATGGCAGTCTGGGACCAGGCCAGATGCAATGCCCTCCTAAGAGAGGTAAAAGACCATCCTGATTTACCCTCCTCCAGTCCCAGTTTCTTTCACCCATTTTTCCCCCCTTAGGTTTTTTGAGACAGGATTTCTCAGTGTAACCCTGGCTGTCCTGGAATGGCCTCTATAGACCAGGCTGGCCTCGATTTCAAAGATCCGCCAGTCTTTGCCTCCCAAGTACTGGAATTAAAGGCATGCATCACCATGTATGGCTTGCATCCAATTTTTTAATCATTTATTTATAGACAAGATCTTGATACATAGTTGTGGCTATCCTGGAACTCGCTATGTAGACCAGGCTGGCTTCCAATTCACAAAGATTTGCCCACCTCTATCTCCTCAGCGCTGGGATCAAAGGTGTGTGCCATCATGCCTGGCTCCTTGCACCTGTTTTTCATCTACTCATTGCTAGTTCCTTTTCTGAAAGCGTAAGCATTTTCACTATTGGGAATGCATCATCATCTTCACTGTATAGATGACAAACCAGGCTTGAAAAGTTTATGTGACTTCCCAAAGCCATAAAACTGTTCTGGTGAAAGCCTCACCCCAGCTCCTGGCATCCATCCATAGACCCAAAGAGTCTGGAATGTTCTGGTGGAAGTTCACCCCAAGTCCTGTCTCCTATCTCTCTCCAAACCTTCTGCATCTCAGAAAGCCCACCAAATGATGAGCCCTCCCCGTGAGATGCTCAAGACCACTCCCACAGAGTATTTAAACTGTTCCCTCAGAAAATGGACTTGTGGTTTTCTGCCCCCTCTTTTCCATTTCCTATCTGGGAAGGCTGGAAAACCGCGGGAAACGTATCCATTAAACGTGGGCTTTTACTAATCCGGTTTGATTCGGTTTAACTTGGTTTGCTGCGGTGGTGGAGAGGCTTATGGGGTGCAGAAACTTTTCAAAAACCTTGATGGTAACCCTAGGGTTTGAGTCCGTGCAAAGCTGCTCAATTACTTCCAAAGCGATCCATCCAGGGTACTACTTTTCTCTCTGAACATTCTAGGCTACCTCTTTATATTTGGCATAGGTTACCTCTTTACAGCCTACCCTAGAAAATGTCAGTGGAAAACGCTGACTGCAGTCTTTTGAGCCTCGGCGGCTCCGGGGCTGACGCAAGCGGAAGTAGAAGGCGCTGACCGGAAGTGATCTGTGGAGCAGTTGCTGCTGCAGGGCTCTGTGTGTTGACTGTAGTCTGCAGCGTGGGACTGGAACTGGGGAGCTCCTTTCGGGGGCCTCAGGTGAGTGGCGGCCGGGGAGGACCGGGCTCGGCTTGCTGCCAGAGTTCTGGCCCCATCGGGCGGGCGGCGCCCTCGCCTTCCTGGTTGCTTCCCAGCCGGCGGCGACCCGAGAGCCTCTCTCAGTATCCGGGCCGCCTTCGCCACTCCAGACCGCCGTGACCGTGGGCAAAAACTTGTCTGAAAGCTGCTTTTGACCCCTTGTGAAGTGGAGATGGTGTCTGTACGAATCCACAGGGTTGTTATAACGATACATTCTGCTCCGCCCCTCTCCACTGTCTAGCATGCGCGCGAAGTCCGTGGAAGGGGACTTAGCCGGTCTTGGGTGGGTCCCGAGAGTCGGTGTTTCTTTTTTCTTTTTCTCTTCTTTCTTTCTTTCTTCCTTCCTTCCTTCCTTCCTTCCTTCCTTCCTTTCTTTCTTTCTTTCTTTCTTTCTTTCTTTCTTTCTTTCTTTCTTTCTTTCTTTCTTTCTTTTTTGGTAGTTTTTCGAGACAGGGTTTCCCTGTGTTGCCTGGCTGTCCTAGAACTCACGCTGCAGACCTGGCTGCCCTAGAACTCACAAAGACCCACTTGCCTCTCTACCTCCGGAGTGCTGAAATTAAAGGCGTGAGCCACCACCGCCCAGAGGAGTTGGTGTTTTTTAACCAGCTTCTCGCCAGAAAGCATTTTGAACAGCGTTTAGTTTAGGGCTTGGGACCGGGTGAGGCAGTGGAACGTAGACCTTCATTTTTTTTTTTTTTTTTTTTTTTAGCAGTTCCCGGTTGTACGAGCCCAACTCGAGGTAGTAGAGTTTACCCCCTTTTCTGCTCAAATCGTGACATCTCTTTGCTCTGGCTCAAGGAACTTTGGACAAGAGCATTTATACTTTGTACATTCATGAGTCATCTTGGGGGCTTCATTGTTCACTCAGTGTGGACATCTGGACATTGGTTGCTTCATCCCATGGCGGTCTTTCGGTCCTTCAATGCCAAAGATAACTGGTATTCTGTGCTCATGTTTTCTGCACTTCGCCCACAGCATGTGTACTCAGTGCCTTTCTAGAACTAGGTTCTTAGGCCTACTGCCCTCAGTTGCCACAGGCTAGCCCTAGGTGTTTAGTTCTGCTTGGTAGCCAGTTTAAAATCTGAAGACTCCTTGCTTCATGCAACTGAGAAAGTGGGGTTATTTTGGCAGTTGTGAGGCACTGCAATGTCTGTGTGTCTTCCACACTTAGTGTTTTATTATTTTCTGCTCCCCAATGAGGCCTTGGCATTCACTATGTAAATAAGTCAACTAAATTTTTGTCTTTATTTTTATTTTATGTATATAGGCGTTTTGCCTTTGTACATGTCTGTGTACCATGTGTGTGCAGCGCTGGAGGAGGCCAAAAGAGGACATCAGGTCTGTTGGGACTTGAATTATAGTTGGTCGTGAGCCAAAGTGTGGGCTGGTAATCAAACCTCTGGGAGAGCAGTCAGTGCTCTTAAACATTGAGTCAACTTTTATATAAAGGGATTCTGGCCAGGTGTGGTAGTGCACATCTTTAATTCCAGCACTCAGGAAATGGAGGCGGCATCTCTGTGAGTTTGAGGCCAGACAGGGCTATGGTAAGACTGTACTCTCCCACCCCACCTCACTTTTTTTTTTTTTTTTTTTTTTTTAAGGGAAGTCTGAAGTTTCTTACTTTGAAACCTCAAAAATTGTAAAAACAGGTAAAACAAAACAACAATAAAAACCGAAGTGTTTGGTTGTATGTGACTGGAATTATTGTTGAGAATTTTATTTTCTCTCATGACTGTGTGTGTCTTTGTATTTATCTTTACCTGACTGCTCTTTAGCCATTCTCGCCTATAATCCTATCTCACAGGAGTTCAAGG
Organism: Cricetiscus sungorus; assembly: GCA_030556225.1. Lineage (NCBI taxonomy): Eukaryota > Metazoa > Chordata > Mammalia > Rodentia > Cricetidae > Cricetiscus > Cricetiscus sungorus. The sequence continues at coordinate 65,989,783 of JANBXA010000372.1, read as the reverse complement.
CTTGCCTCTACAGGCTATTATTAGGGCTAACTGAGGTGCATATTTAGCATATCAAAGTGGACGGGGCTGCCAGGTTCTACCAGCAGCTCTCAGTACCTGTTACAGAGTCATCCTGGCTGTCATAACCTGCTCCTACCCTAAACTTTCCAGCCCAGGAGCTGGGCTTTCGTTTCCCCAGCTTCTCTGATTCCTACATACCTTCAGCCATTTTGACTACCTGCCCTTTTACTAAGGGCCCTTTTGCTTCTTGGCCACAGCTCTTAGTTCCCCCTCTCCTGACCTCTTGGCTTCTGCCTCTCCCTGCCTCCCTCTCCCACATGGCCCAGTGCGGTCTGTGCACCATTTTCACTCTGGACTCTTCCATATGCCTCTCCTCATGCTCTCTTTCATATTTACAACAAACCTCCTCAACCCATACCTAGGAGCAGTCATGTTCTAGTTTCCCCTCCTTCAGCTACATAGTTTGAGACCCTGTCTTTTTGTTGTTGTTGTTTGTTTTTTTGGAGACAGGGTTCCTTTGAAACACCATTTCTTTGGGTAGCTCTGGCTGTCCTGGAACTCCCTCTATAGACCAGGCTGGTGACAAACTTAAAGAGATCTACCTGCCTCTGCCTCCCTAGTGCTGGGATTAAAGACATGTGCCAATGTGCCACTACTGCCCAGCCGAGACCCTGTCTTTTTTTGTTTGTTTGTTTGTTTGTTTTGTCTTTCAAAACAGAGTTTCTCTGTATTGCTTTGGAGCCTGCCCTGGAACTAGCTCTGTAGACCAGGCTGGACTCAAACTCAGAGATCCATCTACCTCTGCCTCATGAGCACTGGGACTAAAGGCGTGCACCACCAATGCCTGGCCGAGACCCTGTCTTAAAAAAAAAAAAAAAGAAAGAAAGAAAGAAAGAGGAGGGGAGAAAAAAGGGATGGTTTGTGCTAGATTTGGGCTTCCCTTCCCCCAGCTTTGATTTTGTTTTGTTTTAGCCCATAGACCCTTATCTTGACCTCTGCACTTCTGCCCTTATGTCTTAACCTTTTTTGACTACTGTTAGGCTCTGCTCCTGTGTGGAAACAAAAGGGAAGAAACGTCCTAGTCAACATCTCACTGACAGTTCAGGGTCCTTACTGTTAGTTTATAAGCCTTTGTGACTTTAAGTTTTAATAGACTCCCATCAGGAGACTGTAACCCCTAGAAAAAGTTAGGGACTAAGGCTATAGTAAGCCTAGCATTTATGAGGCTAGCACTGCAAAAAAAGAAAAGACAATATGAGAATCAGTAGTTAGTAATTTGTATATACTAAATGTGTCATACACTTAATTGATTTACAGTTGCCATGCCTGCCCTTTTCTGCCTGGTTCCCTTTTTCTAACTTCTGGACTGTGGTTAAAATGGCCTTGCTGAGGCATGTATCTGGAAGATAGAAAGGTAAGATTTCTGGATTCTATATTATCACATTGTTCTGGGTGGTTGAGCAGTACCTTTTGGAAATGCCAATGCTCTGAAACTGTGCTGTGGTCTGTTAGCACCCTAAAGAGGGGATAGAAAGGAGGACATGTTTAAAAAATTTAAACTAGGCAGGGAGCTTAGTGTAGTGACCTCAGATTGGACCCTATAAGGAGCCGGCAATTAATTAATTAGTGTCCAGGTTTCTTGTTTGTAACTTTGAGGAAAGAACAGTTAACTAACTCTAACTATTTTCTCTACCTGGAAGCCTTCTCTGCAAGGCTCTTCCTCCCTACTGTCTTACTCTGCCTCTTCTCCCCTGCCCCCTCCTTTTTTTTAAGACTGGAAACCTTACTGTATAGACCTGGCTAGCTGGGAGCTAGGCTGGCCTCAAAAACCACAGAGCTCCTGCCTTTTTAGTACTGGGATTAAAGTAATGCACCACTAGGTGTGACTTTTTGTTGTTGGTCGTTTCCTTCCTTCCTTCCTTTCTTTCTTTCTTTCTTTCTTTCTTTCATCTATTTATTAAACATAGTGTTCTGCCTGCATGCCAGAAGAGGGCACTGTGGCTTCCGGGAATTGAACTCAGGACCTTTGGTGGAATAGCCAGTGCTCTTAACCTCTGAGCCATCTCTCCAGCCCCAGTTTTTGGCTTTTTAAGACAGGGTTTCTCTATGAAACATCCCTGGCTGTCCTGGAACTCCCTCTGTAGACCGTGCTGGTCTGTTTCAAAATCACCTCCCTCTGCTTCCCAAGTCCTGGGACTAAAGGCCTGTACCACCATGCCTGTTAGACTTGGCTGTTTTGTTTTTGAGACAGGGTCTCATGTATCCCAGCCTGGCTTTAAACTCAGTAGATTATTAAGGATGACTATGACTCCTGCCTCCACCTCACAAGGGCTAGGGTTACAGGCATGCACCACCACACCTCTAGCACATGAACTTTGTAAATTTAATTTTTGTTAAAGTTGCGCATGTTTGTGATTTAAATAGTTCAATAGAGCTTGTAATACTGTTAGTTCTTTCCAGTTTCTTCCTCTGTTTTTGTTCCCTCACATTGTTTTCAATGGTCTGTTCCTTTCGGCACCTATTGGTTTGTTTCTTTTTCTTTGAGGTTTGCTCTCCTATTATAGCAGCATGATTAAGGGAAGTTTTAGAGCAGCTGCCTTCACATAGCACATAGCACATAGCTCTTCCTTCCTGCTTTCATTTGGTACTAGGGAGTGAACTCAGCCTAAGTATGGCAGGCCATGAACAAATACGGACCTACACTCATGGGCCCTTTTTATTGTTTCTGTTTTTAGTTTTATTTTATGTGTATGAGTGTTTTGCCTAAATGAATATATGTGCACTACATGCTTGTCTGGTACCCATGGAAGTCAGAAGAGGGCATCAGGTCTTCAGGAACTGGAGTTAGGATGGCTGTGAGCCACCATGAGGGTATTGGGAGTTGAACCCTGGTCCTCCAAAAGAGCAGCAAGTGCTTTTAACAGCATTGTTGTTTTGAGACTGGTATTCACTAAGTTGCCCAGGGTTTTGTATCCTAGCTCAGCCTCCTCAGTACCTGGGATTTCAGGTATGAGCCATCTTATAGCTAGTGTTGCTCACCCTCCATCACCCCCTCTTTTTTTGCTTTTGAAACAGACTCTTAATTTTATTCTACTTTTATTTATGTGTGTGTGTGAATAAGTGCCATGTGTATGAGTGTGCCTGCAAAGGCCAGCAAGGACATCACATCCCTTGGAGGTACAGTTACAGATGTTTCTGAGCTGAACTGAATGCAGATCCTCTGGAAAAGCAGAAAGTTTTCTTAACCATGGAGCTAGCTATACAGCCCCTCCCCCCCTTTTTTTTTTAAACTGGAAACAAGATCTTAGTATAGACTATATTGGCATCAAACTCGTGATCTTCCTGCTTCAGCCTCTGAAGTGCTAAGGTTATAGGCACCACTATACCTGTAGTGTATACCTGTGTACCTGGCAGTAATTTCTGTTACTGTTATTACTGAGTTATTTTTCTGTCTGTCCATCCCTAGATTATCCATCAGATACTGCCCATCTGTTTGGGCCAACATGAACTGATTGCTCTTTTTATCTGCTCACAGTTCTTGCCCTGAGATCTTTCCTCTATTTTTACTTTGAGTTTTATCTTTTTTTCTCTCTTGTGTTGATTTCTTAAGTATTTTTGTTTATCCGTTGTTATTTTGGAAAGATAGGTCTCTATTTAGTTTAGGCTAGCCTTGAACGGGTGTCAATCCTGCCTGAATCTCTTAAGTCCTGGGGTTTTAATTAGTATAAGTATGTGCCACCTCACCTAATTTAAAACTAACTCACCCTCCTACTCTCCTGAGATAAGGTCTCATTGCATAGCTCTGGCTGGCCCAGAACTTGCTATATAGACTAGGTTGGCTTCAAATTCAGATTAATATATCTGCCTTTTCCTCCCCAGTACATTAAAGGCATATGTTATTATACCCAGCATCTTAAAACTCTTAATTCTTTTTAAAATTTCCTTTAAATTTATTTTATTTTACATGTAGAGAGGTTTTGCCTGCATGTATGTGTGTGCAGTGTGTGCATGCCTGGTGCTCTCAATATTCAGAAAAGGGCATCAGATCTCAGGAGTTGTGAGTCCCCTTGTGGGTGCTGGAAATGAACACTCTGCAAGAGCAAGTGTCCTTAACCACTGAGCCAACTTTCCAGCCCTTAAAACTATTTGTTTATTTACTATTTGGTTTTTGGTTTTTTGAGACAGAGTTTCTCAGTGAAGTGCTGGCTATCCTAGAACTCACTCTGTAGATTAATCTGGCCTTGAATTCAGAGATCAGCCTGCCTGTACCTCCTGAGTGCTGGGATTAAAGGTGTGTGCTTGTTCTTTTTTAGAATTATTTTTATTTCATGTGCCTGCATATTTTGTCTGCATGTATGACTATGTACCATGTTCATGCAGTACCCACAGAGCTCAGAGGAGGGCATTAGATTCCCTGGAACTGAAATTACAGATAGTGTGAGCCATATGGGTTCTGGGAATCCAATTCTGGTCTGTAAGACTGGTCTGTTTGAGCAGTCAAACTGCTCTCAGTGGTGCCATCTTTCTAGCCCCTCAGCCTCTAGGACTTTTAATTTTTCCATCTCAAGTATCTCTTGCCAACTTTTAGGTCTTTAGTTAATGATACTCTTTCTTTGTAGAATGTCTGCAATGTCCATTCTTTCATATAGTTGTCAGTTTTTGCGTCTTCTCTTTATTGTTTTTGTAAATAGGGTGAACTAACTATAATGATAACTAGAATACTAGAATGTGATGGGCAGGAGATGCTCTTGATTTGTCCAGGTATTAATACTCTAGCTCCTGGCATCTGGAAATCTAGGAGAGTAGCTTCTTCAGCCCTGGGCCCAGTCTGGATCTCTGCTTCCTAAATTATATTGCTGTCTCTGTATACTAGAAGTGTGGCCTTTGGAGTCTTTGTCAGCAAGCTCCATTCTGTCTTTTGGTTCTGTAACATATATGAAAGACTTTTATTTCTTATGAGAATTTCCTTGATTGTGTAAAGTCTCTTACTCATAAATAATACTGAAGTAATAAACCTACCTTACAGAAGTATTGTTAGACTGAGAATTAAGTGGGCTGTGGTGGTACATGCCTTTAATTCCAGCACTTGGGAAACAGAGGCAGATGGGTCTCTCCCAAGTTCCAGACCTGCCAGAGCTAAATAATGAGATCCTGTCTCAAAAAACTAAAGGGAGATGGGGTTGGTTCATGTCAAATAGTTCATTTAGGACTCTGAGCCTTGAAGGGAGACTAACGAGAGGAGAGGAGAAGAGAGGGAAGGAGAGAGGAAGAAGGGTAATGGCGGGGAGAAAGACAGATTGTATGTTGTCTCATGTGCAGAATTTAGACTACACATGAAAGCAGGGGTGGTACGTAGGAGATGGCTCAGTGAGTAAAGTGCTTGACCCACAAGCCTGAGGGCCCGAGTTTGGATCCCCAGAACCTTCAATAAAAAGCTGGATGTGATGTGTCATGTGCCTGTCATCCTGGGAGGTGGAGGCTGGAAGATCCCCAGGACTCACTGGCTAGTCTAGCCAATTGTGACCTTCAGGTTTGTAACAGATCCTGTCTTAAAAATAAAGTGATAAACCATAGAGGAAGACATCTTGTCTCCACATGTGCACAACACACACGATAGTAAAAGCAGAATGGGGACAAGAAACTGTAGTGGAGAGGTGTGAATATAAGCAATATGTAATGATATACATATATGGACATGTCATAAATAAAACCCAGTGTTTTGGGTCATTGAGATGGCTAAAAACACTTGGCACCGATCCTGGCAATCTAAGTTCAATCCTTAGGACCCTCATGATAGAAGAAGAAAACTGACTCCTGAAAGTTCCTTGTGACCTTCACACATGTGCCATGGTGTGTCTGCACACAGACATTGAATAAATAATTGTAAAAATAATTGTTTTAAAAATTTAAAAACTTATTGTTCACCAACACAAATGTTAATTAAGAAAAGAAAAAAAGACAGCATTGGTACAGAAGAGGCCCCAAGATAGTTGGGGCTCTTGTTATTTCCATCTTAGAACTTGTTTATTTTTTTTGTCTTTGTTTTGAGACAGGGTTTCATGTACACAGCCTTCTATTTACTTAATTTTTGTGTGTGGGTGTTTTGTTTGCATGTGTGTCTGTGCACCCTGTGTCTGTAGAGGCCAGAAGAGGGTATTGGCTCTCCTGGGACTGAGATTATAGATGGTTATAAGCCACCATATGGGTGTTGGAAATTGAAACTTGGATCTTCTGGAAGAGCAGCTAGCACTCTTAACCGATGAGCCATCTCTCCAGTCCAGTCTTCTTTTTTTAAGACAAAAGTCTCAGTATGAAGTCATGGCTAAACTAGAACTATGTGGAAAATGTTTGCCTCTACTCAATGTTTCCGGTCAGAGATCCTTCTGCCTCTGCCTTCTGAGTGCTGAGATTACAAGTATGTGTCACCTGTCCAGTTATAGAGGTAATTTTCTTAACTTACCCCCCTTTTTTCTTTTGTTTTTGTTTTGTGTTTTTGAGACAAGATCGCTCTTTTTGCAGTTTCTTTTTTATTATTATTGTTTTTTACATTCCAATCCCAGTTCCTCCTCTCCTCTCATTCTCCCTACTCTCCCCCCTCCCATTTGCTCCTCAGAGAGAGTAAGGCCTCCCCCAGGAAGTCTACTAAGTCTGTCTCATCTCATTGAGACAGGACCAAGGCACCTCCCCATCCCCCACACCTCTGTGTCTAGGCTGAGCAAGGAATCTCTCCATATAGAATGGGCTCCATTAAGTCATTTTGTGCATTAGAGTTACATCTTAGACCCACTGCCAGTGGCCTCATACACTGTCCCAGTCACACCTTTGTCACCTATATTAAGGGAGCCTAGTTTGATCTTATGCAGGTTCCCCATTTGTCAGGCCTGAGTTGGTGATCTCTCATTAGCTCAGGTCAGCTGATTCTGTGGATCTCCCCATCATGGTCTTGTCTCTTTTGTTCATATTATTGTTTCTCCCTCACTTCTATTATAGTTCAGGAGCTTGGCCCAATGCTTAGTTGGAGACAAGATCTCTTTATATAGCCCTGGCTGTCTTAGAACTCTGTGTAGGCCAGGCTAGCCTTGAACTCAGAGATCCACCTGCCTCTGCCACTCAAGTGATGGGATTAAAGGTGTGCACCACTATGCCTGGTTTATAAAGATTAATTTTTTAAAAATGTTTTCTATATTTATTTCTTTTTGTGTATGAATGTTTTGCCTGCATGTATATGTTTGTGTGTTGTTCTCATGCCTAGTACCCACAGAAGCCAGAAGAGTGTGTCAGATCACCCAGAACTGGGTTTGGTTGGAGCCACCATGTGGGTGTTGAGAGCTGAACCTGGGTCCCCTGTCAGACCACCAAATTCACTTAACCACTGAGGCATTTCTGCCTCATAGAGAAGTAACTTTTACATCATTGTTTATAGGCCTGGGAATACAGCTCACTTGGTCGGGTACTGGTTTAGTATGCAGGGGGCTCTGGGTTCAATCCCCAGTACTTCATGAAGCAGGCTTTGTAGCACACACCTGCAGTTCAGGCACTAGGATGGGAGGCAGGAGACTCAGAAGGTCAGGCCATGTCAGCTACATAGTGAATTTGATACTAGCCTGCACTGCATCGCTCATTCTCTGAAAACAAACAACTGTAAACCATTTATAAACTAGATATGGTAGTACATGCCTGTAACAATGTGGAGGCAGGGAAGCAGGAGATCGTTGGCTCAAGGCCAGTGTGGGCTTTATGAAACTGCCTGGGAAGCAAAAAAACAACTGCAGAGGATTTGTTGTTAATTGATATGTTCTTTCCTATTCACAGTTTTAGTCACAAATAACTAGTGGTCTGTAGCAGGGGGCTGTGTACTTTTCATAAAGAGCTAGATAAGAAATACTTGATGGGGTTGGAGAGATGGCTCAGAGGTTAAGAGGTCCTGAGTTCAATTCCCAGCAACCATGTGGTGGCTCACAACCATCTATAATAAGATCTGGTGCCCTCTTCTGGTGTGCCGGCAAACATGCAGATAGAACACTGTATACATAATAAATAAATAAATCTTTTTTTAAAAAAAGAAGAAACTTTATGTCTTACAGCCATACAATCTCTGAGACAGTTACTCACTTCTTGTATTGAGAAAGCCAACACAGACATTATATATGTCCAGATAAAATTTTACTTATGAAAACCAGGTACAGGGTTTAATTTGGGCCCAAGGATGTAGCTTGTGACCACCTGAACGGTTGAAGCTGGGCATGTAAAACACCAAATGTAGTACCAGGTATAATGGTGCATGCCACCATTAGGGACTTGGAGGCAGGTGGATCTCTAAATTTAATCAAAGTTCAGCTTAGTCTACCTAGTGAGTATCAGGACCACATAGTAAGGTCCTGTCTTATAAAAAGGAACCCAGTGTATAAAGATTTACCATAAAATTAAAACATACTTTGCTGATACCCAGAAAAAGCAGCCTGGTAGGCAGAATAAAACCCTTTGGCCTACCTTTTGCCCTAGCTCTTTATGGGCTCTAGTAAGAAGAGGCTGAGTGAAAAAAAAGGGAATAGAGATGGAAAGGACTTTACTGGTCCTGGGTTTTGGCACCAGATAAACAATAAGCAAGTAAATAAATAAATAAGTAAATAAGAGAGGACATTGTAGAGGCATCAACCTTCTGCAGTCAGAGACTGGGAGTGAGATGCAGAGTTGGTGAGAAAACATATAGACTTCTTATCTGAGGGGTAAAAGCTTCTTTGTTTTTTCTTCCTTGTTCTACTCTATCTTTTGTTTTATTCTTCTGCCCTGATGTCCTCTTCTATGTCTCTCATGATGACTTCCTTCTAACTATTTCCTGATGTCTTCTTTCTACATCTTCTGTATCTTTCCTGGTGTTTTCCTTCCCTCATGTCTTTATTTTTTCCCTTACAGCTTATATACTACAGCAAAATTGCTTAAGCAGTATAAAAATTACAGTGTGGTTACATTCTATTTTTCATGTGAATGATTATAATGAATACAAGAAAAAACCATTTTTTCCATATCCCTTACACGATTAAACAGGTGAAAAACAAGTTGTCCCAAGAACACACATACATTCACACCCAAGCAACTTGTTATAGATTAACAGAGTATAAGTAAGTAAGTAAGCAAGGTGTTTTTATTAGCTAGATCTTTTGCTGGCGGGCTGCATTTGTTGGTTACAAAGAAAGAATCAATCACTTTATAACTTATCTCAAAAGGTAATCTTATTAAAAAAAAAAACTTAAAGAAATCACAAATCTAAACTTTTGTATATGAAAAACAGTCAGCTATACTTTAAATCCTCAGGTGCATACCCACTCATCAACAGTTTTTTATTAAATCATATCAGAAAGCTGAGGGCAGGAATATGTACAAGGAATTAATCATCCCAGCCAGCAATAGCCAGGTTGCCATTGTTTTGTTTCCTGACCTCAATGAGTCCCTTGTTCAACTATTTGTCTTTCTAAACTTTAAATTGTCCCCAAGATTTTCTACCTCAAAGCCATTAACAAAAATACTTTACCCTAACCTTATTAACAATTGTACATGTCTAAATTCTTTCTAAGGATGATGCTTGAATCATTAATCTGCTCTAGCAGCAATGCTTGGAAAAAGTCAATCACTATTATTATAAGTACCAATAACATTGCCCAGTGAGGGTCTAGAAACCCTCTGAGAGTTTTCAGACAACACATAGGTTATAAGGATTGTGATGCTCATGAAAGCCGATCATGAAAATCGGCTATGCTGAATAACAGCATGAGGTGCTCAGGACACATAGTCAATCCTCAGGCCTCCAAAGCACACTCATGCATGATTTGCCAACAGCTCAGCCATGTTCCATGAGTTCCAGTGCTTGGTACCCTTGCATAGCCCTGGACAGGACATGATTGCTCCTAGGTATGGTGGAGGAGAAAGTTTATTGTAGATAAAAAGGGAGAGTGTTGCCAGAGGCAGAGACATCTGGAAAAGTCCAGAGTGGACATGACTCTGAGCCATGTGAGGATACTGGGAGGGGAAAGGAGAGAGAAGAGGGGGAACCAGGTGCAGCAGCCAGAAAGCAAAATGTATAAAGAAGAATGGGTAACCAAAATGTCTGGATTATATAGGGAAGAGCCTCTGGGGGGAGAAGAGGGCAGCCTGCTCCTGGGCTGGAGAAGTTTAGGGTGGGGGTGGGGTGTGCCAGCCATAAGGACCCTGTAACAGATAGCGACTAAGGGACACTAGGAGAACCTAGTGGCTACGCGTGCTTTGATATGTTCAGTAGGTACCTCTGCTATTTGTCCAGGGTTTGAGACCTAACAGGCTAAAAGCAGAGAGGGAGAGATTTCAGAAGATTATTCATGAAAATTTTGCAGCAATAACCTTGTATGTTCCATTGATTGGCTGCTCACATCTCCTTGGACTTTGCTAGTAAGTATTAAAAAAAAAAATGAGCATTGAAGAAGGGAAGAATATGGACTGGAGAGATGGCTCAGCGGTTGAAAGCACTGTTTCTCTTGCAGAGGACCACAGTTCAATTCCCAGCACGTATATGGTGGCTAACATATGAGACTCCAGTCCCAGAGGACCCAACACCTTGCCTCCACTGTACACAAGTGATACACATACATACAAGCAGGCAAAGCACCCATATACATGAAATGAAAAATAAATCTTTGCTGTTGTTTTGTTTTTGAGACAGGGCCTTACCATGTAGCCCTGGCTATCCTGGAACTCACTATGTAGACCAGATTGGCCTCAGACTCAGAAAGATAAGCCTACATATGCCTCCTGAGTGCTGGGTTAAAGTCATGTGCCACCATACCTAGTAGGAAAAAAATAACTTTTTTTTCAAGAGGAGGTAGAAGAATACTGGAGAGCCAATTTCATGGCCTGCTCATTTTTTTTTTCCATGAGAGAAAAATGGAAATTGTACTGCTTCCAGCCAAGTGAGGACTTAGTACCTGATTCAGTGGCAGCATTGACAATCTGCCTCTGTGAGTCACCCCCCACCCCCACCCCAAACCCCCATCCCACTCCCCACCTAAGGAGACCTGTGTTGTTCCTGAGCTTGTTGGCAGGACAGTCAAATGAACTGGGATTGCTTGTACCTTGAAGCACAGCTTTGAGTGACTCTTTTCTACTAGGGACCAGCAGTGAACAGGCTTCTGAACTTTGCTTCCCCCCACTCCCATGCATGAGTTTCTGAGTGTGCTCCCCAGGTCCTGATTATCTGTACTAGTGGTACAAATTCTGGTTTAAGCAATCTGGGTGTGGTGGCACCCACCTGTAATCCCAGCATCTAGTAAGTAGGCTGAGGCAAGAATGTCATGAATTTGAGGCCAGCCTAAGCTACATAATAAGACCACTCAGAAAACAAAGCAGCCTAAAGAGGACAGTTGGCCTTTTCTAAGAGGAATAGCAAGAACTGAGGGTTACTGTTGTTACAATAAATTGAAGTTTATGCCTGCTTTAAAGCAAATTAAGGCACTGGAGAGATGGTTTGACCTTTTGAGAATCTGAGATTATAATCCTTCTTGATGTGAGCATTAAAGTTTCCCAAAGTCATGCCTGGAATTCAGAATTTCTCCTGTGTTTTTTTTCATGTTCTCTAAAATGGAAGTCCTCATTATTTAGATTTTGTTGGCCATTCTTAGTTTCTGATCCTTCCTACTGTAAAGAGTCATTTCAGAGTTGAGTTGATACTTCTGCTTAGTTTTGTCAGTCACAGTAATACTCTTGCATAATCCTTTCAACCCTAGCATACTTTCATTTTAAAGCTGAACCTCAGCCACATGTGGTAGTCTATGTCTTTTATCCCAGCACTTGGGAGGCAGAGACAGGAAGATCTCAGGGATTTTGAGGCCAACCTGGTTTACAAAGGGAGTTCTAGGCCAGCCAAGACTACATAGTGAGACCCTGTTTCAAAAACAAAACAAAAAAACTAAACCTAGAAGAATAAAATCACAAAGAACCCGTTGTGGGCTGGAGAAATGGCTGAGCAGTTAAGAGCATTGTCTGCTCTTCCAGAGGTCCTGAGTTCAGTTCCCAGTATCCCAGTACCTACATGGCTTCTCACTGTCACTCATAACTGTAGTCCCATGGGAGCTCATGCCCTCTTTTGGTGTGCAAAACACCCATACACATAAATAAATAAACAAACAAATAGGGAAAAAAGCTTAAAAGAACAGCGTGGTTTTTTTTGGGGGGGTGGGTTTTTTTTTTTGTTGTTTTTTTTTTTTTTTTTCACTTTGAGAGAACCTGAGCTCATTTCCCACCACCCAAGTCTAGTGGCTCACAAGTGTTTGTAACTCCAGCTCCAGAGGAACCAACTCTCTTATCTGACCTCAGACACCAGTCACACAACTAGTGCATAGACATACTTGCAGACAGAACATCCATACACATCAAATAAATATTGAAAAAATAATGCAAGTCTCACTTTTCTCTTTATGCTATTAGCACGGCAGCTTTTACACATGTTCTTATTCTCCAGAGGACTCATACATTTTGATAGTAAAGAAATGGAATGACTTGCCTACTTTTACCCCCAGCTTCCTTTTGGAAATCTGCCTTCCCCATCCTGTCCTTCCCTACAAGGATGTGAGTTTATATCAAGTAGCAGTCTAGAAACCACATACCATTGCTTCTGGTGCAATGGTTTCTTGTTTGCAAAGCACAATTTGTCCTTCACACTTGATGGCTTGTGCTTTGGGCATTCGCAAACATTAAACATACTTGCATGGACAGTAGTCCAGCCTCCCTCTCTCTCTCTCTCTCTCTCTCTCTCTCTCTCTCTCTCTCTCTCTCTCTCTCTCTCTCTCTCTCTCTTTCTTTTCTTTTGTCTTTTGAGGTGGTCCTGGCTGGCCTGAAACTCACATTGTTGCTCTGGCCTCTACCTCCTAAGTATTGGTATTAAAGGGTGTGTTGCCACCACACCTGGTTGCACATTCTTATAATGTATAAATCTTGTATTATAGGTAGAAGCCACTCATTCTTCATCTACCCTTTTTTCAGTATCTGGCACCAATTCTGGCCCCATCATTTGCGGCCCATGACTCTTGTGGTATGCCGAAGATTTACAGGCAATTTCTGTGGAACATCTCCCTGTTCGTCTCTAATCAAGTACTACATAAACAAGAACTTCCCTAGTCACACGAGTGAGGACTGTTGCTCTGATTGCCAAAAAGATCAGTACAGGCTCCAGAATGACAGCCACTCTCAAGTTGTTAAAACTTTTAAAATACCAGGCATCTTGTAATTCTTCTGCCTACCGTGCAGCTCAAAGCATGTCATATTGGAATGTGGAAAACAGCACACATCATGGGGGACAGAACCTTCCTGAACATAATAGCTCCTGCTATCCTGCCAGAGAAGTTAAGAACATTGGCAATATCACCTTGTCACAGAGAATCTGCACAACCAGCAGTGCCCATCTGAGTTTGGAATCCAACAAAGCTTCTTCTCTTAAGGCCAGCACATTGCATCCAGGCTCACTGAGTGCCAACGGAGCTGGTAAAGAGGATGTGGAGGTTTTTGATTCCTTTGAAGGGACCCGAGTGTTCTTAAAGCTAAGGCCAGAGTACCAGCTTCACAGCTATAACAGATCTGAGACTCACCAACCCCTGTCTGTTTCAGAAGGTGAACTAATTTTGCACAAAGTCAGAGTTCATCAAAATAAACTCCAGCCAGAAGTCATTACTACATATCTTTGTAAGCTGAGCTCTCTGCCGGCAGAACAGCAGTCTGTTTTGCTATCCAGTAACAGCTTTGCTTTGCTCTGCCAACTGAGTGTGAAAAACATGCAGCTCTTTACTACCTCGGATCTCATCAGTATTTTGAAAGCCTTTGTTGATTTAAGAATACCTCTCTCCCCGTCAATGCTGGATATGTATGAAACCAGATTTAGCCGTCAGGTGTGGGAGATGAATCTGAATCAGCTTCTCCTGGTTGCTGATCTTTGGCGGAACTTAGGCCACAGAGTGCCTCGTTTTTTAAATTTTCTTTTTAGTTACCTTCATTTACACTGGAAAGAGCTATCTTTGTCTCAGCTGATTCACTTAATTTATATCATAGGTGAAAATCGTCAGGTACCACAGGACCTAATGCAAAAACTGGAATCACTGATCCTTAAGTATGTTGATCTGATAAATTTAGAGGAGGTTGGTACAATCTGTTTGGGGTTTTTTAAGTCAAGTAGTAATCTGTCTGAATTTGTCATGCGAAAAATTGGAGATGTGGCTTGTGCTAACATGCAGCACCTCAGCAGCCATACCTTAGTTCACATTCTTAAAATGTTCCGATTCACCCATGTAGATCACATGAATTTCATGAAGCGGTTTGGAGAAATTGCTCCTCAGAGGATCCCTTCGTTAGGGGTTCAGGGTGTCATGCACCTCACTCTGGCCTGTTCCTCCTTACGCTTCCTGGATGAAAGAGTAATGAATGCAGTAGCTACCTCTTTGCCTCCAAGGGTAACACACTGTCGAAGTAAAGATGTTGCCAAAATTCTGTGGTCATTTGGAACCCTGAACTATAAGCCACCCAACACAGAAGAATTTTTTTCCAGTCTGATAAATGAAATCCGCAGGAAGATGCCTGAATTCCGTGAGTACCCGGAGCACCTTCTGACCTGCCTGCTTGGCTTGGCTTTTTCTGAATACTTCCCAACTGAGTTCATCAATGTTGCTCTAAGTCCAGAGTTTGTCAGGCTAGCTCAAGAGAATAGTAAGTTTGAACTCACTAAGGAACTGTATACTCTTGATGGTACAGTTGCCATTGAGTGTCCAGATTACCAGGGCAACCGTCTTAATTCTCACCTTCAGCAGGAGGCATCTGTAACACTGTGGAATTTAGCACGCAAGGATATGAGATCAAAACCTGAGTTCTTAGAAGCGCTCCATTTACTTGAGACCATCTTAGGTGGCCCCCAGTACATCAAGCACCATATGATTTTGCCTCACACCCGATCTTCTGACTTAGAGGTTCAGCTTGATGCTAACATGAAGCCATTACCGATTAACAGCAAGGTGACACCAATGGAAGATGTAGCCCAATTACGGTTTAAGCAGGTGGGAGTCAGCCTCACAGATGATTTGATGGATCAGTTGCTAAAGGGAAAAGCCAAGCAGTATTTTCAGGGGGAAAGTGAGTTAGAGACCAGCCAGCCACCTATGGAGTTAAGAAAGAAGACAGCCATACCCTTGTTGGACTCTGCTAGTAATGAGACAGATAGATCAGGGGATGTGGGGATTGATGGCCTGTGCCCTGTAGCCCACACACAGCCCCAACTAGTGAAGCTAGCTATTCAGTTGACAAACAGGAACCAATATTGCTATGGCACCAGGGTTCTGCTTGGACTGCACAATATGAAGAGGAGGCAGCTGGCTCGAATTGGGTACCGAGTGGTAGAATTATCCTACTGGGAATGGCTTCCACTACTGAAACGGACTCGCTTAGAGAAGCTGGCATACCTCCATGAGAAAGTGTTCACCTCTGCTCTCTGAAGGGCCTTCATGGGCATTTATGCTCATAAAAGCAATAGGTGCACACCCTACATCTGTAGGTTGATCATCCTTAACCAGAAAATCAAAGTCAAAAATGTTCCAAAATCTGATACTGAGTACTTACAGATCTCAGATCAGGGATAGTCAAGTGATAGTCCATGCAGAAAACCCAAACTTAAAATCTGAAACACCTCTGTTCCTAAGTATTTCATATAGGGATTCTCAACCCGTCTTCTAACCAAGTAATTACAAAAGTGTAGGTGGATAATAAAACCATGTACCGAGTAGCTATGGGTATACTCTTTTCTGTTGCAGAGCCAGTAGCTATTTATGTTACTACAGAGTGTGTATAACCTATGGTGGTGGCAATTTACTGTGGTTGTGTATTTTGCTCAGAATAAATAAGCATCTTCAAAATGACCTTGAGCCATAAAATCTTAATGCATTTTTCTTTATTAGTTTAGTTTTAAGTTACAGTTATTTTGAAGTGGTGTTTTATTTTTGTTTTAATTACGTGTGTGTGTGTGTGTGTGTGTGTGTGTGTGTGTGTGTGTGTGTGTGTGTGTGTGTGTGCGCGCATGCTGGGAACCAAAGTTGGGTTTTCTACAAAAGTAGTAAGCACTCTTTTTTCTTTTCTTTCTTTTTTTTTTTTTTTTTTTGTTATTTATTTATTTACTTACTTATTTTGAGAAAGTGTTTCTTTGTATAACAACGCTGGTTGTCTTGAAACTTGCTCTGTAGACCAGGGTGGCCTTTAACTTAGTCTCACTGAGATCCATCTGCTTCTGCCTCCTGAGTGCTGGGACTAAAGGTGTGTGCCACCATAGCTTCCTAGCTTGTTTTATTTTTGAAATGGGTTCTTTCTGTAACCCTGGCTATCTTGGGACTTCCTATCTTAGCCTTGAAGTCACAGATAGCCACCTTCCTCCCCCTCCCAAGTGCTTGTATTAAAAGGCTGGTGTCATCACGATTAGCCACATAGTTTTAAGCCTGAAAAAAAATTGTTTATCTGAAGCCGTTTAAGTAAGCTCTGTTTGGTAAGTCAGGCAACCCATAGACACAGAATCAAGATGGAATCTTGAGGTTTAGGGTCACAGAAGACATCTGAATGAGATTGTGTTGAGTTAGTGTTGAGTAGGCATTGATTTGAGTTAAAAAGAAAAATTCAGGAGAAACTTAAAAGCACATGAAATAAGGCTCTGAAGAAAAGTTAAAAGGTCAGGGTCAAATTTGCCTCCCCACTTACTCAGGTTCCTGAAAATTTTTCAGACAGTATTACTAAGCAACTGAGTAAATTGTTAATCTTGATGTTTTCCTTCCTTCCTTCCTTCCTTCCTTCCTTCCTTCCTTCCTTCCTTCTTTCTTTCTTTTTTTTTTTTTTTCTTTTTTTTTTTTTTGTTTTTTGTTTTTCGAGACAGGGTTTCTCTATAGCTTTAGAACCTGTCCTGGAACTCGCTCTGTAGACCAAGCTGGCCTCAAACTCTCAGAGATCTACTTGTTTTTCTTTGCTGGAAGTAAAGGCTTGAGCCACCACCATCTGGCTAATCTTGATAGTTTTCTAAGAGGAAAAGCTATTCAAGTTTTTTTTTCCCGAAGAGCAAAAACAGGGCTAAGGATGTGAGTCAGTGACAGTGTATTTGCCTCCCATGTGGGAGATGCTGGGTTTGATCCCCAGCACCATAAAAATAAAACTGTTCACATGTGCCCCATATAGTGAATGCCTCAAACACTAAGCCTTTGCCTTGCCTGTATCTAATAATATCAAATTGCAGGTAGCGTTTAGGCTCACACCTGTTTAGTCTTTCTATCCTGATGGGCATTGTGTGGGAAAGGCTAGGAGAGCTGTCTTTCATTTTAGTTTGCTCTGAAAATTGTTGCAAGTTACACTTTTTCTTAAATGGACAAGTAACTCAGTTTAGAAATTATAAGAAGTACTATGTGTCTTTAAAAGCTAAAGTGTCCAATTTCTGAAATTGCTTCCTACATCAGTGTTCACTTGCTTTAAGGTTAATGCTTTTCCAGTATTTGACAGATGACCCCACCTCCCCACTAACCTGTTTGGACCTACTCTTTAAAATATATGTATCTTCCAGAATTACTTTCCATTACATTCTTGTGGAACTCAGACGTTCCATTGTGTAAGTCAGCTACTTCTGTGTAGGCCCCAAATGGGTGTTCATTCAAGTGCTCCGAGTGTCATGGTCACCCCAATCTCTTTTAAAGTAGCTCTCTGTACTTCCCCACCTCCAGATTTTGAACCTCAGCAACAACAAAAGTCAGTTTGCTTGCTTCAGGCTCTGGGGTACACAGATGTCTGCCTGACTCACTCCATTTGCCCAGGACTTACCCCACCTCTGCATTGAAAGTTCCATGTTCTTGGAAGTCCCTTAGTCCTGGGTAGACCAGTACCTAGTAGATAATTCCTCTGGACTCTTCCCTTCCTAAGTCCAGAGTGTGGATGTAGATGCTCAGTCCTTACACATCTGAGACCTGAGGAATCCAGTTCAGTGTTTAATTACATACCTCAACTTTAAACACAAAAAAGAAAATATAACTTAACTGTCCAGTCTAATTAATTTCTACATGCCCACATTACTTTCCAAATTGTGTGTGTGTGTGTGTGTGTGTGTGTGTGTTCCTGGATGGAGTGGTTTTATTTCTGTGGTACTGGGGATCTAACCTAAGGCCTGTGGATTTGAGGCAACACTAAGCACTAAGCCTATGTCTCCAATCCCTAATTTTTTTTTTTTTTTTTTTCTTTTAAGACAGGCTGTGTAGCTCAATCTGGGCTTGAACTCTACAAATTGTTCAGTGTCAGCTTCCCAAGTTGTCTTTCACCTTAGGCCTCCACACCTTAGGCATTATTGTGTGACACTCCACCACCCCCAACCCCATATAAATATTTTTAAGTTGATAAGCAATTTTGCTGGCCATAGTAGCTCATACCTGCAATACCAGCAATTGTTAGGCTAAAACAGGAGAATTGCCTCATATTCCATGCCATCTTGGGCTATATACTGAGTTTCAGACCAGCCTGAGCAACAGAGTAACACTCTTGTCTCAAAAAAAAAAAAAAAAAAAAAAAAAAATCAAAATAGACAAACCCAACTAATGTCCTAGAAAGAGCTTTGAAATTTTTTTCAGTACACTCAGTAATACTTGAAACACAGTCTATCCATATTCCTTGTTTTTCTTTTGAATAATATCTCTCCCTCAAAACAAAACAAAACCAAAACAAACAAAACAAGAGGGAAAATATGCCAAAGGAAAACCTGAAAGTAAAGATTTTATCTCTGAGTAGTTTGTACCTTAGTCTCATCTTTGCTGTCTTCATGCCCTTCTGGTAGAATAGAAAGAAATAGAAAAAAAAAATTGTTGTTTGATACAGATTGTCATATAGTCTAGGCTGGCTTTGAACTCCTAATATAGCCAGGGATGACTTTGAAATACTGATATTTCTGCCTTCACCTCTTGAGTACTGGTATTACAGGTGTGTATCAGCACTGCAGGTTTATGTGGAAAAGGGATCAAAACTAGGACCTTGTATATGCTAGACAGGGATACTGCAAATGGAGCTACATCATTAACTTGAGAATTTGAAGAGTTATTTGGTGTGTGTGTGTGTGTGTGTGTGTGTGTGTGTGTGTGTGTGTGTGTGTGTTTGGTTCTGTTCTGGGGATTGAACACAGAACCTTGTAAGTGATTGACCACCCACTTTACAACTGAGTTATATTCTCAGCTCTTTGTGTGTCTGTCAGTGTGTGCACATGTAGGTGTGTGTGGAGGCTAGAGGGTCATATCAGGTGTGTCTTCGTCAATCATTTCCTACTTTGTTTTTCAAGACTGGGTCTCTCAGTGAACCTGAAGCTCACCAAACGGTTAGACTGGCTGGCCAGTAAGTCCTACGACCTCCTGAGACCTCCTGTGTCTGCCTGTTTAGCACAAAGTGATTACAGGTGTGTGCAGCCACATATGGCTTTTTATGTGAGTGTTAGAGATCTGAACTCACTTAACCAATTAAAGCTATCTCTGCAGCCCATTGTTTTATTTACTACAACCTTTAGGAAGAAATTCCTTTCACATACAAATCTTGAATGAAGAATTAAGTATATGTCTTAGGGTTTGTATTGCTGTGAGAGACACCATAGTCATGGAAACTCTTACAAAGGAAAGCATTTATTTGGGTGGCTTGCTTGCAGTTCAAAGGTTTAGTCCATTATTGTCATGGTGGGGAGCAAGACAGCGTGCAGGCAGACATGATGCTAGAAAAGGAGCTGAGATTTCTTAAATCTAGACTCACAGGAAGCGGTCTCTCACTGTGTGTAGCTTTGCGCATAGGAGACCTCAAAGCCCACCACCACGATGACACACTTCCTCCAAAAAGACCACACCTCCCATTAGTGCCATTCTGTTTGGGGGATATTTTCTTTCAAGCCACCACACTATATGTAGCTTTCAAATTTTTTACAATTTACTTTGTTACTATGTTGTGTGTTTGGTGTGTATGTGTAAGCTTGGACATGTACATGCTACAGTGCATATGTGGAGGTCAGAGATCAACTTTTGAGAGTCAGTTCTGTCCTCCCACTTGAAGTTCCAGCAATCAAACTTGGCTCATCAGACTTGCATAGCAAGTACTTTTACCCACTGGTACTTCTCACCAGCCATATGGGTGTGTTGTTTTGAAATAGGGTCTTATGTATTCCAGGCTAATCTCAAACTTCCTGTATAGAGAAATCGGATCTGTGACTCTTAATCCTCCTGTCTCTACCTCTCTCTCCAATGCTAGGATTATAGGCATGTACCACTATGCTCAGTTTATGCACTACTGGTAGTTAAACACAGGGCTTCATGCATGTAAGGCAAGCACTACATCCCTTGCCCAAGTGTATATGTATTTTTACACACATGCACACACACACCCATAACTGAAACAAGTTTCACAAAACAATGCACACCCTTGTAAGTAGTGCTAGAAAAGGAGCTGAGAGTTCTTAAATCTAGACTCACAGGCAACAGGAAGTGGTCTGTTTCACTGGGTGTAACTTGAACATAGGAGACCTCAAAGCTAATAAAACTATACCAGTGAAAGACCTTGGTAGAGCCAGCATTGGTAGAACCCAGATTTAGGTTGAACAGGAGGTCATGTATCTAATCACTGCATTATAATACTCAGTAATGTTGCCACCTGGCTACTTCATTTTTATCTCTGTCTCTCAGTGCCTTGTAAAGGATTTATAAGTGTATGAATATACAGTAGGATTCAGTTGTTCATTTAAAGAACTGTTTGGCTGTGTGTAGTGTTAGAGTATGTAATCCCAGTCTTCAGGAGGCTAAGGCTGGAGAATCTTAGATTTAGGGTCAGTCTGGCTACAGAATAAGATATGATTTCAAGCCACACAGAGCCTGTCTTGGGAATTAAAAAGATAGTTTAAGTAGGAAAATAGGTTGGTATATCCTGGTCTGTCAGATAAGCCTGTACGTACGTACGTACGTACGTACGTATGTATGTATGTATGTATGTACATATGTGTATATGTATGTATACATGTATATATGTTAGTAAAAATGTTGAACAATAAGCATTGTTTTCAAAGAGGCTGTTTATTTTAAACAAAACATTTATTGCTGGACATGATGGCATACCCCTCTAATCCCAGTATTTGGAGGGCAGAAGCAGGCTGATCTCTTGAGTTTGAGACCAACCTGGTCTACATAGCTAGTTCTAGAAGAGCCAGGGTTACAAATAACAACAACAACAAAAAAACTGTATTACCTTTTTACTAGGGGAAGTGTCTGCCACAGCATGTGTGCATGTATGTTTGCTTTCTCCTACCCTGTGGGTCCTGGAGATGAAACTCGGATTGTCAGATTTGGTGGAAAGTGCTTTTGCCCACTGAGCCATATCAGAGGCTTTCATTTTCTTCCAAAGAAGCATTTTCTTATAAGAATGGTTAAGGATAGTAACTCTGTTATAGAATTCTGAAAGTTCTAGTAGTGCCGAGACAAAAATAAATATTTAAACACAGCACTTGGGAACCAGAGACAGGCAGATCTCTGTAAGATTGAGGCCAGCCTGATCTACAGAATGAGTTCCAAGGCTGTTATACACCCCCCCCCAAAAGAATTATCACTTCAGAAAGCCTACTATCACTATTACTGATATTATAAAACCCCAAGTAAACCTACCCGACATCTATTAGAATTAGTGAGTTCAAGCTGTAGAATGCCTAGTGTCCATGAAGGCCAACTCCCAGCACCACCAAAAACTTCAAAAAAAGTAAATAAACTCATCACATATAAAGACCCTGAAGTGTATATTTTCCTATAAGTAGAATAACTGGTCCACAAAATTAATGCAAATTGGCATGATCGTACATGCCTGTAACCCCACTACTAGAGCAATGGAGACCTGAGGGTCAGGAACTCAAGGCTAATCTTGGCGTCATAGTAAGTTCTAGGGCAGCCTAAGCTACTTGCCACCCTGACTTAAACAACAGCCAAAATTAATAGATTAAGATCCAATTTAGCAGCATAGAACCAAACCAGGCCCCTGAATGTGGGTGTCAGTTGTGAGGCTAGGACAGCCTATGGGACCTCTGGCATTGGAACCAGTATTTATCCCTAGTGCTCAGACTTTGGGAGCCTATTACTTATGGGGGGAATACTTTCTCAGCCTAGATACTTGGGGGAGGGCCTAGGCACTGTCCCAAATGATGTGACAGACTTTGATGACCCTACCATGGGAGGCCTCACCCTCCCTGGGAAGTGGAAGGGGGGTGGGGTGAGGGGTTGGTGGGAGGCATGGGAGGAGGGAGCGGGAACTGGGATTGGTTTGGAAAATAAGATTGTTTTTAATTTAGATTTTAAAAAAATATTGACAAAAGATCCAATTTATTATAATTGAAATCTTTGAAAACGTAGAATTCGTTAAAAAAATGTAAGCTGAAGTAAGACTAAAGGGGGAAAGACAGAAGTCTACTAAAATGTTTATCTTGGGTCTGGTGTGGCAATCCTGGCTCTTGAGGCCAGCTACAAGAGTGAAGGCAGTCTGCTAATACTGAGTATCTACCAAAAAGAGATAATGTACTACTGGATTATTCTTTATCCATGCTGTTTGAAAACTATTTCAAAGCAATTTTATACTCTATGACATAAACATTTTAGACAAAGATAAATTTAAATGCCAGGCTACAAATTTTAATACTCCCCCTCCCCCCCCCCTGTTTTTAACAAAAATTTGTTTTTGATGTTTAAGACATGGTCTCTCTACATAGCCCTGGCTGTTCTGGAACTCCCAAGATCTGCCTACCTCACCTCTAATGCTGGGATTAAAGGCCTGTGCCACCAAATCTGATTTATTCCTGCTTTATAGCAGCTGAAATAAAGGATCATGGTCATTGAGTTGCTTGGGATAAACACTTATTTTAATATAGAGAACAAAGGAAAAATTACTCACGGATCTCAAAAAGAGCATACAGGTAGAGAATAATTGTCTTAACAACTTAAGAAAACTATGTTCCACCTTACACTGTGGTTTTTGCATGATGCTGCAGAACAGTTAGGTGCATGCATGTGTGCCGTAGTGCAAGGAGCATGGTGGTGTTAATGTCTGGAATGGTCTTAGGGATAGGCCGGAACACTACCCAGAGAGACAGCTGGGAAAAGATCTATCATAGGTATGTCAGCTAATGTGTTGTGTCACTTGTGGTCTACTGTACTAATTAGTTTTTGATAAACTTCACACAAACTAGAGTCATCTGGAAAGAGAGGAGAACCTCAGTTGGAAAAAAATTGGGGAATGGAGAGATGGCTCAGTGGTCCAGAAAACCAACTGCTCCTCCACAGGACCCACCATATGGCAGCTTGTAACTATCTGCAACTCCAGAATTGGGATCTGACATGCCCTTCTGGCTTCCATAGGCACCAGGAATGCATGTGGTACACAGTTACACATGCAGGCAAAAAAAAAAAAAAAATAAAAAATAAAAAAAAGTGGGGGCCTATAGCCAGCTGTAGTGGCATGTGCCTCTAATCCCAGCACTGGGGAGGCAAAGCCAGGCAGATCTCTATGAGTTTGAGGCCAGCCTAGTCTACACAGTCAGTGAGTTCCAGGACAGCCAAAGCTATGCAGAAAGACCCAGATTTAAAAAAAAAAAAAAAAAAAAAAAAAAGCGTTCATCAGATAAGTCTGTAGGCAAGTCTGTGGATCATTTTCTTAATGATTGATGTGGGAGCGTGCAGCCCACAGTGGGCAGTGCCAGCCCTGGAGAAGTGGTCTGGGAGGGAGGCTTAAAAAAAAAAACATAACTGGAGTAAGGCATGACTTTTAGAAAGCTAGTTTCCTGCCTCCAGGTTGCTGCTAAGTGATGGACTGTGGTATGGAAGTGTAAGCCCACTAAACCCTTTCTCCAGCAACAAGATGCAGACCCATACAGTGTGGGAGTTACTGTTCTATTGCAGGGGGAAAAGGGGATTAGTCCTTGGTCATCATAGCAAGGAGCATGGTGGCAGGCAGGCAGTCTTGGCACTGGAGAAGTAGTTGAGAGCGCACAGTTATAGCAGATAGAGAAACAGAGACAGAAACAGGCCTGGTGTGAGCTTTTGAAACCTCCAGTGACACACTGTAATGATATCTTGTTTATAATCTAACAAATAAAGCTTGCCTGAAGATTAGAGGGCAGAGCTAGCCACTAGTTAACCATAGAGGTCTGGAGGTCGGTAAGACAGACAGGAGGTGATACGGTTGGGTAGAGAGAGGAAGTGATAAAGCAGGAGGAGACAGGAGCTGTCTCTTTTCAGTCTGAGGATTTTGTAGAGGTAAGAGCTCCACTGGCTGGCTGTTCTGCTTCTCTGGTCCTTCATCTTTCACCCCCTAATATCAGACCACAGGCTTTTATTATTAAGACCTATTAGAACTTTATTAGAATCTATTAGAACTGTTAGAATACCACCTCCAACAATACTTCTCAGAACAATTCTGTAACTGAGACCAACAGTTCAAACATAAGAGCCTATGGGATCACTCTCATTCAAACCACCATATATAGTAATGTTATTTTTATATATTTAAAATTTTCTAGTGCTAGGCACTGAACCTACAGTTTTACAAATACTAACCAACCTCTCTGCCATTGAGCTTTATTTCCAGCCCTAATCTGTATTTTTTAAAGTTATTTGTGATGCTTGGGATTGAACCCAGAACCTCATGCATGCTTGTTAGGCAAATGTACTACCACTGAGGTCCACCCAGAGTCCTAAAATTAAATTAATGTGTTACCATTTGTTTTTGCTCCAGGTGAGGGTTATCCAAACCCCTGAGAAATCTGTCTGGTAGTAGTATGGGATATGATCTGCCACAGTCCCCAAAGATACCAGGTGGAAAACAAGAGGTGGCATTGAAGCTGACAGTGAAGAAAATGTAATGTGGATGGACTGAACAGCCTCTGTTCCTTCCACCTCAGTAAGTGCTGTGGAGAAAGGTAGGCCACATTCTGCTGTCCTAGGCTCATGCTTCAGTAATGTTCTCCTGGAACTGGTGACCATTGACCAAGTTGGAGCAGCTTTGTGACTTTTGACTAGAAGGCTCCTCTTACACAGGGGTAAAGAGGCAGCAACAATGAGCAGGACCCATTAAAGTTCCCCTTGAGACTTAACCCATAGATGTGGGAAAGGGTTATCAAGATTTCCATGGTTCGGGGCTGGGGATGTATCTCATTTGCAGAGTGCTTGCTTAACATGTAGGAAATCCCTGATTTAGTCTTCATCACCACATACACTGAGTGTGGTGGCACATACCTTGTGGAAAGTAAAGGTAGGAGGATCAGAAGTTCATGGCCTGGGCTATTCAAGACCTTATCTCAAAAACACAAAACGGAACAAACAAAAAAGACTTCCACATTCTTATACCATACATTTATTTTTAAATTTTATTTTATGTGCATGGTATTTGTACCGTGTGCATGCCTGGTGCCTGAAAGGCCAAAGGAAGGCACCAGATGGCATGGACTGGAATTACAGTTGGTTGTAAGCCATCCCGGGGGACCAGGAATTGAACCTAGGTCCTCCAGAGGAACAACCAGTACACTTCTGAGCCTTCTCGTAGAAGTTACCCTATTTTAATTCATTGAGTACTCTGAGGATAGGTGAGGTGGTACAGCCAATAAAGGCACTTGTCATGAAAGCCTGATGACCTAAATTCTGCCCATAGAACCCCGCCCCCCTCCATAGTACAATGAGAACCAACTCCTGCCAAGTTGTCCTGTGACTTTCCCCACACACTGTGGCATGTATGAGTATACACGCACAGTATCAAATACATGTAACTTTACAAAAGTTTCTTTTCTTTGGGGGTGGGGATTCTAAACAGGGTTTCTCTGTGTAACAATCCTGGCTGTCCTTGAACCTGAGATCCACCTGCCTTTAACTCTCAAGTGCTGGGATTAAAAGTGTGTGCCACCACTGCCCTACTTAGAAGAGTTTCTTAAATGAAGGGATCAGGGGATCAGTGAGATGGCTCAGAGAGTAAGGTGCCTGCAGTACAAGCCTAACTACCTGAGTTAAAGACCTAGACCCCATGTAAAGGTGAGAGGAGAAAAGGGGCTGTCCTCTGACCTCCACGTGTGCTGTGTACATGTGTCTTCACACACGTCATATGATAAATATACAATTGCAATTTCTATAATTAAAACAAGAAAACGGAATCTGGTACACTGAAATAAATGAACATAAATGCCATGCTTGTGAGGATCCCATGCCTTGAGGGTGCAATGATAGCATCCTCAACTGCTATAGAGTCTATAAATCAAAAAACAGCCCAGCCTTCTCAAAACCGCTTCTGACTCTTCCAGGTGTGTTTAGTAAGGAGGCAGTTACACTTACAAGGGTTGTAAGTGCCTAGCACCACTGTGATTGTTTTCTGTGGCCCTTTCCATTAACCCCCCCCCCTTCCTGTGGGAGCCTCTGCAGAAGTGACGTTAGAAAATTGCCTTCTCAGACCTGGAGACCAGCGCCATGTGGTGGTTGACAACCTTCTGTATAACCCTAGTCCCAGGGTATCTGAAGCTGCCAACCTTTTTGGGTTCCTGCATACCCATGGTGCAGACATGCACTCAGACAGACAGACGACACACACACACACACACACACACACACACACACACGTACATTAAACAAAATATTTCTTTTTAAAGGAAAGAAAATCATCTTAACTTTTCAGTGAGTAATTTTCTCAGCATCAGTAGGATACAAGGAAAATGGTATGGATTAGGTGAATATACTACAAGTTCTGCTTCTGCCCTATTTGCTCCTCTCTTAGATTCAATCTCTAAGAGTTTAAAACTGATTGTTTATTTTTTGGTTTTTCAAGATAGGTTTTTCTGTGTAGACTTGGCTGTGCTGGAACTCACTCTGTAGATCAGGCTGGCCTCAAACTCACTGAGACCTGCCCTCCTCCACCTCCCGGATTCTGTGATCAAAGGTGTATGCCACTATGCCTGGTTTTAAAGCTGAATTTTAATGTGTCTGGCTAATATTAAGTTTCATTTTTTTTTTTTAAAGGCTGTTTCTGATGCTTGGAAGCTATTCTTTCAGCCACAAAGATGGTAATAAATCTTTGCCTCCCACAGTTCAGACCAAGAATTCACTGCAACAAGGTAAACCAAATGTATAAATGTATAATATAATCTCAACTTTTCCCCATTTCCTACCTTGTGTATGTGGTCTTGATTTAGACCTACTGTACCTGCACCTTTGGATTCCAGCAGACAGCATTTAGACAAGTCCTGGGCAGTCTCTAGAATCATAGAGCACTGCTGTGAGGTGTTCGATGACTCATTTTGTGAAAAATCGACTGAATTGTGCTCTCCTCTTGACAGATCAATATCACATGTGCAGTCATAGCAGAGAGGAATCAATCACATTATCTCCCTTCCTTCCCCCTTCTCTCATGTTTTCTGTTTTGTTGCTATTGCCTTTTTTTTTTTTTTTTTTTTTTTTTGCTTTTTAAGATTTATTTACTTTTGTCAGGTGTTGAGGTGATTACCTTAAATCTTAGCAGGATAAGAATCTCTGTAAGTTCAAGGCCAGCCAAGTGCTTGGAACTGAACCCAGGTCCTTTCAGAAAGAACAGCAAGTACTCTTAACCACTTTGACACTTCTCAGACCTTGGTTTTGGGTTTGTTTGTTTGTTTGTTGTTTGTTCGTCTTATGTAGCCCCAGTTGGCCTTTAACTTGCTTATAGTTAAATTAAATGAATTCCTGATCATTCTGCTTTGCCTCTCAATTGCTAGGAGTTTTAGATATATATCATGGTACCTATCTTATTGCTCATATTTTTAATAGTGGGTCATGCTTACACTTACCTTCAAGCCTTTGGCATGATTTTGAGTGCCTCCAAAAGCTTGAGATAATTCAGTTTAACAGATATAATTTAAAAATTAAGAATTTGGAAGCCAGGCAGTGGTGGCGTACACCTTTAATCCCAGCACTTGGAAGGCAGAGACAGGTGGGGGGGATTGAAGACCTTAGCCAGGTGGTGGCACATACCTTTAATCCTAGCACTGGGGAGATAGAAGCAAGTGAATCTCTGAGTTTAAGGCTAGCCTGATCTATAGAGAGAGTTCCAGGACAGCCATGGCTACACAGAAACCCTGTCTTGAAAAGAAAAGTTAAGAACTTAAGGTTCTCTGTAAAATAAAATTTTTTGGGCCTGGGGAGCAGGCTCGGTGGTTATGACCACTGGCTGTTCTTCCAGAAGACCCAGAATGTAGTTTCTAGCATCCACATCTATAACTCCAGTTCCAGAGATCTGACAGCCTCTTCTGGGCTCAGTGGGCACTTCATGCACCTGGTGACAGATATGTAAGCAGTCGAAACACCCATACATAAAATAAATAAATATAAAAAGGTTTGTTTGTTGCTGTTTTTTGTTTGGTTTTTCAAGACAGGGTTTTTCTATGGCTTTGGGGGCTGTCCTGGAACTAGCTGTTGTAGACCAGGCTGGTCTTGAACTCAGAGATCCGCCTGTGTCTGCCTCCCAGGTACTGGAACTAAAGGAGTGCACCACTACTGCCTGTAAAAAGTATTTTTGTAAGTGACAAGTTCTTGAAAACTGCTTGTCTTCATTTGGATCAGTGTGTCTTCTCTGTCATTAAATCTAGGTGTCAGCTGATGGTTATGAAGTAGAAAATCTCATCTCTGAAGACCTCATAAAGAGAAGCCATGGCTTTAGGACAGAATATTTCATTAGACCTCCAATCTATGTGACGGTTTCCTTTCCCTTTAATGTGGAAATCTGCAGGATTAATATAGATCTCACAGCTGGAGGATGTCAGAATGTCACTGGCCTGGAGTTATACACATCTGCCTTATCCAGCAGGGCCTCTCTGGACTCACACGAGTGCTGGACTACAGACCCCATGGAGCTAGCCATCCCAGACAAGGAGGCATTCACCTTGGTAGGCAAAGTCTTACTGAAAAACCAGAACCACGTGGTGTTCAGCCACAGGGGCTTCAAGGCCAGGCCACCTTTTCGCCCAATGGAGGTCACACTCCTTTCTCCTGCTGTTGTAGCTCAAGAACTCTGGAATAAAGGGGCTCTTTCCCTTAGCCATGTGGCCCACCTCAAGATTGGAATCACCCATGTGACAGGCAGTGGCATCTCTTGCATAAAGCGTTTAGAGGTGTGGGGTCAGCCAGCTAAGACCTGCTCTCAGGAGGTGATAAATAGTGTCTTGTTGATAGCATCAGAAAGCCTGCCTAAGGACTTGGGTCTGCACACTCCAGCCTTGCCCATGGAGAGTGACTGTGACCCTGGGGGTCAATCTGAGGGCCAGCAGAATCCCTGTATCTTACAGGAGATGTCTGAGATGGTTAATGATGTGCCAGAGGAGTTCCTAGATCCTATCACCCTGGAGATCATGCCATGCCCCATGCTGCTGCCCTCAGGCAAGGTCATTGACCAGAGCACTCTGGAGAAGTGTAACCTCAGTGAAGCTACGTGGGGCAGAGCGCCCAGTGACCCTTTCACAGGGTTAGCCTTCACCCCACAGTCCCACCCCCTACCTCACCCTTCCCTGAAGGCCCGGATCGACCATTTCCTACTTCAGCACTCTGTTTCTGGCTGCCACCTGCTTGGGAGAGCACAAACTACATCAGCGATGGCCCCTTCTATCGTTACGCTGCCCTCAAGGAAAAGGAAGCCGGAGCAGGCTGAACACAGCTCAGACTACAGCCTTGGCATGAGTGTTTCTTCCTCTGCTGCAAGCCCTCTGCCCTCACCCTCTACCTCAGAGCCTACTGCCAAGAAGATGAAAGCCCCCACTGAGCTCGGCCTGACAGATATGGACTGTTCAGCAGGTAACTCCTCTGTGTCTATGGCTCGGTCGTCCCTTCCCTTCCTGCTGATGTGATGCTGCTATCCTTGGCTTTGTGCTTGCTAGCTTAGGTTTATAAAGCTGGCAGCCACGCTTCTTCCTTCTTATTTTTGTAGGGCATCTCAGTTTTGCCCTTGGTCTATAGATAACCTGGAAATCTCAAAGGGATGTGTGTGTTCTCTTATTATTCTGAGACTTCTTTTTCTAAAATTTTCTGTTTGTTTGTTTGTTTAGAAAGAGGGTTTCACTCTGTAGCTCAGGCTTTTTCAAGGTTCACTATGGAGTCCTGACCAGGGTTGAATTGTGTTGATTCTCCTGTCTCCATCCCTGAGTACTGGGACTACAGATAGAAGCCCCATAGCTGACTGTCCTGGGTTCTGTCACCAGTAATTGTCCCATTGGTGGACTCACCTGCTTGGTGTCCCTTTTGTCTTTCCTAGCATGATCAATTTGTTTTCTGTCCTGAATCCTCCATTCAGACCTGCTGGAAGGAAGAACAGTAGGTCCCTTCAAGTAGACTATGTCCTCTGTGTCTGGAAGCCTTTGGGGTCCTATGTCTAGTCTCCCCAAAGGAGATTGGTGCAAATGCACTGTTGCTCTCTGCCTCACGTATTCATGGGAAATGGAAAAGTGTGAGGCAGGAGGCCTCCTCTCAGGAAGAAATCATAGTCATAAGTATGAGTGAGTTGAGATTTAAGCTGCCTGGCGTCACCAGTGGTTCCTGGAAGCAGCAACCCTTCTGCCACTTGAGCAGAGCAGCCTGGCCTTGCCTTGAAAACTTTGTCTGGTGTAACTTTTCAGACTGATAAGACATGTTATTCAGTTGTTGTTCTTTGTTTTGGGTTTGGTTTTGTTTTGTTTTCAAGACAGTTTCTCTCTATAGCCCTGGTTGTCCTGGAGCTAGCTCTGTAGACCAAGCTGGCATCGAACTTGAAAATCCACCTGCTTCTGCCTCTCAAGTGCTGGGATTAAAGGCCCGGGCCACTGTCTTAGTTAGGGTTTCACTTGCTGTGAGGAAACACTGTGACCAAAAAGCAGGTTGAGGAGGAGAGGGTTTATTGGCTTACACTTCAGCATTGCAGTTCATCACTGAAGAAAACAAGGGCAGGAACTCAATCGGGATAGGATCACAGAGGCAGGAGCTGATGCAGAGACCATGGAGGGTGCGGTGCTGCCTTACTGGCTTGTTCTCCTTGGCTTGCTCGGCCCACTAGCCCAGGGATGGTATCACTCACTCCATTGATCACTGAGAAAATGCCTTACAGCTGGATCCCAAGGAGGCATTTCCTCAGCTGAGGCTCCTTCCTCTGATGACTCTAGCTTGTGTCAAGTTGACACACAACCAGCCAGTACAGCCGCCATGCCCAGCTGACATGTTATTTTTGTAAAAGACAGGCAGATAAGAAAGAAAGGAATATTGGAGCTGGAGAAATGGCTTCTCAGTTAAAAGCACTTAATGTTCTTCCAGAGGCAAATAGACACATCAGGGACTAAAAGCCTCCTGTAACTACAATTCCAGGGGACCTGATACCCTCTGGTCTCTGCCAGTACCTGCATACAAATGGAACACATAAACCCACATAGGTGGGTACACACACACACACACACACACACACACACACACACACACGACACTCACACACATATATACACATTCACATACAGACACACAGACACACACAGACACACACACAGACATGTGTATACACACACACACATACAGACACACACTGACACACACACACATACAGACACTCACACACACACACACACACACACACGCATATACACTCACACACACAGACACTCACACACAGACACAGACACACAGACTCACTCACACACATACAGACACACACTGACACACACAGACACACACACACTGACACACACAGACACATACAGACACACACACATGTGCGCACACACACACACAGATTCTGGGGGAGGGAACTCAGCTCGTGCTTTTGCTGATAGCACTTTACTGACATTTCCCTAGCACTTGAGCTTCTTTTGTTTGCTTGCTTGCTTGTTTTTGGAGACAGGGTTTCTCTCTGTGTAGCCTTAGCTGTCCTACAACTCATCTGAAGACCAGGCTAGCCTTGAACTTACAGAGCTCCACCTGCCTCTGCCTCCACTAACCAGCATACCAAGCACCAGGTGGTGGTAGTACATGCCTTTAGTCCCAGCATAGGGGACAGCTAGGGCTACACAAAGAAACCCTGTCTCAAAAATATAAATAAATGTAGCAAATGCCTGTATTTCCAGCATTCAAGAGGCAGCTTGGGTTACATAGTAGTACTCCCATGTAAAGAAAAAAAGGAGGAAAAGGGGAAGGAGAGGAGGGAAGGGGAGGGGAGGGAAGAAAAAGGGAGGAGAGGGAAAGGAAGAGAAGGGGAGTACACTGAGGCAAAAGATAGTATGTGTAGGGAGTGTACAGAGCTGGTAGCCAGGGCCAGCAGGCAGGCCTTTCAAAATGTAACACAGGGGCTTGTGGATGTATTGATAGTGTAGCTGTCTGGAAGGCACAAAGCCAGAACCATACCCCAGCACCACAAAATAAAAAAGTAGGTGCAGTTCTTCCTGGAAGCCTCAAGATGGCTCCCTCCTGCATGACACTTTGTTAGGGGGAAACTAGAGAAAGCCCTGAGCTTTGTAGGCGTTGGAGATGGGGAGGAGTTATCGGGATTCCCTTTAACTTCTTCTGTCTTCACAATCCTGGGAGACACAGGATTTCTTTATACTCACCTATCTAAAGTTGGAAGGGTCATCTAAGAACGTGTAGCTGTCTCTCCTTTGCTGAGCCTTCCTGGATGTCATGGTCTATGTGTCTCTCACAGGTCCAGTGTCCCATGAGCAGAAGCTGTCGCAAAGTCTGGAAATTGCCTTGAGTTCCACCCTTGGCTCCATGCCTTCCTTCACTGCCCGGCTCTCCAAGGGTCAGCTCCAACAGCTGGGCACAAGAGGGAGCAGTGCTTCCAGGAGGCCAGACACCAGCTGCGGTAATGCTCTGTGAGCTCTAGCATCTGCCTGTGCAGGATGCTGGGCCTAGTCTCTGTCTTCTGTGGGGATTCATAGTCGGCTCCCTTATGTAATTCCCATCTGGAGAGAGAATGTTTGTCTTTTCCAGAAGGAGATGAGGGGCTGCCTGGAAAAGGGACTCATCACAGAAAAGATCTTTAGTTAGCCCTGTCTTTCTGTGGACTCTGGCCTGGCTGTCCTTTGCTGTAAGCTTTTGTTGTGATTATTTTGACATAGGGTCTTACTGGCCTTGAACTTTCCATTTCCCAAGTGCTAGGATTACATAGGTACCCACCACACTTGGCTGAGGTGAACTGCATAGTTCTCTCGTGGGACTTTGACCCTGCTTTTTTGTTTCCTAATCTTCCTTTAATCTGACATGTGGGTTATTTTGTCTACATGTGGAGAAAGATTTAGCTTTCAGATGTCATCTGCCCTTTTATGTGTAGAGGGGTTCAAGACAGGGTTTGTCTGTGTAACAGCCTTGGTTGTTCTGGAACTTGCTTTGTAGACCAGGCTGGCCTCAAACTCACTGAGTTCCACCTGCCTCTGCCCCCCACATGCTGGGATTAAAGGCGTGCGCCCCACCCAGCATCTTCTGTCCATCTTGGTAACATTTTTATCATTGCACTGAAAAGCACAGTGGTAGATTAATGGGCCAAATTTTGTATGGTAGATACAAAGTGAGGAACTGACTGGACTTCCTTTCTGTCTGTCTGTCTGTCTGTCTGTCTGTCTGTCTGTCTGTCTGTCTGTCTCTTTTTATGTGTATGGATGTTTTGCCTCTATGTATGTATGTGTACCATGCCCATGCCTGGTAGAGATCAGAAGAACGTGCCGGGTCACCTGAAACTGGAATTACAGGTTATGAGCCACCATGTGGGTGCTTAGAGTTGATCCCGGGTCCTCTTCGAGAGCAGCTAGTGCTCTTTAACAACTGAGTGTCACTCCAGCTCCCCAAGCCCCTTATTAAACAAAGGACGAAATGAAGCCTGGTGAGGCTGTTAAGACTGACTATTGATTCCCCCACAGCTGCAGAGCCTGTCCCTCCTATGGTCACCTGCATTTCCACTTCACTCTTGCCCACCCTGATCGTTTCCTCCCTAACTATTCCCAAGAACATATCTTTCAAAGTACCCAGAGAAACCGTGAAGTCTTGTGGCTGCGTGTCTTCTCAGCATCCAGGGCTGTGATTGGCCAGCCTGTCCTGCCTTAGCCGCCTTTTCTTCTGGCCTTGGGACTGAGCAGCTTTCCTCATTCAGCCTGTCTTCTTTTGTTTCCATTGCTAGAGTCTCTGCCAGTGAGATCCCTCTTCTAGTACTGCTCCTGTGGCTCCTGCCTCTCCTTGGAACTCAGACCCCACCCTCCCTGATAACTGCTGGGATGCTTCTCATTGGTACCTCCAATGCCTGTAACTGAACTGTGCTGTCTCCTTCCAAAGCTCTCCTCCACAGCACCCTCTGAGCCGTGTTGGTAAAGAGCCTTGGCTTCAGATTGTCAAGCCTTTAACAGGGCAGTAGTCTGTTTTTCCTTCAGTATCCTCACTCTGACAGGCCAACCATTATTAGGTCCTTTTATGCTGGGTGTGTGTGTGTGTGTGTGTGTGTGTGTGTGTACTCGCATGCGTGCAGTACACACACAGGTCAGAAGACAACTTCGAGAAGTTGGTTCTCCTCCGCTGTGGGTTCTGGGGATGGATCTCAGGTCATCAGGCTTATGCAGGAAGGAACTTCTATCCACTGAGGCTTCTCATCAACCCCTTTTGTGCTTTTATTTGCTGTGGTTCTGAGGACACTCTGGAACCAACTCTGCATCCTCTTTCCCACCCTGGCAATGCCCTTGGTAAGCTCCCTACAGCTACTGTGCTCACCATTCCCATCGTATGTGGCTGGGCCCATGGTCCTCACAGTCAGGAGACTGTTACAGTCAGCATCACAGAGGCATGAATGGAAGCCCCTGTCTGTTGATCACACAGAATCTTGTAGTGAATCTTACACTGGGAGGGAGGGTCTGCCCAAGAAAAGGGATTGAGGGTTAGAAGGCAGCTACTGACAGAAGCTGCCCCTCTGGCAATTTCCTCCACCCTGACTGTTCTGATATTTGGGCCACATTCTGCTTTTCTCTCCTCTTGCAGCTGATTTTGTCAGGGTAAGCTTGTACCTTGCTCTGGCTTTGGCAGGGGAGTGTACACTTTGTCTTGGAGGTCAGGGGACAGGCCTGGTCCTGTGCACGGCATTCAGAGCCAGACCTCAAGCATTCATAGACAGCAGCAAGGCTGATAGAGGTGGAAGGGAGGCCTGCCTGTTCCCAGCTTCAGGGACAGCCGCACTGTAGAATAGCTCACTAACCTGCCGTGTTCTTGTGACTCAGCAGGGCATCCCAGGAGTGTTTGTGGTCCAGAGTGTGCATCCTGCAAAAGAGCATTTTCTTCCTACTCCACAAAGGAGCCTGTGTACCAGCTGCCCTGTGGCCACCTTCTGTGCCGACCCTGCCTGAATGAGAAGCAACGCTCTCAGCCCATGATGTGCACAGCCTGCCAGCAGCCAGTCACCAGCCAGGATGTGCTGCGGGTCCATTTTTGAGTGACCAGCCTCAACTGGGAAGCCCTGTTTGGGGGGAGTCCTGCAGGTGGAGGAAGCAAGGACAGGATCTCAGTGCCCCTGTTTTCTCCGGGGTGTGTTATGGGGACCAGATCAGGACACCCCACTTGTGCTTAGGCAACAACAGGATAACAAAGCCATAGGCTGGGCTAGGGAAGACATCCCTACTCTCCCTGGCCTACCTTGCCACTCCCCAACCAGAGCCAGCCCCAGCTGTTCAGAAGCACTCCCCTGATGCCCATTACCTGCACACAATCTTTGTTTCTGTTTTTTTGTTTTTGTTTTTTGAGACAGGGTTTCTCTGTGTAGCCCTGGCTACCCTGGAACTCTCTGTAGATCAGGATGTCCTCAAACTCACAGAGAACTCGTCTGCCTCTCTCCCAAGAGCTGAGATTAAAGGCGTGCACCACTACCACCTGGCTGCTCATAACCTAATGGAACTTTGTGGATGACACTCAGTAGACTGTAACTTGGGACCTCACACGGCCTTCTCTGTCTCAGGGTCACTCAGAAGTGGACCATGGTAGGGGTTTCAGGCACATGACTTAGCCATGTGTACCTCCACCCCCGCAGACACTTAGAGCCTTAATAAAAATGACAGTTGACATTCACTGAGGCTTACTCCTGGCACACAGGACAAGACAGCCATGTGCAGTGGCTGCCACCTGGCAGGCGGTGGTTTAGATCTAGCCAGCATGGGTGTGTCAGTGCAAGGGGATGGGAGTAGCTTCATCTGGCCAGTTGCCAGAGTGTGTCTGGTTGCTCCTGGAACCACTCTCTAAAGGAGGGCGTCCCTGTTCTGTGTGTGGCCCACGACAGGAACACTTGTTTAGGGGCAACACTTTGAACAATTTCTGTGTATGTGTGTGGGTGCTTGTGTGGCATCAGACTACACCTGGGATTGGCTCACTCCTTCCAGCTATGTGGCTCCCAGAACTGAAATTCGGCCATTAGCATTGTGGCAGTCTCCTCCACCCTCTGAGCCACCTCGTTGGCTCCCTAGGCCACACTTTTTTTCCATTCAAAATTAAACCTTATGGAGTCCCAAGGAAAACTAGGATTCTGTCCAAATCTGTTTACTGTCAGGAGCTTCCAGCCGTTAGAACATCTGCCCGTCACCACGCTGTTCCCAGTCCCTTCCCTTCCAGGCATGGTCCACCTGTCTTTGAGATAAATCACAGCCCCTTGAACCACACGTTCTCTGTTCCTTCAGGTTGCCCAGAGTTCAGTCCTGGGGCTTAGGGAGTCTGCTTTCAGGGTTCCCAGGGGATGTGTCCACAGAGATGGCCAATAGAATGTCCCCTCCTCTCTCCTACACACACCACCAGTACCTACTGTACTGCAGCCATCATACAAGACACCAGACACCAGGGTCGGCATGGACAGCACTGCCTGTGGGCCCACACATGCCCACTCTGTGCCTGAGCTTCCCTTCTAGGTGTTCTGTTTTTAGCCAAACCAGTACAGAGGACTTGGTTTGGGGGTCAGAACCTACCCACAACCTGCAGTGGTCTCTGGAGTGGGCCCACTTCCCACTCAGCCTTTAGGCCTCAATGTGAGCTCTGGGAGCTATCTCTGCCCCAACGCCCCAACGCCCCCAAGCTGCCACTCCTCTGCAGCTCTACCAGAGGTGCCTGTCCTATTCTGCTGGAACACTAGGTCAGGAGCCCTTAGGGTGGGCAGGACCTACCCTGAGTCCTGTGCGGAGTCACCCATACCCTTACTGTGAGTGTTTTCCTCTTCAAGATCTGACCCCACCGCCAAGGAAGTGCTCTTCTCTCCACCCTTGCCTGCACCACAGAGCTGTTTTTCTTCCCTGGAATACAAGATTGAAAGCCTTGTGTGGTGCAAGCTTGTAAATCCAAACATCAGGAGGCCTGCCATGAGTTCAAGGCCAGCCTGGGCTACTTGTCTCAAAGACACCAAAATAAAAAGAAATACGTTATTTGGCCCCATGGGCATTTTATTTCTCTTTAGAGACTAGGCCTGGGGCCAGGCATAAAACAGCTTCCTAGTAAACATGCAGAGCTCAACTCCACTGATCAAGAAGCCTTAGCCACAATCTTGCTGCCACCCGGCAGCCTTCCAGGGCTGTCCTGGCCTTTGCCTGGCCTGGTATTGGGTCATGTGCTCAATGGAGGTACAAGGCTGGAGACCTGTTAAAGACATGCGGCTCTTCTGAGACCAGAATGCTGGCCAGCTTGAGGTGACAGGCCCACAGCAGCTGCAGGTGCTGGCTCTTCCTTCATAGGCAGCAGGTGAGGTCTGCTCAGCTGCCCTACGGGGCCAAGGCTTTGACCCCCAGTCACTCCCCTGAATCAGTCCTGAAGGTAGAAGAAATAGAAGAACCAGATAGCCAGGAAGAAGACCAGCAGCTGCTCAGTGCTCATGGAGAAACCCTGCTCCCTGCAGGTGGGCAGCTGGGACCTGCAGGCCCGCGGTCCTGTGACTGGGCAGGGTCGGCCAGCCCCACACTTATTTGCCTTCTTCTTATAGGTCTCCATCTTGAGGCCACTGGGCTGCTGAGCTCCTTTCCATTCCCAGGCAAACAGGGTCCTCTGACGCTGGAGTTCCTGTAACTAGGTCTGCAGACAAAGAGACCAGCCTCCCACTGCCAGGGGCATTGTGACGCAGACCTGAATGCCATTGTGATGGCCACAGAGGAAGGAGTGGGGCTCCTGTGGGCTGGCCTCCCCCCACTGAGCTCCCATGGGCATTCTGTATGGAGGGTCTGGCCCACAGCTTACCCCACCCTGCTCCCTATTCAGACCTGCTGTCTTCTCACCTGGCCTCTTGCATGTGCAGCATCTTTCAGGCTCTAAGTGGAAAGAGAAGGGCCAGGCTGGAACTGGCCAAAGCCACACTGTTCAGAGCAGTCACCTTTAATTGCTGGGTGACTGTCTTAAAAGCTGAGTGTCACAGGTTATGCCTGTATTCCAAACCCTTATGCATTTAAGGCAGCCTGGGGTACAGAGAGACCCTGTCTCCGAACAAAGCAAATTGAATTGAAGTTCCTAGTGTCACCAGTCAGCCACATTTTATGGAAACTACTGGTCTGAACAGCTGAGATGAAGACCAGTTCTGCTCTCACCGTTAAACATGATCACAGTGCGAGGCCAGGACATGAATGTAAGACTGGCATGCCCATCCCATCATAGAAACCTTTCTCCTGGGACAGAAGACCCCTAATTGGGGAAGAGAGCACAGGCTAGCTTGGGGCCCGAACCCCACTCTGTACTAAGCACTGGCCACTGCCTGGGGCCCCACCTGCTGAAGTGGTTCTGCCTGCCACCCCTCCCCTGCCCTATTCTTGGGATGACACCTAGGGTCCCATTCTAGGCAAGTGTTCACTCCCATGCTGCACCCACATAATCTGCCCAGAAGAGAGGATTTCCAGAGGGCACAGAAGTGAAGTTGGAGGAGAGGGAGAGGGACAGTTTGTTACTACTGCTAGTGTCTTCTAGTAACAAGACGTCGCTACTTGTCACCACTCGGAGTATTTTGGCATTGTTTCTACTAGCACTTCTCTAAAGAAAGCCAACCCTGCTGGGCAGCTGTCCTGGGGAATCAAACCCCAGGCCTCAGGCACATGAGGCAAGTAAACTACTACTGAGCCACAACCGCAGCCAAAAAAAAAGGGGGGGGCTTTTATAGGTGTATAAGTATGTGAGTACACACATGCGTGCCCATGGCAGCCAGAACAGGACATCAGATCCCCTGGAACCAGAGTTCTAGGCAGTTGTTAGCTGGCAGACAGAGGGTGCTGGAAATCCAACTCCACTGGAAGTGCAGGAAGAGCATCTAACCACTGAGCAACCTCACCAGCCCCAAGAACTGTGTATATAGCGTGTTTAATAGCTATCCTGTGCACGGTTGCCTTGTCATTCTTCCTGCCAAGCTTACTGGAAGGACAGCCAGAGTCACCAGGAAAGGCTTGAAGTTTGGGGGCCTGTGTAGCTTAATGCTCCGCTCATTGTCTGCTGTATGGTGCTCAATAAGCAGCGTCCGGAGCTGGGTTTGGGTGTCTTTGGGAGAACTAACCCAAAGTAACAAAGAAAGTAGGCCCCATCCTGTGTGAGAATTAGTATGAGGGTGATGTCACAGATAAGAGGGAGGGAATGTAGTTCTTTTGGAAGACTGCTTGCTTAGCAGTCATGAGGCTCTGGGCTCAATCTCCAGCACCACATAAACTGGGCATGGTGGCACGTGACTTTAATACCAGCAATCAGGTGGTAGAGGTAAGATCAGAAGTTCAAAGTCACCCTTGGCTATATACCACATTTGAGGACAGTCTGGGTTACACGAAACCCTGTCCCGCCCCAAAAAAAAGCAGCAAGCTAGGTGGTGGCACACACCTTTAATCCCAGCACTTGAGAGGCAGAGGCAGGTGGATCTCAATGAGTTTGAGGCCAGCCTAGTCTACAGAGTGAGTGCCAGAACAGCCAGGACTACGCAGAGAAACCCTATCTTTCAAATGGCAAATGAACTTTTCAACGTGTCAATAAGTAGTTTGGCAGTCTCAGGAAGGGTGAGGATGGCTAAAGGAACACGGGAATGAGCAACTCATCAAAGTGAGGAAAACTGATTCTGATGAAGTTTTTAACGCCAACCTGTTGGTGAGCTGTTCATTGACAAGCTCTGTTATGTCCTGCTGGAGGGTGCACAAAGGGTACAAGCTCTATGGAGTGGTATGCAACACTGTCTAGCCAAGTCACATATGCATAGCGGGGTTAGGAGACAAGGAAAAAAGAGAAAGTAGTAAGGAGGAGTCAACATGTAGAGCTGAAAAGAAACAAGATGCCGGGCCCGCCGCTCTCCAATAAGACGACCACGTGGAAATACTTAGATAAGTAGAAATGGGTTAATCATTAAGACAGAGCTAGCCCATAAACAATAATAGTAAATGGCCAACAGGATTGTATCAAATACAGAGTCTCTGAGTGTTATTTGGGGCCGGTGCGCCAGGCCAGCGGTGGGCGGGCTGGCGGGCGGAAAACAGACATGCTACATGGCCTAGTTACTTTCCCTCTAGATTCTAGTCCAAAACGTCTAATGGGAAATATGGAAAAATTCCTATCTGGGGCATGATTGCAGCCCCAGCTGTTTAGATTGAAGCGGAAGGGTCAGTTGAGTCGGCAACATAGCAAGACCCTGTCTCAAAAAAAAAAAAAAAAAAAAAAACCAGCTTGGCTTGGCGACATGTCTTTATTCTCAGCACTCAGGGACTCAGGTGGATCTCTGTAGGTTGTTCTAAGACAGCCAGGACTGCATAAAGAAATCCTGTCTCAGGAAAGAATAAAAGGACAGGGGAAAAAAAGAATGACCCTTCAGCAAATGGAAAGATGGCTCAATGTACAAAACTTTCCTGCTCTTACAGAGAACCAGGAATCTGTTCCCAGCATCCACATGGTGGCTCACAACCTTCTGTAACCTTTCACTGCTGAACTGTTTGCTTCTGACAGAGGGACAGAGGGGAGATAGTGCCTTCAGCTCACACAGATGGCCCTGGTTAACCTAAATGGGTCACTAAACAAAACCAGCTGGGTGGTGGTGGCGCACACCTTTAATCCCAACACTGAGGAGGAAGAGGCAGGTGGATCTCTGTGAGTTCCAGCCAGCCAATTCTACACACACACACACACACACACACACCCCAAAACCCATAAACCAAAAAACAAACAAACAAAAAAAAAACCCGGACAAACAAAAAACAACCAAAAGTTGTGAATCTGAGGAAACTGGTATAGAGGCAGAGAGTGGGGTGAGTGGGGAGGGAGATGGGTAGAGGAGAGAGTATTCAGAATGCATTACACACATGTATGAAACTGTCAAAGAACAAAATCAACTTAAAAGTTAGCTTAGGGGCTGGAGAGATGGCCTGGCAGTTAAGAGAACTGGCTGCTCTTCCAAGGGACCTGGATTGAGTCCCCACACCCACATGGTTCAAACCACCTGTAATTACATCAATTCCAGGGTGATTCAGTACCCTCTTCTGGCCTTTGGGGCCACAGGGCACAAAACTGCGCACAGGTGTACCTGTAGGCAAAGCACTCATACGCATAGAATACATGTTTAAAAACGAGAACAACAAAACAAAAACATTTATAAAGCTTCCTTTGTGGCCCTGGTGGAATTAAGGCATTAAGGACAGACAGATTGGGGGGCAGTAGTCCCAGAAATAATTCATGACAAGGGTGGGCTGGGGCGACTCCCAGCTGGTGGAAAGAACCGGACTTTAATGAGGAAAACACATGTCAGGCATTGTGACTTCTGGCTTTAGTGCCAGCACTCTGGAGGCAAAGGCAAGCAGATCCTCGTGACTTCCAAGCCAGCTTGGTCTGCATAGCAAATTCCAGGCCAGCCAGGGCTACAGAGGGAGACTCCTGTCTCCAAAAGGGGTTGGGGAAGGCTGGAGAAAGGGCTCAGCAGTTAACTCCAGTTCTGGGGGATCTGAAGCCCTCTTCTGACCTCTGTGGTCAGAAGCCTGCATCTGGAACACAGACATAGATGCAGGCAAAATGCTCACTCATATAAAGTACGTTAGTGAGTCTGAAAAGGGGGCAGGGCAGGAGTCTGGAGATAGAACCCCAGTGGGTAAGCGCATTCACTGCTCTTCCCCAGGACCCAGAGTCAGCTCCCAGCATCCATGTCAGGTGCCTTGCCAATACCTGTAATTCCAGCCTTGAGATTCAATGCCTCTCCAGGCACCTGCCTTCACTAGACCGGGACACACATATACAGGCGTATTAGAAATAAGTTTAAAAACCAGAAG
Source organism: Cricetiscus sungorus (assembly GCA_030556225.1). Classification (NCBI taxonomy): domain Eukaryota; kingdom Metazoa; phylum Chordata; class Mammalia; order Rodentia; family Cricetidae; genus Cricetiscus; species Cricetiscus sungorus. The sequence goes on along the minus strand of JANBXA010000372.1, from coordinate 65,947,521 downwards.
GGTAACTGCAGCCCATCAAATGGGTTAGACAGCAGCCCCAAGCTGGCCTCTACGTCCTAGGACCCCCCTTGTTTCTTGGTGCCCTCTCTTTGGGCCCAGAGTGAGACCCAGACATTAGTTATGACTCAGCTGATGAAATGCAGCCCCATGGCTGATTAATTAGGAAGCCTGTGATTAGCCTGTCTCGCAAGCTCCAGAGAGAACCCCTTTCACCTGCCTTCCTCCCTCTCACTCAGGGGATGAGCTCAGACAGGGGAGCTTTGCCCCTGAGAGGGAAGAGGGGAAGGAGGGCATGAGCAACAGGGGAAATGAGATGCTGGGACACACGCTTGTGCGTGTGATGTCTCAGAGAGGTCACCTATAATGAGACGATGGAAATGAACTAATCTGCCTGAACCCCCAGAGTTCCCTCCTAGGGACCCAGAGGGAGATTGGGGTGTGGCCCAGCCCAGATGCTCCAGCTCTGCAGCCAGAAGCCGAGGCCACAACCATCTTTTTGTTTTGTTTTTGGACACAGGGTCTCACTCTACAGCCCTGGACAGCCTGAAACTCACCATGTACACCTAAAACTCCAAAGTCAGCCAGCCTCTGCCTCCTTGGTGCTGGGATTAAATGCGTGAGACGCACCAATACGGGCAATAAATACATTCTGTTTTGAAACCCTGTACAAGGACGTGGCATGGTGGCACACATTTTGATCCTAGCATTTTAGGAGGCAAAAACAGGAGGATCTCTGTGAGTCCAGAGCCAGTCTGGTTTACATAGTAAGTTTCAAGACAGCCAGGGCACAGAAACCCTGTTCCAAAAGTAAAAATCCAAACCAACAACAAAAGCAAAAGCAAACAACCAAAAACTGGTTTTTTTGTTCAGCCAGACTGGAGGGATGGCACAGGCCAGAGCACTGACCGCTGGGAATCAAACCTTGGTCCTCTGGAAAGGCAGCCAGAACTGCCCAGTCATCTCTCCAGCCCCAACCAATGAGGTATTGATTGTTTGCTTTTTGGGGGTTTTGCTTTGTTTTTGTTTTTTGTTTTTGAGACAGAGTTTCTCTATGTAATATCTCTCTGGCTGTCCTGGAACTCTCTCTGCAGACCAGGCTGGCCTTGAACTCGCATAGATCCACCTGCCTCTACGTCCTTAGTTCTGGGATTAAAGATGTGTGCCACCATGCCCCACATCCCACCAAAGAGTTTTTAAGTATCTTGATCTATGGCTTCGTTCTTTTACTGTAAATCCTCGTGGGGCAGTGAAGATGGCTTCAGTAGTTAAGTGCTTGCCTGATGACCTGAGTGTGGTCCCCAGAGCCCACCAGGGTCGAAGGAAATAACTGACTGCACAGACTTGTCTTCAGGACTCCATGTGCACACGCCCACCACACACATCAAATGCACACATAATAGTAATTCACAAAAGACCCTCATGACACGTTACTATGTTCAGGCAACAGCTTTGAGAGTAATCTAAATTTGTGTTTCTGAGCCACAGCACTCAGTCACTAGGATCGGTGCTGGTTAAGCTCAGAGGCTGTCAATGGACAGCTACTGTGGGGGGGGGGCTGGGGGGAAATGGGATGGGGATGGGGGTGGTGGGGGAAGCTAAGAGAGCCACAGTGTTGGCTTTGAACTCTGAGCATTCCATCATCTCTCCACATTCACAAAAGCTGTAGTCGTGTGTGCTGTAGAATTCTAACACAGGTCAGGCTTTTCCCAGGAACTTCATTCCCAACATGTAACAACAGCACTGAGTTCAGTTGCCAGCCCCACAAAAATAAAACGAGTAAGCAAATGCCTGCAGGGCTTGGTCAGCTGTGGGGGTTTTCAGTCAGGGCCTCATCCTGTGACTCTGGTTAGTCTGGAGCTTGTCCTGTAGACCAGGCTCCACCTGCCTCTGCATCCTTAGTGCTGGGATGGAAGGCGTCCCCCACCTTGTCCTGTAGACCAGGCTCCACCTGCCTCTGCATCCTTAGTGCTGGGATGGAAGGCGTCCCCACCTTGTCCTGTAGACCAGGCTCCACCTGCCTCTGCACCCTTAGTGCTGGGATGGAAGGCGTCCCCACCTTGTCCTGTAGACCAGGCTCCACCTGCCTCTGCACCCTTAGTGCTGGGATGGAAGGCGTCCCCACCTTGTCCTGTAGACCAGGCTCCACCTGCCTCTGCACCCTTAGTGCTGGGATGGAAGGCGTCCCCACCTTGCCTTTGTATTCTCCGACATGTGACTCAAGTTCGGTGCCTCTGCTTTCTAAGAACAGGGGTTTTATGTGAGTTGGGTAAAAAGACTGCCACATACTCTAATGACACCCAAGAGTGGTGGGTGGCACATGCCTATAATCCAAAAGCACTTGGTAGATAGAGAAAGAAGGATGTGTGTACATACGCACGTGTACACAGACTAAGCCCTGACACAGATGCAGGCACTCCTCTCCGCCCCACCCCCACTGGTAGGTATCCATGCACTCATACCTGGATCTGTCTTCAGACCCCCGTAAGCTTCCTATCCTTCGAGTTTGTGCCCTCCTGTCCTTTCCAAGGACTGCGATCCCTACACTATGGGCAGGTAGCCTACCACCTGCTCAGTGGCTTCCCCTTTGAAGAGGCAGGAGCTGAGGGCACAGGGAGGACTCCAGAAACAGGATCCCTGGTGTCCAGCCTAGACCTGCAGGCCTGGGTCCTGGGTCATGTGCAACCTCTCCTTCAGTGATGGCACTGAGTGATGTCCTGTCTGATGTCTCATGTGTCCCAGCAGTGCCACCACTGTCCCGCTGCGTTTTTAAAGAATTAGTAGTTTTTATTTTATGTGTATAAGTGTTGTTTGCATGTATGTCTGTGCACCATTGGCCTGTCTGGTGCACACAGAGGCCAGCAGAGGATACTAGATCCCCTGGAAATGAAGTTACAGACCATTGTGAGCCATCTGAGTCCTCTTGAAGAGTCTGCCTGTGTGGTGGGTGCTGGATAGAAGGGATTTTAAAATAGATCAAGCTTTGTCATCTGTCTTGGTGACCCTGGCCTTTAATTCCAGAACTCTGGAGGCAGAGGCAGGGGGGATCTCTATAAAGTTCAAAGTAGCCTGGTCTATGTAGAGTGCTCCATGATGGCAAGAGAGTGGTCCTGTCTTTTAAAAAGACAAGACAGAGCCAGGCGGTGGTGGCACACCTTTAATCCCTGTACTCTGTCTACAGAATGAGTTCCAGGGCAGCCAAGGCTACACAGAAACCCCTTCTCAAAAAACAAACAAAAAGACAAGACAGAACAACTGAGCGCCCTGACCTAGGACACCTCACCTGATTTTCTTAGACCTCAGTGAAACTGGGCATGGCACATGCCTGAAATCGCAGTGCAGGGGGGGTGGAGACAAGAGGCCAGATTCAGCTACAGAGCAAGCTCGTGGCTAGACTGTGCTGGGTGTGCCTGCCGCAAGGTGGGCAGGGGGCTGGTGCATCAATTAAGTAACCTTGGAAATGAGCTTGACTTTCCTAAGGTCACATGTCAATGCCCCGGAGAGCTAAGGCTGATCCCCAGGGCTTCCCATCCTCCCTTCATTCTTTCTAGAAAAGCCCACCATTTGGAAAAAACTCCCAGGAGAGCAAGAAACACAAATGATGATGTCCTTCATGTCTGAGAGCTGTTTTCATTCTAGAAAGAATGCAAACATACCCAAATGCACACCCCACAGAAAGAGAGGTACAGGCAGTGGCAAGGGAGGGAGGGAGAAACTTTGGGGTAAAGGAGAAGGTATTAACCAACTGTGTACCATCAACACAGACCCAAGTTAGAGACTATGAAAGGAGTGAGGGGCTGGAGAGCTATGACTGCAAAGGACCAGACCTATTTCAGTGGTGCACAGCTGCCTGAACGAAGCTTCTGTCCTCTGCATTCCTGCACTCATGTGCACATACAGATGTGGACACATCAGGACAGTGTGGGAGGTTCGACTGTTTGAATGGTGGCATCACTGCAGATTGGAACCCTGGAGGAAAACCAGGACTTAAATCAGACTATGTTAAGTCATGAGGCCAGATTCCAGGCCAATGGCAGCCACCATTGGGCCTTTCTAAAATGCCCAGAGTGAAGACATGATCTGGGTCATCATTAGTTTGTAAAAAGTATAAAAAGTACCCGAGGAAGAAGAGAAGAGAAGGGATACAATACCAAGTCTTGGGATGATTCCAGCATGGAAACCAATGCGATTCAAGAACCAAGAAAGCATGCCAGGGGATCCAGATGAAGTGTGTTGTAAAAGGGACAAAGGTTTCACCACGTGAGATCCTGCTGAGAGACCATGTAAAATGGACATGGACGGGCCCGCCAAAATGGCAGCGCATTGTGTGATCATAATAATGGCTGGAGGCTGGCTTGAGCAGCAATCTGAGTGGGGAGGGTTACAGAGGAAATACCGACTTTTGAATAAGAATGACACAAAACAGGACAGACATGATGGCTCATATCTTTAATGGCAGCACTCCCAAAGCAGAGGTAGGCTGTGAGTTTGAGACTAGCCTGGTCTACTTAGAGATTTCCAGTCTAGCCAGAGCTACAGAATAAGACCCTGTCTCAAAAGAAAAAGCTATTTGGGAAAAATAAGCTGAGGGGAAAAAGAAGGCGTGGAGTGTCTTAGGGATCCATCCGGCACGTGGGGTGAAAAGAGCCCAGGTACTCATGGGAGTCATCAGAGAAACTGAGAAGGTGGAGAGTGGGTCTAGTGAACCTCTGACATCCATGCTTTGGGACAGAGCATGGAGTCTTCAAAGGGCCTTAGGATGGCAGCCCTAGCAGGCATGGCTGGCCGAGGGCCCTCGACATCCCCTGCCTGGCACCAGGACTTGTGTCTTCCAGTCAGGACCCATCAGCTTTCAGATAATAAGTTGGAACTGAAGTACAGAGAGGGTGAATTGGGGACAAGGCCACACGACAGGCCTGAGCCGGGCATCTGCCCCGCCCGCAGCAGCAACCTGCCTCACAAACTGAGCAGGACAACAGTCTACCCAAAGCTTATTCTCATCCATAAGTGGGAGAAGAAGGGTTCTTCTGGCCAAGGAAGCTGCTCTCTCCGGAACACAACCTCTTCTGTCTTAATGAGGACATTACTAACACAATGCCACTGTCCAGGAATATGACCATGATGTAGGCACTTTCTCATTAAGAGCCCTGAGCTGTGGTTACCCTGCTTCGCTACTTCCGGGCAACCAGATACCCAATGACCCGTCCTGGACAGAAAACCAACAATTAGCTGACTCGTAGCGCTAACACTCATTCTCAAAAAGGTCTGGCCTCAAAGCCTGAGTAGGGGAGGCCACCTTGCCTACCAGGCCCCACTGAACTTGGTGAGGTATTTGCCAGGCAGTCCTCTGGCGCTCCCTCCAAGCACACAAAACACCCAGGAGAGGTAGCAGGAGCCTAGGGAGCTGGAAGGGTCCTGGCCTGTGCACAGTCTGGAAGGAATGGGCTGGCTAGTCTGGGCCCCAAACCAGAAGGTTTTTCTGATGGCCAATGAAAGGAGGCTGTGAAGACTAAAGCAGAGTGTGGCGGTACATGCCTATAATCCTAACGGTGGAGATAGAAAGATTAACAGTTCAAAACCAGGCCCGGCAGTGGTAGCGCACGCCTTTAGTACCAGCACTGGGGAGGCAGAGGCAGGCAGATCTCTGTGAGTTCGAGGTCAGCCTGGTCTACAGAGCTACACAGAGAAACCCTGTCTCAAATAACAGCAACAACAAAGAATTCAAAAGCCAGCTTCTGCTACATAGTAAGTTCAAGGCCAGCCTGGACTACAGTAGACTGCCTTAGAAAGAAACAAATGATTTACAGCCTAAAGTCAGGAATAAATTGTTTCCTCAGACAGTCAGGCTGGCTGTGGTTCCTCCCATTTCCTCCCACAGAATAACAGTCTATTTCCACTCCTGGCTTAGGCCTGATATGGTACCAGCCTAGGGCATGGGTCTCTCTCCACAGCTTTTTTCTCTTTTTAGTTCTGAGACTATTTCTGAGCTAAATCCTCAGCCCTCTGCCTTATTTATTTATTTGAGGTTGGATCTCACTATGAATCCCTAGGAAGCCTGGAACTCACAGAGATCCGCCTGCCTCTGCCTTCTAAGTGCTGGGAGCAAAGGCAGGCACCACCACTGCCCAGCTTCCTTCTTTTTATTTTTTAAATATTGAGACAGAGTCTCAGTAAGTTACCCAGTCTGGCCTGGAACCTTTGACCTCCCCACTTCAGCTTCCCAAGTAGCTCAGACCCCAGGCCAGTGAAGCCAGACCCTCTGTACAATCTTTGCACATCACTGAGCCTGCAGTTCTCATCCCACAGTGCCTTCCGATTCATGTCTATAGTGGGAACCAGACAGGCACTATCCCCAAGACCTCATCCTCAGAGCCTGAGCCCTCATACCTGGCTCCACAGGGGCATGCATGGCCTAGAAGCATCCTGGGCATCCTGAAGCTGGCATCACCCAGCACAGGGCACACCTTAGAATCTGGGTGCTGCCCTTGACATGACTGTGGCTGCTGGCCAAAGAGGCTGTATATGAGAATTTCCTTCTGAAAACTCACCGGGTATGTGTGGTACCTTGCATTGACCCAACTCCATAACTAACAAGTCTGCCCCACACCTCTTGGTCCTGACCCTGCTCCAAACATGACAGCCTGTACTGGACGGGCCCCGAGGACTGCTATAGCCTGTTGAGAGCAGCTAGGATGCTCATATATGATTTCCAGGTGACCCTGGAATCGCTCACCTCCCAGACTATACAGCACCACATCACTGTAACAGTTGCTCCAGTCATACTGTGGCCAGTGGCAGCCTGCTGGCCTGCCCCCTCCTCCAACATGCTCTGCACAGACAGGCCCACGTGTGTCCCCAGATGCCTGAATCACTGATGACAGCTTGGGACCTGTCGGCTGTGGGCTCCTGGGGAGCCACGTTGCCGCCTCCTAGGGAACACCTGCAGACATAAATAGACAGCCCGCCAGGGCAGCAGAACAAAGCCAGCGAGAGCCACACTGCACAGTGCCCACCTATGCTTGCCAGAATGCTCAACGCCACACTGTCTGCTTGCTTCCTGAGCCTCCTGGCCTTCACCTCTGCCTGCTACTTCCAGAACTGCCCGAGAGGCGGCAAGAGGGCCATGTCTGACACGGAGCTGAGACAGGTACCGCTGTGGTCTATGAGGGGGACAAATTGTGAGAGGTCAGACTTTAGGGGAGGTTTCTGGAAGGAGGCAATATAGCACAGTGGATGGACTACTCCAATGGGTGAGAGGGGACCAAGTGTCAGGGAAGCCACACGAAAGACTGTCCCCATGCAGGGGATATGCCAGGAGACATACTTCCTTATAACTGGGCTTGGGACGAGGGCAGGTTGGATTGGGCTCCCAGGCCCCTGAACACGGGGGAGGGGTGGGATGTCCGCTCATAGGACTAGCTAGATTATACAAAGCTCTGTCCTACCTACTCTGAATTTAAGGCCTTTCCCACCCAGCTCATCCTCTCATAACTCCTTTCCAAGAAGATGCCATTGCTCTGTGCACGCCCGATTGGGCACACCCCCACCTCACCCCAACCTCTTGTCCAAATCTCTTATCTGAACGTCCAGGTGTGAGTCCTGCCCTTCTGGAAGAGCTTAGGGAATTCAGTGCCAGGCTCCATTTTGAAGCAGGGGTGCTCTGTGTGTGTGTGGCTTGGGGATTGGGGTTTGGTGGGGGAAAGGGGGTTTGGGATGTGTAGGACCATATGAATGTCAGAGAAGTAAGCCTCTGAGAGGCTGTTGCACACAGTGACACCTCAGAGCTGAGCAACGTCCCCAAGCGCTGTAGCTCAGGGGAGACTGCCAAGGCAGGTGAGGATTTTGAAAGCTCCTAGTGAGAACTGATTTCTCTGATAACCTAGCAGTTTAGATTTCCACTCCTGCCCTTGACTGCTGTGCTGTCTCGGGCTGGATAGCGTCAGGGCACCTGCAGCCACTCTCCCATCCTTGTTCTTCCCGGCAGTGCCTACCCTGCGGCCCCGGCGGCAAAGGGCGCTGCTTCGGGCCGAACATCTGCTGCGCCGACGAGCTGGGCTGCTTCGTGGGCACCGCCGAGGCACTGCGCTGCCAGGAGGAGAACTACCTGCCCTCGCCCTGCCAGTCCGGCCAGAAGCCGTGCGGGAGCGGGGGCCGCTGCGCCACCGCGGGCGTCTGCTGCAGCGACGGTGGGCACGAGGCCGGGCGGGGTGGGGGTAGGATGGGAGGGTGGGACAGGTGCGTTAGGTGGGGGGTTAGGGATGGGAGTGCGAGGTGGGGGGCAGGGAGCCTGAGTTTGAGGGTGAAAACAAAGGGGGGGCGAGGGGTGGAACGTGGCGGAGGGGGGGGTGTCAGGGTGGGTGTCCCCGGAGCTTCGCGCACTTCAGGGCGCCTGTACTCATAGAGCATTTCCTCCAGAGAACTGCGCGACTGAGCCTGAGTGCCACGAGGGTTTTCTCCGCCCCACGCGCGCTCGCGAGCCGAGCAATGCCACGCAGCTGGACGGGCCCGCCCGGGCGCTGCTGCTCCGGCTGGTGCAGATGGCTGGGACGCGGGAGTCCGTGGATTCTGCCAAGCCCCGGGTCTACTGAGCCATCGCCCCCACGCCTCGCCCCTATAGCATGAAAAATAAACTTTTAAAATTGCACCCTGGTGTCTGTCTCTATCGCTGCGGTGGGGAAGGGAGGATAGGGGAGCAGCAGGGAGGGAAAAGCTCGGAGCACGAACTTTCTACTCAGGACTGGCTAATCTGCGCACCCAAAGATGTCCACAATCCATGTCCTCACGCCCAGGAGGGTCAGAACCTATAAGTTTTCTGGAGCTCCCGGATACCCACATAATACTCAGGACAAAGGAAACCCCAAGCTCAGAAGAGGGGAAGAGTCCGAGGCTCAGGGAGGCCCCGAAGAGGGTGGTTTAGTGATTCTCTGGCTAAGACGGAAATACAATCAGGGGAGGGGAGCATTGGTGGACAAGAGAGCGACAGCGAGACTGACAGAGAAGGAAGGGGTGGCTTTAATGTCATTCTTGCCAAAGACTGTGCTTGGGTGGGAGAAGGCACAGAGACTTACCCAGACCTAAATGAACAGAGCAACCTGCTCTCTCTCCAGGCACTCTACCCACAGGGCCCAAACACTGGGAGGACACCCCCTCCCCACCGTGCGCGTCCAGCTGAAAGTCCCTTATAGGCACACATTTAAACCACCACACCCACCCTCAGGCAGGGAAACAAACAAGCCAGGCTGTGGTTGTCCCTGTGGCTGTGGCTGTGGCTCAGGAACAGAAGGCTTCCCCAGCCTGGATTTGATGCCCACCACAGAGGAAGAAGGAGGGGAACGGAAGGGAGAGGAGGAAATGACAACAATTTGCTAGGGGCATTTCCATGACTTTGACCTCAGCCATAGCTACAGACGCAGAGACACATATGTCTAGCAATAAAGCCCACATACAGTAGCTCCCAGACATAGGCACTTTTTTTCCTTCAGCACAGCCAATTTTGGAGCAAAGATGGCACCAGCACTTGGCCTTCTGTCTGCTTTCTCCCTTCTCATTAGCTTTTCTTTTTTTCTTAAAATTGTAGAGTTGTTGATGTGCATGGGTGTTTTTCCGTTGTGTACGTCTGTGCACTGTGTGTACTCACCTCAGTTCCTGAGCTGTCTGGTGCCTAAGAGGTGGGAAAGGACATTGGACTCCCTGGACTGGAGGTACGGATGTCTGTGAACTACCATGTGGTGCTGAGACCTGAGACTCAGCCCGTGTGTCAGGCCCTCAGCAGCCTGTCCTGTCCTGGCCTCAGGCCTGCCAGTGCTTCTGCCTTTTGGGCGGGTCTCCCAGGCCTTCTGTGCTTTGCTCCGAACACAGGCAGCTAAGAGAGGCATGGTTCCTGAGTGGCGGTGGGGGTGTTTAATCCAGCAATAGATGAGCACTACAGAGTGTGGGTTTCCTGTCCGGTGAGCTAGCTCTAAGTTTTGTGGTCATTTGTGCCCGCAGGCTCTTAGATGCCATGCTGTCCCAGAGAACGCTGTCCTGCAGAGGCAGAGGCAGGGTCCCTGAGCTCCGGTGTCTCACCTGAAGTCAGCAGAGGTCTGCCGGTTCTTGATTTTTCCAGCTGTGGCCTCCTTGAGGCCTGTGTGAGAATCCAGCTCTGGGGGAACCTTATGTCTCTGGAACCACCCCCCTCCCCCAGCCAAGACCCTTCCTTCTAGGCCAGGCTTGCCCCTCAAGTCTGAGGTTGTGGCTAAAATCTCAGATCAGGACGGACTGGATGACCCTTTATTCTCCCCTTTCACACATCTTTTTGAGCCTGTGCTTTTCCACCGACGCCCACCCTTGCTGTTCAGACTTTCAAATGGTGCTCTTAAGTCTGTCTGCTGCAGGCCCACCCCAGTAGGGAGTGGAAAGTGGGGCTGACCTGTAGGGTGGGTGGTGACAGTCCTGTTGGGCTGTTCTTGCTCTGAGTTGCCAGGGCCCAGGGATCGCGATACTTCTCTTCGCCACCCCCCCCACCTCGCCCCTCGCCACCCTCCACCCCCGCCCCCGTTTCTGACAATTAGACGCCAGTCAAGTTTGAAGAGGAAATCTGCTTTATTTGTCATTCTTTCTGGCGATGGCCATGGGAAGTGGAGGATGCAGTCTAAAGGTTTCAACAAGTGGGCTCAGCTCTCAGAGAAGGCAGACTCGGGAGGGTTGCTGGCAGGGTCCATGAAACAATCATCTGCAAGAAAAATGGGTCAGTGGCCTGAGCAGCAAACCCGAAGCTCCCTGCAGTGCAGTCCTAAGAGCCTCCTCCTGCTCACTCAGATCACAACAGATGCCCAGGGTGATGCAGTGGCCCAATTCCCTGCATCCGACTGGCAGGGGGTGGGCAGGTTGCTCTCCTTCAGGCAGGGGAGAGTCTCTGTGGTGCGGATGTAGCAGCCCAGCTCCTCATGGCAGCAGATGTTTGGCCCGAAGCAGGTCCCTTCGCCGTTGGGGCCGCAGGAGAGGCACTGCGGGGAAGGACGCCAGTGGGCACAGTGCACGCACAGTTCCTGGGCATGGTCCAGGATAGGGACTGTGGCAGGACTAGGGAGAGCTGGAGCTCGGGCTTTGTATCTGCCTTCAGGGAGGTCGCCAAGTGGGAGCCTATCCCTTCCCAAAGCCATGGGTTCCCTCTCGAGGTTGGGGTAGGGCTGGCAAGAGTGCAGGGTGCTCTCTGTCTCTCTGTCTCTGCCTCTGTCTCTGTCTCTCTCTCTCTCTCTTGAGGGTGGGTGTCTTCTGTGCTCCTTAGGGCTGCTGGAACCGGATCAGATGGGGGAGACTCACCTTGCGAATGTCCAAGTCCAGCGCAGCCCTCTTGCCGCCCAGGGGACAGTTCTGGATGTAGCAGGCAGAGGTCAGAGCCACTAGGCAAAGCAGGCAGCAAGCGAGACTGGGGCTGGCCATGGCGATGGTGCTCTGAGTCCACCACACAGCAGAGGTGATGGTTTCTCCAGCCCAGCCCGACCTTTTTATGTCTGGGCTCTGCCTTGGTGGAGGATTGTCTTAAGAGGGAGACTGCATGACTGGTCTCAGCAGGTCACTGCGGGTCAAATCATCCCACACTGTTAGAGGCAGGCCCTTCATTTGCAGGGTCCAGGCTAGGTCAATGTCACCACCTCAGCTAATGGCCTGGAGCTCCAAGGTAAGCAGCCTGGTAGGGGTGGCCTCAGTTACAACAAGATAGAAAATGGGGAGTGGGTGGGGGGTTTGGGATGGAGGCACAGCCTAGCCTGGAGCTATTTTCACAGATGTCCTGTACCTCAGGGTAGGGAGAGAGGATGTGGGAGTCCTTACTGTCCCTGAAACTTGGATGGGGAAAATTTAGACACCTTCCTTCAACTTTTTAATGCAGTTCAGTTCTTCTTCTGGCTACATGGTAAGACAAAATATCAATAGAGGTTGAAACTAAAACACAACAAAGAAACCAAATAAAAGAAAGAAAGAAAAACCACAATGAAAGGAAAGAAAATGTGATTGTATTTAAAACTCTGTATTGGAACTCTCTATGTAGACCAGGCTGGCCTTGGATTCACAGTGATCCCCCTGCCTCTGGCTCCCACGTTCTGAGATTGAAGTCATTCCCCCATGCCAGGTGCCTAGACTCCTGCTGGAGGAAACATTTGCCTTCACCTGCTGGAGTGTGGCCGACATGTGTCCTCAGCTGCAGAGAGCCACCCGGCCCGAGGTCCTTCCCTTCCCAGTTGGCCACATAAATGGTTGGTCCAGTTTGGCATAACATTGGCCACCTCTGGCTGCGTTTCAGCTTTGAGCTGTGTACGCGCCTACCCTGACCAGAAAGGAAGACTCAACTCCGGGAAGATCTTTATGCAGTTTTAATCAGGATCCTTGAAACATGTTTCCTCTGACCCGAGAGCCCGGGGGACCCCTGCACAGGCTTAAATACCCTTGAGCTAACCAACCCCAGTGAGCCCCGTGGACCCTACAGATAGGCTACTCTAATGCGGAAGCAGACAGGCTGAACAGACTTAACCAAATAAGGGCTTATTTACACCAGAGAGTGTTCATCCGTGGGGAGGTGGAAGGTGGAAGCCATTACCATCTTTAAGGCGTGGCACTTCGTGGCTCTCTACAGAGCTGTAGGTCTGCTGAAGTCCGCAAGGGAAGGATGTTGCAAGCAGCTCAGTAGCCGGCTGCTTGCCCCGTGTGAGAGACCTTGTTTTTTGTGTTTTTCATTCAGTTTAAGAGGAAAAACATCATGGCAGGGAGGCATGGAAGACTCAACTCTTCTTCTTCATGGCTGACAAAATAAAAGCAGATCCCCAGGAGGAACAAAAGTGTCACTGCTCCCTTGGAGGGCATGCCTCAGTGACTTCTGGATGTTGCTTATTTGCTGGCTTTTGAGTAATAGCAGCAGAATAGAGCATAGCGGGTGATGATGAGATGACCTTTGGTAAGTCGCCTCTGACTCTGAAAGGTACTGGTGATGTTCAATCCCTTTTAATATCTTTTGTTTGTACCTCAGCTCCTGGTGTGTCGGTTTGAAGGTTTTTCTACGGCCTGTAATCCATTCACTGTGGTTTCTCAGAGTGTTTGAATTTCCTGGACAGTATAAATTTCCAAAGATTTCATTAAATCAGTCAGTTTCTTGTTCTCTTCATTCATATATGTTTCTAGAGATTTAATATTCTCATCCTTAGAGATTATCGGGATGGTTTGTAGATTGCATTCCAGAAGCATTGTTCTATCGAATCCCAGCTTGACACTAATCCCAGACACGGAACAAATATTTTCTATTATCAGTTCATTATTATGTCCCACTTTTTAAAATTCTGGTGGTCAAATCATTAGTTCTGTTTGTCAAATCATGATTGTCATTTTCAATGGTATAAATCCTTTTTACTAAGCTCTTATTAGCAGTCTGTATGATTTCTATAAGTTCCTCACTCTTAGCTCTAATTTTGACAAGTATATCTTTCTTACCATTATTACAAACCATTTGTTTAAAGATACCACATGGATTATCAAGCTAATAGCAATTATGGCTATTAGCTTGATAGTAGTATAGTAGTATATATGTTCCAGTTAGTCGTAAACCTCTTCTAAAAATCCCATCTATACGAGAAATGAAAAGATTTTTTAAAATCCTGTATATTAATATTATCCACTAATTAATTTTATGTATTCATTTACTTATTTGTTTAAACTGCAAAATGTGCAGTATTTACCTTAAGTAAGATCCAGGAAGATTGAGGTCTGGGTGCTTGCTGGTTGGCGGGTTGAACTTGAGTTGCAGTAACTACGTTTGGCCAGCAGGGGACAGAGGTGGACCACTAAAGAGACTCCAGTGGCAAAGAAACTCCAGTCTGACTTGTCTCTATGTATTACAATCTGTAATTTCTAAGCAACACTCACCAAACCCAATCTGAATAAAATTTTGTTAGAGAAAAGAGAAGAGACACAACCTGCAGAAACAACAGGTGCTGCTATGCTAGGGGAACTGGGCAGCTGTTTTAGCGTCTAGAAGCCCCCTCAGCTAGGTCGCAGTGGTGGGAAAGAAACGCTGCTGCAAACCATCCAGCTTCTTGGACCAGCCTGCACTCACCGGGAGAGGTGAGTGCGCACCCTTCTCCTGCCCACCTTACCCCCCTCCTTGGATCTACTCACTCCGAATCCTCCATCCTACTCACTCTGAATCCTTCAGAGACCTGGGGGCAAACCAAACTATCCAGCATTTACCACCGTTGGAGTCTTGGCCCCACCTGCACCCACTCGGATACAGCCTTGGACCCGTACCCACCAGGAGAGGGGGAGACCCCACCTACATGGAAGAAGACATGGGAAGACAACAGTATAAGAATACAGTCAACACAGAAACCACCAGAGTCCAGGGATTCTACACCAGCAAGACCTGAACATCCCAACACAGGTGAAGCAAAAAAGCATGACCTTAAACACAAGTTAATGAGGAAGATAGAGGTCCTCAAAGAAAGATTGAGAAGATCCCTTAAAGAAATGGAAGAAAAAAAAATGTAAGAAATAAACAATCTTTTAAAGAAAGCAAGGAAAGCCAAGAATAAACGATCAAACAGGTCAGGGAAACAATTTCAACAGCTCAAGACTGGAAAACTGAAGTAGAGACAATAAAGAAAACACAGACTGAGGGAATTCTGGAAATAGAAAAGCTGGGCAAATGGTCAGGTACTGCAGATGCAAGCATAACCAACAGAATACAAAAGATGGAAGAGAGACTCTCAGGTGTTGAGGATACACTGGAAGAAATAGATTCATTGACCAAAGAAAATCTTAAATCCAACAAATTCCTAACACAAACTATCCATGAAATGTGGGACATTGTGAAAATACCAAACCCAAGAATAATAGGTGTAAAGGAAGGCGAAGAAACTCAGCTCAAAGATGCACAAAACATATTTAACAAAATCATAGAAGAAAACATCCCGGACCTAAAGAAAGACATGCCAATGAAAGTACAAGAAGCTTACAGAACACCAAACAGACTGGACCACAAAAGAGTTCCCTTGCCACATAATAATCAAAACACCAAACATACAGAATAAAGAAAGAACATCAAGAGTAGCAAAGGAAAAAGGCAGAAATATCAGAATTACACCTGACTTCTCCATGGAAAATTTGAAAGCCAGAAGGTTCTGGATAGGTGTTCTATAAACACCAAGAGACCATGGATGCCAGTCCAGACTACTATATCCAGCAAATCTTTCAATCACTATAGATGGAGAAAAAAGATACTCCATGACAAAACCAGATTTAAACAATACATATCCACAAATCTAGCCCTACAGAAAGTACTAGAAGGAAAACTCCAACCCAAGGAAGTTAACTACCCTCACAAAAATGTAGGCAATAGAAAATCCCACTTTACCACAAGCCAAAAAAGAGGGGGAAATCCACACACAACACCACCACCACCACCAATTGCAAAACACACAATAATTAACAATCAATGGTCGTTAATATGCCACAATATGAAAGGTCTTAACTCACCTATAAAAAGACACAGGATAACAGAATGGATATGAAGACAGAATCCATCCTCCTCCAGCATACAAGAAGCACACCTCAACTTCAAAGACAGAATTTACTTCAGAGTAAAGGGTTGGGAAAAGATTTTCCAATCAAATTGACCTAAGAAATAAGCTGGTGTAGCTATCGTACTTTGTAACGAATTAGACTTCAAACTAAAATTAATCAAAAGAGACAAAGAAGGGCATTTCATATTTCTCTCAGGAAAAATCTATCAAGATGAAGTCTCAATTCTGAACATCTATGCCCCAAATACAAAGGCACCCACATTTGTAAAAGAAACATTACTAAAACTCATATCACACATAAAACCCCACACACTTATAGTGAGAGACTTCAACACCCCACTCTCACCACTGGACAGGACCACCAGACAGACACTTAACACAAAAATAAAGGAACTAACAGAAGTTATGACCCAATTGGGTTTAACAAACATTTATAGAAATTACATCCAAACATAAAAGAGTATACCTTCTTCTCTGTGCCACATGGAAACTTCTCTAAAATCGCCCACCTACTTGACAACAAAGCAAACTTCAAAAGACACAAAAAAAATTGGAATAAGCCCCTGTAACTCATCAAATCACCACGGTTCAAAGATGGAATTCATCAACATCACAAATGGCAGAAAGCCTTCAGACTACTGGGAATCGAACAATGCTCAGTTGCATCTCTCCTGGGTCAAGGAAGAAACAAAGGAATAAAAAACTTCCTAGAATTCAATGAAGACACAACATACCCAAACTTATGGAACACTTTGAAAGCAGTGCTATGAGGAAAGTTCATAGCACTAAGTATCCACATGAATAAACTGGAGAGTAGTCATGCTAGAGAATTAACAGTACAACTGAAAGCTCTAAACCAAAAGAAGCAAACTCACCCAGGAGAAGTAGATGCCAGAAAGTAAACAAATTGAAGACTCAGATGAATAAAGTAGAAACAAAGAAAACAATGCAAAGAATCAATGAAACAAAGAGCTTGTTCTTCCAGAAAATCAACAAGATAGACAAACCTTTAACCAAACTAACAAAAAGAAAAAACAAACAACAACAATAAAAAAACAAACAAAAAAGAAAACAGAGAGAAAACATGCAAATTAATGAAATCAGAAATGAAATCAGACATACCAAGGGACACTGAGGAAATCCAGAGAATCATCAGGTCACACTTGGAAAACCTGTACTCCACAAAACTAGAAAATTTGAAGGAAATGGACAATTTTCTGGATAGATATCACTTGCCAAAATTAAACCTAGAACAGATAAGCAATTTAAATAGACCTATAACCCCAAATGAAATAGAAGCAGCCACCAAAAATCTCCCAACCAAAGAAAGCCCACATGGTTTCAGTACAGAATGCTTCCAGAAATTCAACAAAGAGCTAATACCAATACTTATCAAATTGTTCCACACAATAGAAGCAGAAGGGTCATTGCCAAACTCTTTTTATGAGGCTACAACTAACCTGGTACCCAAGCCACACAAAGACACAACTAAGAAAGAGAAAAACAAACTAATCTCTCTCATGAACATCGATGCAAAAATACCCGATAAAACACTGGCAATCCAAGATCACATCAGAAAAGTCATTCACCATGATCAAGTAGGCTTCATCTGAGAGAGGCAGAGATGGTTCAACATATGAAATTCTGTCAGTGTAATCCACCATATAAACAAATTGTAAAAGAAAAACCTCATAATCACCTCACTAGATGCTGAAAAAGCCTTTGATAAAATCCAACACCCCTTCATGATAAAGGTCTCAGAGAGGTCAGGGATAACAGGAACACACCTAAATGTAATAAAGGCAATATACAGCAAGCCAACAGCCAATATCAAACTAAATGGAGAGAAACTCAATGTGATTCCTCTAAAATCAGGAACAAGACAAGGTTGTCCACTCTCTCCATATCTCTTTAATATTGTTCTTGAAATTCTAGCTAGAGTAATAAGACTACAAAAGGAGATCAAGGGGATACAAATTGGAAAGGAAGAAGTCAAACTTTCTCTATTTGCAGATGATATGATAGTTTATATAAGTGACCTGAAAAATTCGACCAGGCAACTCCTACAGCTGATAAACAACTTCAGCAAAGTGGCAAGATACAAGATTAACTCAAAAAACTTAGTAGCCTGTATATAGTAGCCGTATTATATACAGACGATAAATGGGCTGAGAAAGAAATCAGAGAAACATCACCCTTCACAACAGGCACAGACAACAGAAAATATCTTGGGGTAATTCTAACCAAACAAGTGAAAGAACCTGTATGACAAGAACTCGAAGTCTTTTAAAAAAGGGATTAAAGAAGATACCAGAAAATGGAAAGATCTCTCATAGGGTCAACATAGTAAAAATGGCAATCTTGCCAAAAGCAATTCACAGATTCAATGCAATCCCAATCAAAATCCCAGCACAATTCTTCACAGACCTGGAAAGAACAATACTCACCTTTATATGGAAAAACAAAAACACAGGATAGCAATAAATAAATAAATAAATACAACAAAAACAAAACAAAAAGCCCTGTACAATAAAGGAACTTCCAGAGGCATCACCATCCTTGACTTCATGCTCTACTGTAGAGCTATAGTACTGAAAACAGCTTGATATTGGCACAAAAAAACAGACAAAAAGACCAATGGAATAGAATTGAGGACCCTGATATTAATCCACACACTGGTGAACACCTAATTTTTGACAAAGAAGCTAAAATTATACAATGGTAAAAAGAAAGCATCTTCAATAAATGGTGCTGGCATAACTGGATGCTAGTAGAAGACTGCAGATAGATCCATATCTATCGCTGTGCACAAAACTTAAGTCCAAATGGATCAAAGACCTCAACATAAATCCAACCACACTGAACCTCTTAGAAGAGAAAGTGGAAGGTACCCTTGAACAAATTGGTATAGGAGACCTCTTCCTGAACATAACTTCAGTAGCACAGACACTAGATCAACAATTAATAAATGGGACCTCATCAAACTGAAAATCTTCTGTAAGGCAAAGGACACAGTCGACAAGACAAAATGGCAGCCCACAGACTGGGAAAAGATCTTCACCAATCCTACGTCGGACAGAGGGCTGATCTCCAAAATATACAAAGAACTCAAGAAGCTATTTACCAAAAACACCAAATAATTCAATTAAAAAGTAGGGTACAGAACTAAATAAAGAATTCTCAATAGAGGAATCTAAAATGGCTGAAAGGCACTTAAGAAAGTGCTCAACATCCTTAGCCATCAGGGAAATGCAAATCAAAATAACTCTGAGATACCATCTTACTCCTGTCAGAATGGCTAAACTCAAAAACATCAAAGACAGTTTATGCTGGATGTAGAGAAAGGGGAACACTTACTTCTCCATTGCTGGTGGGAGTGCAAACTTGTACAGCCACTTTGGAGATCAGTATGGCAGTTTCTCAGGAAAATGGGAATCAGTCTACCACAAGATCCAGCAATTCCACTCTTAGGCATATACCCAAAAGATACACATCCATGCAACAAAGACATCTGTTCATATATGTTCACAGAAGCATTATTTGTAACACCCAGAACCTGGAAGCACCAGGTTCCAGAACCAGAACCTAGAGGACCCTCAACCAAAGAATAAATAAAGAAAATGTGGTACATTTACACAATGGAGTACTACTCAGTGGGGGGGGGGGGAGGCAATGAAATCTTGAAATTCGAAGGCAAATGGATGGAACTAGAAGAAACAAACCATCCAAGTGAGGTAACCCAGACACAGAAAGACAAACATGGTATGTACTCACTCATAAGAGGATATTAGACACAGAGCAAAGGATCACTAGACTACAATTCACAACCCCAGAGAAGCTAGGAAACAAGGAGGACTCTAAGAGGAACATATATGTCTCCCCCACCTCCCCCCAGAGAAGGGGAAAAGGAAAAGATCTCTTGAGCAAATTGGGGAGCAGGGAGGGAGGTGAGAGAAAGAGCAGGGTAGAAAAGGAGGGGGAGGAGACCATGAGGGACCAGGAAGATCAAGTCTAGGGAAGAACACAGAAAGAGAGCAAGAAAAGAGGTTCCTTAATAGAGGGAGCCATTACAGGTTAAAGAGAAATCTGGCACTAGGGAAATTTCCAGGTATCCACAAGAATGACCCCAACTAATAATCTAGGCAAAAATGAAGAGGCTACCTTATATGCCATTCCCCTATAATGAGATTAATGACTACCTTAAATGCCATCCTAGAACCTTCACCCAGTAACTGATGGAAGCAGAATCAGACACCCACAGCTAAAAACTGAGCTGAACTCTTGGAATCCAGTTGTAGAGAGGGAGGAGTATGAGCATAGGGGTCAAGACCAGGCTGGAGAAACCCACAGAAACAGCTGACCTGAACAAGGGGGAGTTCATGGATCCCAGTCTGACAGCTGGGGAACCAGCATGGGGCCAAAACAGACACCAGAACCTGGGTGTCAGCTGGGAGTTCTGGCCAGTCTATGGGGCCTCTGGCAGTGGAACTAGGATTTATCCCTAGTGCAGGAATGGACTTTGGGAGCCCATTCCCTATGGAGGGACACTGTCTTGGCCTAGATACATTGGGGAGGGCCTAGATCCTGTCAAAATGATGTGTCAGACTTTGATGATCCCATGTGGGAAGCCTCAACCTCCCTGGTGAGTGGACAGGGTGGGATGGGGGTTTGGAGGAGACATGGGGGTATTGAAGAAAGAGGAAACTGGCATTGGTATATAAAATAAGATTGTTTATCATTTAAATAGAAATGTATATAAAAAAAGAAAACTTGCTCCAACTCAGGGAAATTGTGGCTACTTCCCACAATGTTGCATACAAATCTACAACACACAACTCCCACTCAACCTCTAGCAAATCCCCATGTGGGCTCAGGAAAAGCATCTGCACTTGGGGGGTGGACAGTGCAAAACAGTGGTATCACAGGGTCTTGAGGTAATAGATCCCTAATTTTCTGAGAAATTGCCATACTGATTTCCACAGTGGTTGGCCTGGAACTTACTCTTTAGACCAGGCTGGCCTCAAACTCACAGTGATCTGTCTCCCAAGTGCTGGGATTAAAAGCATATACCTGTTAGGAGTTGTTTTATCCCTGCTGGCCTGGTCCCACTGCTGCACCAGCCCCAAATAATACACAGAGACTCTGTATTAAATATAATTCTGTTGGCCAGTTACTAGTTTCTTATTGGCTGCTCTGTCCTAAATATTAACCCATTACTATTAATCTAAGTATTTCTACGTGATCTTCTCTTACCAGAGAGAGGGGCTGGTGTTCTGCTCTCTCCGTCTTCCATCTTGGATCTCCTCCCAACTACTTCCTCTCTCCTCTTTGTCTCTCATATCTTGCTTTCCTATTGGCCAACAGTGCTTTATTTATTAACCAATACGAGAAACATATTTACAGAATGACATCTCCCATAATACACCACCATGCTAGGTATCTAAATTCCTGTTTAAGAAAATGTTTGCCATCAGCTGCTGAATTATGGGCAACAATCCAGCCAGGTGCAGGAAGCCACCGGGCTGTGGCCCTTCTCAAGTGGCCACATATAGTGGTTGGTCCATTCTGTTACAAATGTTGGACACCTCTAACTACATTTCAACTTCAGTCTGTTGGTCAGCTGAATTCTGCAGGGTGGTTCTGCTCATCCATCCCTTCTCTTCCATGGAGGTGACTTCCAGGCCTGTGTTTTACACTCTGACTCAGGTTCCTTCCTTAGGAAGTGACCCGCAGCATCCAGGAGGAAATGGCAACCAAAGCCCCAGATACTAGCCCACCACATGCAGTCTCTGCCCTAAGGGAGAATGGGAAAGCCCCTAGGGTCTCTGTCTTAATGGTTAACCTCCCCCACAAGGGACTGAAGCCAAGGAGGCAAAGCTCCTTCCAGAGCTCATTCAACCAAGTCACAGATCCTGAGTCACTGTGTGAGCTATCAGCAGCTGAGGTGGTGTCAGGCTGACCTGCATTACAATCAGCTCATTTCTTATCCAGATTAGTTTATTGCCATTCTTGGCATAGAAGGCCAAGAGCTTGACCCCTAAAGTGGCCCCAGAGAGGCCTCCCACTTACCATGTGGGCACAGTGATCTCATCTAAGGTAATGCATGCGATACATTAGCATATAGTAATGCTCACATAATGCTCTCTAAGGCCAGCATGCCTTCGTGTGCTCTCCAACTTCTCTGTGCTTGGGACACCAGTAAACAGCAGGCACAACCCTGTCCTGGGCTGGGGCTGCAGCCCAGAGGGAGAAACTTGTCTAGATTTGTGCAAGGTCGTGTCCATGAAGCCTTGGGTACCCTGTCAGCACCAGGAGAAAAATCTCTGTCTCCATGGGGTTCATATGTCACTGAAGGAGGCAAAAAGTGAACTAAGAAGCCTGCAACATTGTGTCCTTAGGAAGGTGAATTGGGAGACTGACAGGGAAAATCCTACTCATAACATATTGGCGCCTTCAATGTGGCTAATAAGAAATTCCACCTAAAACTTATCAAAAGCTTAAAAAATGGATTTAGAAACAAAAGAACAAAGACAAGCAAGGCTTCTTGGTAGCAGCATTTTTCTCAGTTGGGCTCATTTTGCTAGAGACAAGCAAAGATTTGCGCAGCTCCTTTTATGGAGGTTTCCTGACTCAGCATAAGCAGCAAAAAGCCCACAAGGCTTTTAAAGAGCTCTGCTAAAAACTGAATGGTGTGTGCTAGAGCTGGCAATGGCAGTGACCACATCTCTAAGCCGGCAGCATGCTGCTGGATGGCAGTGTAGACCAAGGCGGTGAGCACAGCTCTCAGTGCTGGTGGTAAAATACCCGCCGCCATCTTGGATAGCCTGGGGCTAACACAGCTGTGACTTTCATTTTAGCAATGTTGTTGTTTACCAGATGAAAGACTGGTGGCCAGAAAATGATAAAGATTTACGGTAAAGACAGATTCAGATTAAGGAAAACCTCTAAAGGTTTACAGTGTGTTTTAAAATATAGGCTTGGGAGAGAAAAAGAAACAGGATAAAAATGGTTTAAAAAAGAATAATAAAAAGAAAGAGAGTAGCTGGGAGTGGTGGCACACACCTTTAATTCCAGCACTCGGGAGACAGAGACAAGCAGATCTCTGTGATTTCAAAGTAAACCTGGTATACAGAGTTAATTCCAGGACAGATAAAAGTTACACAGAGAAACGCTGTCTCAAAAAAATAAAAAACTAAAAATAGAAGAGATAGAGTAATAAAAAAGCCACATAAAGATGGAAAGCACAGAGAATATCTGGATACCGTACGGTATTATATTGTCTTTGTATGGTTTGAATGCTGAGGAAATAACAACTGTTAAAGGAAATGCTGCTGGATTAATTCAATTTATATATTTTAAAAATGCTTTGACTTCAAAATTTAAGTCCAAAAACAGGTTACTGGGGAAAAGGATTTCTATTTTTGTTTCCACAGGAAATAAAAAGCTGTGGATTCCTTCCAGACTAACATGGTTTGACCAAGCAAGACTCCTTGAAGCCAGGATTTCTGCGTCTTCTGAGGATCCCCATGACAGCATCCCCTACCAGCAGGAAGTAGTTTGGAAAGAACAACACCCAAATTCCAAAATATTGTTTATAAATGTTTGTTTTCATTTAAATGGGCTTGGTTATAAATGGTTAATGATCACAACGAATCTCTTTTTAAAGGTAAAAGGGGGATTATGGTATAGATATGCATACTTTGTTTTGAAATGGATTTTCATTTATTGATACAATTTAAAGTCAATTTTGTGATATGTATATTTCTCCTCTTGTTTAGTTATTGTGTTTATATAGCTCATTTAGAAATGTAATGTATAATTTATTACAGATTATAGATAATTACTTATGATAGTCAAAACTTAAAATTAAGTTAGTTAGGCTTTCAAGATACACAGAGATGTAGTTGAGATGGATAGGCATTCTTCAAACCTTTCAAAGACCTACAGAATATGGCATTTAAAATGGCTTAGAGTTTTTCTTAGCAATGAGGCACAACTGTTCCTAGCAACACCACCTGCATTACAAAGTAAGATGGACATCATAGAAACTTGTTATGGAATTTACTTCCACTATAGCAAGACTAGCCATTTGGGCAAGAAACTACTCTTGTCTGGACTGTTCAACTTTATGCTGTATAAACCGGACATGCAGGACCCATAGGAAAATGACTGCTGATACAAGATGGACATTTGCTACATGGTTCCTGCTTCATGGAATGTCTTCCAGACATTCTGCAGGACACAGAGAAAAGTGACTGACAAACTGCCAATAGGTAGACAGTTTAAAGTTTCCTGCGTTGCTGAGGAGTCTGCCAGACACACTATGGCCTATGGACTGAAGATGGGAGATTACAGAAGAACTTCAGGTGCCTGACCAGGCAGTGAGTTATATCTGTCATTTTAGAGTTTATATATTATCCTTCTGTGGTCTTTGATGAAGTTGAAGACAGATAGTTATGGTTATAGTTTTCCTAGTTAGGATTAAAGATAAGTTACATATAGGAGTTTAGACTCAACAAAGATAGGCTAGATGATGGAATATTTTCTTTAAATCTTACTAAACGTTAATGGACTAAATATTGTTAACTGTGGTTCTTATTTGATAACTGTTTTGTTATATATTTTACTATGTTAAAATTAAAACCCTTTTATTTTAGACAGAAAAGAGGAGATGATGGGAGATGTCATTCTGTAAATGTGTTTCTCTTATTGGTTAATGAATAAATAACTGTTGGCCAATAAGAAAGCAAGATAGGCGACTAGGAGACAAGGAGGAGAGAGGAAGTAGTAGGGAGGGGTCAAGATGAAGAAACTTGAGAGACCAGGGATCTGGGCCCTCTCTTTGGTAAGATAAGACCACGTGTAAATACTTAGTTTGATAGAAATGGGTTAATATTTAAGACCGAGCTAGCAGATAAGAAACTAGTAGCTGGCTAACATCATTATGTCAAATACAGTGTCTCTGTGTGTTATTTGGGGCTGGCGCAGAGGTGGGACCAGACTGGCAGGAAAAAACCTACTCATAACATTTTAACATAGAGGCCCAGCAGAAGGCCAGTAGGTCCTTGAGGTCATGCCCTTGAAGGAGGTAGTGAGACCTGGCTCCCTTCTGGCTCTCTCTCTCTCTCTCTCTCTCTCTCTCTCTCTCTCTCTCTCTCTCTCTCTCTCTCCCTCCCTCCCTCCCTCCCTCCCTCCCTCTCTCTCTCTCTCTCTCTCTCTCTCTCTCTCTCTCTCTCTCTTTTAGTTTCTCAGCAATGAATTGAAGGTGTTCATTCTTCCATGTGCTCCTACCATGAGGTGTGCTTCTCCATAGATGTGTAAGCAACAGGGCCAAAGGATCATGGACTGGGACCTCTGAAACTGTGAGCCCAAATAAACCCTTTCTTCCAGGCATTAAGTTAAAAACAGTCAGAGGTGTTGCTATAAGAATTAAAAGCCACCCTGGAAAACAAAAGTAAACATAACATCAGTGCTTGCTGGGAGGGTTGGAGTAGGCACCAGCATGCTGGGTGCCAAGACAAGGTCTGTGCTGGGATCCCCTGAGCAGGGCTGATGAAGCCAGCAGTGAATGTGTACTGTTTGACAGGGCCTTAGATGCATGAGGATTCAGCGCCCCCACTTGGGGGATGCTGAGGTAAATAGGGATTTGGAAAAGCCTTCCTCTGGTCTGGTGAAATATTGACAGTGTGTGCACCAGTGCTTTCAAAGGGTCAACACACACACACACACACACACACACACACACACACACACACACACACACACACACACACGCTGAAGGACAGCAACTGACTAGAAGACACATGTTGCTGGAGGGCCTACAAGTGAATGGGGATCTGTACTCTCAGTGTGTTTACTATTCCTGGAACTCAAAGAGATTTGTTAAGCCAAACCACTTGTGCAGGTCTCCCAGACAGTGAACGTGATGGGTACTCCGGTGACATTGTATCAAGATGGGGGCCTGCCACAGAAACTACTCCTGGAAAGTTACCAGGAGAAACAGATTATCCTTTTTTGCTTTCTGGATTTTGGATACATTAGGCTCTAGTCAGTAATGTTCAGGATTGAGCAAAGCAGATAACTAACTTACAGCTCAGTTAAGTGAAACTTGCTTCTGCCTAGTGAGCTAAGATCCCAAATTGGGATGTTCTACAGGTCCTGAGGTCAGGGACAACTGTGGAAGACTGAGTTCATCCTGAGTGACCTGACCGGGTGACTCAGCATGGTTAGCCCTGGACAGAGTCAAGGTGCCCTACCCAGTCCCCAAGCCCCCTCCTATCTCAGCAGTTAAGTGTATCTGCATGCCTGGGTTTACCCAGGTGGTATGGGGCCAGGCAGACTCCTAGCCCAGCCTCCTTGCTATGGGGCCCTATCAGGGTCTGACCTCCACTAGGGTGCGGCCAAGGAAAGGACCAGACCGAGAATGAACAGAAGGAGTTAAGAGTGGCTGGTGGCTAGGCTGCCTTGATTTGAGTCCTAGGGCTGGTATACGGGCAGCTTCAGGATGAGGCTGAGACCCCTCATCCAACCCTCTGTCCAGGTGTAGAATTGTAACACCTCTTTCCCAACCTGCTTCTAGACGAATCACTCTCCTGTTCCTCAAGGAGAGGAATTATATCTGCCTCCTGGACCTTCTGTTCTCTCTGTCTGTCCTTCTGGGAGTCACTTACCCAACTACGGAACCACTGAGGGCACTTCTAGAGGTCACAGTAAATGCTTGTCTCCTCTCTGCAGCCTTAGAAGCCAAGTGGCTTTATACAAACAGAACAAGAGTCCTGCCTTTCACATGCAGCCTGTGGCTTGTGTGCACCATCCTCCCCCAACACAATGAAGAAATGATGAAATGTAATGAATCAGATTTTAGGCTGGACAGATGACCCAGGGATTAAGAACACAGGCTGCTCTTTGAGAGGTCCTGAGTTCAATTCCCAGCAACCACATGGTGTCTCACAACCATCAATAATGAGATCTGGTGCCTCTTCTTCTGACATGTATGCAAACATGCTGGCAGGACACTGTATGCATAATAAACAAAGGAGAAGGAGGAGGAGTAGGAGGAGGAGGAGGAGGAAGAGAAGGAGAAAGAGGAGAAGAAGAAGAAGAAGAAGAAGAAGAAGAAGAAGAAGAAGAAGAAGAAGAAGAAGGAAGAAAAATCTTCAAAACCCAGCCCCAGAAAAATGAAAGCAACAACAAAATAAGAAACAACAAATCAGACTTGAAGTCTCTGTCTGTGAGTCCCATATGTGGTGATGGGGGTCGTGTGTGTTCTGTTGCTGGGTGTGAGGCCCACAGAAAGAGCTTGTTTGTGTGTTTATTTACTTGCTGTGATGGCATGGAGTCCAGGGTTTTACACTTGTGGGGCAGAGCTCCACCCAGGCTCCACCCAAGCCATCCCATTTTATCCCAGCAGACAATGAATCAGGTGAGCCTGTGTGGCAGTGGAGGAGGGGATAGGCTTTCTCCCTGGCTGCTGCGAACACAGGCAGCTAAGAGAGGCATGGTTCCTGAGTGGCGGTGGGGGTGTTTAATCCAGCAATAGATGAGCACTACAGAGTGTGGGTTTCCTGTCCGGTGAGCTAGCTCTAAGTTTTGTGGTCATTTGTGCCCGCAGGCTCTTAGATGCCATGCTGTCCCAGAGAACGCTGTCCTGCAGAGGCAGAGGCAGGGTCCCTGAGCTCCGGTGTCTCACCTGAAGTCAGCAGAGGTCTGCCGGTTCTTGATTTTTCCAGCTGTGGCCTCCTTGAGGCCTGTGTGAGAATCCAGCTCTGGGGGAACCTTATGTCTCTGGAACCACCCCCCTCCCCCCAGCCAAGACCCTTCCTTCTAGGCCAGGCTTGCCCCTCAAGTCTGAGGTTGTGGCTAAAATCTCAGATCAGGACGGACTGGATGACCCTTTATTCTCCCCTTTCACACATCTTTTTGAGCCTGTGCTTTTCCACCGACGCCCACCCTTGCTGTTCAGACTTTCAAATGGTGCTCTTAAGTCTGTCTGCTGCAGGCCCACCCCAGTAGGGAGTGGAAAGTGGGGCTGACCTGTAGGGTGGGTGGTGACAGTCCTGTTGGGCTGTTCTTGCTCTGAGTTGCCAGGGCCCAGGGATCGCGATGCCTTTCCTCCTCCCACCCCCCACCCCCCACCCCGCCCCGGTTTCTGACAATTAGACACCAATCACGTTTGAAGAGGAAATCTGCTTTATTTGTCATTCTTTCTGGCGATGGCCATGGGAAGTGAAGGATGCAGTCTAAAGGTTTCAACAAGTGGGCTCAGCTCTCAGAGAAGGCAGACTCGGGAGGATTGCAGGCAGGATCCATGAAACAATCATCTGCAAGAAAAATGGGTCAGTGGCCTGAGCAGCAAACCCGAAGGCTCCCTGCGGTGCGGTCCTACAAGACCCCTCTTGCTTACTCAGTGTACAGCAGATGTCCCGGGTGGCACAGCGGCCCCAGGTCCCGCACTGCTTTCCACCGGACTGGCAGGGGGTGGGCAGATGTTTCTCTTCCTGGCAGTGCAGAGTCTCCGGGGTGCCGATGAAGCAGCCCAGCCCATTGATGCAGCAGATGTTTGGCCCGAAGCAGCTCCCTTTGCCACCAGGTCCACAGGAGAGGCACTGCGGGGAAGGACGCCAGTGGGCACAGTGCACGCACGGTTCCCGGGCATGGTCCAGGATAGGGACTGTGGCAGGACTAGGGAGAGCTGGAGCTCGGGCTTTGTCTCTGCCTTCAGGGCGTCAAGGGGGAGCCTATCCCTTCCCAAAGCCATGGGTTCCCTCTCGAGGTTGAGGTAGGGCT
Organism: Cricetiscus sungorus; assembly: GCA_030556225.1. NCBI lineage: Eukaryota > Metazoa > Chordata > Mammalia > Rodentia > Cricetidae > Cricetiscus > Cricetiscus sungorus. The sequence continues at coordinate 65,919,193 of JANBXA010000372.1, read as the reverse complement.
GGCAAGAGTGCAGGGTGCTCTCTGTCTCTCTGTCTCTGTCTCTGTCTCTGTCTCTCTCTCTCTCTCTCTCTCTCTCTCTCTCGAGGGTGGGTGTCTTTTGTGCTCCTTAGGGCTGCTGGAACCGGATCAGATGGGGGAGACTCACCTTGCGAATGTCCAAGTCCAGCGCAGCCCTCTTGCCGCCCAGGGGACAGTTCTGGATGTAGCAGGCAGAGGTCAGAGCCACTAGGCAAAGCAGGCAGCAAGCGAGACTGGGGCTGGCCATGGCGATGGTGCTCTGAGTCCACCACACAGCAGAGGTGATGGTTTCTCCAGCCCAGCCCAACCTTTTTATGTCTGGGCTCTGCCTTGGTGGAGGATTGTCTTAAGAGGGAGACTGCATGACTGGTCTCAGCAGGTCGCTGCGGGTCAAATCATCCCACACTGTTAGAGGCAGGCCCTTCATTTGCAGGGTCTAGGCTAGGTCAATGTCACCACCTCAGCTAATGGCCTGGAGCTCCAAAGGTAAGCAGCCTGGTAGGGGTGGCCTCAGTTACAACAAGATAGAAAATGGGGGATGGGTGGGGGGTTTGGGATGGAGGCACAGCCTAGCCTGGAGCTATTTTCACAGATGTCCTGTACCTCAGGGTAGGGAGAGAGGATGTGGGAGTCCTTACTGTCCCTGAAACTTGGATGGGGAAAATTTAGACACCTTCCTTCAACTTTTTAATGCAGTTCAGTTCTTCTTCTGGCTACATGGTAAGACAAAATATCAATAGAGGTTGAAACTAAAACACAACAAAGAAACCAAATAAAAGAAAGAAAGAAAAGCCACAATGAAAGGAAAGAAAATGTGATTGTATTTAAAACTCTGTATTGGAACTCTCTATGTAGACCAGGCTGGCCTTGGATTCACAGTGATCCCCCTGCCTCTGGCTCCCACGTTCTGAGATTGAAGTCATTCCCCCATGCCAGGTGCCTAGACTCCTGCTGGAGGAAACATTTGCCTTCACCTGCTGGAGTGTGGCCGACATGTGTCCTCAGCTGCAGAGAGCCACCCGGCCCGAGGTCCTTCCCTTCCCAGTTGGCCACATAAATGGTTGGTCCAGTTTGGCATAACACTGGCCACCTCTGACTGTGTTTCAGCTTTGAGCTGTAGGTCTGTGACGTCTGCAAGGGGAGGATGCTGCAGGCAGCTCAGTAGTCGGCTGCTTGCCCCGTGTGAAAGACCTTGGGTCTAGTCTGCAGCACAATAGCAGAAATGCAGTTTGGGAAGTTTTGCATTACACTTTTAATTTTCATTTTTATTTGTGTGTATGTTTGTGTGTGCAGGTGTTCTTGGAGGCCGCAAGAGGGCGTTGGGTCCCCAGGAGCTGTACTTAGAGGGGGTTGTGGGTCCATTTCTATGAATTGTGTTTTGGGAACACAATTCAGTCCCCTGCAAGAGCAGTGCTCACTATAACCACTGAGCTTCCCTGGAGCCCCTGTTTTTTTTGTGTTTTCATCCAGTTTAAGAGGAAAACCATCATGGCAGGGAGGCATGGAAGACTCAACTCCTCTTCTTCATGGCTGACAAATAAAGCATAGATCCCCAGGAGGGAGAAAAGTGTCACTGCTTCCTTGGAGGGCATGCCTCAGTGACCCGATGGTCATCTGCTAGGTCCCAGTCCTAACTATCTTACCATCCTGCGGCTGAGGATTTGCTCAGTGTTGAGAGCTGCTCTTGCAGAGGCCCCAGGTTTGAGTCCTGGCACCCACATGGTTGCGGCTCACAACCATCTGTTAACTGTAACTCTGGTGGAGCCGATGCCTCATCAGAACTACATGCTCACACATAGAGCATTGCATGCATGCAGGCAGAACATGCGTTCACTTAAAACAAAGCAAAGCAATAGAAAATATGTACAAAAAAATAGTCTTTTACATATCAGTCCCAGTTCTCTCTCCCTCCTGTCTTCTCATGCTCCCCACTGAACCCATCCCACCTCCCATCCACTCTCCAGGAATGGTGAGGCCTTCCATGGGGAATCATCAAAATCTGTCACAACATTTGTGGCAGGGTTTAGTCCCTCCCCTGTGTGTGTAGACTGAAGAGTATCCTTCCATGGGAAATGGGCTCCCAAAGTCCATTTGTGCACTAGGGATAAATACTGGTTCCACTGCCAGAGGCCCATAGACTGCCCAGGCCCCCTAACTGACACGCAAGCTCAGGGGCCTGGTTTGGTTCTATGCTGTTTCCCCAACTGTCAGTCTGGGGTCCATGAGCTCCCCCTTGTTCAGGTCAGCTGTTTCTGTGGATTTCTCCAGCCTGGTCTTGACCCCTGTGCTCATCCCTCCTCCCTCTCTGCAAGTGGATTCCAGGTGTTTGGCTCAGTGCTTAGCTGTGGGTGTCTGTTTCTCCTTCCATCAGCTAGTGGATGAAGGCTCTAGGATGGCATTTAAGGTAGTCATCAATCTCATAGGGGAAGGGCATTTAAGGTAGCTTCTCTACTATTGCCTAGATTCTTGGTTGGGGTCATCCTTGTAGATCTCTGGACATTTCCCTAGCACCAGAGTTCTCTTTAAACCTATAATGTCTCCCTCTATTAAGGTATCTCTTCTCTTACTCTCCTCTATTCTTCCCCTCACTCAATCTTCCTGATCCCTCATGTCCTCCTCCTCCCTTCTCTTCTCCCCTACTCTTTCTCCTACTTCCCTTCCCCCAACCCCCTCACCCCTGTGCTCCCAATTTGCTCAGGTCCTGTTGTCCCTTTTTCTTTCTCCGGGGATCACGTGTGTCTCTTTTAGGGTCCTCCTTGTTTCCTAGCTTCTCTGGAGGTGCATTGTCCGTTCGGTCTTATGCAAGTTCCTCATTTGTCAGACCAATGATCTCTCACTAGCTCAGGTCAGGTAATTCTTTGGGATTCCCCATCATGGTCTTGATTCCTTTGTTCATATTTTCGCTCCTCCCTCACTTAAATTGTGTTCCAGGAGCTTGGTCCATTGGTTAGTTGTGGATTTCTGCATTTGCTTCCATCTGTTTCTGAAAGAGGATTCAATCTTCTCTGGGGTTGTGGATTGTAGGCTGGGTATCTTTTGCTTTATGTCTGGTATTCACTTATGAGTGAGTACAGACTATATTTATCTTTCTGGTTTTGGGTTAACTCACTTAGGATTTTTTTTTCTGGTGCTGTCCATTTGCCTGTGAATATTAGGGTGCCATTGTTTCTTACCACTGAGTAGTACTCCATTGTGTAAATATACCACATTTTCTTTATCCATTCTTCAGTCAAGGGGCACCTAGGCTGTTTCCAGAATCTAGCTTTTCAAATAATGCTGCTATGAACATAGCTGAGCAAATGTCCTTGTGGTGTGAATGTGCCTTCTTCAGGTATATGCCCAACAGTGCTATCACAGGGTCTGGAGGTAGGTAGGTCCCTAATTTTCTGAGAAATTGCCATAGTGATTTCCACAGTGGTTGGCCTGGAACTCACTGTGTAGACCAGGCTGGCCTCAAACTCACAGTGGTCTGTCTCCCAAGTGCTGGGATTAGAGGCATATACCACCATGCTAGGAATCTAGACTCCTGCTTAAGAAAATGATTGCCATCAGCTGCTGGAGTATGGACAACAATCCTGTCAGGTGCAGAAAGCCACCTGGCCTGGCCCTTCTCAAGTGGCCACATAAAACTACATTTCAACTTCAGTCTGTTGGTCAGCTAAATTCTGCAGGGTGGTTCTGCTCATCCATCTCTTCTCTTCCATGGAGGTGACTTCCAGGCCTGTGTTCTACACTCTGACTCAGGTTCCTTCCTTAGGAAGTGACCTGCAGCATCCAGGAGGAAATGGCAACCAAAGCCCCAGATACCAGCCCACCACATGCAGTCTCTGCCCTAAGGGAGAATGGGAAAGCCCCTAGGGTCTCTGTCTTAATGGTTAACCTCCCCCACAAGGGACTGAAGCCAAGGAGGCAAAGCTCCTTCCAGAGCTCATTCAACCAAGTCACAGATCCTGAGTCACTGTGTGAGCTATCAGCAGCTGAGGTGGTGTCAGGCTGACCTGCATTACAATCAGCTCATTTCTTATCCAGATTAGTTTATTGCCATTCTTGGCATAGAAGGCCAAGAGCTTGACCCCTAAAGTGGCCCCAGAGAGGCCTCCCACTTACCATGTGGGCACAGTGATCTCATCTAAGGTAATGCATGCAATACATTAGCATATAGTAATACTCACATAATGCTCTCTAAGGCCAGCATGCCTTCGTGTGCTCTCCAATTTCTCTGTGCTTGGGACACCAGTAAACAGCAGGAGCAACCCTGTCCTGGGCTGGGGCTGCAGCTCAGAGGGAGAAACTTGTCTAGATTTGTGCAAGGTCGTGTCCATGAAGCCTTGGGTACCCTGTCAGCACCAGGAGAAAAATCTCTGTCTCCATGGGGTTCATATGTCACTGAAGGAGGCAAAAAGTGAACTAAGAAACCTGCGACATTGTGTTATAGTGTAGGTCCTCAGGAAGGTTAATTGGGAGATGGAGTACTTTACATAGAGGCCCAGGGAAAGGCCAGTAGGTCCTTGAGGTCATGCCCTTGAAGGAGGTAGTGAGACCTGGCTCCCTTCTGGGTCTCTCTCTCTCTTTGTTTGTTTCTCAGCAATGAATTGAAGGTGTTCATTCTTCCATGTGCTACTACCATGAGGTGTGCTTCTCCATAGACCTGTAAGCAACAGGGCCAAGGGATCATGGACTGGGACCTCTGAAACTGTGAGCCCAAATAAACCCTTTCTTCCAGGCATTAAGGCACACACCTGTCATCTCAGCATCCGGGAAATGTACAAGAGGATCAGGAGTTCAAACCAGTTCCAGCTAAAAGAGAGTTCAAATCATGTAGGAGTTTATGAGATACTATCTCAAAACCCACCAAATTAACCCTTTTGTTTTTACAAGTTAAAAACTGTCAGAGGTGTTGCTATAAGAATTAAAAGCCACCCTGGGAAACAAAAGTAAACATAACATCAGTGCTTGCTGGGAGGGCTGGAGTAGGCACCAGCATGCTGGGTGCCAAGACAAGGTCTGTGCTGGGATCCCCTGAGCAGAGCTGATGAAGCTGGGAGTGAACGTGTACTGTTTGACAGGGCCTTAGATGCATGAGGATTCAGCGCCCCCACTTGGGGGATGCTGAGGTGAATAGGGATTTGGAAAAGCTTTTCTCTGGCCTGGTGAAATGTTGACAGTGTGCACCAGTGCTTTCAAACATCGACCAGTGTGTGCTTTAGGCAACAGGAACTGCAGCCTCCTCCCGGATGTCTTACACCCGGGACTTCTGCCCACAGAGGTCTGCAGCCAGCCTCTCCCCCTGTACTGTGCATGATGAACACGCTGCATCCGTTCCCTGAGCCCAGCCTTTCTGGGTGTGTCTGTCCTCCTTCTTCCTCTCGACACCCTACTTGGGTTTCCAGATCCAAGCTGTGCAGGTGGAGGATTGAAAACGCTGTGGAAAGGAAGATGGCGCCTGTTGTCATTCCCCTTAGGGTGACCTGTGAGGACTCTGAGGAGAGGAGAGAAACCACGTTGTGAACAGGTAAACACAAAGGTAGCCTCTTAAAGTAATATCCGTGTGCCATGCAGTTATGGGGCAGCGCCTGTGCGGACCTTCTCTACTCATGGTCTCTGGCAGAAGCCAGGCTGTCGGCAGGTATGAATGCTCTACCGGAGCTTGGTGATTGTGGACGCAACCCATTCCCCTTCAGCTATAAATCACAGGACCACTCACATGTTTAAAATAGTGGGCCAGGAGATGGGAGCACATGCCTTTAATCCCAGCACTCTGGGGGCAGAGGCAGGTGGATCTCTGTGAATTCAGGGCCAGCCTGGTCTACAGAATGAGTTCCAGGACAGCTACACAGTGAAGCCCTCCTGAAAAAAACAAAAAATCCCCAACCTTTATTTTACATTTATGTGTATGAGCATTTCCCTCACACGTGCACAATGTCCACAGAGGCCAGAAGGGGTCACCAGATCCCCTAGAACTGGGTTCCAGGTGGTTGTGAGCTGGCATATAGGTTCTGGGAAGTGAACCCTGGTCTTCTGGAAGAGCAGCTAGTGCCCTGCACCACTGAACCATCTCTCCAGCCCTGCCTCTCTGAGGACTGGGAGACAGAGGAGAAGTGAAATCGTTCTGTAAGTCTCTGAGCATGGGGAATGCTGGCTACTCACCACAACTCAAGCAGGAAGGATGGATTTCCAGGATTCTCCCTTTGTAAACTTCACAAGCCCTCAAGGCGTGCAAGAGGCCAGGCCAGCCCCCAGACTTCCCTAATGGTCCTGAAGGCTCTAAGGGCCATTCCCAGTCCTGAGGCAAGAGATTGGCAGGCCCTGCCCTACAAGGATAAAAAAAATTCACACCAATCCCTGAGTTTGCCCCAAGGTCAGGCTAAATAGTCTGTCCAACTCTAGGCCACAATGCAAAGGTCTACCCCTTCCCCAAGAAACTCTATAAATCCAGCCTGCTGCTCAGTTCACTGATGCTTCTGATGTGAGCAGACACAGTACCCTACTGGTTTTTCTCTCCTAATAAACCTCTTATACAAGGTTTGTTGTGCAGTGTGAATGTGGGGTACTGCCAGGATACCTTTCCATTTGAGCTGTAACTCTTACAGGGAAGACCTCGTCTGTCTGTCCCTCTGTCTGTCTGTCCCTCTGTCTGTCTGTCCCTCTGTCTGTCTGTCTATCTATCTATCTATCTATCTATCTATCTATCTATCTATCCATCAAGAAAGGGTCTCAGTATGTATCCCTTATTTATTTATTACTTATTTATTGAGGCAGGATGTCACTATACATCCCCAGCTGTCCTAGAACTTTTTATGTACACCAAGCTGGCTTCAACTTTCAGAGATCCAGCTGACTCTGCCATTACTGTTAAACTCACTTTTAAAGGGCTCTCTTGGCTGGCTGTGATGGTGCCCACCTTAATGCCAACACTGGGAAGTCAGAGAAAGGTACTCTTTGGCTTTGAGGCTAGCCTATTCTATGTAGTGAGTTACAGGCAAGCCTGAGTTATATTTGTGTTGGGGACCATCACCATCCTCACAACCTTAGGTCTCTGAGATAGAAAATTACTGCCTCTTAAGAAATAAATGTTCAGCAGAACATTCCAAGGTACAGGCTTGTGTTTCACAGCCAGTTAAACAATAGCTCAGGGCTATCTTCCCTGCTGCAGTTTACAAACAAGTATAGGTTAGCTCAACAACTTAGGGCATTCCTTCTACTGACCTTCTCACTCTGCCTACGTGCCGGTGCCCATGCCCTGTTACGTGCAAATCCTGCTCACATCCTGCCCACGGTCCTATATAAGCTTCACTATATACCTTTGGCTGCCATAGAACTTTCTATGTAGGCCAGATGGCTTCAACTTGCGGAGATCCAGCTGCCTCTGCCATTGCTGCAGGCTCAGATTCACTTTTAAAGGGCTCTCCTGGCTGGCTGTGATGGTGCCCACCTTAATGCCAGCACTGGGAAGTCAGACAAAGGCACTCTTTGGCTTTGAGGCTAGCCTATTCTACGCAGTGAGTTACAGGCAAGCCAGGGCTACATGTGGAATCTGTCTCAAAAACAGCCCCCTCCCCAATATATAAACGCTCATTCAATTAGGTCAGATCCACCAGGGTCACTACATTTTGAACCGAAACTGAAGCCTTTTAGACATCACACTTTCAAAGCCCTTGCCTGACACAGTAGGAGTGCACTCGTGAGGGTGACATTGTATTTGTCTGTCGGTTAGAAGTTATGGGTCCTACCTACTGCAGGAGTTTACACAAACGTGTAGATAGGTACCAGGGGTGGGCTTGCAGTAACCATTTTAGCACTCTGCCTCCCATGGAGAGCCATTTCAAGACAGAATAAAAGAGTTTATAAAGACCTACTCTGAATCTTTTTTTTTTTTTCATTATTTCAGGCACTTCCTTATGTGAGACACCTTGTCATTTTTTCGCTGAATATTTTATTGTTGATTCTGACATTTAAAACTTACAAAAAACAGTGTCCCATTCCCAGCACTTGAGCTGTGGAGCTGAGGTCTTGTCCTGTTGTAGAGAGCAGCAAAGTGCCACACCTTAAAGTGGTGCTGGCTTCCGCCTTACACCTTCCCGTTGGTGAAGACTCTCTGGCATAAACAAGCCCTTAATTGGTTAAGTCTGTTCAACTTGTCTGCTTCCGCATTAGAGTAGCCTATCTGCAGGGTCCACGAGGCTCACTGGGGTTGGTTAGCTCAAGGGCGGGTCAGAGGAAACATGTTTTAAGGATCCTGATTAAAACTGCATGAAGAAGATCTACCTGGAGTCGCGTCTGTCCTTGCTGGCAGGAGTAGGCGCGTACATCCTGTGATGATCTCTGTGCAGACACTAACTCTTGGGGATGCCTGGCTGAGTGAGTCACACCAGAGGGCTTTCTGGGCCCTTCAGTTAGTTTAAGAAAAAAAAAAAAAAAAAAAAAGATGTTGGCCTGCCATGGTAGCCAACACCTGTTCCCAGCATTGGGAAGGCTGAGGCAGGAGGATTGATATGTATTGTAGGCCTGCCTGGGATACATTGTTAATTATAGGTCAGCTTAAAGTACAGCATGAGATCCTATCTCACAATAATTATTAGAATAATTTATTAAAAAGTCTACCTCCGAGACGGTGGGAGAGTGTGTGTGACTGGCCCACTGTGTGCTTCTACCTGGATATCCATGTGAATGAGTTGGGAGGTGGGAGAGATGACTGGCCTACTGTGTGCTTCTACCAGGAAACCCATGTGAATGAGTTTCTAGAGAAGACGCTGTGAGAGGCTGCACAGTGTGAATGCTAGCCTGGGGACTCAAGTCCCCCCTCCTACCACGTGGGTTCTAGACACTAAACTAGGCTGTCAGACTGGGTGGCAAGACCCCTATCCACTAGGCCGTCTTGCTAGCCCAACCTATTTAGGTTTAAAACTCAGCCTTGGTGTTTTGCCTGCGGGTAAGTCTGTGAGGGTGTTGGACCCCTTAGGACAGGAGTGAAGACAGGTGTGGGCTGCCATGTGGATGCTGGGAATTGAACCTGGGTCCTCTAGAAAAGCAACTAGTGCTCTTAACCAGTAAGTCATCTCTCCAGCCCCCCAAAGACTATTGAAATAAAATTTGAGACAGAAACATATTTTGACAATTAAGGATTTATACAATCTGAAATTCTGGAAAAATATAAGCTACAGATTTTTTGCATATAACCAACTTATTTTCTTGTAAACACCTGATGATCTTGCATGTAATTTTGTCTAAGAGCAAATATAGCTTAATTCTGACTTTTTAATAACAAAGATTGTTTGTCAAGAGAGGTTGTGTGGAAATGACCAGTCAGTCCGCAGGAGCCCGCCTGCTGTACCAGCTTGAGTTCATAGACAAATCAGTAGGTGCGGCAGAGTTGAATGTGGTGAGCTGTGAGGATCAGTGCAGGGCTGAGAGGTGGCTTGGCGCTAAGAGCACTGCCAGCTCTTCCAGAGTGTCCAGCTTCAGTTCCAGCCTTGGGCACTGCAAGGGCCTCATGTAGGCTGGCTTCAAGTTCTCCGTGGAGCTGAGTATGACGTTAAGTTCCAAATTCTCCTAGGTTTACAGTTGTGTGCTCTTCCCTTCCCTTTGTGTTGAGATAGGGTTTTATGTAGCCTGAGTGAGGCCAGCTTTAAATTCCCCTTTGAGGGACTGGCAGGGGTATGCTACCATGCCCGGGTATTTTTTTATTTTTGTGTCTTTGTGGGAAAGTGCATATGCCTGTGGAGACTAGAGTTGGAGACCCAGGGAATTGCAAGGTGCCTGGCATGGGTGCTGGTGACTGAATTCAGATCTTGTGGAAGAACAGTATGTACGGGTTTTTTCTTAAAAAAAATTATTTGTTGAGGGGAGTGGGAAGAATGGAGGGAGGGGGAACTGGGATTGGAATATGAAAAATGAATTAATTAAAAATGAGAAAAAATCATTTGTTTATTATGTATACACTGCTGTCAGAGGAAGACACCAGGATCTCATCACAGATGGTTGTGAGCCACCGTGGAGTTGCTGGGAATTGAACCCAGGACCTCAGGAGAGCAGCCTGTGCTCTTAAGCCCTGAGCCATCTCTCTAGGCCCAATATTGGCTCTTAATCACAAAACCATCTTCCCAGTTCCCCTGACATGTTTTAGACTTCAAGGCTTCAGAAATTTAATCTCTGTACTTGGGAGACAGAGGGAGGTGGATGTTTTTATATATTTATTATTTTTTCTTATTTATTTTGCATATCGATCCCAGTTCCCTCTCCTTCCCTTCCTCCCTCCCTCCCATGCCCCCTGGCTGCCCCTCCAGTCCCATTCCCCCCCTACCCCTCCCCACTCCACAGGAAGGGTGATGCCTTCTAGGAGGGATCATCAAAATTTGCTAAGTCATTTGGAGCAGGGTCTAGGTCCTCCCTCCTGCCTCTAGGCTAAGGGAGCATTCCTCCAGGGGAGTGTGCTCCCATAGTAGAGATGGATTTTTTTTTTAGGTTGAGCCCACTGTAGTATACATATGGAACTATGGAGCTCTAGCACAACCAGGGAAAGAGCTTGTCTCAGGAAAAAAGGAAAGGGAAAGAAAGAATGATAGATTTGACCCCGAAGCTGGGCCAGACAGTGATCTGTTCCTTGACAAGGATAAACATTTAAATTTCCACTTAGTGTTGATAGATTTACCTGTGTTGAATATATGTGTTACAGCATCCAAAGGGGAGATGGCCAGCATCACTAGACTGGCCAGGTTTGGGGTTGAAATATTGCTTTTGACTTCTTTGGCCAAAAAAATAATTCCAAATTTGATTTTTTTTTTCTTGCCAGACTCATTCTTTAGCATTCAATAGGCTTACTCACTGAGTTTAATTGTTCTTGCAAAGTCACAGGGATTCGTTCAAGATCTCTAGGCCTGTTGGATACCTGTCCTTCAGGAGAAAATGTACACTGGGAAAACTGAGCAACGGCTTTAGGTTTAGACCTAGGTCCTTCATAAGACCTAGGTGAAACAGACTGACAAAAGGCCAACGCCTACTGAGCTGGCATGCAGCTTTCTCAGCCTTTGACTCTCCTAAATCCATTGCCCTCACCAGCACTGGGACACCTTCACCTCCTGTCTACCTGATGAGCCTTGGGCAGCCTTTTGAGTCTCATGAGGAACCAGGATGATCTCAAACTCCCTATGTAGCTGAGGCTGATTGGAATTCTACTGGTCCTCTTGCCTTTACCTCCAGAAAGCAGAGATATGCAGTGCTGGGGCCTGAACCCAGGGCCTGAGCACAGTAGAAAGGACACTCTACCAAGAGAACATCCCCAGGCCGCCTCCTTCGGATCCATATGATCTAACCTAACCCCAAAGGCCATGACCACACCATTCATCCCCAGAACTCTCTGATCATGCTGCTTTAGCCTCAAAGTTCGACTCAAATGCTTGAGTGTGACTGGGGAGATAGCTCCTGGGCAGGCATGGTAGGGTTACCCATTGAGCAATTGAACAGAGTTCCTGGGGTTCAGGTCAACTTCTCACTGTGACAATGAAGTCAGGCATGACATGATCCCATCAGCTTACCTCAGATATCTGAGTGCAGGACCTCACTGTGTTTGACCAGTGTGTGTGCGGGGTCATGTCTCTCAGGGGTCTGAGTGCAGGACGGTACCTCTACTTTGCACCTTAACTTCTGCTTCTTCACTGGAAAAGGAGGCTGCCATAGTGCCCAAAGTTTCTTGGGGATTCCAAACCCTCAGAATTATGGGATTCTTTTCTTGGATGGTATCTGGATCTCATTATGACAATGACAGTAAAAAGGTAGCAACAGGAGTTGGGAAGACAGCTCAATCAGTGAAGAGCATCAAATGTAGTAAAAAAATGTCTGGGTTTGATCTCTGGTACCATATACAAGCCAAACAACGGCATGTGCATGTCATCCCAGTGCCAGGCAAGCAGACACAGATGGACTCTCTGGGCTAGCTGGCCAGCAGTCTAACCACCGAGCCCCAGCTTCTAGTGAAAGAGCCTGCCTCAAAGAACATAAAACAAACTGAAAGAACAGACCAAGGCAAGAGTCCTGAGGGGTGACACTTAGGCTGGCTGACTTTGGCCACACACACACACACACACACACACACACACACACACACACACACACACACTTGTGCAATAACTCACACACAATTACTTGTGCAATAACACACTTGTGTAATACTCACACACACACTTGTGCATCCACTCACACACTTGTGCACATCTACTCACACATTTGTGCAATACTCACACAACACACTTGTGCATTCACACAACACACTTGTGCATGTACACTCACACACACATGCACATACACACACACACACACACACTGGTGCACATACACTCACTCATACACATACACTCACTCATACACACACATGCACACTCACTCATACACACACGTGCACATACACTCACACAACACACTTGTGCATTCACACAACACACTTGTGCATGTACACTCACTCACACACACACATGCACATACACTCACACACACACATGCACATACACTCACACACACACAGGTGCACATACACTCATACACACACATGCACATACACTCTCTCTCACACACTGGTGCACATTCACTCATACACACACATGCACATACACTCACACACACACACACAGGTGCACATACTCTCACTCATACACACACATGCACATACACACACACACACACACACACACACACACACACACACACACATTCTCTTTCTCTCACACACACACACTGAAGAGCAACAATTGGCTGGAAGAAACACGTTGCTGGAGAATCTGCAAGTGAATGGGGATCTGTACTATCAGTGTGTTTACTATTCCTGGAACTCAAAGAGCTTTGTTAAGTCACTTATGGGCAACCATGTTTTCCAAGACAGTAGAACCTGATGGGTAATCCAGTGACACTGTTATCAGGACAGGGCATATCATAGAAACCACTACCAGCACAAACAGGGTATCGTTTTTTGCTTTCTTGATCTTGGACACAACAGTCCCCAGTCAGCAATGTTCAAGATTTAGTAAAAGAGAAAACCAAGTTATGGTTCAGTTAGGTGAAACTTGCTTTTGGCTAGTAAGTTAAATACCCAAAAATTCAGGGACAAATAAACTTATTTTACAAAAAACAAAACAAAACAAACATTTAACAAATGCCTTTGATTTTACAAGCAGTTTAGGCTGCTCTAACTACTTAATCCTGTTACCACAGCACTATAACTACAGTCAGTAAATGGGCAAGAGTGGGTTTCAATAAACCTTTATTTATAAAAGCAGCAAACATTTGTACTCCACGAGACTCAGAAGATAGCTTGGCTGCTAGAAGGGATATAGTCCAGTCTGATCCTGTGTGATGGGAACTTCCCAGAGTCTCATGCTGTCCTGAGTTTATATATGGTGTCAGAACCATTGCCAGTCAGGTGGTGAGTGCACAACTTCGGGTGAATGGGGGCTGCTCTGGAAAGGCTGAGCCATCCCACACAGGATGCACCAATTCCTGTTCCAACACACATGGTTCCTTGGCAAGCACTGTCCTTATTTTGGGCCTCTAGGAGCCTCTGTGCTCACTTCCTGACCACCTTCCCTTCTCTGGTGATGGCCCAGTTATAGTCCTTCGGAGAGTTCAACGCTTCTTCTATCCGTTTCTCCATGTTCTCACGGGTAATGAAGTTTTTTGCCTCTTCCTATGGGAAGAGAAAGGTTAGCTACATGGTAACTCCCCCAGAGGCAGCACCTGCATAGCTTACTGTTTCTAGCCCAGGAGGGCTGAGGTTCCAAGTATCCTTAAAGAAGGTGTCTGGTGTCTCAGAATCCCAGGTGTTGATATCCTGGCGTCTCCCTCTCCCTGGGCAACCTGGCCCTGTTCCTGTGCCCAACTCCTCTCCTTGTCCCTCCCATGCTCTCTCCTCAGCACCTGCCTGTCACTCTGCCCCAGCCCTGTCCTGGGCCTGTGCCTTTCTCCTTAGGGAATCTTTCCTGGCCTCTCTAATCCTTGGGCTCTCTCCTGCTGGGAACACTGTTCTCAGAGCTACCTTCTTTCGCCTCAGGATCCATCTTTGACAATCTTGGACAGGCAACTGCTCCTCACTGATAGCTGTCAAAGGTTGCACGGCTGTGTTGTGCATACGTTAGGTGGCTGCATAAGGGTTCTGCATGCAGAAACCATGTGGATCTGGATGCTCGAAGCTGGGACAATGGCAGCTCCATGACTCCAGTTTCAAAGGCCCCAACTGCTGAGACTCGTTCTAAACCATTCACATTCCCTATGTAAGCAAGGGCCTCCTGCCTGTTGTCTCTCCTCTTTCCATTTCTGTTCCCCTCCCTTTGCTCCCTTTCCAAATAAACTCCATGTGGGTTCATTGAATTTGGTGGATCATGTTTCACCACCGGGCCTTTTTGAGTGTAGCACCATTCTTCCAACAGAACAGTACTAGGTGTCCTAAACTATCAGATTTCTCTCTTTTTGTTTTTTTTGTTTGAGACAGGGATTTTCTGTGTAGCTTTAGAGCCTGTCCTGGAACTCACTCTGTAAACCAGGCTGGATATTCCTGTTTCTTGGCCAATCCATTACCCACCAGAACTCAAGGATTAATTGTAACAGCCTGATTAGAGGGGGTGGACTCCTCGCAAGCTTGTCATTCCCTTTTACACTGAAAAACGTTCCATTGGGCAATACTAGCCTATAACCTTTCGCTGACTATCACCTGCGAGGGCAGACACACCCTCCGCGTGCAGAGCGTGCAGACTGCCTGCACTGGCCTCCGAAGAGCCTCCAGTGCCCGCGCTCCCACAACCTCTGCCCACCTGCAGTTGGAGCACTTCCTGCTCTTTCAGTTGCACCCACGCCTGCTTCTCCAGGGCCCGCTGGGCCTGGTCCTCGGCTTGTCGCCGCTCCTGGTCCCGTGCTTCCAGCTGCAACCTAGCTATCCTGAAAAGGACAAGAAGCCGTGGGTGAGGGGGCCCACGGTGAGCCGAGCCCATCCGAGCCCAGCCCACCCAACCCTTCGCCCTCGCACCTTTGCTCCTGCAGCCGCCGGTTCTCCTCCCGGTTCCAGGCCATGAGCTCCCGGTGCTCCGCGGCGGCCTCCTGCACCTTACGCTCGGCAAGGACCCCGGATCGGGCCTCGTACGCCTTCTTTCGCACCTCCGACACGAACTCCCGCCTGGGTGAAGACGGACTTCAAGTGGGCACCTATCCCCCTCCCCAAGACTTCCCAGGGTGCCGAAGGCCGCCTGTCCTTCACACACACCTGATGGCGCTCACTGTCAGCCGGTACTGCCGGTAGCGCTCAGTCAACACGAAGAATTCCGCAGGGTCCACTGCGGGCGGCATCTTCACGCGCCCGACCTTGGACTTGGCAGGCGGGTCTCGGCGGGTCTTGCGGCCGCGCGCGGGCAGGAGCAGCACGGTGGAGGGCTGGCACCCGGGCCGCGGGGACAGGCGGGTCAGGGCGCGCAACATGACAGCGGGGCCCAGCTCCACGCCTAGCCCGAGAGTGGCCGCGGAGCACCATGGGAGTCGCGGCCTCGTGGCCACGCCCCCGTAAGGCGGAGCTTTGTCTGGCCAATTGCCTACTGGGAATCTCCGGTGGGGTGGGAGGGGCGGAGAGCCTTGACGTCACTGCTTGACGGGCTGCGTCGCCCGCGAGTGGCCGGCTCACCACCCGTCGCTCCGCCAACCGTTTGGCTCTGCGGCTCTCTAGCGGGAGGTCTGCTTACACTTTCAGGCCGGACGCACGAAATTCTGAGCTTACAGCCACGTAAGTTAGGTTCACACTTCGTCTTTTAGCTAGCACTTTCCAGGTGCACTTAAACTTTAGATTTACAAGCTACAAACCATTTCCTTGCTCTGCACTGCCCTGTTGTGGTCTTGGGCAGCTCTGCCACAGTTCTCAGTATCAGTGACGTCTTCTGACCTCATGGTGGGCGGCTTGTGTGAGTTGATCCTTGTCCCCTACAACCTGACCCAGGGCCTGCCCACATTGGCAAATACTGGCTCGACTGTCAAGAAATCTGAGGGACTCAGCTGCTACTCTTATTAAGCTTTTTAGTACTTTTCCCTCTGCAAGTGAATAAACAGTTCATCATAATTGAAGGCCCCCATCCCTCCCCCAAGCAGGAGTTTCCTCCCAGAACCCGGGTTAGGCACAAGACACCCAAACGCCTCTTTTCAGAGAGAGAGAGCCTTTATTAAGCAGGGAAGAAAGCGACTGCTTTCTGACTCAGGCAGAAAAAAAGCGATAAATGACTTCGCAGGCGTAATTTTTACGTTTCCTGAGACAAGGTTTCTCTATGTAACAGTCTTAGCTGTCCTGGAACTATGTAGATCAGGCTGGCTTCCAACTCACGGAAATCCACCTGCTTGTCTCCCCAGTGCTATGATTAAAGGCGTGCACCGCCACCGCCTGGCCACAGGTGTAAATTTTAAGAGCAGAAAAAGGGGAGGTTTGTATTAGACGGCTAGAACGCGGTGGTATATTTTAATTGGACAAGCTAATTATGTGAACCAAAGGGAACTTTTTTTTTTGGTATGTTTCCTTGCTTTGTTTTTCGAGACAGGGTTTCTCTGTGTAGCTTTGTAGACCAGGCTGGCCTCAAACTCAGATATCCGCCTGCCTCTGCCTCCCTAGTGCTGGGATTAAAGAAAGGCATGCGCCACCACTGCCCAGCTTCCAAAGGGGGATTTTGATTGCTGGACTTTGGTACTCATCCTCAGGAATAAGTCTGGCATTGGAAAGTGCCCACATAAGGGAACAGGCCTTGAAGGCTAACTTTAGGGATGTAATCAGATTTTTTTTTTGGGCAAGGTGGAGGGAATGGAGGAGGGTAAAGAAGGGTGAGGCTAGCCAAAACCACATGCTCTAGTGAGCTAGTGTCCCTTCAAGCATTGTCAACACCAGATTCTGCAGAGACTATCAGACCATGTTCTGTCCTTCCAGGGCACTTGGGAGGCTAGGAGTGGCCTGGGCTGACTTCAATAGCTGACATCCTGCTCTCAAGTTCCAGGCCAGACTCTCCTCTCAGGTTTGGGGACCCCGTTGCCCACTTGACACCAGAGGAGTCCTGGGGTGAGCTGGAGTCTTGCTTTCTTTGAGGGTACCAGCAATGAGACTACTGCTGAGCCCTTGAGGGTTCCTGGTGGTCAGTGGCAGCAAGGGCACTTCTGCCAAGCCAGCCTCCAGCTGGCAACTGCAGGGCTGCTCTTAAGGCTAGGGAGCTGGCATTCCACACATAGCCCATCCCTCTTCATTTTTGAGAGGTCTCAATACATAGCTCTGGTGGCCTCGAACTCACAATGGAGATTCACTTGCCACTGGCTCCTAAGTGCTGGGATTAAAGGCATGTGGCACATTTTTTTCACGGTCCCCTAACCTTGCTAGCTCAGAAGTCTTCAGCTGGCCAGGCTAACCCATACTTCTTTTTAAAAAAGATTCATTTATTATGTATACAGTGTTCCATCTGCATGTGTCCCTGCAGGCCAGAAGAGGACACTAGTGAGCCATCATGTGGCTGCTAGGAATTAAACTCAGGCCCTCTGGAAGATCTCTAGCCCCTCCCCCATACTTCTTTTGGGGGGAGAGGGTTCCTAAGTGTAAGTACAGGGAACAGAGATTTTTAGACATTTTGATTACCTGAAGCTAGAGAACTAGTTGGCAGGCTCCCACTCCCTCTCTATGGCCTGTGGGGATGGAAGCAAGTATTCCCATTTGCTGACCCTCCCATGCTAAGGCGGCAAGCACAGGAATAGATGGGATTGTTGGAAAAGGAGGCTTTTCTGGGCAGTTCATGACTAGGGGGACATGGTACTATGTACTTGGGAAAACTGGAGTAAGGGAAGCCTCATTTACCAAGGGGCAAACTATGGATGAGGTAGCTGTGGGTTGCTACAAGACCCTATCCAGACGTCCTAGGAGTTAATGACCAGGAGATCCAATTCCTCTGATGTCAAATCTAGTGATGTCTTAAACCTAAATAGGGTCCTACTTGCTGGTTTTATATTTATACATAGTCCAGGCTGGCCTTGAACTTGTAGTAATACTCTTGCATCTGTCTCCTGATGCTAGGTTTGTGAGTGCCACCAAGCCATGGTGCAGTGACATCTTTAAACAGGGAGATGCAGGTTGCTACTCAAATTCCTCCCCACAACATCCACTTCCATGGACAAATAAGAAGTTGCTGCTGGCTTTGTGTGTGTGTGTGTGTGTGTGTGTGTGTGTGTGTGTGTGTATTGGTTTTTCGAGACAGGGTTTCTTTGTATAGCTTTGGAGCCTGTCCTGGGACTTTCTCTGTAGACCAGCCCACTGGACTCAAACTCACAGAGATCCACCTGCCTCTGCCTCCCTCCTGAGTGCTGGGATTAAAGGTGTGCCACCATCACCTGGCTACTGCTGGCTTTTAAAGTCACCAGACAAATGCTTCCTCATCTCGGATCTTCCCAGGTGTGGTGGTCAGAAAGACTCCCAAAGGAAGTGGCACTATAAGAAGGTATGGCTTTGTTGGAGGAAGTGCGTTACTGTGGAGGAGTGCTTTAAGCTCTATAGGCTCAAGCTACACCCCGTGTCTGAGACTACTTCCTGTTGCCTGTGCAAGATGTAGCACTCAGCTACCTATCCAGCACCATGTCTGCCTGCACACTGCCATGTCCTGCCACTATGATAATGGACTGTACCTCTTAACTGTAAGCTGCCACCTCAGTTCAATGTTGTTCTTTATCAGAGTTGCCATAGTCATGGTGTCTCATCACAGCAATAGAAACCCTAAGATACCAGGGATCTGAGTTTGAAACAAAAATCGTAACAGAGATGGCTCCGCAGTGAGGTTGAATTTGGTTCCCAGCATCCACATCAGACAGCTCAAAATCCCCTGTAACTTCATTTCTGGCTTCTGGGGAAAATTCACATGTCTGTGTGCAAACGATGCATTAGAAAATTAAAATGGTGAACCTGCAGGATGGATAAAGGCACTTGCAGTCCAGCCTGAGGCCATGAGGTGAATCCCTGGGGGCCACATGGTGGAAGGAGGACACTGACCCCTGCGGTGTGTTCTCTGACAGCCACATATGCATTCTATGACACAGGCAGAGGCACACGTAATAAAAAGTATTTAAAATCTCAAAGTGGCTACAAAGTGGCCAATGGGGTGCACAGATCTTCCCCTGAACTTCTCAACTTTACTGACAGAGGTAAGTTACCATCAGACACATTGGGAACAAATCCAGAAGGCACTTTTTTTTTTTTTTAAATCTCTAGTTGGGGTGGTTTTGAGCTTCCGAGCATCTTTGTTCCAGCTCTTGAATGTTGGGATAACAGGCGTTAGCACCATGACCAGTTCATGCAGTGCAGTGCAGGGAGTTAAGTACAGGACTTCTAAGCAGGCATTCTGTCAACTGATCCGCATTTCCAACCCAATGCTTTGGATTCTAGCCATACCTCCTAAGGTTTGACAAACAAAGTGAGAGTTTTGTCCCTTACAGAACTTACATTACCCTGATTTGTGCAGAATTTGTCTCAATCCTATTTTTTTTCCCCAAAAATGTGTTCCCTTTACTCCTCAATGTGGTCTAAATGGACCTGTTTCAAATTTGGAAATCACCTCTGCATCTCATTAGATATGTTCTGTGAAAAGTTTATTACAGTGTGCGTGCGTGCGTGCGTGCGTGCGTGTGTGTGTGTATACATGTGCCAACTGAGAAGTCCAGGGACAACTTGCTGGAGAGCATTTTCTTTCCTGGGATTGAACTTAGGTTGTCAGGCTTGGCAGCAGGAACCTTTACTCTCCAAGCGTTTTGCTGGTACAGACAATGGTCCATGTTCTGGTTTCATCTTCCTACTTCTTGGCTGCACCCTTTCTAAACACAAAAGGAAACTGACCTGGACAGGGCAATGCTTGAGGGTCCCCTGACTCACCTCTCTCTAAACTCTGGCCTAAGAACAGAGAGCCCAGCAGTCTATACAAAGGTTTAAGAGAGTTCATATTTGCTCACCTGCAAAACAGTGCAGAAGTGGCAGGCGGTAGTGGTGCACACCTTTAATCCCAGCTCTCAGGAGGCAGAGGCAGGTGATCTCTGAGTTCAAGACCAGCCTGGTCTACAGAGCGAGTTCTAAGACAGGCTCCAAAGCTACACAGAGAAACCCTGTCTCAAAAAAAAAAAAAAAAAAAAAAAAAAAACCCACAAAAAAACCCCACAAAAACAAACAATCAAAACAGTGCAGAAGATTTTACATCAATACATACTTGGGCCCTGGACTGGGCCATTTGGGACGCAGGTAGGCTTAGGTGGGGCAGTACCTACCCAGGTTGACTTTACTTTCTTTCAAGCAGACCCAAGAGGGCAGCTCAGCAGAAGTGACCCTGCAGGCTCCCCAGGGATGAGAATAGGAGATAATTCTAATTTTTCTTCATCCTGTGCTCACCCACAATCATTTGTAGCTCTGACCTCTACTGGCATGGGTGGATGGACACAGGCCTTTGTAGCCTAAGTGTGAGCCAGCAGCTCTGCTTTCAGTGCCAGTCATGAACCTCTGGGAGTGGAAGCGGGGTAAACAGAGACATTTATAGGGTTAATAGCCAATGGGGATTTGGGCTGATAGCAAATATGAAGGAAGGGCCATGTCTGGCATAATGCTGACCCCAGTAACTGGCAATCAAGCCCACCCAACTTTCAGATAATGAACAGTGTGAGAGATACCACTGTTGGTGCTGGGCATGAGCTTCAGGATGGCTCTAACTGTGACTTCCTGTAGCTGTCTTATTAGCAGGATCAGGAAATGAATGCTAAGTGGATGACTCCTTCATTTACTTATCTGTGTGTGTGTGTGTGTGTGTGTGTGTGTGTGTGTGTGTGTGTGTGTGTGTGTGTGTGTATTTATTTTTGAGACAGTGTTTCTCTGTTTGGCTCTGCCTGTTTTGGAGAGAGTGGAGGACAAAGGGAGAATAAAGACTTTTCAGAACCCTGTCACAAATGAGAAAGAAGGTAAGCTTAGGGAGACACATGCCCTCAATGGCAGATGACCTGGAGCCCAGGAGACAGTGGAGACAATGAAGTGGTCTAAGTGTCAGGGCTCTAGGTGGCGCTTGAGGCTGGCTGCACGCTTCCTTCTGAGGAAGTGCTCCCCACCATCCTGACCCCTCCCCTGACCCAGAGTGTCAGAGGTGAACTGGTCACTCTTGCTATTCCAGACACATTTTCCTTTGGACATACAGGAGTCCTTTGGGTTTAAGCCCTGGTTAAGAAAGAAAGGTTAAGGAAAAGATGTAGGCAAAGAGTTGAGGTCATCCCTACTGGAAAACATCAATAGCAAACAGGTATGTCTAACATTTGTCAGCTACTGATCAAGCCAGCACAGACTTCAGCACATACTCTAGTATGCCCTGCTCAAGACTAGCCTTGGCAAGAGGAGAGAGCAGCCTTCTCTGTTGGTAGGTGGGATAGCAGCCACAGATGATGTTCTTAGTGGAGTATTCACTGAGGGCTTGCTGACCCCATAACCACACTCCTCCACTGTTGGACTTGGTAATGCAAAGGCTCTAAGGTATAGTGTGCAAGGAACATGCCACTCCTCTGGAAGAATTCCTGACTCAGTGGTTTTTTAGAGCTCCAGTTCCTAGAGGGACAGAATGACTTCAATGACTTACACTCACTCTAAAGCTGGTCTGCTGTCCCAACTTTGCTCTCAAAGTATTCTAGGATTGCTCCTATACATGCTCTTCTTCCTCTTGAGAAATTTTGTTGTTGTTGTTTTGGTTTTTTTGAGTCAGGGTTTCTCTGTGTAACAGTCCTGGCTGCCCATCTGTCTCTGCCTCCCAGGTGCTGGGATTAAAGTTGTTCAGTGCACCACCATGCCTAGCTAATTTTTTAAAAATTTATTGTTTTTTTTTTTTTTTTTTTTTTTTCAAGACAGGGTCTTACTCTGCAGCTCTGGCTGTGCTGGAACTCATTATGTATGTAGATCAGGTCTGCCTTGTTTGCACAGATTTCTGCCTCCTAACGCTGGGTTTAAACTTTGCCACTATGCCCAGTTTAGGTTTTTTAGACTTACTTTATTTTATGTGTATGAGTGTTTTGCCTGCTTGTATGTCTGTGCATCATTTGCTTGACTGGTGTTCAAGGAGTCAGAAGGCGGCACTGGATCCTCTGGAACTAGATGGTTGTGAGCCATCATGTGGGTGCTGGGAACAGATCCCAGGTCCTCTGGAAGAGCAACAAGTGCTCTTAACCACTGAACTGTCTCATTTCTTTACACAAATATTGTCAGTATGTGGCATATAACTAGGCTTTCTTTGCACAACCACTCTGTCTGGATTTAAAGGCCCCTTCAACTTACCTTCCTTTTTTTATTTTATTTTATTTTATTTTTGCCTTGGCTGTCCTGGAACTCTGTAGACTATTCTGGCCTTGAACTCAGAGATCTGTGTGCCATCCCCCACTCCACCCCAGCTCTGACCTTTCCTTTCTACTCACTTAAATTCTCAGCGCCCTTTGGGCCTCGTGTAGGTCGCCCCTTTTCTGAGCAGCCAATAGCACTTACCTCTGCATGTACCTCTGAGGAACACACTAGGGAACTGCTGAGCCCCTGAGGAGCAGAGGGCATGCCTGGCTCGCCATCTTTGCCCTCTGTGGAACAGGAACACCTCCTGCTGTGCTGGTGAGGTGCTTGTAATGCTGTGAGGTGTGGGAAATCTACCACCCTTGTCAGATCAAGAGGATGCTAGTTTCCAAAATACCCCTAGACAGCAGTGGCCTAGCTCCCAACATGGGGATGAGAATTACATCTTCAGGATATTGGCATCAGAAGTGGAAGAACTGGCAGGACATGGTGATTTTGGGGAGGGCATTTTGGGAGGCAGAGGTAGGTAGATCTCTATGAGGTCAAGGCCAGCCTGGTCTAGAGAGTAGATTCAGGTCAGTCCAGGCTACAAAGTAAGGCCCTGTCTCAAACAAAACAAAACAAAACAAAACAAAACAAAACAAAACAAAACAAAGGGGAATAACAAGTTGGATGTAGTGGCAAGATCATACTTCCAAAATAGCCCTGGATAGCCTTAGGCCTAGGTTCTAGAAGTGTCTATAATCCCAGTTCAGTTCTCCTATCAAAAACAAACACACAAAACAAAAAACAAACAAACAAAAAAAGGCTCATATGTTCACACATTTGGTCTCCAGCTGGTGGAAGTGTTTGGAAAGGACTAGGAAGTACAGCCTCATTGGAGAAGGGGTGTGTGTTACTGAGGCTGGGCTTTGAGGTTTTGACAGCCCTCCCAGTCTCTGTCTCTGTCTCTGTCTCTGTCTCTGTCTGCTCCCAGCTGCAGCTGCAGCACCGTGTCTGTCTGCTGCCTGCCGCCATGCTCTTCCGTGACGGTCAGTCTCACTCCCGGAACTGTGAGTCCTACATTGAATACTTTCTTCTGTAAGTTGCCTTGGTCATCACAGCAGTAGAAAAATGACTAATATACCCTGCCTCAAAAACAAGCTCAAAGGAGACCCAACTCCTCATCATGTGTGCGGTGGCATGTGTGTACCCACACTTACATACAGAAATAAACATCTCCAGAAAACAATTAAGAACTGGATAGAAACTAGACAGGCCACACTGGCCTCAGCTCAAGTCTGCACCAGCTTCTCTGCCCCTGGTGTCCTTTCCCTTAGAGAAAGTCAGTGAGAACCCAGCTGCTGGTCCTAGGGGCACTGCTGGGTGGCTGGCTGGGATGACCACACTTGCTACAAAAGAGGACTAGGGAACTGAGAGACCGCAGCCAACAGCAGGGCCAGGGGCAACCCAGGAGAGCCCCAGCCTAGTAAGGCTGCCCTGCCCAAGACAAAGGGTCCAACATTTCCTCAGGGAATCAAAAGTTTTTATTACCTGATGATCCCTACTGGGGTGCCAGAGATACCGCTCTGGTCTCATTATCTCCATGCTGGGGGTGGCTGACACTGGGATGTAGGAGGGGGAGACAAGGGTGGACTGGAAAGGGGAGGGATATTTACAGCACAGGGAGGGAGAGGCCTGCATGGGGATAGTGAGACAACCATTTCTTCAAGAGCTCTGAGAACTTTGTGCTTTGTTTTAGTTGGCACCGAGCTACCTGGAATGAGTTTTAGGTTTACCTTTTTTAGGAAAAGATTTAAAGCAAAGAATAATTCAGCCCAATTTTCAGGCTGAGGATTTCATGATATCAATCCAAATATCACACTATTTAATTCTCCAATAAAACACTGGAAAAAACACTATCAGTGCTAACACATTTACATACAAAATCTCCACCTAATAGGTAATAGAAGCCTATGTGCCATTTCTAAAACAGTTATAAGATATATACAATTTTGGGTATATTAACAAAACAGAATATTACAAAATATTAAAGGCAATTCTCCTGTCTGTGGCCTTGTCACCTGTTACTTGAAGTTGGCATAGTCTGAGAAGGCATCAATGTACTCCTGTACCACCTTGTAGCAGAATTCATACTGTTCCTAAAGAACAAGCAAAAGCAAGAAGAAAACTAGTCACCAAAGGAACGGCTTAAGCCCAGTTCCCAAAGGAGCCCCCCCCCCTTTTTTAATTTAGACGTCTCACTATATATCCCTAACTGGCCTGGAACTCGCTATGTAGAGCAGGCTGGCTTAGAACTCATAGACCCATTTGCTCTGCCTCTTGAGTGCTGGGAATAAAGGTGTGCATCACCACCATGGCCTAACAGATCCAGTTTTTGAAATGGAAAACGGAAAGAAAAAAGAATGTTTGTGGACTTTAGTAGATCTACAGACAGCTGACCAGACATGTGAGGACAGCTCTCAGTTCTGCAGGGTCAGATGTAAGCATCCGAGGCTGAACATGGGGTATCTAGAGAGATCCTTATCTTGTCCAGGCTGCCAGGCTGAATTGAATCCTAACTCCTAAAGCTTCATTTCCTCTCAGAGCTCCTAAAACTCATTTTCCCAAGACTGGGTAAAACCTTTGTGGATATACAGACTGGTAAGAGTCAGATCTCTGAACAGGAAGGTCAAGCAAAAAAAAAAAAGGCAGGCACACCTGCCCACTCCTTCCTTCCGAACTCAGAGTACAGACAAAGCCCATGGATTATTCAGGCATTCTTTTGTACATGTGTATGTGGGCGAGTGTGTGCATGTGTGATGTATGCATGTGGTTGTGTACCTGTAAGCCTGAGCATCAAGTAGGGCGTCTTCTTCAGTCTGCTCTCATCTTAGTCCCTTGACAGACGGTCTTTCACTGAACTAGGAGATGGCTGTCTCAACTATGCAGGCTGGCCAGTGAGCTCCTGGGATCTGCCTGTGTCTGCCCTCCATGCTGAGGTTACAGAGACAGACAGTCGTGCCCAGCCTTCTAGGTAGGTGCTGGGATTTGAACTCTGGTTTGCATGCTTGCAGAACAAATGCTGTTACCCACTAAACTATCTCCCCAGGAGGCTCCAGGCACTTCCTTCTAGCCTCTTCTATTTCTTCTGGTCACAGGCTGTGTTCCCACTCTGACCCTGCTTCCTAAGGCACTTCCTGTCTTCTGACTATGAGGCTTGCTCTGAAGGTTTGCTCCTAACAAGGAAGAGCTGTGGTTAGTGTCGTCACAAAGATGTAGCATACCAGTGTCTGGACCATGTGTGGTCTCTGAAGCCGCAGGCTCTTGACAGTTTGGAAGACATCCAAAATTCCTTCTGCTTTTACGCGCTCCAGGACTGTGCTCAAGGCACAAAAGGTCCCTGTCCGTCCTGCCCCGGCGCTGAAACAGAGCAGATACACTTACCACACCTGCTGTCTTTAACTGTCTATCCTGAGGGGCAAGTGTAGTAGGAGCAGATGCAGGCTGAGGGTGGTTCTGCAGCGGGGTCATCCATAGAGCTGCCAGGGGAAGGTGTCAGTGGAACAGGAGACCCATGCTCACCTCTGCCCTCTCAGCCTGGATCTTTGTGCTTGTGGTGGGACTGTGGTGAAACTTTCATGTACCCTGCCAGCTATACTTCTTGCTGTCTAGCCTCAATGACTAGGTTGCCTTTACCAACTGCTGACTCAAACTTTCTGCTCTGGTATTTGGTGATTCCTTTCTATTCTTTCTAAGGAACATATACTTTGTTCAATATTACCAGCTGATTCTCTTACCAGACACTGAGTACCTGCTCCATGGCAGGAGCTGTGAACTCAGCAGTCCTCCTAGACAATAAGATACGTAATAAGAAAAAAAAAAAAAAAGGAAGAGGAACAGAATCTCAGGTAGGATGCTCAGGGAAGGCTCTCTGAAAGGATACTGCATGAGCAGACACCAAAGTGACAGTGGTGCACTATGGCTAGCTATCTGGGAACAAGCGTCTTCGGGGATGGGGGTGCCTAAACAATGGACCTGAATCTGGTGCAGAAGGGAAGGGAGAATGGTAGGTATAGATCAGACCCCAGGAGAATGCTGGCTGGGTACACCCAGCTGACTAGCAAAGAGGCCTCACATTATACTGGGTATTGTTGGGATTTTAGGTAGGAGTGGCCTAGTCTTACTGATTCATTTTGTAAAAACCTGTATTGTGTATGGGGGGGAGTGAGTATGTGGACGGGCTGCAGGGTGTGGAGACACACAGTGTACACAGGAAGTTAGAAGACAGCTTTCTGTCACTGCACAGTGAACACAAGCTAGCTGGCCTGAGAGCTCCTCACTGTTGGAGCGCTGGGACATACCTCAGGATAAACCTTTTCTTTTCTTCCCTAGGGGTGCTAGGGATTCCCCTCAGAGTTTTGAGAATGCTAGCCAATATTAGCCCCCTAATATTAGTCTCCTTCTAAAACACCATCTCAAATAGGAGTCATTTGCTGCCCCAAATAAACCTTCTTACCATTGTTCTTTTGTTGCATATGTCAATGCAACTACTAATTTGAGCTTAAACTTGGGAGGCATTCTTGACTTTTCCTCTGTTCTTAGTCTCATTGATTTTTTTCTCCCACTTTTGGTCTTTAAGACAAGGTTTCTCTCTGCAGCCCCGGCTGTCCTGGAACTAACTCTGTAGACCAGGCTGGCCTTGAACTCAGAGACCCCCCCTGCCTCTGCCTCCCAAATGCTGGGATTAAAGGCATATACTACCACACCTGGCTCCATCACTGGTTCCCCCCTCCCCCAGCCATTCTCAAAATACTCCTTTCTCCTTTCCCATACTTCAGGACAGCAAGCCCACACCCACATGACCTAGCCAGCTGGACTCTCCAGCGATGGCTTCTCTTTTTGCTCTCCTGAGTCACTCAGGATCTGAACGTTATTAACACTTCCTCAGCACATGCTGTGGGAATTCAGACTCCAACATCCCCCCTCTGATTACTCAGTTGTCCAGGTCATCAAACACCACGGTGCTCACCAGCAGTCTGTTCTGTGTGTCTCCTCATGGCCTGACCACACTCACCATCACACCCTCCTGCTCCCCTCCCCCATTTCTTTGGGCTCCATGTGAGGGAGGGTCTCAGTACCTGCAGTGCACAGTGATGGGATGGTTCCCCGACTGCTGCTGCTGCTTCTGCACTGCTGCGATGATGTTGATCATGCCCTTCCCATCACTGGGGATGCCCACCTCAGGCCAGCCGTGGAAGTGGAACTGCCGGATCTGCCGACTCTTGTTCTCCTTTGAAAGACGGGGGATCAGGCAAGCAGTGGAAGGGAGCCTTACTTCTCCTGTAGGAGCAGCCCCACCCAATACCCATCTTACCCTGGTGTTGGTGACTAGGAGGTCTCGGACAGTGTAGCTCTCACATTCCTCCTCCTTCTTCAGCTCAACTGTGATGTCTCCGTAGGATACCAGGCCGTCAGATGGCCAGTATTGGGCACACTTCTCCTGGAGGAACAAATGGGAGAGGTATGTGAGGTCAGGGGCTGCAATACTATATAGATTGGGCTAGCCTTGAACTCAAAAGAGATCCTCCTGTCTCTGCCTCCGGAGCACCAGAATTGAAGGCATGGGCCACCACCTCTGTTAAAAGGATAGTGATTTAAAAGCCAGCCTGGGAAATACTGTGAGAATTTCAGAAACAAACAGGGCTGGGGATGTAGCTAAGTTATCGAGTACATTTGAAGCCCTGGGTTTGTTCCCCAATATAGAAAAAAATAGTCATGGTGGTTTACACCTGCAATCCCAGCACTTGAGATGTGGGGGTAGGAAGATCAAAAGTTCAAGTTCATTCTTGGCTACACAGTGGCCTTGAAGCCATCCAGAGACACACGAAATTATCTCTCATAAATAAGTGAGATGAGAAGGAAGGGCTGAAATAAAGCTTGGGAACTATCTGTCACCACTAAAAAGTCCTAAATTGTATATGCATGGGTGTTTCTAGTAAGATCTCTACAAATTCAAGCAGGATTTTAAGATAAGGAGTGGCATGATTACATTTTTATTTTTCAAAAGGCACCATTTGGCTGCTACATGAAGAATTAAGGCTTGGGCAGGACATAGAAAGAGTGGAGTGAAGCTACTCAAGGTGAAGACCTGTGCTGGCAGAACGCATGGGAGGCATCACTACTGTCCCTCATGTCTGTACCTCATCATGTCAGGGATAATGTTGAGTGCACTGGTTAAGCTGTAGAAAAGTGGGCATGCTCAGCAGCTATCAGGACTCATCATGTGACCCTACTCTAGGCTTGTGACAGGAGCAAATGGGTGAAAGGTGCACTTCTTATTTAGATGGTGTGGTGGTTTGCTCTCATATATGCTCAATCCATGCCCAGTGTCTCAGACTGTTTCCTGTTGCCTATGCAAGATGTAGAACTCTGAGCTACTTCTCCAGCACCACGTCTGCTTCATGCCACCATGTGGCATGGTAATGGACTAAACCTCTGAGAATGTAAGCCATCCCAATTAAATGTTTTCCTTTATAAGAGCTGCAGTAGTCACAGTATCTCTTCCCAGCAGTAGAAAGCCTAACTAAGATAAACGAGTTGAGTTAATGAGTGATGACCCTCATATCTGCCTCTAAGCGTTGGGATTACAGGTGTGTGCCGCCTTGCCAGAGCAGAGTTCTGTTTATGAAAGAACACTTACTCATTTATTGTGTGTACGAATGTGCTATGAGGTGACATGGAGGTCAGAGAACAACTTGCAGCAGTTGGTTCTCTCCTACCATGTGGGTCTTGGGGACAGAGTTCAGGTAGTCAGGGTTAGTGGCAAGCACCTTCACCCACTGAGCCATCTCACTAACCCCAGAGGGCTTTTAAGAGACATACAAATTGGACTTGTCAAAGGCCCTTTCTGAAAAAGAAATTAACTGGTGATTTGGGGCACATACAAGTGTGTGTGTGTGTGTGTGTGTGTGTGTGTGTGTGCGCATGTGCCAGTGTGCACAGGAGAAGGCCAGAAGGGCACCACGTGTCCTTTCACTCCTCACATGGTCCTTTGAGGCAAGGTCTCTCCCTGAACTCAAGCTTTAATTTTCTCAGTGAGATGGAAACAGAAAGCCCCAGCAATCCTGTCTCTGCCCACTGGAGGCAGGGCTACAGGACTGTGCAGAATTCCTGGCTTGACCCAAAGCTGGTCTTCTTGAGTGTGCAGCAAGCACTACCTGTTGAGTCGTCCCTCCAGCCTCTTAAAGGCTCTTTACTTTGGTATAAAGTCCTAACTCTTTACTATAGCTTAGAAATAACTGTTACCAGGCCACACTATTGCTCTAGGCTCACTCTAGCGATTGTGATCTCTGCTAAGTGGTATGCCACGTACAGTCACTCACCTAACTACAGCGCACAACCTTGATACAAAGGGACTTCAAAAAATAAGTACTAAGCCTGAGATAAGGGATGAAAGATGATACCCTGAAATTGTGGGTGCCCTGTAGAGGATGCATCACGAGGAACAGAGTGGGAGCAATCTCCTACACTGATGAGCTGATCTGGGCATCTTTGAAGTCTCTGTATAATTGGAACACCAAACAACACTACTTTTA
This sequence comes from Cricetiscus sungorus, assembly GCA_030556225.1. Lineage (NCBI taxonomy): Eukaryota > Metazoa > Chordata > Mammalia > Rodentia > Cricetidae > Cricetiscus > Cricetiscus sungorus. The sequence continues at coordinate 65,889,286 of JANBXA010000372.1, read as the reverse complement.
ACTTGGCCTTAAGTCTTTTTTTCCTTTTAAAAAATGACCTTAAGTTTGTGCTATGAAGCTGCTGGCCCAGCACTGGGGCTGTTCTTTCTTGTTGTCTCTGGTCCTGAGGAAATCCCTTGATAATGATTTTTTTTTTTTTTTTTTTTTGAGACAGGTCTCATCATGTGGCCCCAGTTGTCATGGAACTTGCTGTGTAAACCAGGTTAGCCTCAATCTCAGAGAGCCTCTGCCTCTACCTCCTCAGTGCCGGGATTAAAAGTGTGTACCTCAATATCTGGCCTGAAATTCTCTTTCTTTTTTAAAATTTGTTTTTCTTTTACTTTATATTTTGTAAACTCTATCATTTTCCTTTTGTGTAGTAATTATAAAAGGTGACCCTGTCTTAAGGACTTTCGGGAACTTCTACTTCAGAGCCCTGGCTTGCTATACAATTCTTTTCCCACTGGCTTTGCACTACGTGGGAGGTAGGATGGAGAGGGTGTGTGCAAAGGCTAGTCTAAGGGGCTGGGTATAGGAGAAAAATGAAATGGTGGGGAATGCCTGGGATCAGCTGGAGGTCCAGGCTTCTCTGCTTCTACAGCCTGGGAAGAAACTGAGGACTCTTTACATGGCAACAGGCTGTTGATATGTCAGGACACCATCAAAGAAAGATCCAGGTATACATTATAGTCACCCTCGACCTTTTTGTTTCTCATAGCTCAGGGGTCTTCTTGAGCTTACCTGGCCTCTCTCTTCCAGTTCTGTTAGCATTACGATGGAGCAGGACTTCCATTCCCAGATCATTCGCCAGAAGTCCTCAATTGTGTGGAGAAGAGGGCCCTGGCTGGCAATGTAGGAGTCTTTCTGCCGGTAGCCCTGTATGGGTCAGGTTAATCACAGAGGTGGTTTTGTCAAGGAGGGGTGAGTGTAAAAGACAAGTGATAGAGATTGCTTGGAGGCACATGGATTCCAGAAAGAGCTCTCTGACCAAAGATCATTTTGGGGGAAGGGAAGCAGGGGGATGGAGCTAGGAGGAAAACAGTACAAATAGGAAAGATTAGATCAGTTTTAGATTCTTAGACATGATCATGCTACAAGATCCCCATCTAGAAAAATGAAGCCTGTCTCTTTTACATTCTGTTCTTTGTTGTTAGACAGGCCTAGTACTCAGGGTGGGTAGGTGGGAGTGAGTTCAGTAGCTGTTCATTGACTTAGAGATGTTCTCTTCAAGTAGGTATGTGAGGGAGGTACTAGAAGCCCCATGGGACAGAATCAGGGGACATACCCATCACTTACATCAATGAAGGATGCGTTCACATAGTCTGTGTTCTCTTCACCTCGTTTGACTGGAATGATCACTCTGTTAAATTCGTCTGCAAGGGGGACAATGAATGGCTTGCAGCTTACCAACATTCATTCATTCCCTTACAGATCTCACAAGTCAGCGGTGCAAAGATACCAATTTTTTTTTTTTTTTTTTTTTGCTTTTATGCTTTTTATTTTATCTTGAGGTTTTTATTTTCTGAAACCACTAGAGAACTTTGACTCTTGATTTCAGGTCAATCACCACACCTGAGAAGCTGGAGTAGTGGAGGAAACAGGGCTGGCGCGCAGTAGGAGTCAGGGGTGGGGAGGGGTACTCACAAGGAATGATCTGTAAAACCCGGTTCTTCTTCATGTTGGCTGGAAGGTTTCCAGTCCGCATCTTGTCATTCTGGATTTTGATTGAAGTTAATTTCTGAATGAAGTAGGGAGACACTATTGCTTCCAGTCAATGAACCTGACAAGACTCTTGCCAGTCAGTAGGCCCATACCGCTAGATCCCCTGACTGCATACACTTCCTCTTCCCTATAGTGCTCTATCTCCATTTCCACACAAAATTCTTCTCTCTTTAAGTTCAGTAAGAAGTCAAGAGTGTTTGAAAGCAATGCCTTCTAGGCTCCTGTGGAACCTCTGGCCTTGAATTTTTTTGGTTACTCTTCTGCTGTTTAGAAAAATGTTCACATTGTATTCTTCCTTCCTGGTTCTAAGGTTGTTTCCTTGTGTACATGGTGTGCTATATATTCAGTGCGGTGTATGTACATGTCTGTACATATGGAGGCCAGAGCTCCCTCCCTCGTTCCCTCTCTCCCTCCCTCTTTTCTCTGTGTAACAGTCCTGGCTGTCCTGGAACTCACTTTGTAGATCAGACTGGTCTTGAACTCAGAGACAGAGATCTGCCTGCCTCTGCCTCCTAAGTGCTGAGATTAAAGGTGTGTCCCACCACTGCCCAGACCAAAAGACTTTTATCTGGCAGTACATTATAATCATCTAGGAGTGCTAAGGGACTTAAAGAAATACTATTTTCTATTCATTTTCCTTAAAGACAATTCAAGTGATCCTAATACACGACACTACACCTTTCTGAGCCACTCAACCACCGCTGGCTGTGGTGCACACAGAATTAGCATTTTACCTAGATCTGTTTTTTCCAGTCTGTATGGCTCCTTTAGTATGGAGGCCGCCCAGCTTCAACTCACCTTAAACTCCTCCTCTAATCCATTGTTGCTAGTCCCTGGGATCTTGTTATAAATTTTTTGCAGGTGTGTTTCCAGAGAAGTCACTTCCAGTTCTGTATCCCCGTACAGATAATGTTCCAGAAGGGCCTGGTATATGAAGACATACTGCATCTGAAATAGAGATCATACAGAGGTCTGTTATGAACAGCATGGCCCCGGTGGCACCAGATCACTCCTAGTGCCATCTTTACTCAGTCTATTTTTCCTTTGATTTTAGCAGGGATAAAGTGATGTATTCATAAAATGAAGCAGAGCTTGAAAGCATGAGTTCCCTTGGGGGTGCTTAGCTTGGGAGACAGGGTCCTAGACTGCCAGATTCCTCGGTCCAAAGAGTCTGTCAGAAACTGGACACACACAAAGACTGTGAAAGCCTGCAAGGTCTTAAGACACCAGCCTGCCTCCATCCCATGCCTGTGCCATAACCACAGAGCCCATCTCACTTTTGCTCTTGGACTTGGCTGCATCACTCAGGAATTCATTAAAAATGATGCCCTTATCCATAAGGTCAAGTGGAAAGGACAGTTGCCTTCCTGTTTCCCCCAGCTATAAAGCTACTACCTTAGCTGTGTGTTACTTCAATTGCTTTCACTTTTATTATTTATTTATTTTTTTTGGGAAAGGGTTCCTATGTGTAATAGCCCTAGCTGTCCTGAAACTCATTTTGTAGACCAGACTAGCCTCAATCTCAGAGATCTGCCTGCCTCTGCCTCCCAAATGCTGGAATTGAAGGTGTGTGTGCCACCATGCCTGGCACTTTCTTTTTAAAAATATTTTTATTTTATGTGTATGAGTGTTTTGTCTCATGTATGCATAAGTACCATGTGCATGCCCAGTGTCCATGGAAGCTGGAAGACAGCAATAGATCTCCTGGAATTGGAGTTATAGATGGCTATGAGCCGCCAAATGCATGCTGAGAGCAAAACCTGGATCCTCTGGAAGAGCAGCTAGTGCTCTTAACCACTCCCATGCTTGGTTTCTTTAAATTTGTGGCAGAAGGAAAGAATTAACTTGCAATTTGTCCTTTGATCAACATATGTATTCCATATTACAAGCATGTATGCATGCACATGTATACACTCTATGTGATGCTTATGTGAACTTTAATCCTCAGAGTAGACAGATGTCCTTGCATTGGAAAACTCTTCACTTGGCGCACCCACAGATCACTCACGTCTGTCTGTACCATCTGGCAGCGCTGGGCCCGGATCCGGCTCACAAAACCATAGACATCCACTTTCCGTTCTGAATGCATCATGTCCAGCATGGCATCGATGACAACAAATGTACCAGTGCGCCCTACACCTGCACTGTAGCCAGAGAGCAATGGGTTAGTGGATGCCAGGTAACTTGTGGGAGCACACGGGAAGGCTGGCACAGCCTCGGGCTTTTTCCAGGCAGCTAAATTCTAATTTCTAATGGGGTAGAGCTGGCACTGCCCTGGAGCCAAGAACCCTACTGTGCTGGGAACTCCTGGTCCCTAGTTATCAGGGCCTGGTTATCCTGATTCTTATAAGGGTCTCAAGGTGGCAAGGGTACAGAGCCAGCACTTGACCCACTCACTCGGCTTCACAGCTGAGCCTCCACTCCTAACCCTGGAGGGCTGCCCTCCTAAGAAGAGAGGTACATTAACTCCAACAAATATGGTAGCAAAGTCGATTTTTATCTCATGTATTGTCAGGAGTACATACTGAAAATAATGGGGAACAGTGGAAAAATTCTATAACTACAAATACTGCTCCTATAGGTAAGATATAGCCTCTGGCTCAAGTCTTCCTTCACAGTTATTTTAGAACCAGAGTGAGCTGCCTAACTCCCTCTTTTCACAAGCCACATTTTCTACCCCAGATCAGAACTCGAGGATTCTCTGTGGCTGCTGCCTGGGGTCCCAGCTATGCATTTCTTCTGTGTCAGCCTCCTTAGTCAGGGTCCCTGTGCTGTTTCCTTGCTCTGTCCAAGGGGGCAGAAAGCGGGCAAGGGTCAGGCCACACTGACCTGCAGTGGACCACGATAGCCCCTGCATACTGAGGGTTACAGGCTTTCACCTTCTTGAGGAACTTGAGCATGCCAATTGGGGTGAAAGGCACCCCAAAGTCTGGCCAGCTGGTAAAATGGAACTGAGTGATGAGGCGCTGTGGTTTTCTGTTGGTCACGTCGCCCACCTGTGAAGTGAGGAGATTCTGTGTTTGTTCTGATAGCCACAGGAGGGCAGCACAAGGATAGGGAGGTGTAATAGTGGTTGTCAGGATGCTGGAACTGTGAGGGGCACCCCAGACAGGCTCTAATCACAGATGAGAACCCTCCCCACACAGTAGGCCCAACTGCTACTGCTACTCTTGGTCTACAAACAAAGGTGAAACAGAAGTAAATGAGCTGATCTAAGTCCAAGAACTATTACAGTAAACAGCAGGGCCAGACTCAGTGCACAGCACAGGGTTCTTCCCTCCCTCCCTCCCTCCCTCCCTCCCTCCCTCCCTCCCTCCCTCCCTCCCTCCCTCCCTCCCTCCCTCCCTCCCTCCCTCCCCTCCCTCTCCCTCTCTCTTTCTTTCTTTCTGACAGGAACTCACTGTGTAGACCAGTCTGGCCTCCTAGTCAGAGAACCTTCTGCTTCTGCCTCCCAGTGCTGGGATTAAAGGTGTGTACACTACCACACCCAGCAGGGTTCCTGATTCTTGGTAAGTCCTCTTTCACAGCACCCCAACCCCCAACTCCAGCTCAGGCCTCCAGGGTCACTCTGGAAGGCTTACAATAGTCTCACTATACCCCTGGAGGTAGACATCTTTAGAGGTGAACACAATACCCAGAAGACCGCCCACTTCCTGAAGCCTCTTTTTACACCGTCTAGTCATGGTCAAGGCAATCAAACGTCACCTGAACAGCTCCCAGCCATAAAAACCCTGCTCCTTTAGCTTTGACTGAGCAGTTCCTGGAGGTCAGAATCCACACAGATCGAATACTATGCAATTCCTGATACCCCAAATAAGAAGAGGGCCAACCCAGACCTTCCCTGCTTGCAGTGGTTAGTAGGTCCTACTAAAACGCCTGGGAAGGGGGCAGAAGGCTGTACCTGCTGGATGCAGAATTTTCGTACAGTGTAGTCCACCAGCACAGTCACGTCCTCGACAGACACACGGACATTTCCATAGGTCCAGCAGCCTTGGTCTGGCCAGTATTGGGCACATTTACACTGTAAAGAAAACACACACATCTCTCACACAAGACTGTCCTGGCAGATGTAAGGGGCCTGAGAGAAAGGAGCCATACAGGCTGTATCTCCTCTGTCACCTACGTCAGCTAAAGGTTTAGTTACTGTAACTGTCTTTCCCTTCAGCTGTGCCCAGCCTCTGTCATAGACCTGTCCATCTTTTCCACTCCTACCCCTCAGCTCCAAGCAAGTCAAAAACTGTGTTACCTGCAACATCCAAACTTCCACAGTCGCCCAGTCAGGCCTTAGGGGCGGGCAAGCCTGTGCGAAGGAGGGATTGGCATGAGAGAGCTACTGCAGTGCACCCATACAGACCTGGCTTGTAAACCACAGTCTTCCTGTTGGCTGGGGCCTAACAGCGTCTAAGAGCTGAAGGTCTGCTTAAGCATACTAACATGAAATCCACCCCAAAAGCACTCTTCTTCCTTTTTTTCCCCCCTTTTTTGAGACAGGGTTTCTCTGTGTAGCCCTGGAACTCACTCTATAGACCAGGCTGGCTTAGAACTCAGAGATCTGCCTGCCACTGCCTCTGCCTCCTGAGTGCTAGGATTAAAGGAATGTGCCACCACCTCTTGCCCCAAACTACCCTTCTAAGCATGTGGGGCTGCTGAGCAATACAACACCCAAAACCCCACAATGAGTCAAGGTGACAGAAGGCCTATCCTTGAGAAAGACTGAATGCGATTCATCTCTGTGGGTTGATCCACGGCCCAGTGTAGTGGTTTGAATAAGAATGGTCCCCATAGGGGCTGGAGAGATAGCTCCTCAGTTAAGAACACTGGTACCCTTCCAGAGATCCCGAGTTCAATTCCCAGCAACCACATGGTGGCTCACAACCATCTATAATGAGATCTGATACCCTCCTCTTCTGGCATGTAGACAGAGCACCATAATATATAAACTAAATGAACCTTAAAAAAAAAAAGGATGGTCCCCATAGGCTCATATATTTTAAAGCTTAGTCTTCATGGAGTGGCACTACTTGAGAAGGATTAGAAGGTGTGGCATTGTGGGGGTAGGTGTAGTCTTGCTAGAGGAAGTGTGTCACTAGGCGTGGGCTTTCAGGTTTCGGAAGCTCAAGCCAGGCCCAGGTCTCTCTCTTCCTGCTGCCTACAGATCCAGATAAAGAACTCTCAGTTACTTCTCAAGCAACACATCCGCCTGTGTGCCTCCATGGTTGTAATGGATTAAACCTCTGAAACCATAAACAAGCTCCAATTAAAAAACGCTTCCTTTTATAAGAGACGCCTTGGTCATGGTGACTAAGTCACCTAGGTTTGGCACTGGCTATGGCTCAGTACAGAGCTGGTCCGGCCACAAAGGAAAGGAGCCATTGGAAGCTGCCAGCAGGACTTGTCCTCCTGCTGGCCACACCCTTATCAGGGGCTCTGCTAGTTCATATGGCTCCTTCTATCAGCTTGAGTGTACACCAAAGGCTTTAGGGGGTGCTGCAGGGAACTGAGGGAATGAGGGACCAGAGAAGCTGAGGGGAAGCCCCTTTTCTTTCCTAGCTAAAGGTACACTTCTCCCTTTCAGGTTACTTTGGAACTGGAATGAGCTGTTTCAACACCAGACATGGTAATGTGCCATTGGACACCACTAGCCCCTGCCATGAGATTCATCTGAGGTTTCCAGGCTACAGGAAGAGACACATTAGCCTGTCTGGATGATCTATGAATATAACCACAAAAAGAAGACTCAAGCTTAGAGCTCCAGCAGAGCAGACCTCTACCCCAGACTTGTCTTGCTTCTAAATTTTCATCTTACCTCCTTTCTCTCCTTTAGGTTGGTCACCATAACGATGGTAGCTGTGTTTTGTTCCCAAATCATTCTCCAGAAATCATTCACTGTTTCTTCTTTTGGTCCTAAAGTGGCCAAGAGTGAAGATTGAAAGAGGAAAAACAAACTAAGAATACTCATTCCTGACTTTTGGAATTTTGTGTCTACAAAACATTCAGGAAATGAATATCCACCCTATTTATTCACACATCCACTTGCTAACTGAATATTTCCCATGTATCTGCCATGTATGTACCAGGCACTTCACTATGGGCAGGAGGCTTCCAAATAGGAAAGAGCATAATGATTTTCTAAGCGTTAAGGATCAGAAGTCATGACTGTAGCTGGGCGTTGGTGGCGCACACCTTTAGTCCTAACTCTAGAGGCAGAGGCAGGCGGATCTCTGTGAGTTTGAGGCCAGCCTGGTCTACAGAGCTAGTTCCAGGACAGGCTCCAAAGCAATACAGAGAAACCCTGTCTTGGGGGGAAAAAAAAGAAGTCACGACTGCTTACTGAATACAGTCTACACTATAAACCAAGTACTCGCTACGGCATTTACTCTGTCCTATCATACTCTGGAGTGAGTGTCATCAATCCCAGAAAGGTGGAATGACCTCCTCAGGCTGAAATTAAAATTTACTCTCTATATAGCCTTTCTCAGGAAGCCATAAAAAGTTTCTTAAAAAAAGAAGGGAAGTAGGAGGAGGAGGAGGAGGAGGAGGAGGAGGAAGAGGAGGAGGAGGAGGTGGAGGGGAAGCTGTATACAATGAGAAAGGGGAGGGAGAGGGAACTGGGATCAACATGTAAAATAAGAAAAAAAAAATGAGAGAAAGATGGGATTTAACAGCCAAGAGGCTAGAAGAATTCTCAGGGTGTGGTAAACAGAAGTCTTTGCAACCAACCTACCAGGGGTTAGGGATACTGGATCTGCTATGGAATGAGGGTTTTAAGAATCTCCCCAAATGTACTTACAACAATTAAAGCTCAGGAGGCACCAAGCTAGGTCAGTGGGTAACGTTGGCTGCAGCCAAACTTGATGGTCTGAGTTCAATCTCTGGGACCACAGTAGAAGGAAAAAACAACTCTGTTCAAAGTTGTCCCTGACCTTCACATGTATTCCATTGCATGTGTGTGCCAATACAGTGTTCTTAACCCTTGAGCCACTCAGCTCCATAGGACTTTCTGTTACTAGGTCGCCAAGATGAATGTCATTGGTTGTAAACCTGTAGGATGTATTGCATTTCTTTCCTTCTTTTTGTGAATGAGAGTATGCATGCACATGTTCATGTGTGTTTATGTGCCTATTTCTGTAGAGGTGCATGTGTTTGCCTCTGGGGTTAAGAAGTGAAACCATTGTATAAATATACCACATCTTCTTTATCCATTCTTCAGTTGAGGGGCATCTAGGTTGCTTCCAGGTTCTTGCTATTCAAATAATGTTGCTATGAACATAGTTGAACGCATGTCTTTGTTGCATGGATGTGGATCATTTGGGTATATGCCTAAGAGTGGAATTGCTGGGTCCTGTGGTAGACTGATTACCATTTGCCTGAGGAACTGCCATACTGATCTCCAAGATGGCTGTACAAGTTTGCACTCCCACCAGCAGTGAAGGAGTGTTCCCCTTTTTCCACATCCTCTTCAGCATAAGTTGTCATTGGTGTTTCTAATTTTAGCCATTCTGGCAGGAGTAAGATGGTATCTCAGAGTTGTTTTGATTTGCATTTCCCTGATGGCTAAGGATGTTGAGCACGTTCTTAAGTGTCTTTCAGCCTTTTTGATTTCCTCTATTGAGAATTCTCTATTCAGTTCTGTACCCCACTTTTAAATAGGGTTATTTGGTGTTTTGGTGATTAGTTTCTTGAGTTCTTTGTATATTTTGGAGATCAGCCCTCTGTCAGATGTGGGGTTGGTGAAGATCTTTCCCCAGATGTGGGCTGCCATTTGGTTTTGCCGACTGTGTCCTTTGCCTTCTCAGATTGAGGAGGTCCCATTTTTTAATTGTTGATCTCAGTGTCTGTGCTACTGGTGTTATGTTCAGGAAGTGGTCTCCTGTACCAATTTGTTCTAGTTCTACCTCCCACTTTCTCTTCTAAGAGGTTCAGTGTAGCTGGATTTATGTTGAGGTCTTTGATCCATTTGGACTTAAGTTTTGTGCATGGCATAGTATTCCATTTATATAATGGAATACTACTCAGCAGAAAAAAAAAGAAATGGAATCTTGAAATTCACAGGCAAATGAATGGAACTTGAGGAAACCATCCTGAGTGAGGTAACCGTCACAAAAAGAGGAAAATGGTATGTGCTCACTCATACATGGATTTTAGACATAGAGCAAAGGACCACCAGGCTATAATTCACACTACCAGAGAAACTAGGATACAAGGAGGAACCTAAGAAATTCATACAAGGTCCCTCACAGAAGGGGAAAGGAACAAGATCTCCTGAGCATATTGGGGGGTGGATGGCATTGAGTGGAGAGGGAGTTAGGAGAAAGAGAAGGGGAGGTAAGGAGAACATGTGGGACCAGGAAGATTGAGTCAGGGCATGAATAGATGTGTGTGTGTGTGTGTGTGTGAGGGATACCATAATGGAGGGAGCCATTATAGGTTTGAAGAGAAAACTGACTATAGAGAAATGTCCAGAGACCTACAAGGGTGACCCCAACTAACAATCTGAGCAACAGTGGAAAGACTATCTCAAATGCCCTTCCCTGATAATGAGATTGATAACTAACTCATCCTAGGGCCCTCATCTAGGAGCTGATGGAAACAGAAGCAGACACCCACAGCTAAACACTGAGCCAAACTCCTGGAATCCAGTCGCAGAGAGGGAGGAGTGATAAGAAAAGGGGTCAAGACCAGGTTACAGAAACCCACAGAGACAGCTGACCTGAACAAGGGGGAGCTCATTGACCCCCAAACTGATAGCTGGGAAACCAGCATTGAACCAACTCGGACCCCCTGAACGTGGGTCTCAGTTGAAGGCCTGGGCAGTCTAAGGGACCTCTGACAGTGGAACCAGGGTGTATCCTTGGTGCATGAAAGGACTTTGGGAGCACATTCCCCATGGAGGGTTACTCCCTTAGCCTAGAGGCAGGAGGGAGGGCCTAGACCTTACTCCAAATGACTTGAGAGATTTTGATGATCCCTCCTGGAAGGCATCACCCTCCCTGTGGAGTGGGGGATGGGATGGGATGGGATGGGATGGGAGGGAGGTCAGGGGGCATGGGAGGGAGGGAGAGGGAACTGGGATCAATATGTAAAATAAGAAAAAAATTTTGTGTGTGTGTGTAACCAAGGTTTCCTCAATTGCTCTCCACCTAATTTTTTTGAAGACACTCTCTCACTAACCTGGAGCCTGTTAACTAGAAAGGCTGGCCAGCCAGTCGCCCCTAGGATCTTTCATCCTGCCTCTCCTAAGGTTAGGTAACTAAGGTTAGGTACATGCTATCGTGCCTTTTAATATAAGAGCTAGGAATTCAAACTCATGTTTTCATGCTTGTGTAGCAACCACTTCACCAACTGAGGCATTCCCTCATATTTTTTTTAGGTGGTAATAATTAGAGAAAAGCTACTGTATTTTTATTTCATTTAGTATTTGGGCAAAATTCCATACCCTCAACCCCCATGGTTAAAGCCCGAGAAGAAAAAAACTGTCATTACCTTGTGCAGCAATGAATTTGTTCTTTTCTTGGTAGCCCTGGGTGGAAAGGGATGAAAAAGAAAAATGAAACCCCAAAGTTGGCAGGAATAATATTCTCCAGTTGGCCTCTCAGCCAGTTAACAAAGCCTTCCCTGTAAAAGGTCTAGGCAATTCATAAGAATTTCCATTACAGAAATCCCAGACGAGTTAGCTTTGGAGAGAAGAATCAAAGATTGTAAAATTGAAATAGTCTAGGTAGCCTTCTCAAGGTGAATTATTAGTGAATACTGGGAGAGGGTCCAAAGACTAACCCCTGGTCTAGACCATCTCTGATGCTTTACCAGTAGCCAACAATGTGGGTTTTAGTGTTAATGGGGTAGGACTTTCCAAGGCAGAGCATATAAGGTGATTCCAGGGACAGAGCTGAGCTGGAACTGGGAAGAATAAAGCATTTTCTCTTGAAGATGCTTTATTTAGGTGAAAAAACTTTTCAGAAACAGCCAAGTTTGACAATGAGCTTCTCTATTAGTCAATGGGCAGTAAGAAGCAAAGGAGACTAGGGATCCCACTGAAACAGATAAGGAGCCTCTGAGAGACTTCTTTTTTCTTTGTGCAGATAGCAGTAAGATGGGCAATAGGAAGCTGTCTTGCTGGGACACCGGGTCTCGATAACGTAGTGATGAAATCAAAGAAAGGACATAAATCTGAGAAGTCATTTCCTATTCTAGTTCAAACAAGGGCAGAAGAGTTGCTTCCTAGAAGAGAAGAAAGCATTTAAAGTCAGCAATAGCAGGCTTCTTAAATCTTTTTTGAGAACAGGAGTTCAGTTTTCAGAATTTTTTTCTCTTTGGTTATAAGCCTCGCCTTTAAGGGCAGAGCCATCTCTCCAGCCCTCCAGAAATCTTTTTAATCATCATCACAACATGAAAATCAAGATAGCCTTAATTCAGGATGCTCAATTCTGCTTCAGTTCTAAACTCGTAATTAAAACAGATAAGAATATCATTTAACTCTTAAGAAACATGTTAAGTACATCAGACCCTTAAAGCCACGGTTAAATTTTCAATGGAACACAAAGAGCTTAAAGATCAAACACAAACATACACACAGATGTAGAAGCCCGCCAGAGCGTTTCCTACTCTATTTTTAGTAGGAGTTTGTAAGGCACCTCCATGGAAGAGTTCCACAATGATTACCTCATCAATAAAGCATAACAGAAGGTAAAACTACTAAGGGAAGGAGGAAATGTGGCTCCTTAGTTCCTGCATTGTCTCTGGGCTCTGAAACCTGAGTCCCAGCTGGTTGTATAAGTGGAATGTACACACTTCCCAGTAGAAACACTCTGAAAGGCTTGCTATGTGCCCTCAGGCATCTAAAGATAAAGAGAGGAGTTAGTTCCTTCTAGTCTGGACTGGAGTCTCGTCAATGTGTCAATCAAAGGCGGTGTTTCATGAAGTCCTGTGATCATTAGCAGGTGAGATAGCCCTTGTGTTCCCCAGAATGTAGATTTCCTCTCCTGCTGTTTCTATCACCACTTCAGGGTCCCTGGGACCATTTCCCTTCCATCAGACCTTGACTCACAGAAATATACTCATAGAAATATACATCTAGATTCTGGAAAACTTAGGAAACCTTAGATGATGAAAGAATAAACACAAAGTACATTTTAAATTACCCAATATTACTTAAAAAATTAGATTGGTGGCAATCTTTCTCTTACAAAATGGCTAGAAAGGAATCACTAGATGGCAGCTAATGGCATTTCATGGGATAAATAAGAAAGGCACAAGTTCCTTACATTAATGAATGAAGCATTGATGTAATCAGAGTCTGGAACCCCCTCAACAGGTGTCAGGTGCACTCTAGAGTGGTCATCTAGAAAGAAACAAGTGAGAAGTTCACATTTCAATAGATCCATTTTTGTTTCTTACTGTCCCTGACGCAAATTAGCCCAGATACCCGTGAGTATGTCACTGAGGCGTGACATGCTAGTGTTTGGTTTTGTTTGTTTGCTTTTCAAGACAGTTTCTCCATGTAGGCCTGGCTGTCCTGGAACTTACTTTGTATAAAGGCTGGTCTCGAACTCAGAGATCCAACTGCTTCCTGAGTTCTAGCTTCAAACACTGCTACTTGGCTCTCTGTTTTTGTGGGGGTTTTTTTTGTTTGTTTGTTTGTTGTTTTTGTTTTTATGTAGTCTTTCTTTGTAGCTCAGACTAACCCAGAACTCCCATTGTAGCTTGGGCTGCCTTAAACTCATGGCAATCCTCCTGCTTCAGCCTCCATGAGGTTTATAGGAGTAAACCACTGCACCTAGCCTTTTGATTGTACAAAGCTTTTTTTTTTTTTTTTTTTTTAACGTTTATTTTGTGTGCATCTTAGTATGAACATAAGTACTTGTGGAACTCAGCAGGCAACTTAAGAGTCAAATCTCTCCTCTGTGATGAGGGTTCAGGGGATTGAACTCAGGTCACTAGGCATGGCTGCAAGTGCCTTTACCCTCTGAGCCTCCTTGTGCCCCCAAGACCTTACTTGGGGTTACTTAGTCAACATTCAGGAGGCAGGGGTAGGCAGGTGTGACTGGTCTATACAGGTAGTTTCTGAACAGCCAGGGCTACATAGAGAAACCCTGTCTTATGTTTTTAAAATTACAATTACTGTATATATGTTATGTATTTGTGTGCTTGCATATGGTTTGTGTGAGTTCAGGTAGGTCTGTGCTGTGTGTGTGTGTGTGTGTGTGTGTGTGTGTGTGTGTGTGTGAGTGTGTGTGTGTCAGAAGGTAACTTTCAGGAGTTGGCTCCTCCTTTTACCTTTCAGTTCTGGAGACTGAACTTGGGGTGTCAAGAATTTTTACCAGCTGAGCAAGTCATCTCATCAGCACTCAACATTGTTTTGCTTCTATTTATAATTATTATTGTATGTATATGTATGATATATGTGTGGGTAGATATGCCACCTCACACATGTGGAGGTCAGAGGACAATTCTGTGGAGCTGGTTCTCTCCTTCCACATTTATGTGGGTTCTAGAAATTGAACTCAGGTTCAATTACTCGCTGAGTCAGCCCTCAATATTGTTTTTAATGCCCTAAGTCTGCAAACATCTCTGCTATTATTAGGGTATTATTCTATACCTACAATAAAGGATATTCAACAGCTGATAGAAAGTGTTTCTTGGCAGGTGAACTGACAATATACTAAAGTTAGAGGAATGTATACTATACAATATACCTAGTCTATGTAAAAATATTATTGTACACATACACTCATTCATACCTATGCATACAAATAAGATTGTAGGTTTTACCAATCATGCCAGCATGGGTTTTCAATATTTGTTCATTAATTGATAAATTATATACAAGTACTAATACACTTACTATGTAGTAGGAAAAATAAGTATTTTATAAGGATGACGGCCTGTGAAATGGCTCAGAGGGTAAAGGTGTTGCTGCCAAGCCTGAAAATCCAAGTTTGATCCGGAGGATACAAGGTGGAAGGAGAGACCCACGTAGTGCAAGCCGTGTCCCAACCTTTACATGTGCACCATGGTATATGTGTAGCCCCCCACACAAGCACACAATAAATGTAAGTAAATTTTAAAAAGAAGTTAAAATGATACATTTTTTAGACAAGATTGATTATTGGGTGTCAGATCTCCTGGAGTTGGAGTTGCAGATGGTTGTGAGCCACCAAGTGAATGTTGAACCAAACCTGGGTCCTCTGCAAGAGCAGGAAGTATTCTTAACTGCTTAGCCATCTCTCCAGCTCTCAAACAATACATTTTTAAAAAGCCAACATAAAAATACATAGAAGTTAAAATATCGATCTCATACCCTACTGGGTTATGCATACCCCATTACTAAGACTTAGAAAAATATCTGTTAGATGAGATCAACTGATTTTCAGTGGCTAGTTCTGGGAAGGAGTTATTGTTAGGTTCAAAGTGAGTCTTCAATATGGCAGTGCTGTTGACAATATACAAGATGACAATCTGGGCTGAGTTACAGAAGGACTGCTACTTAAGCTCAGCATTCCTTAGAAATCATGTGAAGTTGGTTTCTGTTAGGAAAAGTTATTATCTGATCCCTATAATCAACTATCTCTGGCAATGGGCAACCAGTTCTGAATTAACTCAAATAAGCCTGTAATAGATCAAAGTTCCCACCCTAGTTCTCAGGCTATTGTGGTCATATCCTACTTCCCACTCCACTAACTCCCAGGCTGTTCTGATTTACAGCCCCCTCCATGGTTACCTGCTTCCCTTAGAACTGGCAAGGCTTCTCCCTGCTCTTATGTTTTCTCTGAGAGACAGCCTCAGCAGTTTGAGTCACCATTAGCCTTTCTTTCTACCAATGGAGTGGTTTTAGTTCAGTGGTTTCACTGTGCCCTTGCTTAGAGCTAAAAAGCAAACTTTGTATTATAGTTTGAGTAACAAATGTGTGTATGTGAAACAAACAAACAAAACCACACAACCTACTTTCTGCCTAGTTCCATGAAGCTGCCCTGCCTGATCTCCAGAATCAGGCCAGCAATACAAACTGTGAACCATATCATAGTCCCACTTGACTGTGAGGTTGCCCGGGGTGGGGGTGGGGGCATATATGCTATTTCAGCCTTAAGGATGAACCTTATTCTTGTCTTTGCCCTCCTGTTACCAACCCCACATCCTTCCCATCTTCAGAGAATGTATCTAGAGGTGTAGTTCATATTCCAGGAAACCCTACAACACTCACAAGGCAGGATGTTTACGTATCGATTTTTTTCCTTGTTTTCCTCCTTGGAGGCAGCCTCACAGGTGGCCTGGATAGGACAAGCAGGGAGAGCCTGAAAGGTTAAGAGAAATTTAAGGAGTTATTAAGAAGGATAAATATCAAGCAGACCCTGGTCTGGTAGTGAGTTCTATCTTTTTTGGGGAGGAGGAGGTAGAGAGATGAGGAGGGGAACATAGACCTGGGTGAATATGTGCAGCCTAACACAGAAAATTCACCTTTCTCCTACATAGCCTGAAGCCTTAACTGAATACCAAGAAGCCACAGGGAGAGGATGCATGCTTTTTATATGATTATTATTTAGTTAGGGGCCTATTACAATGAGATCAAAATGGACTACCCCTATAAACTGGGAGTGGGAATTATAATGGGAAGGAGGGAGGGTCATTGTTTGTTTATTTATTTACTTAAGCACTATGCAAAGACAAGATGAAACTCAAGAGTGAACTACTCTGGACAGTCTGCTGATGCACAACCTGTTTATATGTCTGTCAGACAGACAAAGCACCCAGCCACTGGCATCACATGGCAAGGGAGCATGGAAGGTGGGCAGCACTCTCATATGGGTGTGGCAGCTGGGAAGCTGAGGGGCTGCATCAGGTGACACAGAATGGTCATCACTTTTGGAGCAACTGTAACGTAGCTGGCACAGGGAGTGATGTAGGTAAGCACAAACTCTCCTGACTTGAGACAGCCTGGATGTATGACACTGAGTAAACCTGTTAACTTTCTCAGCCTGTGTCACCTCATCTTCAACATGGAGAGGATGCTTTCCACACATGGAGTTAAATGATATAATGCCATGTATGGTACAAAGGCAGGTTTTAAGAAATGAATTTTATGAAGTGTGATGCTGAGTTGTATTTGAACTGTTCCCCTCTCGTATGCTCCACATATTCAAAACAAAGCAAAATGGAACCAATTTAACTTGGATAATTGTTCAGAGGAATGATCAGAAAGTTTTTTTTTATGAGCTTTAAAAATAGCCTTATCTTTTGATCAGAGCAACTCTACTTCTGAGAATCTACTCAAAGGAAACAAAGTGCCTATGTGAACTCATTTCCTTCATCATCTTTAGATGACTCAATACTGAGAACAACCCATAGTCTTCAGCAGCAGGGACCAGTGAAGAATATTACAGTTCACATAAGGCTTTTCATTCATTTTTCTAACAAATAAATGTTGTGCACCTATTAGGCTAGGTATATAAGAAACAATGCTGAGTAAAACATACATAGTTCTTGCCCACAATATAAACTTGTGAGCAACATCAATACAAGTAAATGACATATAGTATGATAAATGTAATGAAAAGCAGAATGCTATTAGAAAAAGTATCAAGGCCAAGTGATGGTGGTGCACATCTATAATCTCAACACTTGGGAGGCAGAGGCAGGCAAGTTTCTGTGAGTTTGAGGCCAGCCTCTACAGAGTGAGTTCCAAGATAGCCAGACTTTCACAGTGAAACCCTGTCTTGAAAAACCATTATGTATATATAAAATCAGAAAGAGCCAAATTCAAATTTAGATCAAAGGTAGATGTGTCTGTGAAAGGATGAGTAAGAGACACTGTTTCTGGAACAAACAACAGTATCTGTGAAATCCAGAGACAGGAGAAGGTCCTCTGCATAAAGAACTGAAAAGTCAATGCGTGTCATACAAAACAGGCTGGTGGAGACAGCAGGAGGAAGAGGGATGGCAACAAGTGGGAAGACCTTGGCAAGGTGAGACTATTCATTTCCATGCAGACCCTGAAGACAGGGAGCTTGGTTCCTAAGTTTATGAGTAAACTCATGGAAGGTTTTTAAAATGAGACTAGTTTACATGATGGAGACTACCTCTGGTTGCTATTTGGAAAACAAGAATGAAGAGAGGCAAGAATCAATGCATGGAATACAAACAGGTAAAATGATGTGGTAGTTTGAGCAATAATGGCCTCCATACACCAGGTGTGGGGCACACACCTTTAATCCCAGCTCTACAGAGGCAGAGGCAGAGGCAGGCGGATCTGTGTTTGAGGCCAGCCTAGTGTACAAAGGGAGTTCCGGGGTTGTTACACAGAGGAACCCCATCTGGAAAACAAAAAACAAACAAAAAAAGGATGGCCCCCATAGACTAATATATTTGAATGCTTAGTCACCACTTACAATGCTTAGTGGTACTATATGAAAGGATTAGGAGCCTTGTCGGAGGAAGTGTGTCACTGGGTGTGGGCTCTGTGGTTTTAAGAGCCCATGCCGGGCCTAGATTCTCTTTCTCAGGCTCCGGATCAGGATATGGCTCTGCTACTGCTCTAGTGCCTGCCTGTACGACATCATGCTCCCCACTGTCACAATAATGGACTAAATCTTTGCATCTGTAAGCAAACCCCAATTAAATGCTTTCTTTCCTAAGAGTTGCCTTAGTCATTGTGTCTCTTCACAGCAATAGAACAGTGACTAAGGCAGATGACATACAGTATAAGAACGTGGATGCATCTGAGATATATTCTGGAGTTAGAATCACTACATTTGGAGATGGAAGGAAGTGAAGGTAGATTGTGGGGACAGAAAAGAATGGAGGAAATCTCTCAGTTTTCTGACTTTGAAAATAAAACAAGAATGACCAAATGAAGGAAAAGATGGCTTTGGGACAATTATTTTTGCCAGATGAGAAGTGCTTTAAGGAGGGGACGAGGCTATTTTCTGGGACTTGCATGACAGATATAAGTGAATCTAAAGGCAAGGGCAAGCAGTCTCACAGTCTACTTACTCCTACCTGGCACAAGAAATTCCAGAGTTCAAACCCTGGAGAGTCTGCATGTTACTTCACTAAGACAGGCAGTTCTCTTTGATTCTGTGCTGTCAGCACAAGACAATAAAGTTTTTTTCCTTTCTGTGTGTCAACTCTTGGACATAGAAGAGAGAACATATCTAATACTGGACTTCCCAAATTCACCTATACTTCATCTTCTTTCATTAGGTCAGAGGTTTCCATCCCAGCACAGGACAGGTGAAATGCCAGCTTTTTTAGTCCCCAGATTAACCCTTTTCTAAGATTGCTGTAATTTCTTTTCCTAAATGATAAAGAGCAGAGGGAGTGAGAGAGCGAGATTACTATACTAGCCAAGTTTAGATTTGAACTTGCTATGTAACTGAAGTTGACCTTGAATTCATGATCCTCCTGCCTCTACTTCCAGAGTGCTGAGATTAAAGGAATGTGCCACTATGCTCCTGGGGCCTGAACTATGGGGCCTGAACCCAGGGCTCTATACACAAAACAAGTAGTCTCCCAACTGAGCTATATCCCTAGCCCCTACAGAACACAATCTTTAATATGGAAAGGTAGGAAATGACAATGGTTGCTACCTCATAGTCCGTTCAGGACCACCCCAGTCATGATGGAAAAAAAAAAAAAAACCTAACTTTTCAGGTAGTAAAGCCTTTAAAGGGGACATCTGGAAGATCAGGAGAGCAGACAAGGTTTGTTCTGCCTATGTCTGGACAAAAAAAGCAGGCCTTACACTGCTTTGGTTTTTACTCTGAGAAACAGCTGGCTTAACTCCTGGAATGAGCAACAGAACTGAATGGCTAGATGACATGGAATTCTCTAGAAACACTAGGTAGCATTGAAGACTATTCCATTTCTTAATCAAACTTTAAATGGAACCACCAAGATAAGGTAACTCAACATATTTTGAAAAGGTGCATCTGTCATCCACTTTAACTTCCAAGTTAATTCTAGATTCTTTCAGGCTTTCTGATCTTCTCTATTTCCTTTCACAGGTCAACTCGAAGCTTATTATCTTGTTATAAATTATAGCCCATATAGTGCATCCTTATTATTATTGCTCAGAGTATTTTGTGATGAAAATGGAAGCATAATAAAATGCTAATTTGCTTTCCTTTTGGCTCAGCATTATGTTTTGTGCTGGATAGTTTTGTGTCAACTTGACAAGTTATCTGAGAGAAGGAAACCTCAGTTGAGAAAATACCTCCATAAGGTCTGGCTGTATGCAAGCCTGTAGAACATTTTCTTAATTAGTGATTGAAGAGGAAGGGCCCATTTCATTGTGGGTGGTCCATCCCTGGGCTGGTAGTCCTGGGTTCAATAAGAAAGCAGGCTGAGCAAGCAAGCCATGGGGAGCAAGCCAGTAAGCACCACTCCTTTTTGGCCTTTGTATCACCTACCGCCTCCAGGTTCCTGCCTTGTTTTGAGTTTGTGCCTTGACTTCTCACATTGATGGACTGTGACCCAGAAGTATAAGCTAAAATAAATCCTCTCCTCTCCATGTTGCTTTGGTCATCATGTTTTATC
Organism: Cricetiscus sungorus; assembly: GCA_030556225.1. Taxonomy (NCBI): domain Eukaryota; kingdom Metazoa; phylum Chordata; class Mammalia; order Rodentia; family Cricetidae; genus Cricetiscus; species Cricetiscus sungorus. Next base: position 65,869,057 of record JANBXA010000372.1, on the reverse strand, counting down.
ACAGTGATATCAAGGCATGTTTCTGAAGTCATTCAGACTGTTGTTTGCAAATGGCATCTGTTCTTTTTAATAAATAAATGACAGATACAGTCCTGCTTTAGTCTTTTAAAATTTTAGTCTTTTATTTACTTTAGTTTTATTCACATATATGCATGCCTAAGTATATGTTCTCTCTCTCTCTCTGTGTGTGTGTGTGTGTGTGTGTGTGTGTGTGTGTGTGTGTGTGTGTGTGTGTGTCCCTAAAGAGGTCAGAAGATGGCATAGGATCTCAGGCAGCTGGAATGAGAGGTGGTTGTGAGCTGCCTGACTTAAGTGCTAGGAATGGAATTCAGGACCTCTGCAAGAGTATTAGAAACTCCTGATGGCTGAGCCATCTTCCTAAGCCCCAGACTGCTTTTCAATGTGACTGTCCCTAATTACACTAACAGCTGTGACAGAATAGGTTCCATTTGGTACCTTCAACCATCCACCACATCTGCTACTGTCATACTTTAAATATATTAACTATAGCCATACCATACATTTCTGTATTACCAACAGGGTCATTATCTTTCCAGTTTACTGGATAAATGGTTTCTTCCTCTATGCAGTGCCTCATCTAATGTTGTTTCTCATTGTTTTACTGGGTTGTAATTTTTCCCTTTATTTCTTTATCTATTCTGGATACTTACTGATCACAGTTATCTGTGAGCTTTCATTTTCTTTCATGGTTTCTAGTTAACAAAAGATCTTTTGATTTGCATGTAGTTAAATTCACCTGTCTTTTACTTTACCATCATTTTCAGGTTAAGAAATCCTTTCTTATGTGAAGTCATAGTTGTATTTTCCTACATTGTTTTCACATTTTACAATTCTGTCCTTTAAACTTCAATATTTATGACAAATGGAATCGGTATTTGTGTCTATATGAGACAAACGACCTGCTTCGTTAACTCTCACAGGACTGTCCCGTTGTTCCAGTATATATATTCCAAAGGCCATTCTTTCCCCAACCAAAAAGGCAACAGCATTTCTGTGATGAAACAGTTTCATTTATACATGGGGTCTGCTCTTGGCATTTCACTGCACTGCTCAGCCTGTCTACCCCAGTGACAACACCGGACTGTCTAATAAGGACTCTTTGTGTCTGCTAAGACAGTTCTCCTCACCTTGTTCTTCTTCTTCGGGATTGTCTTGACTAGTCTTGACTCTTTCCTCCTCCATAAAAATTTTAGAATCAGCTTGTCAAGTTCCACAAAAAACCTGTTGGGATTTTTATTGGAATTGCATTGAATCTGTGTATCAGTCTGAGGAGAACTGGCATCTTCACACACTGAGCTTCCTAACCCAGAGACTTATTTCTTAACTAGTTTAGTGTGAGCAAATATTCCTATAATTTTCTCTGAAGGTTTTAGAAATATTTTGTTAAGTTTATTCTTAAGGACTTTATATATTGGATACTAATATAAGTGATATATTTAAAAAGTATTAGATTTTTATGGCCTATATACAAAAATTAATTTTTATGCTGCTTTTATATCTGATAATTTTTTCCTAAGAATTTTTTTGAAGACAATATTCATAGTAAAATTTATTTTTATCTTTGGTTTCTCAATCCTTCCTTCTTGTCTTGCTTCCCTGTTCTTACTGAAGTCTCAGTTCCCTGTCACTGACAAATCTCCCTTCAAGGACTCTCACCTCAGTCACCAGCACCCTCCGAGGTCATCTGTAAGTTTCATCTAAAGAGCACAACAATCAAATTCATAATCTCTCCTGCATTTTCCTTGCACTAAGTAATACAAACCCAGATGTCAGCTGGTACCTTTCCTGTTCCCCTTCCAGAGTCCAGCCATAGTGAAAACCCAAAGCCCTTGTTGCGATTCTTGTTAATTTCCATGGGATTTTAGCTTGACGATCTCACTGGCTTCACCTCTTTCCTCTTCTATTTTCTCTTGGGAACTAAATTTTCTCTTTCTTTTCCTCTTTAAACTCTGAGCAGTTTAAAGAGGCTTTTTAATGTGTTAAGAAATTCAATGTTTTTTTTCTAAGACAAATGTTGGTGAATAAAAAAGTTTCAGTTTTTAACTAAGATGAAAGATACAGCCGCAAACTTCCAATCACAGGGTGTCAGGGTGTCATAGGAATACCGTGCAGTCTTTCTTAGGCCTGTCCAATATCTGAAAAGAGCCGTCAAGCCCTACACCCATTGTCCCTTCAAGTTAATGGCCAGTGAGCCAGAACAACATATTTGGTGGTACACCTTTTCACAGTGACCTGACCTCAGATAGCCTGGTGGAAGTCAAACCAAACTCCTCCATTCCAAACGCAATATACCCACCAGAGTACACTACAGCTCATCAGCTTCATTTCTTATATCTAAAAAAAATCACTACCACCCACTTAAAAAAAAAAAAAAAGAATATAAAGCAAGGCAATGTGGACATATGCCTTTAGTTTCAGCACTTGGGAGGCAGAGGCAAGTGAATCTCTGAGTTTGAGGTCAGCCTGGTCTACAGAGTGAGTTCTAGGAGAGCCAGGGCTACACAGAGAGACTCTGTCTTGAGAAAAACCAAAAAGCAAAAAAAACAAAAAAAACAAAAAAAAAATGCTTATTATAGAAGTCTAATATCACAGCAGAAAGTAGTTCCCCGTTAGGTCCTTCCTATCTTCTACACTCCTTTGTAGAAACCAACCATTAGCATTCAGCTTCTCTCAGACATGAATTAGCATACCTAAACATGTACATAGGTATTCATAGATATTAAAAACAACAAACTTGGGATTTTGACATCTACATTTATCTGCAATGTATAGTATTTCACATACTACACCTTGCTATGTTAGTATGTTCATCTTTGTGACAGTGAGGAATTTCACAAAGGCTGTAAGAAATAATTACATCAGTTGGCTTCTTGGTGGATACTACTTGTACTGCATACTATTGTAAACATGTGTGTGTGTGTGTGTGTGTGTGTGTGTGTGTGTGTGTGTATGAGAGTGTATGAGAGAAAGACTATGTGTGGGGCACTTATGTGCCATGGCATTCATGTGGAAGTCAGAGAGCTAATTTGCAGGCCAACAAAAAAAGTTCTTTTATTTGACAATTTTCTTAATGGCAAAATTTGTCATATCATAAGGGTTTTATTTTTGTCTTAATTAAAAATAAAATACTGTATATTAGCTTCAGTTCTTTCTATTCTGGTTTTTTTTTTTTTGTTTGTTTTGTTTTTTGTTTTTAAGCATCCATTTCCCTAAACCTCTAGTCTCAAACTCAGAGATCCACCTACTTCTGCCTCCTGAGTGCTGGGAGTAAAGGTGTATGTATGCCCAATTCATTCTGGTTTCTGAATCTTTCATTCCGCTTAGAGGGCCTTCTGCATCGATGATTATAACGTATTCTTCTAGGACAGTAGCCATGTTAGCTGTTCACCGTCCCTACCTGGGATGACTTTTCTAGGAAGTAAAGTCTAATAATGCTGCCTAGACTCTTTCCCAGGATTTTGGAAACTGTAGCCCAGAACCACCAAGGCAGGGCCTGTTCTGCCTGAGGCTTGCTATTCCAGCTAATTTTTTGATTTTGCCACTATTCAGTGTCTTCCCAAAAGAAAGACAGCCTTTTTTCTCTCCCATCTCCCACCCCTCAATTTACTTGACTTGATGTGTGTGTGTGTTCATCTGTTCACGTGTGTGCATGTGTGTGGGTCAAAGGACACAGTCGTGTTATCCTTCCGGTGCTATCTACCTTGTTCTGAAGACTAGCTGGTCACAAATTCCAGAGTTCCACCTGGCCCCACTTCCTCAGCATGGTGATCACAAGTGTCCTGGGTCCTCGAGCATTTTACTGACTCAGCCTTCTCTCCAGCCTGACTTCTTACTTTTTTGTTTGTTTGTTTTTTCTCAAGAAAGAGTTTCTCTGCACAATAGTTCTGGATGACCTGGAACTTTCTTAGTAGACTAGGCTGTCCTTGAACTCACAGAGATCCGCCTGCCTCTGACTCCTGATTGCTGACTTCCTACTTTTTAAGTCAGGAAAATAATGACATCTTCACTATGTCCCTAATGGGATCTTTAGCATAGTACTTGATGTATGATACACACTGGTGAGAAAAACCCTGGAATCTCTGAATGATACGGGAAATGGAAGGCAGTAGCTCAAGTTACTTCAGGGGACCTACCCTGTTAGACAAAGTGCCACTTCTCACCTGACACTTAAGCTTGGGTCATTTTATCCCTTTAATTAGAGTGTGGCCAGGCACCTGTTAGGACAAACACTGACTAAATACATCCATATTCATAAACTGTGACCCTGTTTCTCCATCTTAATAATTTGCATCATAATTCCTTTGGTAACTCACACTGACAATGGAAAACACATCCTTTAGGATATACTGATCTCTGGCCTTGAGATAACTAATTTCTGAGAATCCAGAATTTCACTATGATAGGTCACTCACAATGGAGCATTTATAGGTCAGGTAAGGGAAGAGGTTCTGGCCTGAACTGGCCTCCATTAGGGGATCTCTATTACAACAGAATATGTCCCAGAGCACTGACCTACCAAAGGCTAAGTTTCTACATAGGCTTATCTTAAGTGCTACAGAAAATCTGAAAGCTTGTAGGACATCCAGCTACTATATATTCTATAGTATCTAGAACTGGAAATTTCAGCTACCAAGATAGAAAAACCTTCTGAAACTGGGAGCTTAAGGCTAATCTGGGAAACACGGTTATACCTTGGGGAAAAGGTGAGAAAGGAAGCAGGTGATGGGGAGATGGAATGGACAAGAGGGAGGGAGGGAGGAAGGGAGGGAAGAAGAGAGAGAGAGAGAGAGAGAGAGAGAGAGAGAGAGAGAGAGAGAGAGAGAGAGAGATATCAAACAGACTAACACAAAGAACTTATGATCTCTAACAAAGTCTGTGGGCCTGGGTGTGATGGATAGTGCATGCCTGTAGTCCCAGAACTTCCAGCTCTTCAAGAACTCAGGAGGCTGAGGCAGGAAGATCTGGAGTTCCTGCCTAGACTGAGCAACATAGTAAATTTCAGGACAGCCTGAGCTATACAGTAAGAAAGTAAGGAAGTTAAATCAATACTGGATTATGATGAATTGAGTCAGTTATCAGCTGGAGCTGCAGATTTACAGTTATGCTAACGGTGCCAAGCTACTAGAACAGGAAGTTATGTATTTTAGATATGCATGGTAGATATTAGAGCAGAACAGAACAAAGCAAAACCCATAGTTGGTTTGTGACTTGAGCCAAGTTTTCTTAAGGTCAAAATTGTGGGCATGCCAGGCTACCTTCTCTGACATAAAGGACAAGCTCCTGCTCCTTATCCGCACCATCTCTCCCCAGTAAAAGGAGCAATACTTGTTTGGCTGTTTTGAATCTTGGAGAAAGGATATAGTATAAACTGGCTATCCTTCTCTGATCTATTTACTGAGTGATCAGAAAACAAATGATCTAGGCTGAGACAAAATTTGTTCTAGTAGGTTCTGTGGGACTCTTAAAATATCCACAGTAAGGCTGAATATGACACTTAAAATGAAAAACTTCATAAAGGGGAAAAGCACATGATCTTGTTTGCAAGACCATACTCCTAGCCTAGAAATGAGCCCTAGAGTGGAAACTATTTACTTGACACAATGTAGCTTCCTGTTGTAAATTAGTTATGTGATTCATAGGTTACAAATATGGATGTGCCTGAAGAATTCCACCATAGATAGAAGCGATGTATAGAGAAGACCTGCCACATGACACGGATCCTTCTTCAGAAGACATTCATGACTTCTTATTGATGTCAACAGATGACTAAGGGCAAAAAATCCACTCTGGTGTATACTTGGCTCTGTGTGCTATGCTGGCACACGCTGGAGAGAAGTAGACTGTTGTTGAATATATACTTACTTCATTGACAACTCTAAATGAATATAGGAGTACCCCTCTCGGTGAAGAGAACTTTTTAAGTACACTATCACTCTGTCTCACTGGAGAGCAGGTTCTAAGTAAACAGGAACTAAGTAGAAATGTTTATGGTCCAGGTGAACACTCACCAGATGGCACTCATTGCTACATCCCTCCCTTGCTACTATCTATCTATCTATCTATCTATCTATCTATCTATCTATCTATCTATCCATCCATCCATCTATCTATCTCAAATGTGTCTATCATGCCTGTAGGACTTCTCTCCAAGGATTTACCAGAATGTTTTATTATGGTATCTCAGGGGATGTTACTTAAAAAAAAAAAAAACCCAATTTTACAAAGAAGTATGTCAATAGGATCACACCATCATCCAGAAACAGTTGGTGTTACAGATTACAGAACAGTACAAAGTCTACCACAGTTCCATCTGTGAGGCTGTCTGGTGGGATGTGCCAAATGTTCTCAAACATTTGAGTATTAAATGGTACTCTTTTTTCCCCCACAGTTTAAAACAAAACGAGAGGTCTGGGCTATTCGGTTAACTCTGGTAGATGAGTGTGGGCTTCACGTCCTTGCTCCTTTCCACTTCCTCTTCACATTGAAGCCAGTGATTTTTCAAAAGATGCAAATGTGAACCTAAGCCCTTCAGTGGTGAAGCACTGAATATAAGTGGTTGATGTGACCACTTAATAACCACTTTTCCTTTTTTTTTGGGGGGGGGTCCTGCATGTGATGTTTGAGTGTGCATATGTGTAATGAGGGTAACGGGTGTCTTTCTCAATCACCCTCTATTTTTTTTTTTTTTGGAAATAGCAGCCCTCACTGAGCCCACCATTTGGCTAGGTCAGCCAGCTAGGGAGCTGCAGGGGGTCTTTAGCCTACCAGCTCTAGGATTAAAGGAATATATCAAAGTGCCCAGTTTTTCCCATGGGTGCTGGTGATCTAAACTCAGGGCCTAGGCCTGAATGGCAAACATTCTATTGACTGAGCCTGATTCCAGCCTTCTTTCCTTTTTGATTCTGAAGTTCCCCTGTGGGGTTTTCTGCTTAGATCAGAGTCAGTCTTCACTGACCTTAGGAAGCTGCATAAACTTTCTCCCCTACCCAGGACTACTTTAAGAAGGAACATATGACAAAAGACATTTCCAGAAACTCAAAACAGTCACCCTTCTTCCAGTGGACCTGACTGCATCTCCATATTATGCCTAGAACTGGGGTAGTCATTTTGGCAATATGAGAGGAGCCTACCTATAAGACAGAGGTGACATATGACACAATGCTAAAAGGCCAGGGAAGCCAGCAGTCTTGGGACTGTTCTCTTCTGTTCTTAAATCTATTTAATAATTACCATGTTAGATAATTACTAAATACTGGTCTTGACTGCTGCAGACTAGCTGTATTCCCAGATCCTAATCTGGTCTCTCCCCCCCCCCCCAAGGCTCTTCTCCATAGAGCAAACAGAACCATTTTTTTCTTTTTTTTTCAAAATACACATCGGCTCAGTTCACAGGCTTCTACTTCACTCACAACAACCCAGAGTTGACTGGTATGGCCTAGGCTTTCTCAGTTTTTTTTCCCCCCTACTACTCCCTGTTACAGGACTTTTCTTGGGAAGACATTATTAAATGTCTATTCATGCCAGATAGGGCACCAAGGATGGAATAAAGAAATGATTCTACCCAAGTTGAGCAGAGGGAACCCTAAGTTTACTGGGTAGGAATGTGGATGACTCAGATGCAGCTGAAACACTGGGAGAAAAGCTCACCAGTGCAAATGGCTACTTAGGAGCACAAGTAGCTAGGCTTCATGAGTCTTAATGAGTTTTTCTCCTCTCCACATGAAGGACCAGCTCAATTGGAAGGGAATGCTAGACAGCACTCTTTTGCCATGCAGCCCTTTAAAAATCTTCTGAATACGCCTTTCACTTACCCAGACATTTGCTCCTGCTATATCTAGGACCTCACTTCCCTTTCTCTACTTTCCTTGCTTCTTCAAGGAAATTGTGCTTAAATACTAGTTACATATTCCATTGAGAAAGCAGCCTACTAAGTTACCCAGACTGGTCTTGAACCTGTGTTCTTCCTGCTTCAGCCTCCCAAGTAGCTGGAATGACATGACTTCAAACTAGACTTGGTTAAAGCCTCTCTTACCCTTTTCTGTAGTCCCGGGAAATGAACCCAGGGGCCCGTGCATGCTAGGTAAGCTATGAGTTATATACTCAGCAAGGAAACTTTTGACCCAGGATCACCAGCTGCTGGTTTTTGCTTATTCTGCTTCCTTGAGAGACATGGAAAACACAAACCTCAATAATCTGCATTCTGTAGTAGCTGCTACTTTTTATATCCATCTATTCCTATTACTCTAGATCCCTATTATAAAATATGGCTTGAATTGCTGTTTGATTTTATAGGTAATTTTGTCCTTATAAATAGTTTCCCAAGGGAGCAGAGATTTCTTTGAAATTGAGAGTGGGATTTGTTTTTGCTCTGTATTCTATCCCTGGCACCTAGAATGTTAGTTGGTACCTGTAAGATGCTTGTAAGTCTCAAACAAATGAGTTACTAGACATGACGATGAATGCACTAATCAGGAATAAATGAATGAATAGGTAGATGAGAGAGGTGAAGCAATTTCCTTTTCTAAAATTTTCTTCCATGATTATACAGGAAAGGAGCAAGATGAACTTGGTAAAAAACATTTCTCACCCATTATCCATTAGAAATCTATTTTATAACCCATGACTCAAAAGGCCAGACCTTAGGTCTCCCTTCCTTTTTGCTAACAACAAAGGACTCACGTTGAATTCCTCTCTGAAGAGCTTATTGTCATCAGCCATTCTTCGGTTAATCTCCTCTTCCAGCTTGTCCACAGGCAGTGGTGGATACTTCCTGTTGGTGCTTGGGGACCTGGCCAGAAGTGGTACACTTTGGGGCTCTGTAGTGTATAAAAGGGAGGGTAAGTTAGGTGCCTTGGAGACAGATGCAGTCCCTTTTGTGAAGATTAATGGTCTTCTCACTCTTTTGAAAAAAATGGGGAAAAGAGCCAGGGACATGGCTCCATCAGTAAAAGGTGTCAGTAAAAAGTCTGATGGCCTCAACTGGATGCCCATATTCCACATGTTCGAAGGACAGAACGATCACTCGCAAGTTGGCAGGTGTGTATACGTATGTACAAATAAAATAAATAAAAAAGGATAGAAAAATATTCATTCCTTGGTTTTCTTCTTCAGAGGTCCCCATGCCTTACCCACGTCCTCTGTGCGGCCATTTGACAGGCGGAAAGAATTGGAATGGCTTCCAGCTTGCTTGTATTTCTTAAACCTAATGAGAAAGTATCTGTAATGAAAAACTAGGCACAGAGGTAAATCACTGTCTTTGTGTTATTGTTATTGACTACACCTTTCTAAATCTCTGTCAAATCAAATGTTTTGAAAGAGGGATACAAGTCAGGCACATCTGAGGGAGCTCCATTCTGTGGTGACTGAGCATCTTGGGAATACTGGTCTTCCTTATGCTCAGCATCCTAATGTCCCGCTGAGGCAACACTATGTTCTAGCCTGCCTGGTTCCTCTGTGCAGCTTCAACTCCATAATACACTTGAGTGCACAACCATAACAGGTGGAATACAGTCAAATGTAATACAGTGGTTGTGTGTGTGTGTGTGTGTGTGTGTGTGTGTGTGTGTGTGTGTGTGTGTGTGTAAGAGCATGGCACAATGGGTGGAACAGGATGGAATAGTAAGATCCTTTTTTTGTTTGTTTTTTGAGACAGGGTTTCTCTGTATTGCTTTGGAGCCCCTCCTGGAACTAGCTCTTGTAGGCCAGGCTGGTCTCAAATTCACAGAGATCTGCCTGCCTCTGCCTCCCCAGTGCTGGGATTAAAGGTATCTTTATAAAACAAAAATCCTGGTGTTCCCTCAGTACAGCTTAAGAGTCATGGGTGAGAAGTCCAGAGTTCCAGAATGAGAGAACACAGGTTTAATGGAGATGAGTATACAGGCCCCTCTCTTAATTCCTGGGGAAGAACAAAGGGAACACAGAGCAGGTTGGGTTCAAGATGAGGAGTTAAAACTCAGGTGGTCAGGGCAGTAGCTTCAGCAGGAAGAGAACAAATGAACCATATTCTCCTTTCTCTTGGGTTTCTCTCCTGGCTTCTGTTCATTATCTAGAAGCTTCTGAAAGGTCAGGCAGAATGCTTTACCCCTAAGATCTGCCTAGCAAAGAAAGGCCAGTGGTCCTAGAGAGGTTTGGGGACAAAGCCTCAGCTAAAAACAAAGTAAACTTTTGTTGTGCATAATCTTACCAGGGGCCTTTAAAGGTTGTTTCAAAGGACAAGAGCTGAAGATTTTTGAAGCACCTGTCAGTGATAAAATAGTAAGGAAGTCTCCCATCTCTCTACTCTAGGTTTTAGCCTCAGTTAGAATTAGGACATTTGGCTTGGACAGATAAAGAAAAGGGAGCGAGCCTAGGTCTTAAGGAAGACTGTAGTATAGAAACCGTTTCTAAGGAGTACTTTAATAGAAGCACAATCACGAGTCACTGTACCTCTACCCTACTCATTGTCCTTACCCTACTGTCTTCTGGACTGTGTGGGCTTACTGAGACACAGGGGTATCAAGATATTCTAAGCAAATGCAGTAACATTAACATACTTACCTTAACATGTACAGAACTATGATAATAAACACTATGACTAGCAGAGAGGACAGGGCCACCATCACCGCAATAATTGGTGTCTCATCTGAAACCAAGAGAAAAGAACAGGTCATAACTGTGTTGCGCAATGAAGGACTCAAGTTGGAAGCTCAGGAAGAGGCACTGATATGGGATGGAGGCGCACCACCCATTACACACTTCTACAGATGGCAGGATGTGAAATACACACACACCAAGAGAACAAAACAGAAACAGAAAGGATGTGTGCAGAAGTGCAACAAAAGAGCAAGGAGCAAGTGTGTGTGTTAGAGTGCGTGAGGAAAGAACACCCTCTGCCACCTTAGGGCCATTAGGCAGGGGGATGCAGCAGAGTCCTATCTGTCTCTGATATACCAAACACTTACTGTATGACTTCCTGCATAGGGATAGAACTGCCCTCTAAGCCAGAGACTCTTCCATTGCTATATCATCTGAGCTCAAATAAAATTTAGCACATATAAAGTACTCAAAGATTTGGAGGCACAAATACTGGCAGGCCAGGAATGTAGGGCCAGCATTACATTCCTTCCCAGTCTCAATGAGCTCTGACTAGAGAAAAAGCAGGAGACAGAAGAAAAGACTGTTCTATCATAAACCCCAGGGGTTTCCTGTCACAGGGAATATGATGAAAGTAGGAGATGCTGCTGCTAGATCCTTATGCATCAGAAGCTACCCTGTGCTCCTTATCCCCTTCCATCATTTTCCATAGCTTTCCCCCTCAGCTGCCTTTTTGCCAAGATCCCGACCATGACAAAGTCTGGCTTGAGTATGGTCAAGCCTTCCCTCCACTCCACTGCTCTCTGTCAGTTCCTAGCCACATTTCTCATGCAGCAGACCAGGTCAGGACTCCACTTCTACTCACTACAAACCACACAACCCGTCTGAGTTTCTCTGCTGCTTGTGAGAGGGTATGTCCCTGTTACATGAAGGCCAATCCTGCCAGGTGGTCTCTGGACTATGCCCATTGTTGTCACCTCAAACTTTTTATCTTCTTGACTTTACTTATCCTCTGTCTCAGCTAACTACTCTCAGCTGTTGCTTTTCTTTTCTTCTTGTCCTTCCCTCAGGTTCTCCTGATCCATTTACACTGACTCCACTGCAGCTGTTCAGCAAGGACCAAACAACAGCAATTACGAAACCCAATAGGGACAGTCCCATTTTCATCCGATTCACCCTCTTACCAGAACTCTTTCAAAATGCATCACAGAGCAGTAAGTGTGTGCTTGGATGTTTGGAACACTGACAGAAGTACCCAGGCAGACCAGGGATAGAAAGACATGTCATTTAAGACAGGGACAAGGGATTTGGAGGAAACAACAAGAAGAAAAAAGCAGCAGGGAGATGGCTAGAGTGGAGTGTGGTAGAGCACTCTTGAGATCTGTCCCTGCCCCTTACAGGTTACACTTCAGCAGAGCACTAAGTAACAGGGCAAAGTGAACCTGAAGAGGTGAAGAGCTCTCTAGACATAAGAAATGACAAGCCTAATGGCTTAGGACTTGGCAGGTTCAAGAAACATCACAAAGGTCAGTGTGATACAAGTTGCAACTGGAGAGATGGGTAGGGGCCAGAAAAACTTAAGTTATAGGCCATGGCAGCGAGTGTGGCTTTAATTTGGAATATGATGAGAAACATAGCATTATTGAAAGACAGACACAGAAAGGACATACTTGAATTTTCCTTTGTTTAAAAGTTCTGGTAAACTGACTTAGGAACAGTAGCAATACTAGGTAGGAAGTCATTTCAGCAGAAAGCCAAAAACAGTCTCCAAGGAAGGAGAAATGAATTCAAACAGTGCTGGCAGGGTAAATCAGATGAAACAGATATGAAACTGGCTTGACCAGATGACAGTTACTGGTCAGACTTTGGAGTGATTTCTTTTGAATATAGGTTAAGAAAGCCTAAACGGAATGACAGGAGGACAGAGATCTGGGAAAGGAACAGAGACACTCATCTTATGAGGACTTTTACATCAGGGTACATTTACAAATAAAAGGAACAGTAGTTGGAGAGAAATATGTGGGGGTGGCTGGAAATAGGGTATCACTGTATAACCCATAGTTTACAATCCTCATTTTATCGCCCAAAGGCTGGATTAGAGCCAAGTTCCACCATCCCAGCCTAAAGGGATAGGAAATGCTTACCATACTTTTTTTATTGGTGGTAAATTTCAAACACTGCAGTATGGGATTCCTATCTTAAAATGAACATTCACACTAGATGACCATCCCTCCTCTTTGAAGCATTTTCTCCCTATAACAAAGTCCCCTGGCTATTTCATCTGTCTCCTTTGCTAGAAACAACAGTGCTCTATGACTGTGGAAACTTCTCAGGGTTGTGTCCTTGGGATGCTTTCTTATTTTCAATCTATTATCTGATCAGATGCCTGTAATTTCAAATAATATGACAGACATTCCCATATTCACATTGCTTGGTTCTCAAATACCTACTGGCCACCTCCACTTTCAACTTCACAGGCTTCACAAGCAACATAAATTTTCTGTGCTACAAATGCTTTTACCATTCTGTAGCTGGTATTCTAATCCTGTTGCTCAAACAAGAAATGCAGAACTCTCTTTGACTTCCTCATGCATACCTCCTCTATCCAACCCAGCTGTAAGCAATTTCTTTTAAGGCTATAGCCCCTGACGAACATTTTTTTTTTATTCCCTCCCATCAAAGGTAGGTAACACTCCACAAAACGTTTCCAACTGGTTACATGTCTGTATGTTCAATCACTAGACATTTCTGAGATATGACTATCACCCACTTCCTCTTCCTATAGATTAGCCAATCATGTCAGACTGTAAGGTTGAACTCCCACCAATAGGAGTCACTGCCTTGTTAGAATAAAAACTATGTGTATTTCCTGCCTGAGAGTGCTTGCTAGGCTAGTTAAGGCCAAGGCACACTCTTTGCAAAAATAAACTGTTCTGCTGGATTACTTTTGCTTTTATTTGTGTTTCTTTGTGTGACACTAAGATTATCCTTTCCCAACAAACCAATATATCAAACGTGACTGCCTTTTTTTTCATTCTCTGCTGTCACTAACATTCTACTCCCGACCTCCACTGTCTCCTTTTTGTTAGAATGAAGTCTAATCTCCTTGTCTTGGTCTACAACAACTTCTAAGTAGCTCCTATCCACACTGCCTCCTGCCACTCTTCTTTTATATCACTAAACTTCAACCACTGGCATCCTTAAGCTGAAGGCATTCTTTCTTATGCTTTTAACATTTACTTTTCTGATTAATATGGCCTCCCTCCATTCTTTGCCTAGTTTACCGACTCATCAAGTCCTGATTTGCAAACATTACTGTCCCCAGAAAATCTACTCTGACCTCCTTGTTGCTGGAGCTTCTTTCCAGCCTGGTCCAGCTGCAGTGTTGCCCCAAACTAAACAAACGGATGCTATATTAATTATAAAACTGTTGGCTGATGGCTAGGGCTTCTTATAGGCTATTTTTTCTCAATTATTAACCCATTTCTATTAATCTATGTATCTCTACATGGCCTTATCTTACTGGAGAACACCTGGTGCATCCTATCTTCCCAGTCTCTAAATGGCGTCTCTCTGCTTACCTTTCCTAGAATTCTCTTTATCTCCTAGTCCTGCCTATCTTCCTGCCTCTATTGGCCAAACAGTGTTTTATTCATCAACCAATAAGAGAAACACATATACAGAAGGACGTCCCTATCACATCCTAACCCCATTAAATTTATCATTTCTGAAGTAAGTTCTTCAACAGCTTTTCTCCCAGGAGGTCACCACATGGATGCATACCCAATCGATGCAGTGCACTACAGCCCAGAACTCCTGGACTCAAGCAACTTGCCTGCCTCAGCCTCCTGAGAAGCTGAGACCATAGGTGTGTGGCACTGTGTGTGTCTGTATTGAAATACACACACACACACACACACACACACACACACACACACACACACCACACAGACGCGCACACATGCAGGCAAAAACAACATGTAGGTGCAAGTATATAATCTCAGCACTTGGGAGACAGAGGTGAAAACATCAGAGGGTCAAGATCATCCTCTGCTTTCTGTAAAATTGAGGCCAGCCCAGAGTATAGAAGATTCTGGCTGAAAAACAAACAAACAAACAAACAAACAAACATCCCAAAAACCAAAAGTCATGAAAAAATTTCTTAGTAGGTAGGTGTTCTTTTTCCAGATTTAAATCTAATGATCATTTTTTCAGACTAGATGATTTATCCTTCGGTCTCTGCCTTTTGTCTCCAACTCAATCTTTCTTAGCAATCTTATTATTGTTATGCTATATAAAATTTGACATTTGTGCATAAATACTCATGACCCAGAAATTCAGAGTTTACGTTAGATCACAGATATACCATTTGTGTTGGTTTGAATGAGAAATGTCCCCCACAGAATCATCTATTTGAAACGTGGGTCCCTAGTTGATGGATGCTGGGAACCTTTACCAGTTATTACAGAAGTAGCAATTAATATTCTAAATATCACTCCACCAGAATTAACTTCTGATGGAAAAAACTTGCCTTGTAAAGTCTGCAAGAAATAAGACTCCAGAATATCTGTTGCTATGAATTCAGCTGTATGATTTTGATATATAGAATAAATACTGGGTGCTTTATATTCTCAAAAAGGCCCCAGAGAAAGGAAATGCCTTCTCACTGGGGCATCAGTAGTAGGGACACCCCACTTCTTGCCCTGAGGCTGAAGGTAACAGCCTCCAGATCTCACACTATATAGCCTTAGTTTTTCCCTTTGATATAGCCCTGAGAAGGCCCCTTTAATCGGTTAATAGCACATTTTATGAGTTATATCCCCTCTGAGACTTAAGTTTGCCTGGAAACCTCTTCACGAGTCATGCCTCCCCTCTGAGACATGAGGCACCCTGCTTTTGTCAAGACTTTATCTGTCTTCCTGGCTCTGAGAGATATGTATGCCTGATATTCTTGCTATTATTAGAGAGTAGCTAGTTGTGTCTATAGGTATATAAACTGGAAGCCTTGTGGGAAGAAAAAGAACTTTTAGAGAATTTTTAAGAACTTCTAAAGAGAATCTTAAGAAAGCTTTTAGAGAAAGAACTTTTAGAGAAATCTTAAAGAGAACTTTTTGAGAGAGAACTTTTGGGAAGAACTTTTTTGAAGAATAAAGAGCCATGAAAAAATGGTATGTATACGAACTGATTCGTTTGCCCTCAGATCTTATTGGTCAGCCATACCCGCCTGCTATAAGCCTCCTGCTTGAACCCGTGTTAGATGTGCTGTTTGTGGAGATTACAGAACCTTTGGGAGGTGCAGCTTTGCTGGGTGAAGTATATCACTGAGGAGGCTTCTGTGGGTTTATAACCTTGCCCTGCTTCCTGTTCTTGCTTTCTGCTTTTTGTGTGTGGTTAAGATGTTCCTGCCACCATGCCTTGCTCAGTATTACAGACATTCATTCCTCTGGAACCATAAGCCACAATAAGATCGATAAGTTGTTTTGATCATTGTTTATCACAGAAACAGATTAGTAACTAATATATCATCTGGGACTGTAGGAGCTTTTACACTATTGGGTGTTGAAAATCCCTAAAAGCCATGTAATGACACCATTTTATAGATTAGGAAAAAAAACTACAGAAAACAAAAATGTTTAAAGGTAACAGTAGACTAACAGCCAGAAACCAACTAATTCTTACAAATTATGCCCTAGGGGCTGAAGAGATGGCTCAATGGGTAAGAGCACTTGCTGCTTTTCCAGAGGACCTGGATTCAATTCTCAGCCCCTACAAGGTGGCTCACAACTATCTGTAACTCCAGTTCCAGAGGATCAGATGTCTTCTTGCCTCCATAGGCACTGGGCACATATGGTGCACAGATATACATGGAGGCAAGACACTCATACACACAAAATAAAAAAGAATAAAGCAAACAAATCATGTCCTAATATATCACCAATATATACTAGCATGGGGACATGACAAATATACAATTATTTTATTGTTGATTAAAATACATCAAGGGACTAGAGAAATGGCTCAGCAGCTAAGACCTTTGGCTATGAGGACCCTGAATTGATTCTCAGCACCCTCATGAGGGCTCACAACCATTCACAGGAGATCTGATAAGCTTTTTTACTCCCTCTGTGGGCAACAGGTACACATGTGTGATACAAAGACATACATGCAGGCAAATCATACATACAAATAAAATTTAAAAATATATAAAATATATTGAATCTGTAGAATCTGTAATCTACATAAAAAATAGAATGCGTGTTTCCTTTACTCTTTTCTAAGGTAAATATGGGAACATTTAAGAACAGTAAACAAACAACGCAGTCATGGGTGCACAAAGGTACCACACAGAAGAAACATCTCTTAAAAGACAACAGATAAAAGGTGATCGGCTCACCTCTCCTGTCTTTTGAGTCAGAATTACCTGTGTAACAAGTAAAAAACAGAAACATTTACTCAGGTTAAAGAAAAGCATTGCTGTTCAAATCAAGGAATAACAAAAAAGCTCCAGGAATATAGGTAATTTTCTCTGCATTCAGTATACTACAGAAAGTGGTGGAACAAATTATCTAGGATTACTCAACTTTAGTTAGTAGTCTCCTTCCTTCCTCCTATGTATGCACACAGTACAGCATCCAACACTCAGCAAAACCATAGTAATTCAAGGAAAAACACAAATATAAGCTACCAGAAGACATTATGTCTTTTGTACTTTTGAAATGCAAAAGGATAATATTAAAGATATAAAAGATCCACACAATATGATTCAAAAAACCCAAACCCAAAACCAACCAACCAACCAACAAAACCCCAAACTACTTGAGATATACCCAACCTCATAAACTAATAGAGAAAAGCTTGTTTTTAGAATACTATAATGGGCTGGTAAGATAGCCACGAAGGCAAAGATGCTTGTCATAAAGTTTGATGACCTGAGTTCAATCCTCAAAATATACACACAATGGAAAGCAAAGAGCAAAAACTGACCACATTATACCTACACTGTGGCAGCACCAACTACCACTAATAAACTAACATATAATTTTATTTACTTATTTGTTTGTTTGTTTTGTGTCAAGGCAGGGTTTCTCTATGTAGTCCTGGCTGTCCTGGAACTCTCTCTGTAGACCAGGCTGGCCTCAAACTCACAGAGACCCACCTGCCTCTGCCTCCCAAGTGCTGGGATTAAAGGTCACCACCATCTGGCCTAACATTTGTATTTTTAAAGAAATCTGTGTTATATCTACAGCCTAAACAGAGACCTAAGACAAACAGAATATTCTCTTATCACTATACAATAAAAGTGGAAATTAACACAGACAAAATTTGAACATTAAAATAAATACAAATAATGAAAACACCTCATAGTGTCTTTTAGCTAAGTACAAAGCTGTCTGGTTAAATTCTATACTTCTGAGACTAGGTGTGGTTACATGATAAATTTCAGCTAATGGGATGTGAGCAAAAACTATGGGTAAGTGTAGGTTATAAAATCTGGAAAAGAAATTGCTTCTATTCCCTCTGTTCTCAGTGGTGAGAACACATAGCCATGCAGATAAAAAGACTGTTGTTAGGACAGCAGGGAACCTTCTGCCCACACCCAGAAAGAGGGGATACTGTGGTCCTCATCAGAGCACCCTAACTAGTAGTGGAAATATACCTACAGGGAAACCTATGCAGCATGCTGAGACCTATGAGGCATTAAAAAAAAAAATCACACCATCAAATATTAATAAGTCTGCAAAATAAAAACAAAAAAAACACCCTCAGCTTTAATTTAAAAACTTGAATATATAGCACAGAATAAACCTAAAACAAGGCAGAAAAGATAAAAATAACAAAACAAAAGGCTATTAAGGTAATAGAATTACTAATAAAATAATGGTTCTTTTGGGAAGGAAAGACACAACAAACTATTTAATAGTAAACTTTTCTCAAAGGAAAAAAAGGAAATGAAAATATATAAAGTGAGAACTATTCCCAGCTATATAGGAAATTAACCCATCCTGAGATGACTTTTCCTCAAATTCATTTGAATTCAGAAATATGAGTAAAATGCAGTTTTCTATGCAAATTTTCAAATTCTTTTCCCTTTTTGTCTTTAAACTTCCATGTTCTTTTAATGAAGAAAATAAAACTAACACATCAACATCACATTTGCAAAGTAAAAACAAAGACCAAATTTACATAGAAAAAAAACAAACAACAAAAAAACCACTTATAAACATAAATGGAAAAAAAAACCCTAAATCATATCACAACTCCTCATGCATGTTCCTGTAAGCAGTAGTAATGAAAGTTCTTGGGCCATTAAATAAAAGAAAAAAATCTTTGAAGGAGGGAACTTGAGAGATGGCTCAGTAATTAAGAGCATTGAAGGCTCTTGCAGGGGCTAAATTGAGTTCCCAGAACCCACATGGAGGCTCACAATCATCTTCTGTAACTCCATTCCAGGGATGTGATGCTCTAATCTGGCCTTTGTGGGCACCATGTTTGCATACAGTAGACACATCCATCTCATACATATATAATATACATGCAGGCAAAACCTTCATATACATAAACAACAAAAAGACATGAAGGCTGAATTGCTAGGAAGAGGAAGATTAGTACAGTGGTAGGAGGGACAAGAGGGAGTAGTGGAGTATGAAGAGGACCAATTCATTATATACATGTGTGAAAATGATAAGAGTATAAACACATATACGAAAATTCAATTCATAGCAAAGGTGTCATTTCACCTTTTGTTTGTATGCATGTTCATATATGTTAGTTGGGGCATGTAATTACCATGTTGTACCTGTGGAGTCAGAGGATAACCTTGGACATAGGCCCTGTCTTAGGTTTCTATTGCTGTGATAAAGCACCAAAATGAAATTCAACGTGGGGAGGAAAGGGTTTATTTCACTGTATAGCTTGCAGTCTATCATCCAGGGAAGCCAGTGCAGGAACCTGGAGTTAGGAACTAAGGCAGAATGAAGGTTTGCTGCTTACTAGCTTGCTCTTCATGGCTTGCTCAGATACTTACAGAAGCTAGGACCACCAACCCAGGGATGGTAACACACAGTGAGCAGGGCCCTTCACATCAATCAAGTGTACCACAAGCCTGTCAGGTACTTTCTTGTCAAGTTGACATAAAATTAGCCAGCACAGGTCCTCACCTTCCATTTTATTGAGATGAGGTCTCTTTACTGTTTACCACTGTATTGTGTATACCAAGTTAACTGGCCTGCGAGCTTCTGGCCTGACTCTTAGCAAACATATATACTTCAAGAAGTTTATGGCTATAAAATACATATAAAATAGTAAGATGGTAACTAAGTCCAGAGAGAGAGGAACAAGCAAAAAGCATCTCTGGTACCTGCAGGAGGGAAGGTTTCTGGAGTGGTTGCTGCCGTGCTGGAATTCCCCTCCCATGGTTCTGTTGTGGCATCTGTGAACTGGTTATCGAGAAACCATGTTCCATTTGGTGAAATGGTAGAGCTTCCAGAGTCCGTGCTTGTTGCTCTCTTGGTCCCATTGTCAGAGTGTGAAGAGTTAACAGTAGCTACATAGGTGGTTTCCAGAGTTAGATTTGGGCTGAATGTTGGTGCCTCAGAAAGAGAAATTACTGAAGAGGTTGGATTTGAAGTTTTATTCTCTTCCTGAACTGATTCTGTTGTTGATGTTTTAATTAATCTTGTAATTCCTAAAGAAGGTGAAACTAAAAACACCAAAAAAGAAAGAAAAAAACCCATGAAGAACATGAAGCTCAAAAGTTAAGACACCAAGTAGTAAGCATTAATAAGTGCCTCTACCATCTGGACACATGCAGAGACCAGGAAACCAGACAGACACCTACACTCATAATCTCTTAATGCTGGACTCTTCCCACTTCCTCCAAAGGATTGCTGTCTATAGCATTAAGAAAAGATGGCTTTTCACTTATTTCTTCAGAATCAGTATATAGATAGCGATGTAAATATTAACATTCCTTTTACTTTTTAGGAAAAAATAATCTAATTATTTTAGCATACAGAACAAAACCAAGTATTAGTATAATTCAAAGATTGCCAGGAGCTTCACAATCACATTTAAATGAAAATGTATAAATATTTAAATACTGATTCCTTCAAATATGGATCACTATATGTAAAATCAAAAATCTATCTCAAATATCAGCCTTCTTAGATGACAATTTTTACCTGTAGTAGTATTGTTGGCACTAACATGTATTAGACCACTGCCAAACAGAACAAGAATGAACCAGGAATCCATGCTGACCTAGAAAACAAGGAAACATATGAGATGAAGTCTTAAATTATTATAATTATGTCCAAATGACTCAAAATATAAAAGGTTACTTTGGGTAGCATCACTCTTGTTATTGAAATATATACACAGGATCTTTTGACAGTTCAATAGGCTGTTTTCCCCAGAAGTTCGGCTATTAACTTTTATTTCTATGAAGACATAGTTAATTTAAATAATATATCTTTTAAAGTATAATTCTCAACCTTGGTTGCACTTTAAAAACTACTTAAAAACTCCAGTGCTAGACTGCATCTCAATGTTTGAGAGACAGGCGGCCCTTGAATTTCTTAAGTTCATCTACTCAGGATCTGAGTACAGTACTGATCTAGTACTTTCACATGGTTTAGTCTAGACCTAAATCAACATGGAAGCCACAATCTGAGAAAGCAGGCCTGCCTCCCTAAGAAGCATGTGAAAATACTGAGGTGGAGTATATGTAGGCAGTTTATACGAACCCAGACATTTGCTATGGTACAATGGCATTGCCTAGCAGGGGAATGTATTCAGCAGTGGCCTTACCCAAGTGCAGAGACTCTTATATTTTTGTAGGCTGTGATAATGAACTCAGTGCTACATTATGTTAGATGGCTATAACTCTTAAGAACTGGATAGTGGTCAAGAGGTGGTGGCACACGCCTTTAATCCCAGCACTTGGGAGGTAGAGGCAGGTGGATTGCAGTGAGTTTGAGGCCAGACTGGTCTACAACAGCTAGTTCCAGGACAGTCAAGGCTGCACTGTGAAACCCTGTCTCAAAGAACCAAAACAAACAAACAAACAAACAACTGGATAGTGAACTTATAGTGATCTCTGACAGAATTCAGATCAATTCCTCTCCAATCATATTTCAAAGTTGGTAATGCACATAATCATTTATACAATGATCAGGCTGGAAGGCTATTGTATATGTGTGCTCAGCTACTCAGGGTAAGCCAACAGAAAATAAGTTGGCTTACAGAATTAAATGCTTAAAATATATTTTAAAAGAGAATAAGCAAATACTTGTGACTTGAAGCTACAAAAGAACTTTCTAAGCATAAGGGCAATGCAAGCAACCAAGAAAGTAAAGATGAAAACTGACAAGGACAACAAGCTTTAAAAAACTGATCATAAACAATGTTCATGGATAGGAACTTAGTTTTATTAATGCCACTTCTTCCAAAATTAGTCCATAACTATCCTGATAAAATCACTAGTTTTTTGTAGACATTGATAAACTGTTTCAAATGTTTATATGGAGGCAAAAAACCCAAGTGAGTCAAGTAGACACTGAAAAAAAAAGTTATAGGACCAATACTACCTCTTATCAAGATCTCCTCCTGTAATGTAAGAGAGGGGGGGGGGAGGGAGGGAGGGAGGGAGAGGGAGAGAGAGAAGTGGTATAGAATAAGAGACCAGAAACAGAATTACATGTTGTCAAGAGTTTTTCTCAGAATCAAAGTAGAAAAGAATTACTGGCATAACAACACGCATCATCATGGATGAATCCTAAAAAGATTCATTTCATATGCTGTGTGAATAAAAGTTGGTACCAGAAGTACATAATTATGATTCTATATGCATGAAGTCTACCATAAGCAAAATAAACTTACATAGGAAAAAATCAGAGTAAGAGTTCCCAAGGAAGATATTATTTACCATTAAAATGTAATTTATATTTTAAAATAATTGGTAGGGACCAGCAAGACAGCTTGGTGGTATGGTGTGTGATGACTGACCTTGGTTGTCAACTTGATTACATCTATAATCAAATAAAACCTGCTTGCCCTTATTCTCACTGGCAAGTTAATTTATGCTGCTGCTGAGGCATTCCTTCGCTGGTATTAGAACTTCCTTCTTTGGGGTTCTAACATAGACTGTAGACTAGCAGCTCTTTAGGAATCCTCCAGGACCAGCATCAGACTGGAACTGCTGTGCCATCTGTCTCATAGACTGGATAACAACAGGATTCTTGGTCTTTCCATAAGGTGACATATTGTTGGATTACCAGGACTGTAAACCACACTAATAAATCCCAGGGGTAAAAAAGGAAGAGTGGGAAGGAGAGCACAGGGAGGAGAAAGAAAAGAAGGAAGAGGGGAGAGAAGAATATATATATGTGTGTGTGTGTGTGTGTGTGTGTATATACACACACACACACACACACACACACACTCCTTTAAAGAAAGCTGACTGCCACAAAATGTGTGCTACCAAGCCAAGGATATGAGTCAGATCACTGGGACTCACAGAACTTATTCCAGCAAGTTGTCCTTCACGTATGCACTTGATATACACATGTACACAGAATATACATATGCTTATATAAATTTAAAAAATGAATTGGTAGCTGGGAGGTGGTGGAGCACACCTTTAATCTTTGCAATGAGGAGGCAGAGTGAGTTCAAGGCCAGCCTGGTCTATAGAGTGAGGTCCAGAATAGCCAAGGATACTAAATCCTACACCCTCCCCAAAAAGAACTGGTAAGAGGACAAGTAGATATATGATTAAAAATATGTAGTAGAATACTGTTAAGCTGATGAACATGAGGACATGAATGCCACTGTCAGCACTCATGAGCAAAAGCTGAGTGTGGAGGCACATACTTATAAACCCAGTGCTGGGGGTACAGAGACAGGCAGACAGATCTCTAGCAGCAGCCAACATTTAGGAACACCCCGAGGAACATCCTTAAGACTGGCCTCAAAACACACGTACACCCCCTCTCACATGCACACTGCACATTCTCCAGTAAGCCAAGACTACGTGGAGATACTTAGATTAATAAAAATGGGTTAATAATTAAGAGAGAACTAGCCAATAAGAAGCCTGAGCCATCAGCTAAACAGTTTATAATTAATGTAAGTGTGTTTATTTGGGACTGCAAGGCTGCGGGACCAGGAGGGGCAGTACCTCATCTACAGTACACACATGCAAATAAAATGTAATAAAAACTTTAAAAAGTTTATTATGGAAGTTAGAGAGATGGCTTGGCAATTGAGTGTTTGCTGCTTATGCAGAGGACAAGAATTTGGTTTCCAGCACCCGTTGGGTCTCTCAACTGAGTAACATCCAATGTGTCTGTATTCAGACACACTTACCCACCTCCCTAATTAATTAAAAAATAAAGATAAAAAATTTAAACATGTTTTGTTGAGTGTTGGCCAACTGCCCCTGCCTCTCTCTGTGTGCTTTTGCCCTCTCATTCCCAGGTCCTTCTACCTAACTGGATGGCAGATAGGACCATCAAGTTTAGGTCACCAACCTGGTAAGAACACAATTTTTGGGAAGATCATTCATAAGGAAATTCTGGTTGAAATGCTTTTCAAGGATGATCAGTGTTTTGCTTTCCATGACATTTCCCCTTAATCATTAACACATTTCTGGTGATATCCAAGAAACATACAGCCCCAATTCTGCAGTAGCTGCTGCTGATCTGGGCTTGAACAGCTGTTAGGAAATGGAGGTGCAGATAGGGGTAGTCATATTGATCATATTGATCTCCATGTTCTTGGAGGTCAGCAGATGAACTGGCCTCCTGGTTAAGATTGTTGGAGATAACAGAGACAGCTGACCTGAACAAGGGAGAGTTCATCGACCCCCCAGACTGATAGCTGGGAAACCAGCATTGGACTGACTCAGACCCCCTGAACATGGGTCTCAGAAGGCCTGGGCAGTCTAAGGGACCTCTGACAGTGGCACCAGGATGTATTCCTGGTGCACAAAAGGACTTTGGGAGCACATTCCCCTGGAGGGATACTCCCTTAACCTAGAGACAGGAGGGAGGGCCTAGACCCCACTCCAAATGACTTGACAGATTTTGATGATCCCTCCTGGAAGGCATCACCCTCCCTATGGAGTGGGTGGGGAATGGGACAGGAGGGGGGGTTGGGGGCTGGGAGAGAGGGCAGGAGAGGGAACTGGGATTGATATGTAAAATAAGAAAAATAATAAATATAAATAAAAAATAAAAGAAAAAAAGAATGTTGGAGATAAATTTCCTCATCTCCATGTAATGGTTAAGTTGGCAAACTTTAATACATTAAAGATTTCACAAACTTATTTTTGGCTGTGCATGAACAGACTAAAGAGAATTTTAAAAATCTATGCTCAATAAAAGATGTCATATGTAAAAAAAAATAAAAGAGTTGTTTGTACATATTATATTTATTTTCAGGCTTTGCAAGTTTTTTCCCATTAGGCAAAAATAGCCTAAGACAGAATTATACATTTTAGGAAGCTAAAATGTTAAGAGAATCCAAATTTATAAGAGTGAGTGAGTGAGTGAATGAGTGAGTGAATGAGTGAGTGTGTGTGTGTGTGTGTGTGTGTGTGTGTGTGTGTGGTTGGTGATTGATGAGTCTTCCTCAATCACTCTCTGTCTCATTCTTTGGGGGCAGGGTTTCTCAAATGAATCAAGAGCTCCCCAATGTGACAAGTCCAGCTTGTCAGTTTGCTCTGGGAACCTTCATATCTCTGCCTTCTGAGTGCTGAAATGGCAGGTGGGTCACTACATTTGCCTGACACTGTATTCTGGGGACCAGAAGTTCTGATCCTCACATTTGCAAAACTTTACTTCATTTAGCCATCTCCACAGCTCTCCAATTATTTATTTAAAATAACAACAAATACAAAATCTTGTAAATCGTAAACCTTTGGTAAACTGAATACATAACAGCCAAGCAAGTACACTTTGGGGGATGATTCACAAAACCTGTCCATTTCCTTAGTATATCAAATACAATGGCACACATACTGTGTTCTTTCCCTTGTTCCTCTATATCCAAAGAGCCAATATGAATCATTACTCATCACAAAAACCATTACTAACTCATTTAAAAATTTTTCCATTACATATACATTAGGCTGATCAATTACCAAAGTTCAACCTTTAAACAATAAAATAAACCCAGATGCCATTAACATTCACAAAAGCAATATGGTAAAAGACTAAGGAAATTTTGGAATTAAAAAAAAAAAGTAGCTGTTGCTTGGTTTGTTTCCCTGTTGTGATCAGACCACACCACCACCACCACCACACCACCCTTGTGGAAAGCAATTAAGGCAAGGTTTATTCTGGCTCACAGTTTAAGATTATAGCCCATCCAAATGGGGAAGCCATAGCAGCAGAAGCTCCAGGCAGCTGATCACACTGTACCCACAGGCAGGGGGTTGAGGGTGATGATTGCTTGTTCAGCTCACCTCCTTTTTACACAGTCCAGGATCCTAGTCCAGGGAATGGCACCACCCACAGTGGGCAGGTCTTTCCTCTTCAATAACCTAACCAAGATAACCCCTGGCAGGCACATCCATAAGTCCATTTCCTAGAGTCTGGATCTCATCATGTTGATAATAGAGGTGACATCACAACTGTACTTTTCCTGATACTGACTAAAAATATTTTCTAAATGTTCCACAGAATTCAAATTCAGCATAGCAAACCTGCAGCATTTCCTATCGGGATAAGTGAAGGCTCTTAGTTATCCATTAGGTTACACAAGTGGGCAATGCTTACTGCCTGTTAGATTTCTCACATCTTCCTTCCCATCTAAAAAGACCAGGATACACTTCACACATTTTATATACTACTTTGTATTCTTCCTCTCAGTTAACTCTTCTGCTATGCTGACAGTGCAGAGTAGAGTTACCCTAACTTACTCTAAGTATCCTTTACTGTTGGTTGTATATCCCCCATTATAGAAACTGTAAATTTTAAATTGGAGGACCACCCCCATGTCCTGGGGGAGGCAGTGCAAGGAACAGTAGCCAGAACTTTGGGCATGCTACAAGCACTTTACTAGCTGATTTTTTATGTTTTCTTTTTTCAAGATAGGGTTTCTCTGTGTAGCCCTGGCTATCCTGAAATTCAGAGATCCACCTGTCTCTGCCTCCTGAGTGATGGGATTAAAGGCGTGTACCACCACCACTAGGCTAGAAACCTGAATGTTTAATCAATGGACAATCAATTATATATATACTTAAACACATTTCATGGCCAATTTATTTAAAATAAATCCTGCATTCAAAATGAAGGAATGAACCACCATAGGCATACCCAAGATTTGCTAGAGAATGCTTGCCTTTGTTGGCTTCTGTCCAAAGAACAATATTTCTTGCCCTGATATATAATTCCTGCCAGTGGATGCCAAGGCTGACAGCCAAGACCTCTCACATAAGAGCAGAGAAAAGAAGAAAACAGAAGCAAAAGGGAATATGTCTATTTAGACAGGATTAAGAACAACTCCTCACATTTTGATTACTGATGACCTAGGGATGACAAGGATGAGGGTGCTCTGCATACATTTAGTAGAGAAAAAGGTTATGGTTATAGATGTTAAACACTATGGGGGTGTCATGGGATGCACATACATTCCCAGCAACCAGGAGGCTGAGGAAGGAAGATCTAGAGTTGAAGGCCAGCCTGGGGCTAACCATGAGGTCCCTTCTCAAGGAAACAAAAGTAACAGTGTTATGAAGTTCTTAACTTCCACAGCAGAGCTGAGGAGAGCACTCCTCTGAGTTCAGACTGTGATTCTAAAACCTCCCATTAAGTCTTTCTAATCATGTGGAAGAGCATACATGGACAGCTGAGGCAGAAAGAGCACACAAGCTTAAGACCAGCCTGGGTTACACAGCAAGACCCAGTCTCAGAATAACAACAAAAAGGGCTGGGGATGTAGCTCATTTATAGATCATTTGTCTAGCATACATCATGAGGTTCTTGTTTAGACTGCCAGTACCACCAAAAGAAAAAAAAATCCCAAGTTGTGTTCCATATCTAACATGTTCCCAATAAAATATGACCAAGAGAAAGCTATGTACTATTACTTTAAACATTTTATTCCTGTTAAGGTCTTTTTTTAAAAAATTTTTTTGAGACAGAGTCTCTCTCTAAGTATCCCTGATTGTCCTGGAACTCAACATGTAGACCAGGCTGGCCTCAAATTCAAGAGATCCTCCTGCCTCTGTTCCCTGAGTGCAGGATTGAAGGTGTGCACTACCACCATCACCACCTGGCCTGTTTTTACCATTCTTCTTATTCCCATTTTGCACATAAAGAAATTTGAAAGATAGTTTCTTAGTAGGTAGAATTCAGATTTAAGATTACCTGGTTTCTTCACATAACTAATGAAACATCAGATACATTTCCAAAAATGCCAACTAAAACAAACTGATGCTTCTATTTTACAGAATTCCCCCCCCCCCCGCCCAGTGAAAGGGCAAGCCTTGAAACTATGATCAAATTAATCAAGTACTGATGTCAAACATCCAGTATTTAGTTCTGGTCCTGATTTTAAGAAATCTTACCTGTTTGGTGGAGATGAAGTTTGTAGTGGGAAAAATACGAGTTTAGATCCTAGTCTCACTGAAGATGCCTTCCAAATGTGGGACAAAAGGGCAGTTGAGAGTCATTTCAAATTGCTCTGGGCCATCTCCTGGGGCTGCTCAGGTGACTTAATAGTCTGACTTAAATGCAAACAGTGACTAGAAGGAGGGGTCAGCCACTTCAGCCAAATATTTGCTTGTTCATCATTATTTATTATGAGAAACAATACATAGCTATAATCCTTAATTGCTTGCTTTTTACCTTTGTAATAGGCATTTACATACTTTTAGCCTATTTAATTCTCACATTATGAGTTAGATATTATTTTTTTCTAGAGATTAAGGAATTTGTTCAAGACTATATAGGTAATAAATGTTCACTAATTTTTCAAACATGAGCTTTTCAAATTCCACAGCCATGGTTTTTCCTTTTAATTCACCAGATATCTGAGGATACATACATCAGATATAGACACTGTTATCAAGGGCTTCATACCTGTAGTGAGGCACAAATAAGCTATTCAAATCCTGAATTATTACCTGTCTAAAAAGTAGGGGTGGTGGCACGAGCCTTTAATCCTAGCATTCAGGAGGCAGAGGCAGGTAGGTCTCTGTGAGTTCAAGGCCAGCCTGGTCTACAGAGCTACACAGAGAAACCCTGTCTCAAAAACCATAATAATAATAATAATAATAATAATAATAATAATAATAATAATAATAATAATAATAAGTCAACAAGCACTAAAATAAGCACTCCCACAGAGCGAGTTTTCAGCAAAAGCTGGAAGCATACGAGTTAGCCAAGGACCAGGCAGCTTTTAAGCAGATAGGACTTCAAAGCTTAAAACAGCTTGTCTGGTACCACCAATGACAAGGAGCTGGAAGAGGCACAGAGATGCCTACTGACTGCAGAGGACACCCAGACCAAAGAAAGGACTACAGGTGGATTAGGAGCAAGGGGCACATTAGGCAGTTGCTCCACCAAATAAGCCCTACCCCTGACACCGGTGATCAATCAGGAAATCTCAACCTCAGCCAAACTTCTATCTCCTATATACTCTTAAGACCCCCAAAACTATGTGTAGTTGGGCCAGGATTATACACAGCAGGGACAGGGAAGTGGTAACTGATAATTCAGGTAAACATTTCATGGAACAAAAATAGCTGCTCAGATTTCAAGATGGCAATGGCCATGCTGTTCTCAGAGCACACAGTTCCAACACAGGCATCAAGCAGGACTTCAATATAAACCTGGACACAATAGACAAGTGTCTGAGGGGATGACACAAAGGGAATATAATGTACATGAGGCAAGATAAGGCAGCCATTACATCACCAAAGGATTGTTTCTACAATAAAATGATATTTTAGTTTACCTCAATAATAAAATGTTCTGGCTTACCAATGGACACAACTGGGAAATATCAATAGAGTGTTAGGTAATGGGCACAGAACAATCTGTAGTTTAGAACAGTTAACAACTGGATAGAGGCTCAACTGGCTGACGTGAGGTTAGGGGAGTAACTGACAAAAGCCTTCAAAAGGAATCTAGCCATTCAAGCAAGAGGGACTAGGGGGAGGTGAAGGCTGTCTTGGGCCAGCCAGTGGTGGTGCACAACTTTAGTCCCAGCACTCAGGAGGCAGAGGCATGCGGATCTCTGTGAGTTTGAGGCCAGCCTGGTCTATAGAGCTAGTTCCAGGACAGGCTCCAAAGCAGGGCAGCCAGGACTGTTAAACAGAGAAACCCTGTCTCCAAGGGGGCGGGGAGTCTTGGGCAGACTTAATAGAATTGATAGGTGTTAGAATTCAACAAATTAAAGACTTAATGAGATGCTGGGGTTGGGCAAGGCCCATGTGCTGGATTTAAGTGTATAACAATGCTATAGGTAGAAAGATAACCAAGTGTGGGAGCATACAGTGGGGAAGGTGATGGATGAGCTTAGTTCTGAATGTGCAGTACTACAGTACATAATGTATCTGCCAGGGGTGATGGGAGAAGGGGCAGAACAACAGACAGGCAATGGCAGAGCAGCTGCCTGGAAGTCAGGCAAAAAGCCAAGAGAAGAACAAAGACAGCTGATTAAGTGACAAATGCAGTAAAAGCAAGCAAGACAGGAGACATTTGACAAGCACAAGAAGTAGTAGGTGATGCTAAGTAGAAAAGTGGTACGTGACACTAAGAGAGGGTGGGAGAAGCAATGAGAGATGCCAGTAAGAGACAACAGAATAATGAGGGAATACTGAAGAGCTTCCAAGGAAGGTCTCCAACACCAACTCTACATCCTTCTTTTCCTCCAGGTTCTGGAAACCACCACTGTACTTTGTGACTCTGAGTTTTACTATTGTTGGGAATCCTGTAATATTTGACCTCTTGATTCTGGCTTTTTTTCCCCCCCACTTTATATGAATCAGGGTATATGCCTGAATTTCTATTTATATATTTATGATTTTTCAATTCTGGGGATAGAACCTAGGTCTGTTTTAGCCAGTCTAACTGAATCAGAAAGCTCCAGCTTCAGTAAGAAACAATGTCTTAAAAATAAAAAAAAGGGGGGGGCGAGGATATGATTAAGGAAGACATATCCAACATTGACCTGTGTTACACACACACACACACACACACAGTGGAGGAGGATAGAGCCTTGAAAACTATAATCACATAACAAAGGGTAAAATTGGACTCTTACCTTTAATTATACATACAAACTAACCCAAATGAGTTTAGCACTTCAATGTGAGATCTAAAACTACAAAGCTTGAGGCTGGGCATATGGCTCAATCAGTAAAGTATTCCCTGTGCAGGTATTCCCTGTTTATTTTTGTCTGTCCGTTTATAGGCTTACATGCATAGAGCAGGCCAGGGTTAGATCCCCAGAAGTACAAACCAAAACACAGATAAAAAAGAAAAGAAAAGAAAACAGAAAGTCAGACAAGAAAGGTCAAATACTGTGCGATTCTAAGAGTAGTGAAACTCAGAATCAGAAAATGCAATGATGGTTGCTATGAGCTGGTGAGAAGGAGGAATGGAGAGTCAGTATTTGATTCTAAGAGTAGTGAAACTCAGAATCAGAAAATGCAATGATGGTTGCTATGAGCTGGTGAGAAGGAGGAATGGAGAGTCAGTATTTAATGTACAGAGTTCAGCTGAAGAGGATGGAAAAATTTTTGATACAGATGATGGTGAAAGCTGATCAACAATGTGAACATTATCTGGAAATCAACATTTATTTATTTATTTGTTTGTTTGTTTAATTATTTATTTTTTCAGACAATTTCTTTACAGAGCCCTGGCTGACCTGAACTCTGTCGGCACAGAGATTCACCTGTGCCAACAAATTGGTATAAAACAACCTCTAAAAAGACAGAATAGATAGAAAAATAAGACAAGCCACAAATAGGAAGAAAATCTTAGGAAATTTTAGCTTACTAAGATTGCTTTCCAGATCTAGGTACTCTAATAAACATGGAAGGACACAGCAGCAGAGCTCAAGTCTTAGCACTCTTTAAGGCCCTGGGTTAGTTGGGCATTGTTGGCGCACACCTTTAGTCCCAGCACTCGGGAGGCAGAGACAGTTGGATCTCTGAGTTTGAGGCCAGCCTGGTCTTTAGAGCCAGTTCCAGGACAGCCAGGACTATAGAGAGAAACACTGTCTGAAAAACAAACAAACAACCCCCAAAACCACACCTCCTCCTGCCCCCCACCCAAAAGAAAGATCCTGGTTTAGACCCAACACCAAAAACTGGCAATGAAGGAAGTTATTTGGAAGGCAATCAAGCACATGAAAAAAAAAATGTGAAAATCACTAAATCATCTGGGAAATATAAAATACCAGCATATGCCCATTAAAATGAAATATCAAACATATATACATAAACTTAAAAACAGAGAAGGCAGAATTAATATGAGTGCAAACTGGAGGCATCTAGACAGTATATGGAACAACTAATTACCAACAATTAAAGGCAAATGATTTGAAAACTTAAATTGAATGTAAAATACAAAAAACTTAATCATGACCAATTTGAATGTATCCAAGATACTTAAGGATGTTTTAAAAGGATATTTTAACCTAAAGTCTATAAATACATGTGTGGGTTGGTTAGCTTTTATTGTGAACTGTGCTGGCTAGTTTTATGTCAACTTGACACAAGCTGGAGTAATTCTGGAAGAGGAAATCTCAGTTGAGAAAATGCCCCTACCATATTGGCCTATAGACAAGACTGCGGTCCTTTTTTTTTTTTTTTTTTTTTTTTTTTTGATTGATGACTGGTGGGGGAGGGTGTAGTTCACCATGGGTGATACTACCCCTGGGCTGGTGGTCCTGTGTGCTACAAGAAAGTAAGTTAATTAAGCCATGAGGAGCAAGCTAGTAAACAGCATTACTCTATGGCCTCTCAATTAGTTCCTGCCTCCAGGTTCCTGCCCTGACTTCCTTCAGCAATAGGTTATTACCCAGAAGTATAATGAAACAAACCCTTTCCTGCCCAAGCTGCTTTTGGCCATGGGGTTTTATCACAATGACAGAAAGCAGACTGAGATATCAACCTAACACAATCTAGAATAAGCAAGGAAGAGAGTGTCAATGACGAACTATCTACATTAGATTGGTCAGTGGGCTTGTCTGTTGGGGGATGTTTGAGTTAAGTTAGTTGATGTGGGAAGACCCAGACCACTATGGGCACACCATTCCTTAGGCATTGGATCTTGATCTGCTTAAAATTAGAGAAAGGAGCTGAGAACAAACAAGGTTTGAGCATATATGTGTTGATTTCTGTCTGCTCTTGACTGCTGATGTTCCTGCCTACACTGCCCCACAATGATAGTCTGTAACATGGAAATGTATGATAAAACAAACCCCATTCTCTCCTAAATTACTTTTTGTCAGGGCATTTTGTCACAGAAACAGAAATGAAACTAGACAATAAGATTTACCCAAATTAAAGATTACATAGTAGATGTGGAAATACTTAAGACAAAAGTACATGAATTTAAGATTTCTCAAAATCCTTTTCGGAATCTAAGAAAAATTCCTTTAAAAGGGTTCGTATTTAGTTTATTAATTTTAAAATATTTTTTAAAATTGGCTTAAAACTTTAATTTTTTTTGGCTTGTCAAGATAGAGTTCCTCTGTGTAGTGCTGGAACCTGTCCTGGCACTCTCTGTAGACCAGGCTAGCCTTGAACTCATAGAGATCCATCTGCCTCTGCCTCCCATGTGCTGGAACTAAAGGTGTGCACCACCAACTTTAAATTTTTTTGTCTGTTTATTAATTTTTTTTTCATTTTACATACCAACACCAGTTCTTCTGTCCCCTTCTCCTGTCCCTCCCTCCACTCCTCTGAGGTGCTAACACCTTCCTAGAGGAGTCAACAAAGTCTGGCATACCAAGTTGGGGCAGGACCAAGCCCCACTGTATCAAGGCTAAGCAAGATATCCTACCATTTTTAAAAATATCTTATTATTTTTATATGTATGGGTGTTTTATCTCTGTGGCTGGAGTTACAGACAGTTGTGAGCCACCATGTGGATACTAGGAATCAAACTCAGGTCCTCTGGAAGAGCAATTAGGTGCTCTTAAACAATGAGCCATCTCTTTAGCCCCTATTTACTTATTCATTTATTTATCAAAGTATAGCCCTGGCTGGCTTCTAATTTATGGTCCTTCTGTCTCAACTTTCTGGTTCCTAGAATTACAGGCATTTGATACCACAATGAGCATCCCTACCCCAAAAGGCCCCTCCCCTGCTTTTGTAAAGGGTCTCAATATGTAGCCCTGGCTGGTCGGGAAATTGTTATATAGATTAAGCTGGCCTCCAACTCAGAGATCCTTCTGCCTCTGCCTTCCAGGTGCTGGAATTAAAGGTGTACACCACTATGCCTGACCCCAAAATTATTATTTTAACAAAGGAGCTAAAGAGGTATGTGTAGCGAGATATTCTCATATTTTGTACAAAAACCACTGGAAATAATTCGTGAACAGTTTCCACAATCCATAATTTATCATTACATGGATGATATATTGTTAGCTGATTCTAAAATAGAAACATTAGAAAAAATGTTTGAGAAAGTAAAGGAAGTTTTACCTCATTGGGGATTACAAATTGCTCCTGAAAAAATACAAAAAGGAGATTCT
This sequence comes from Cricetiscus sungorus, assembly GCA_030556225.1. Classification (NCBI taxonomy): domain Eukaryota; kingdom Metazoa; phylum Chordata; class Mammalia; order Rodentia; family Cricetidae; genus Cricetiscus; species Cricetiscus sungorus. The sequence continues at coordinate 65,834,737 of JANBXA010000372.1, read as the reverse complement.
ATCAACTACTTAGGATACAAAATAGGTCTACAGAAAATTAGATCACAAAAAGTACAGATTAGGAGAGATCGTTACCAGACTCTTAATGATCTTCAAAAATTACTGGGAGAGATCTCTCAACTACAAACCATTATTGGAGTAGAAGGGCATGATTTGAAAAACTTAAAAATGACCCTAAAAGGGGACAAAGACTTGAATAGTCCACGAATACTATCAGCTGAGGCTGAAAAGGAATTAGAATGGGTAGAAAAGAGGATATTAGAAGCACATGTGGACCGTGTGGATCCAAAATTAGACTGTATTCTGGTTGTATTACCATCTAGAGAATATCCTTCAGGGATTTTGATGCAGAGGGAAGATATCATATTAGAATGGATATTTCTACCACATAAACAGAATAAAAAACTAAAAACATATATAGAAAAGATCTCTGACCTGATTATAAAAGGTAAATTAAGACTTCGTCAACTGACAGGAAGGGACCCAGCAGAAATCATAGTACCTTTGACTAATGAGGAAATTTCCTCCTTATGGAAAGATAATGAATATTGGCAGAGAGCATGCAGTAACTTTTTGGGAATGATTAGCAACAATTATCCCAAAAGTGAAAGGATAAAATTCATAAAGAAAACGATTTGGATCCTTCCACGCATTGTAAGAAAAACACCTATCTCTGGAGTTCATACATTCTACACTGATGCAAACAAATCAGGTAAGGCAGGATATAAATCAGGTAAAATAAGTAAAGTGGTTCAAAGCCCTTACAATTCTGTACAAAAGGCAGAATTGTATGCCATTCTCATGGTACTTATGGATTTTACAGAACCTCTCAATATAGTTACTGACTCTCAATATGCAGAAAGAGTCGTCTTACACATTGAGACTGCAGAATTTATTCCTGATGGTACAGACTTAACTTCATTGTTTATACAGTTACAAGATACTATCCGAAAGAGGATTCATCCTATGTATATAACACATATTAGATCCCATACGGGTCTGCCAGGTCCTCTAGCACAAGGCAATGATGAAATTGATCGGTTATTGATAGGAAGTGTGCTAGAAGCATCAGAGTTTCATAAGAAACACCATGTGAACAGCAAAGGTTTGAAAAAGGACTTTTCTATCACTTGGCAACAAGCCAAGGAAATAATAAGGAAATGTCCTACCTGCTCATTCTATAACCAAACTCCTTTACCACCAGGCAGTAACCCTAAAGGTATAAAAAGAAATGAAATATGGCAAATGGATGTGTTTCACTTTGTAGAATTTGGAAAATTAAAATATGTGCACCATACTATAGATACATTTTCAGGGTTTCAATGGGCTACTGCTCTGAGCTCTGAAAAGGCTGAGTCTGTTATTACACACCTATTAGAGGTAATGGCCATTATGGGCATACCTGCACAAATAAAAACTGACAATGCTCCGGCATATGTTTCCAACAAATTGAAACAGTTTTTTGAATATTATAACATAAAGCACATAACTGGTATACCACACAATCCTACAGGACAAGCAGTAATTGAGAGATCCAATCGTACCTTAAAGGAAATGCTCCATAGACAGGCAGGAGTAACCAAGACACCCAAACACAGATTACATAATGCTTTATTAACATTAAACTTTCTTAATGCTAATGAAAAAGGACAAACAGCTGCTGAAAGGCACTGGACAATAGAAAAAACTTCTGAACTAAATCAGCCGGTGTACTTCAAGGATGTATTGACCTCAGTATGGAAACCAGGAGATGTGTTACGTTGGGGTAGGGGTTTCGCATTTGTATCTACAGGAGAAGAAAAGCTATGGATACTGTCTAAGTTGATCAAGATCCGAGTTGAACAAGAGAAACATCTTACTGAAGAGGAATGACAAGTCATTCAACAAATTGGGTCCCACAAAATGTGTGGAGACCTCTCAAAGGTAGGGGAAGTGTTCTTTTCTTGTCTTTACAGTAAAACAGAGAACACCTATCTTCAAACAACCAAGAGACAAGGAACATGTAGGTACCTACAGAAGACAGCTCTCCGGAAAGAATCATTTAATGAAGAGTAATCTGATTTATGGTAAAAATATTTAAGTCTAATAAACTGTTTCTATATGGAAATCTATTTCTCTTCACTATTTGGTATTCCTGTAGTCCCGATTCATATAAATCAATGCTGGCTTTGGAGTTGGATTTGGCTTTCCTTCTCTAAATTCAAGCATGTTGTTAAGATTGAATTCACAGTTTCTGCTTTATATCAAGAAGCCAATTGATGTAAGGCAGAAGAAAACAAAATCTAAGGACTCATATGTTTATATGCACTTTTTCTCTCTGAAATCCTCATTTTCTCTTATACATGTTAATGCTTATTGTTGCCTTTCCCCTAATGCATACCGTAAAACTTGAAAATTTTACTTTGATATTGATATTTAAGTTTTCCACAAGGAATAATAACAGTTCCCAACAGCAATCCTTGAACACTCCGGAAGGAAGATGGGGCCCCAAATGGACATTTCCATTCTACTCACCCTGATGCATCTGAACTACAAACTTCACCCTTTAACCGGTTTGGGACTGCTTTGCTCAAGACAACTCCTGACTAGCTAGCTGTAATGGTGCACCTTCTTATTACAACCTGGCCAGAGTTCCAAAAAGAACTTCAGTCAAGCATTTTCTGCCACACTATGAATACCTACATATGTCACAGCCAATTCTGTTGAAAAATTTGGTTGCTAAACATTTTCTCCCTACAGGATCCCATGGAGCAATCATCGTCCCATTTCAGCAGGAAGTAATCTTAAGATAACGACGCCCCTCTCCCCACTCTTGGAATTTAGGGATAATATTCATCTCCATAGGGTTGGTTTTAGTTACTTGGGGTTGGGTATGGAAAGTGATATTTAGACTCGGTTATCTCTTTTAGACAGGAATAGGGTATGGTTGGGAAAGGTATGGTTCAGTATGATATAGGTAGATTGTCCTACCTTCTTGTGAATTGTTTAGTAAGAGTGAGATATTAGTATTTCAGCTTACACTGTTATATATTCTTACCTGTGGTAATCTATATACTGGAAGAATTGTATATTATATTTTGTCATATTGTGTGAAATCTTCCCATTTATGTTTCATGCACATTATTCTCCCTATATTCTATGTATGTACACTTTGTTTGAGTTCAAGACATTTTGTATATTGATACAGTTTAGGATATTTATCTTGCTGCCCTCTTGTCTAGACATTTCTACTCTACCTCTACTTTAGGAATTTACATGTGCATAATTATATTGTTTAGGTGTGTATCCTTGCTTTTCTCAAGGAAGTTTTAATCAGGTTTTTAGCTAAGTTCCTGAGTATTATAGATCATCCTCACCCGTGTTTCCTTTGCCTATGAGATTAGTCAGCAATAGATGCTTAATCTCCAATCACTTCATAGACCTGCAGAACACAGCATTTAAATGTTTTAATATTAGTACTCCGTTGACATGAGACACTGTTGCTCCTGACAGCACCATGCACTTTCCCGAAAGTATGTTGGACACTGTCGTTGCTCCTTCTGGAGTTCACCCTCACTTCGGCCATGGCCTCTTGGGCAAGGAACTGCCCCTACCTTGACAACTGATCTGGACATGCGGTCCTATGTGCTTGCAGGAGACAAACAGAAGACTGCTGAACCTTGCCAAGTCAGGGTAAGACAGCCTTTCTTCCTCCCTGCTTTTGTTGTGATCTGTCAGGTACTCTTGGCCTTAGCCAAAACTGGCTGTACCAACATTTCTCTGAGACCTTGGGTGACTGTCCAGGTAGCTTGCTGTTTCTGTCTTCGAGGCATCTTTTGGAAGTTGCCCATCCGCACTTCCTGTCTATCCTAGTATTGCTATTTTCCTTCTCAGGTCTTGATGAGGTTGTAGATTAAACCATCACAACTATTATTCTCTCTTCATAGTTAGATAGATTAGGTACTAGGCTTAAGCTTTCTAGCTTAGGATAACTCTATTGTAAACTGCGTTATGTCTTCATCCTAGGACTAGATATGTAGGTCGTTTTGTTCTCAATTTTCCTTTTCTTAGAGCACACTTGTTATTCACTGTTTTGTATATTTTTGTATCAAGCCCAAATCTTTTCTTTAGACTAAAAGGGGAATTGTAGCGAGATATTCACCTTGTCTGCACCTGTGGCTTAGGCCATGCCCATTGGGGCGGAGACAGGGCCGGATGGGAGCGGAGAGAAAAGGCTGGGAGAGGGTCGGGCCGCCCCTTTTGGGTGGTGGACGCTGGAAGGCTCAGGATCTGCTGGAACCCGCCGCGTGCATCTGCCTATGTTGTGAGTTATTTCTCCCTTAATAAACTTCTGTTCGGCCTAATTGTTTATCCTGATTCTTATTAAATCACAATAGGTATGCCTTAATGGTTATGAACACTGACTACTCTTCCAGAGAAACCAGGTATGAGTCCCAGCACCCATGTGGTAGCTCACAACAGTATGTAATTATAGTTCCAGGCATTCCAAGGTCCTCTTCTGGTCTCCACAGACACTAAAGGTACATGGTACACAGACAAGCATGTAGGCAAAGAACCCATATCCGTGACATACAAATAAATAAATAAATCTAGAAATGAAAAAACAAAAACAAAAAACCAAAAAAAAAAAAAAAAAAAAAAAAAAAAAGAAAAAGAAAAGAAAAACCAAAAACATAGCTAGGCATGGTAGTGCAGGCCTATGATCCTAACACTTGGGAGGCAGAGGCAGGCAGATCTCTGTAGCCTTATGTACAAACTGACAGCCAGGGCTGCACAAAAAAACTCTGTCTGGAAAAACCAAACCAAACAAAAACAACAACAGCAACAAAACCCAAACCAACCAACCTGCTCATGATTATCTTCAACAGGGAAATACTGATATGGGTATCAACAGAATGCAGATGCTAATAAAATATAAATAATTTTTAAAAATTGTTTTGGGGCCAGGTATGGTAGCAGATCTCTTTCAGTTTGAGGCTAGTCTGGTCTAAATAATGAGTTCCAGGACAGCTAGGGCTACATGGAGAAACCCAAAAAACCCAAGAAACTCAAAAAACAAGACAAACAAATGTTTTATTTTCTTAAACTATGTGTAATGTGTTGTGTGGTCTGTGCTTGTGTTTGTGCATATGAGTGCTGTACTCACTGAGGCCAGAAAAAGGTGCTGGATCCTCTGGAGCTGGAGTTCCAGGTCGCTGTGCTGCCTAATCAAACTTTGATCCTCTGAAAGAGCAGTAAGTAGGTGGCACCTCATAGACCCCAGAAGTCAACCACTTTACTATTCAATTATGTCACTTTACCAAAGATCCCTTCTAAATTCTATACTTTCCTTGATATTGCTACTCCTACAACAAAAACCTGAAATAACAGCTATTTCAGTGTTGACCAGTGCTGTGACTTTCTGCTCTTCCTCTCCCGTTTCTTTGTTTTTGTTTTTTGTTTGAGACAAGGGGTCACTATACAGCCTAGGCCAGCCTTGCACCCTCATCTTCCTGCTTCTGTTTGCTCAGTACTGAGAATAGAGAAGTGTACCATCCCGCCAAAGACAAGCATCTTTTAAAGCCTGGGTTATCTGAAGCTTTCGTAAACTGTCTATCCAACTGATAACACACATCATCTATAGACAAATTTTATACATAAGTAATTTTAATACAAAACTAAGTCATGCCTTAATTTGGTAAAATTTAGGTTGGAGTCACTATCAGATACTGGCAGACATCTTTGGTGGTTATGACAGTAATCTGGAAGAAGGGCTGGTCACTGACTCAGTGTTAACAGTTCCTGCTGAGCTAAACGTAGTCTGTAAATAGCCCCTGAAAGAGCCCATGCTACCAGCAGGGAGAGGGGGGGTAGCTTAATTCTTTCACAATGCCTACAGAGAGTCTGACAGCAATGAAAGCCTAGAAAACTCATGAAAGGCCCTTTTATAACCATGTGAATGTGGAGCACAAAAGCAAAGTCAGATGACCTACTTAAAGCTCTGCTTTTATTGATGAGAATCCATTCTCATTCCAGATTAGTCTCTTTCTAGAAAAAGAAAACCTTATACAATAACTGAGAAATTAAGATACAGGAAGTATAACTTCACTAGTTCCCATCGTTCTCTGTCATGTCAAAGAGGTCAGAAAACACAACTAGAAGTGGGCTCTGAGGAAAGTAAAACAAGTTTTTACACTGAGTGTGTGTGTGTGTGTGTGTGTGTGTGTGTGTGTGTGTGTGTGTGTGTGTACCCATGTGTAGGACAGAGGATAACTTGTGGGAGTCAGGTCTCTCCTTCCATTGGGTTTAGGGGTTGGACTCAGGTCATCAGGTTTGGCAGCAAGCCCTGGGAAATTTAAATTCTGTGGCTGATCAGACCAGTTTTGGGCTAGTGATAATTCTTCCTGGAATGCATATTAAGTAAACTAATGGTAAACTTGGACTTGTAATGACAGTCCAAGTCATTTCAAAGCAGGGAAGCCTCCTTTACTCATTTGCTCAGCTAAATGCCAGTGTTACCTTGGAGAAGTGAGGATGTACAGGGAGGGCTGCAGAGGAGCTGGCGTGCCAGGCATTTCTCACCTCTGGTGTTGTCCAAAGAGTTTCAGTTAACCAGCAACACTTCTTCACCCAGGAAGTGAAAAGAAACACAGTTTTGCTTCATTTGCTCTCTTCTATTGTTTCATTTCTAATTAGTTAATTAGGATTTTGGAGACAGGGTCTCATGCTGTAACCCAGGCTGGCCAAAGACTTGCACTGATCTGTCTGCCTTGGCCTCCTGTGTGCTGAGAATAACAGCCACTGTGTTGGGCTACTTTTTTTTTTTTTAAATTTAAAATATTTGATTTTATTTTATGTGTATGCTTGCCTACAGCATGTATGTGTATTGTGTATATGACTAATTCAGTCAGTACTCCTACAGCATTCACCATGGGCACCAAACAACGGAAACGCTCAGGAGCACAGAGAAACCCAACAGTCTCTCCTTATGTGCCTCCTTTCTGCCTTCCTAATCTACTTCCATGTTTGCCCTCTTCTTCCTTTTCAATCTGAATGAAACTAAATCCAAAGCCTGGATGCAGCAGTTCTTTTTTTTCCCTAAAGAGAAATGGAAGCAAAAGGGATGGTGTGTATCTATGTCCCAAAGCTCATATTTGCAAACCAATCTCAAACCACTGCCCACACTATCCTCTTCTCCCACATATTTTTGTTGTCATCTCGTTTTTCAAATTATCTTTACATAGCTCATGATGCCCTTGAATACTTGACCTTTCTGCCCCAGTCTCAGCCTCCATGGGCTGGGATTATAGGAATCCATCACCGTGTAAAACTGCAGATAATTTTTAAAATGTCTGTGAGGAGACAATATGGGGGCCGGTGGAAATGAAACAAATGATGTTGAAGACTGTGTGGCTGCATGTAGAAGAAAGCAAGTATGTTCATAATCATCACCGTGCATAAAACTCAACTCCAAATGGATCACAGACTTCAACATAAGGCTAGATACACTGAACTGAGAAGAGAAAGTGGGGAATAGTCTTGAACACCCTGGTACAGGAGAAGACTTTCTGAACAGAGCACTGATAACACAGGCACTAAGAACAACAATTAATAAACGGGACCTAACAAAACTGAAAAGCCTTTGCATGGTAAGGTCACCATCATTCAGACAAAGGGGCAGGCCACAGAATGGGAAAATATTTTTATCAATTACATATCCAACAGAGGGCTATATAGCTAAAGTATATAAAGAACTAAAAATTAACTTCATCAGGAAAAAAACATAACCCAATTAAACAGAATCCTCAGAAGAGGAAACAAATGGCTAAGAAGCACTTAAATGTTCAGCATCCTTAGTCATTAGGGAAATGCAAATCAAAACTACTTTGAGATTTCATCTTACAGCAGTCAGAACAGCCAAGATCAATAAAACAAATGACAGCTCATGCTGGAGAGGATGTGGAGTAGGAGGAACACTCATTCATTGCTTGGGGGGGGGGAGTGTAAACTTGTATAGCCACTATGGAAATCAGTGAGGTGGTTCCTCAGAAGGGACTCAACCAACCTCAAGATTCAACTATAAAACTCTTGGGCATATTCCCAAAGGTCACTTTATCCTACTACAGAGACACTAGGTCAACCATGTTCACTGCTATTTTATTCACAAAAGCCAGAAACTGAAAACAGCCTAGATGTCTGTCACTTGATGAATGGGTAAGGAAAATGTAGTACATTTACACAATGAAATATTACTCGGCTGTTAAAAAATGAAAGCATTAAATTCACAGGTAAATAAATAGTTAGCGCCAGGGGAAAAAAATCATCCTGAGTGGGGTAACCCAGACCCAGAAAGACAAACATGGCATATATTTGCTTATAGGTGGATGTTAGTTAGCTGTTAAGCCTTTGATAAGCAAGCTATAATCCATATAATCACAGAAGTTAGATATAGAGGAAGGGACCAAGGAGGAGAAATCCATCTCACTTGGAAGGGGCTAGTTATGGATGGATAAGGGGTGGAGGAACAAATGGGAGGATCAAATGAGGAAGGAAGAGAGGGGTGATAAAGAAAATATGGGAAGAGTGCTAAAGCTAACAGCCATTTGAGGGGTTGCATTGAAACCTAATACAGTAGAAGCCTTCTACAATATAACCATATATGAAGGTGATCTAAATGAAATTGCCAAATAACAGGGGTGATACAGGCCCAACTAGACATCTTTCATCAACAAATGAAGCTTCCAGTAGTAGGAATGGGTTACATCTTACCTAGTTGTTGATCAAAGGGGCCCTATGAGAACCCCCAAACAACCCAGGCTATTGTCAAGGCTGACTTTAGGGTCCTATTCCTGAAGACAACACACCTACACAACTCATTGAACACAAAGAAGCTTGTGCTTATCTAAAGCCTTCACCCATACGTATTAGTGTTCATAGTACTGGAAGGTCTTCTGTAAACTACCAAAGAAGAAAGGTAAACACAAACCTGGCTGCAAACCTTTCAGTCTACAAAAGTGAACTGCTCATAAGATGTGCTAGTGCAATTGTGGCACAAAGCCTGTGGAAGTGACCAACCGATATCTGATTGTGTTTAAAGTCTTTAGATGGGATCCATCCTGAGCACTGCTAAGGCCAAAACCCTGAGACTAGATAGGCCAGAGACCTAGGAGAAAACCAAACATACGGCTATGTAGCAATAAAATGACTCCTAATGAAATTCTGTAAGACTCATGGGCCTGTACCTTGCTCAGCCATCATTAGAGGAAACTTCCTCCTGCAGCAGATGGGAACAAATACAAAGACCCACAGCCAGACAATGTTTGGAGAGTTAGAGACCTTGAAACACTCAGCTCTAAATGGGATGTCTCCATTAAGTTCCTCCCCTCAAGGCTTTGGGATCCCTGTAGAAGAGGAGGTGGAAAGAGTGTAAGAGCTAGAGGGGATGAAGAATAACATGAAAACAAGGCTTTGTAAACACAGCAGGACTGATGCACACATAAACTCACAGAGACCGTGACTATATACACCATGTAAAGAGCGTGCACAGGTATTCACCAGATAACAGTTCCAGCACTGGGAGGAGACTGAGTCACAAGTCCCCATCCCTAACCCCAAAACTATCTTGAATTGGAAAGTACTTGCAAATGAAAATTTAGTTTTCTCCAATAGGAGTCTCACTGGGAAGACAAACCACTCTTAAGTGCAGGCTTCATGCCAATCAGCAGATGGCCAACACAAAATGAACTCAATGGCATCTTTGAAGTTCCTTTGTCTCATAATGTTTTGTTGCCCCCCCCCAACCTTACAGGAAAAAATATATATTCATGCTTTTGGTTTTATATTTGTTGTTATGTGATTCCTGTGTGTGCAAATGCGTGTCTCTGTGCTTATATGTGTTTTCTGTGCTTTTTATTTGGCTCTATTTGTTCTGTTTGTTGTTTTGTTCTGTTCTGATTTGCTTTTATTTTATTATTATTCTTTAGATGCCTGTTTGTTTTCTAACTAGACAAAGGGTATGGATTCTGATGGGGGGCATCTTGGAGAAGTTGGGGGAGGAGAAACCATAATCAAAATATATGAAAAAAATCTATTTTCAATAAAAGAAAAATAAAAAAGCAAAAAAGAAAGTTCAATTTTAAAAGTTCAATTTATATAATCTAGAATTATGGAGCCCATTATAAACAACCTTGCAGAAATGGAGAGATGACTCAGTGGCTAAGGGCACTTGCTGTTCTTCTAGGGGACTGGAGTTTAGTTCCCAGCACCCATCTGGTTGCTCATAACCAACTGTAACTCCAATTCTGGGAGATCCAATGTCCTTTTTTGGCCTCCATGGACACTACATACATGTGGTATGCAGACAAACATGCAGGAGACATCCATAAACATTAAAAAATAAAATATAACAACACTGCTGAGAAGATTATAAACTAGTTCATCACTAGGGAAAACAGTGTGGTAGTCCCTCAAAAAAATTTACTAGATCACAGAACTGTATGATCCTTAATTCCAGTTCTAAATACAGGCCTGAAAGCAGTCAAACAGACATTTGTACTCCCATGTCCAGGTACTAGTTTTAACAACCTTCCCCAAGTTGTGTCACCTGTCACTAAAGAGGGCATGAGAGACATAAAATAACACTGTTTAAATACCATGGGCTGCTCTGGGGGATAACTTACAAGTTATCTCAAAAAGGTATGCTTACAAGTCCAGGAACTATAGAGCACAGTAACATCTTAATAGCTCTGACCACTAAGGTGCTCAGGAGAACTGAATTCACAAGAAATCAGGCCTTTCCAAGCAGGCCTTTGGCACTGCCTGCTTGTTCAAAAGCTTGGACTGTGTTGCTGTAGAGTTATTCATGTACCATTAGTCACTAATGACACTGGGAAATGTTTAAAGTTGGTTTTGATCACAATAAATGAAGACATGGGGACTGTGTCACTGACATGTGGGGAGGTCAAGGCCTGGACTTCTGTTAAACATCTTATAAATCACAAGCCAGTCCCCTAGAACAAAGAATTTTCCTGCCTTGAAATGTCTATGTCAAAGCTTTTCAGCTCTGTACTAGGCAGAAATCTATTTTAAAGCTAAGTGACCCAGGATAAATCTATACATCTTTATAAGCCTCAATTTTTTTTTTCTTTTAGAAAGCTTGGATTAAATGTTCTCTTTCAACTCATGGGCAACTAAAATAACCAAATAAATATCTAAGGAAATAATACCCAGTCAGGTGTGGTGGTAGTGTATATCTGTAATGAGGCAGGAGGATCACAAGTTTGAGGACAACCTAGCTACTTACACAGCATGATCTTGTCTCAAAGAAAAAAGACAACAAAGAAGAAGAGCAACAACAAAATCCATGTGGTGTTTTGAATGTAACCGGCCCCCATAGTCTCATAGGGAGTGGCATTGTCAGGAGGTGTGGCTTTGCTGGAGTAAGTACGGCCTTGTTGTAGGAAGTGTGTCACTGTGTGGGTGGGGTTTGAGGTCTCATATGCTCAAGATATCCCCCAGTGTCTAAGTTCACTTCCTGTTGCCTTCTGATCAAGATGTAGCCAGCACCATGTCTGCCTGCACGCCACCATGCTCCCTGCCATGATGATAATGGACTGAACCTCTGACCTGTAAGCTAGCCATCACAATTAAATGTTTTCATTTATAAGAGTTGCTGTGGTCATGAAGTCTCTTCCCAGCAATAGAACCCTCAAGACAACCCAGAAACAACAACCCCTTCATTTAAGAACTTTCAATGAGGTACAATCTTGTATTAATGTGTTTTTATATGTTCTACCTCATTTAACTCACTTTAGACAGTCCATCCTAAAAGAGGAATAGCTGATGCCCAGACTCTTGCCCACAGTCACAAACAAGAAAACTGCAAAGCCAGGAGCCTGAATCTGGTGAGTCTGATGTTATATGTTTTCCCAGTGCGGAGAGGTGTGAATAGGTGTATCTCTGGGGTACACAGCAAGCCTTGCCTATTTGGTGAGATACAGGCCAATGGGAGTCCTTGTCTCAAAAACCAAAGTGGATGGTTCCTGAGGAATGACATCCAAGGTTTACCACTAGGCTCCACACACACATTAACAGATATGTATGCATATGAAGACCCACAAAAAGAACTGTCAGCAGTGAGGAAATGGTCAGCTTGAGAGCATTCTAACTGTTGCTACTGTTGGCGTCTTTAGAATCCACCTCAGCATTAAGGAGAAAATACCTTTCTTCAGCGTTAGCCCTCAGCTAGTGACGAGGCAGTGGGGTGGAATGGTCAGGCAATCTGGGTAGGCAGACTTTGCCAGGTGTCTGCTGCAGTCTGATCACTCCCCACGCTCAAACATGTTCTCTCCAGTGTCACCACACTATCTGTTTCTTGGGGAACCCAACTAACACACTGAATATTAAGTATATGTATACTGATAGAGAAATAAAAAAGGAAATCAAAATGTTAGCAATTCTAGTTAGTTCTGCATTATCCAAGTACCCCATAAGGATCATCTGGTACTTACACATAATAAAAATGTGTTAAAACAAGATATGGTGGTGGTGTGTGTTGTTAATGCCAGCACTCAGAAGGCAGAGGCAGGGGGATCCCTGAGTTCAAGGCCTGCCTGGTCTACAGAGCAAGTTCTACAGCCAGGGCTACACAGAGAAGCCCTGTCTTGAAAAACAAAAACAAAATAAACAAACAAACAACAGAAAATAGAAACAGAAAAAGAATGAAAAACAAGATATCAAGTAAGAGGCTATGATGGCTAATCTTGGTTGTCAAATTGACTATATATATTCAGAATCAACTAAAATTCAAGCTGCTGGGCATGATGGATTGTGTCTTGGAACCATGAACTAAAATAAACTATTTCTTCCTAAAACTGGTTCTTGTCAGTGTTTTGTCACAGCCACAGAAGAGCAACTACTTAAAACAGTATGACAACTTTAAGTATATATGTGCCAAATGTTGAGCCTACCAATGTCATAAAACAAACACTAATGGACATAAAATGTTAGACAGGTCCCCATACAATAATAATGGGATATTTTAATATCCCATTCTAAACTTCAGATAGGTCATAGAAACTAAAATTCAACAACAATTCAAATACACCACAGACCACATCACAGATCAATTGGACTTAACAGATACACAAATATTCCATTCAACAGAAAGGACTTACATCCTTCTCAATGGCCCATGGAACCTCATCTAAAACAGACTACATTCTAAACCATAAATTGAGTCATACAAAAGAATAGAATTTTTCTTTTTTGTATTTTATCAGGTCATAGCATAATAAAACTAGAAGTCACTGGAACAACTATAAAAACTATACAAATATGAAGATTGAACAAATTATTCTTGGATAACCAGTAAGGTCATTAAGGAAATCTGGGAGGAAATTAAAAAAGGTTCTTGAGTCAAATGAAAATGAAAGCAAAACTTCGTACAAATTTCGAGATACAGCTAAGACAGCTCTAACAGGAAAGTTTATAGTTATGAGTGGTTATATTAAACATTAGTTAGGCATGGTGGCATACATATTTCTTGCAGTACTTGGGAGTAAGAGCAGGTAGATCTCTGTGAGCTCAAGGCCAACAATCTACATAGAAAGTTTCAGGGCACCCAGGCTACAAAGTGAGACTCTGTCTCAAAAACAAAACAACAGAAAGATCACAAATAACCAAATGATGCAGAACAAGGTTTTAGAAAAACAGAAAAAATCTAAATCCCAAAGTTCATACACTGCAGGAAATAATAAAGAATAATACATACACAGAAGTCACCCAGAAACCCATGGGCAAGCTAGCCTGGAGTATGCAAAGCCACAGTAGAAACAAAAGATACCCTGATTAAACAAGATGGAAGGTGAGAATTGAATCCCAAAGTTGTCCGACTCCACATGCTCACTACAGCACACGTATGCCAGCAATTGATACGCATCACACAATAAGCACAAATATTGAAAAAGAACAATACATAGAATAACAAAAAGTTGGTTCTTTGAGAAAATAAGATTGACAGACTCACAAACAAATAAAAAAAGACTTGATAAAATTAAAGATAAAAAATGGGAATTACTACATGTTATAACGAATATAGAGAATCATTAGAACATGTTTTGAAAACTTATATAATAATCTAGAAAAAAGAGGGAAGCAGAGAGATGTCACAGAGGTAAAGCATTTGTTGCTCTTGCAGAGGACACAGGCTCAGTTCCTAGAACTCTTATGGTGAGTCATAACAATTCCTAACTCCAGTTCCAGGGGATCTGATTCCCTCTTCTGGCTCCTAGAGGCCCTATACACATGTGGAACACAGACATACATATATGCACACAAAACACCCATACACTAAAATAAAATAAAAATTGAGAAATAAAATAGTAAAAAAGTTTTAAAAATTCACACACCATGACCAACTTAATTGTATTCTGGATGAAAGATTGGCTTGCTATTTATAATCAATGAGTGTTGTACAGCACATAAAGGCTTAAGGATAGAAATCACATGATACAGAGAAACCACATGCAGCAAAGCTGGGATTTTCTTCCCTGATGGGTAGCTTCTATGATGTTAGGAGGTGATATGCAGTTTATTAGGGGAAAGGGCATCAGGATCTCACTCAGCTGTGACCCCTACAAACTCTATTACCCAGAGCACATGGGAAATGGGGGGAGGGCATTGAATGGAGAGAGAACTAGGAGCAAGAGAAGGGGAGGAGAAGAAAGCATGTGCAACTAGGAAGATTGAGTCAGGGTAGGAATAGAAGACAGAAAAAGGAGAGAGAGAGAGAGAGGACATAAAAGAGAAAGCCATTATTGGTTTGAAGAGAAAACTAAACCTCAAGAAAGGTCTAGAGACCTACAAGATTGACTCCAACTAACAATTTGAGCAACCGTGGAAAGGCTACCATAAATGCCCTTCCCTGATAGTGAGATCATCAACTAAATTATCCACCATCATGGAGCCCTCATCTAGTACCTGTTGGAAACAGAAGCAAACATCCATAACTAAACACTGAGTCGAACTAGAATCCAGATGCAGAGAGGACAAGACCAGGTTTCAGAAACACACAAAGACAGCTGACCTGAACAAGGAGGAGTGAATGCCCCCCCCACACACACTGATAGCTGGGAATCCAGCATGGGACTGACTCAGACCCCCTGAATATTGGTCTCAGCTAGAAGGACTGAGAAGTCTAAGGGACCTCAGACAGTAGAACCAGGATGTATTCTTGATGCACAAAAGGACCTTGCCGACACATCCCCCATAGAGGGATATCCTAGAGACAGGAGAGAAGTCCTAGTCCCTACTTCAAATGACTTGACAGATTTACATGACCCCACCTGGACAGCATAGCCCTACATGTGGAATGGGGGTGGGGGGATGGGAGGGGAGGGGCGGTCAGGGTGCATGTGAGGGGGGAAAGAGGGTTAAGTGGGAGAGAGGGAGGGTGAGGAAACTGGGATGGACATGTAAATTTTTAGATTATATTATTAATAAAAAAAAGAAATACAAAACAAACAACCAAACAAAAAAACAACCAAACAAAAAACCAAACACTATTACCAACTTACTAGGTGTCAGGTCCAAAAGAAACTAGGGACAGACAGGTAACTGTGGTGCTTATTAGCATATCAAAGAGTGTGCTGGCCTCCAGGCTAACTAAGAACTCCTGTCAGTTCTTCTCACCCTGCCTGCTACACTAAACTTCTCCAGCCCATGGGCCTTCCTTCCCTCAGCTTTTCATTCCTATATAACGGGCCATTTTGGTCACGCACTTTTTGGTTCTCTTGACTCTTCGCTCTTTTGGCTCTTGGGTCCCTCTCTTGGCCCTCTCTCACCCACCCCACCCCCTCACCCCCATTATGGTCCCATTCAGAGTACTACTTTCTCTCTGCTCTGGACTCTTCCAGATGTCTCTGGCTGTTCTCTCCCTCATATCTACAGTAAGAACCCCTCTCCTCAACTATACCTTGCCCTCCTTGCACTCACTAGGTAAGATATGTCCACTGTTGCAACTGTGGCATAACTGTCTTGAGGGGCAATCAACTGCGGTATGGTCGGATTCCAGGCTTAATCCACAGGAAGTAACTCAACTATAAATCTAGTCAAATAAACATGGCTAGGGAAGTCACAGGCCCTACAACAGAACTTACTGCTGCTGTTTAGCTAAACTGACATGGCATTAGACTGCTTTCTAAACATCTACATTTACAACCACAGATGAATACTACTTACAGCATTAGAGAAGCTTCCTTTTACAATGAACAGGAGTGAATGCAGAGACCCCTGCCTGTTAAAGGTGCTGAGAAAGAGGAAAAGCTGAATGCTCAGCTCTAAACAGAACATTTATACCACCCACTTTAGGTTCAGGGAATATCATGGGAGATGTGAAAATAATGCAAGAGCCAGAAGACAGGGAGAAAGGCCGTGAAATGTCATCTTCTGACATTTTAATCATCAACTCATAACAGCTGTGGTTACACAAAATTTTATCACATGCCCCTCCCCTCTAAAAGAACTATTAACTCTGATAGATTCTGGGGAAGAATTAGTCATTATTTTCTGGTTTTTCAAGACAGGGTTTCTCTGTATTGTTTTCTGTCTGTCCTGGAACTAGCTCTGTAGACCAGGCTGGCCTTGAACTCAGAGATCCACCTGCCCCTGCCTCCTGAGTGCTGGGATTAAAGGTGTGCATCACCAATGCCTCGTCATTATTTTCTGATATGCACCCACAAGTGAGCCCACCAGGCTCCACTGGATAGTTGCATAGCTGTGGTCATTCAGATGGCCCTTGTAAAACTCAGTGCAATGCAATGCAAAACTGAAAAGACATGAATATGGGAAAGAAAACTTTAGAGAGGAGGGGAGGATTTGATAAGGATAGGACAGAGGTAAGAGAGGGTGGGAGGGGTGAGCATAATTGGAATGCATTGTATTTGTATACAAAATTATCAGAACAAAGATAAGTCAATAAAAATAAATGGGCTTGGCTGTGGATGTACTAGCATGAACTAGATCCTCGGTCTGATCTAGGTATAGCAGGTCACATCTGTAATCTTACCACTTGAGTAACAAAGGCACAAGGATCAGGAGTTCAAGTTTATCCTCAACTACACAGAGTTTGCGGGCTGCCTGGGTTACATGAAACCCTGTCTCTAAAAACTAGAAGTAAGGTGCTGGGGAGATGGATCAGCAGTTAAAAGAGCACTGGCTGTTCTCCCAGAGGACCCAGGTTTAATTTCTAGCACCCACATGGCAGCCCACAACTGTCTGTGAATCCAGTTCCAGGGGACCTGACACTCACTTCCCCAGGTTCCAGGCACTCACATGGTATACAGATATACATGCAGGCAAAGCACCCATACACACTACACAAACAAACAAAACACTAAAAATAAGGCCAGGTATGATAGATAGTCCATGACTTTAATCCCAGCATTTGGAAGGAAAAGGAAGGTAGATCTCTGTGTTTGAGGCTAGCTTGATCTACAAACCAAGTTCCAAGCCAGTCTGGAGTACATCCCTGTCTCACAAAACAAGCAAAACAGAACAGAAACCTCTAAAAGTATATATATATATATGAACTAACAAACTGAAGGCAGTTTTCAAAAAAGGAAGTAAAAATACTTGACAAAGTATTCAACATCCTTAGTCATCAGGGAAATGCAGACTCAAATGGTTTTCAGATTCTATTAAAATGGCTAACATTGAGGAAACAATAAATGCTGGCAAGGATTTTTGGCAAAGAGAATCCTTAATAGTTCTAGTGAGAATGGCACTTTTGTACAGCAACTATTGAAATCAGTATGGAATTTGTTCAAAAAACTACTAATAGGACTATCCTATAGCCTGGCTACACCACTCAGGTATATTCAAACGTCTCTTAAGCTAACATACCAAAGATACTTGCACATTTAGACTTATTGTTTCACTATTCACAATGGCCAGGAAATGGAACCAGCCTAGAAGCCCGCTAACAGATGAACGGATTAATTCAACATAGAACATTACACACAATGTAATTTTATTCAGCCACAAAGCAAAATGAAATCATGTAATTTTCAGGAAAACTGATGGAATCAGAAATCATTATGTTAAATGAAATAAGTCAGATGTATAAGAGAAATATATTTTCTCTCATAGATAGAACCTAGATTGTATGTCTGTGTGCATTTATGTGTTTGATTTAACTAGAAAGGGCATCATGAGATGGAAGAAATTTCTCTTAAGGGAGGAAGAGAAGGAGAGGGTGAGGGATTAAGTATGACATGAAAACAGAAAGGAGATATTTGGAGGAAGGTACTGGAGAGAATTAGAACAAAGGAGACAAATTAGAACAAAGTATAATTATATATATATGCATGCAAATGCCATAATGTAATCCATTAGTTTGTATGCTAAATAAAAAAAATTTAGAATCACCATCTACCCAAGAATCCACATGGAAAGATGGTGTCTTGTGTAATCCCAGTGATGGTGAGATGGGAGGTGGATCCCTGGAGACTGCTGGTTTGGCAGTGTTCTAGGCCAATGATAGGCCCTGTTACAAACAAAAACTGGAAGGTGACAAAGGGATCCTCTGATCCCCCCACACACACCACCTCACCCCTGTGAGTACACACATTGTAAAAACAATTCCTTTTCTCTAAGCAGAAACTAGCAGCAGATGAACTTAGGTCTTCATGGCTGCACAGTAAGTACTTTCAGAACTTTAATTTTTTAATGTTGACTTTTTTTTTTTTTTAAGCTTAGCTTATTCTTGAATTTGATAGTAAGGTTTAAAGGGAGAAGAAAACCAACAATGATTTTCATGAGACAGGGTATCACTGAATAACCTAAACTGGTCTAGATTGTTTTTGCTTCCAACGTGTTAAGGATACAGACCCAGAGAAACAGTAAAATTTAAAAGGTATAAAATAAAGAGTAAGGCAGAAATGAAGTATATTCCTTATTAAGCACAGTTAGTAGCCATCATTATTATGGAATACTTTAATAACTGATTTTTGTTTTCTGACAGTTTCTTCTGCTTAGAACTTTAAGATTTTGGTTAAAATTGAGAATACCAAAAAGTAGCTGATAACTAGGTGGGTGATGGACTTACACATCTTTAATCCCAGCATTTGGGAGGCAGAGGCAGGAGGTTCTCTGAGTTCGAGGTCAACTTTGTTTGCAGAGGGAGTTTCATGACAGCCAGGCCTATACAGAGAAACCCTGTCTCAACAAACAAAACAAAAAAGTAGCTAACTACCAATTGAGATAAACAGAACACATTAAAAAGAAGCAACTAAACAGATCAGTAATAATCTTAGTAACTACCATTAAGTACTTATCCTGCCAAACACACATTATTCAGCTATTTTATTCTGTAGGTCTTATAGATGAAGAAACTGGTACAGAGCACAACTGTCCATAAACAGCTGGCAGGTGGTAGACCCAGAGACCTAAACTCAACTGTTAAACCAACTCTACCATCCATGCATTACTCACTGACGGCAGGAAAATAAATGGGCAGGTCACTGGGTCTTGAGAGGAAGGGCTTTCTCCCAAAGGAGCTGAATGCAAAGTATCAAAGCTCCTTTCCAGTATGTCACACTGTTACAAAGTACACATCTAGTAAGGATTTTCAATTGTTATTTATTTGAATAAACCAAATGGGAAGAATCAAAAAGTGTTTTCAGCCCACAGCTTCCAGCTTTCAAAGACAGAAAACAAAATTGTGGCAAATTAGAGAGGCACTCACGCCATGGTTTCTTTCCCTACAGTCAATAGAACCACTGACAGGAAGTTCCTGGCTTACTATAGCAACCACTGGTTTTGTTCTTCAAATTTTTTTCTACAATTTTGCTTCCTCAGAAAGTAGACAGGAAAACCTGGTTCTGGACCTACTTGTTGAATAGGAATTGTTTAAAAATAGAATTTTAAATAGAAGACTACAGAAAAAGTGGTTTCATACAACAGCTGATACTCAGTATTTCTGTATGTTAAATTCTGTATGTTAAATTTCTGTATGTTAAATTAAGGGCCAGCAGGGTGGTTCTGAGGGTAAAAATACATGTAGTACAAACCTGACATACACATGAATAAAGAAACTTAACCATTAAAGCACATCACTTTAATTTTTTTTCTAGTTAGTAATATAGCAGTCTAGAAAAATGATTCCTCTTGGGCTACTAAGACCTGGAAATGCTGATGACTACTAACATGCTTTGAAAAGTGTAAGTAACATAGAAAACTCTGACTTTTCTTCCAGAGAAATCAGGTAGGGCAGAGAAAGGTGGGCTTCCAAGAGCTTGCAGGCTGGCCAGACTAGCAGAAATGGCTCCAGGTTCAGTAAAGTGTCTCAAAAAAGATGACACATAATGAGAATGACACTGGAAATCAACCTCTGGCCATGCACCACACATTCCATACACACAAAGACACACACATCATACATATACCATATACAGCCCCAAGACAACTCTAAACAAATAAATTTGATAGAATAAGCTTATCAAAAACCACAAGATCATTGTATAAACATAGATAAATAGCCACCACAGCCAGATAGCTAAATAGCAACCACACACACACACACACACACACACACACACACACACACACACACACACACTGTGGATAATTAGAAATTAAAATTAAAAAAATACATGTATAACACAGAACAAAACTACTTAGGGGTAAATTTATACATAAAACTGTATATAGAAAACTATAAGGCTGCTAAACTTAAAGACTTAAATAAACAGTGACTCAACCTCTCCATGAATTAAAAGACACAAACCATACATGGTAGCTCAGGCTGTAATCCCAGGACTCAGGAGGCTGAGGCAAGAGTATCATTACGTTCTAAACCAGCCTGGGCTGCATCAAGAGATTCCATCTCAAGCAAAACAACACACAAATACCCCCCAAACTGTTGCAAAGGCGGGAACCCCAAACAGATCTATATATTAAGTATAATCTCAATTTATAGATTTCCAGCAGATCTATACATTTATACATGTATAAACACACTGGTGTTTATGAAATATACATGAGAATGCCAACACTATTTTGATAAAGTAAAACTGAAGAGTACTTGACAGTGAACTTGATAGTATGCTATGACAAGCATAAATACAAGAGAATCGGGGCTAGGAGGATGGTTCAGTGGTTAAGAATATTTGCTATTCTTACAGAGGACCCAGGTTAGGTTCCCAGCACCCACATGGTTGTTCAGAACAACTGGTAACTATGGTTCCAGAGGACCTGATGCCTTTTTCTGACTGCCTCAGGCATTATGCAGACAAAACACTCATACAAATAAAATAAATAAATCTAATTAAATAAGAAAAAGTCTTTATCAAGACTATGCTGGGGAAACCCACAGAAATAGCTGACCTGAACAAGGGAGCTGTTCCAGATTGACAGCTTGGAAACCAGCATAGGACAGAACCAGGCCCCCTGCATGTGGGTGACAGTTAGGAGGCCTGGGCAGTCTATAGGGCCCATGGTAAGGGAACAGCATTTATACCTAGTGCACAAATGGACATTGGGAGCCTACTCCCCAGAGAGGGATACTCTCTTATCCTAGACACAAGGGGGAGAGCCTAGGCCCTGCCCCAAATGATATGACAGACTTTGATGACCCCCATAGAAGGCCTTACCCTTTCTATGGAGCAGAAGAGGGACAGGATGGGGGTCTGTGGGGGGCATGGGAGAATGGAAGGGAAAGGGAACTGGGATTGATATATAAAGTAAGATGTTTCTAATTTAAATTAAAAATTGCTTTAAAAAAGAAAGTCTTTATCATTTTGATAGTGTCTTAATTTTATATACTACATAATAACCATAAAGTTAGATGTCAGAAGTACAGGTACAGCATGGCTGGATTCTTTGCCAGGTTCTCACAAAGATTAACTCAATACATCTGCCAGACTTTAAGCTTCCCTGTCTTTGTATACTCTTCCAAGAACAAAGGATGTACCAAAACTCACTTCATTGCAGCTGCAGGATCAAGATCTCTATTTCTGTACTTCTCAGCCTGAGGACATTCTCAGTTCCTAAGAAGTCTGAAATCCTTCACATGTAACCTCAATCTTCAAATCCTTCTCATTTTTAAAATTACTTGACTTCTGGTGATTTTGACTTCTGGTTCATGTGATTAGGTCAGACCCAGCTGTATACTCTTCCTTTGATAATCTC
The DNA here is from genome assembly GCA_030556225.1 of Cricetiscus sungorus. NCBI lineage: Eukaryota > Metazoa > Chordata > Mammalia > Rodentia > Cricetidae > Cricetiscus > Cricetiscus sungorus. The sequence goes on along the minus strand of JANBXA010000372.1, from coordinate 65,812,570 downwards.
AAAAGAAACTGACTAGTAACTTAATTACATTTGTAAAATTTCTATGTGAGGCAATGCAACACAGGCATTGCAGTAAAATCCCATCACATTTACAGATCCCACCAACAATGATGGAAAAGATATATAAGGGCATGACAGCACAAGACCTCAACTTTCCCTAGGGCATGGGGCAGTGGTATGTAGTGAGATATTCACTTTGTCCATGCCTGTGGCACTAACCACGCCCATTGGGGGTGGGGACAGGTGTGGATGTTACCTGGGGGAACTAAGTCTGAGGAAGGGGTTCGAAGAGCTCTCTTGCTTGCAGCAAAGGGACAGGAGAGCATCTGGAGGCATCCCTGGGACCAGGAACTTGCTGGTGTTCATCTGTCTATGTTGTGAGTTATTTCTCCCTGAATAAACATCTATTCGGCCTATTTGTTTCTCCTGATCCTTATTAAACCTCAATAGTGGTATGCATTGCTAAAACCACTAATAGTGTTAATGACAAGTTATTTAGCTTCTTATTGTAAGCACTCCTGATGTCCATTCATTTCTCTATCAGTAAGCAAAGACGAAGGAGACTAAAGCAGCAGCTACTGGACTCCCCCCTTACTGCCCTGGCTTCCCTAAGCAAAAGAATTGTCAGTCAAAACAGCCCTTGGACTACCCTAATACCAGTAGCAGCCAGGATGAACACTGTATAGACACCTTGACTAAATTATCACAGTGACTACCCTAGCTTCAGATGATGTGGCCAGGGCTATCTGAAACAGTTCCTACCAGACATTTGCTGTCATAAGCCTCCATGAACTCTAGATGGACAAGGTAACCATTTCTACCTAGGTAAGAGGAAGAGGATGGCTGTATCTGCAAATTCTGGACGCAATTGAGACTGCTTCATGAATAAAGTGGAAAAGCAGTCAAGGAAGATGCCCTCTATCAATCTTCATTGCGTGCGCACCCCCCCATGCACATACATGTGCACACACAAATACAATAACCTTTAGATAAATCACTGATGTTTCACTTAGCCACTTGCTACTATTTAACAGACTCACTTAAAATCAACAACATTCCTGATTCCCCCAAGGATGACATGGAATCACAAAGTACAAACCTTTCCCAAATGCATTATCTTAAATTGTAATTGTAATGCGTTTTAAAGAAAAGATCAGACCAATGCTACCAGCTGCCAAAAATGAGTTTACTAGCCTAGTTTCCATGACTACAACAATCTGAAACCAGCACAAGAGAGAATGTGTATCCTTGGAAACCAGCATTTTTCTTCCCTCAATTAAGAAAGGGATAGGATGGAGGAAGGGAAGGAGGGAAGGGGAGACAGAGAGAGAGAGAGAGAGAGAGAGAGAGAGAGAGAGAGAGAGAAGAAGGGAGGGAGGGGAGAGAGAGGAGGGAGGGGGAGAGAGATAGAGAGAGAGATGGAGAGGGAGGGAGAGAGGGAGGGAGGGAGGATGGGAAGGAAGGAAGGAGGGAGGGCGGGTGAGCTGGTCTAATGTGCCTATTGCATATGACAATCAAAGCAAACGTCTTGTCCCAAGCCAAGTTGCTGAGAAAGTTCTGTGGTGCTTGGTGGAAAAGTTCAAATTAGTACCACAGGTCAAGGAAATATGATTTCTGTTTCAATCTTTAAAAAAACAGCAATATAAACTGTACTAATAAAAACTTTATGAATCATATCTCAGTGAAGATAATAGTTTTTTAGCACCTTTCCTGTTCAACTTCATGCTACTAACACTGGAAGTCATACATACCCTTGCATGTTCTAGAAGGGCCTTTTGTTTCAGATGTTATACATTGTGAAATGTCAAAATGGAAGATTTTTCCAAGTTATGAAATACTCAATATATTCGCCAAAATGCCTATATTTCCTAACATAAGCTATACTACATTCACCTCACATTCTACTTTCTTCTTTTCATTTTTTTTTTAAAACAGGATTTCATGTAGTTCATGTTGGCCTTGAACTTCTTATGTAACCAAGGATAATCTCGATCTCCTGATCTTCCTGCTTCCACATCTCAAGTGCTGAGTGGGTGGAAGGTTTCAGGACTGATATTCAAGGGGGACACTAAGGCAGAGAAAAGATGACAATTACCCTCCCTCCTCCTTCACCTAATAGTAACAAAAGTTTGTAAAACTTTTCCAATAACTTGTTTTTTTTATTAAAGTTTTGCTCTCTCCACTCTCAGCTGATTCTGTTTACAGGCCCAGTCTAACAGACTCCTTCTTTCCTGCCAGGAACCAATGACAGCTTCACAGTAAGGGTGGACTATGGATTGCCCATTAATCCCATGGTATTTCCTCTAAAATGCATGAGAAGTGACCTACCAAATGGGTCTGATCTCTTCTCAGAGCCCCTGACATGCTGCTGTGGGTCTTTTCCATCTATGGCATTAATAACTCATTTAATGAGCATCATTCCTCCATGATCTCTGCTTCAGTTCCTGCCTCCAGGTTTCTACCTTGAGTTTCTGCCCTGATTTCCCTTCATGATAGACTATAACCTATAAGTCATATAAACTCTTTCCTCCCCAAGTTGTTTCTGGTCATGGTCTTGATCACCACAGAAAGCAAGCTATGATAGAGGCTGTGTCTGCAAAGGTTGGTTGACTGACAAAGAGGATGAAATGCTACAGGTGGAGAGCCTGATTGAAATTTATCTTGAGCTATTGTTAGTGTATAAAATAGCTATTTCTTGTGCGACTTTGTGTCAGATCTAACATCCTGTTACAAACAAAGTCAAGTCTAATATGTGGAAACAAACAAACCTTTAGAATGTATTAATTTAATAAAAGCCTAGGTCTACCAACAACAAAAGAGTCAAGAATGCTCTCAGACAATCATCCAAGCCTCCAGCTGAGAATCTCCTCTTTGTTATAACATTCAATGTTTCCACTAATGTATTTGAAAGTGCCTTGACTTAAGACTTTCTTTGTTCTGTTACTATAAAAACGTGATGAATCTGCTTCCATGTCGGAACATCGAACTTGGGGCAACCTAGATCTGTGTCTCGAGAGTGAATGATCTCTCTTCTCCCTGTAGAAATAAGAGCTGTGCTTTTGACAAATCCCAGAACCTTGCCCAAGGATTTGTGCTCATTAGTTTTGTCAACTTTATGGAAACACATATGAGGAGACCTCACCTGAGAGATTATTGCCATTGGATTGGCCTGTGAACATGCCTGTGAGGCATTTTTTTAATTAATGATTGATAGGGTAAAGATTGTATGTAAAAATAGATTATCAACACTTGAAGGGCTATTCTGAGGGATGGCCAAGGACATTGCCTTATAGACAGAAGACTGGTGTCTTTACAGGATATAGTGAAAAGGATGCGAGATGTATTTGTCAAAATCAGAAGAAGGGGAAAGACAAGAAAGAAACAATTCTATCGGGTTAGAATAGAATTAGAGATATTACTGTGGAAAATGTGTTTGTTTATATGCACATGTATATTCAGACAGACATGCATATCTATTTGTAATAATCTTAATATTCTGTAATTAATCATCTGGTACCTTGAAAGCAGATGCCAAAATCAGAACCAAAGTTATTTCCATTCATACATCCTTATTTTTGAGGGCATGCATAAATCAAATTACAATGTCCTCATATACACTGACCCAACATCTTCCCACCACTATAGGAAAGTGATTTCCACTCTTGTCTGTCTTTGGCTCCTTGCTTTATGACCATCCTAGTGGTCCTGCACAGGTGTGCATCCTGCTTTTGGAAAACTATGGAATAATAAAGTTTTAGTGGTGTTGACCTGGGCTGCTACTCAGTTTCCATTAATAGATCCCAGGACTTGAATAAAACAATTTCATAGCTAGGTGTGGTGATTCAGACCTGGAGGCTGAGGCAGGAGGATTGCTACAAGATCTAAGTCAAACTAGGCTACAGAGTAAATGAGTCCTGTCTCAATGGCAAAAACAAATTATAGTTCAGGGTGTAAGAGAAATCATATCCTAGTTGCAAGAAGCATATACAGTGCTCAGATTTGATGCCCAACTATATTCTCTAAAAAGAACCAAATTTCCTTGAAAAATATGGTTGAGTCAGGTTAGGATGAGAATGAAAAATCAAAAGAAAAAATAATGAGCACATGAAAAAAGGGACACAAGCTTGAAAGGATTACCACTGGCTAAATCTTGGACAACTTGATCAAGTTTAAAAATGAATAAAATAAAATAAGAAGCCATGTTGATAATCCTACAATTTTAAAAGACAAAGTTTGTGAAAGATTTTTCTTGTAGGAAATGTCAGATGAATGAAGAATGACAAATTTGTTTTTTAATTTGCCATCTGGCTACCACCATAGTAATAATAGATTCAGTCACAAATCTTCAATGAATACTAAAATTTTTTGGTCAGAATTTGAAATAGGCAATTTACCTAACCTCAAAGTGTCATTCCCACAAAATGAGTATTATTTACTTAAGTACAAAAATACTTTTCAGCTATCTTTTCAAGATCTTATCAGACAACATCTTGACCATGTGGTAAAATTAAACACAAATGGACATGTGCCTCCTGGTATAATGTAGAGACAAGCACTCAATGTCTGTGGTATTCTGCCAAAAATGTATAATCTAAATCTACTCATGAGGGGATAGAGATGGCTCAATGCTCAAGAGCAAGTATTGCTCCTGCAGAGCACAACCTTGATTCTCACCGCTGCCTGTAACCAGCTGATTCTCTGGACTCCACGGGCACCTGCACTCACACATGCATAAACCTGCATGCCTGTACACACATATACACATGAATAGTAAAATAAATCCTCAACTCTATTCAAGAGGAATCATACTAACTCAGATTTAAGAAAGCGCTGAAAAATACTACATTAAAAACAGTCAAATTAGGGGCTAGAAAGACAGCTTAGTGGCTGTGAGTACTTGCTGCTCTTCCAGCACCTGCATGGTGGCTCACAGCTGTCCCTAAACCCAGTTCCAAGAGATCTGACACCCTCTTCTGTCCTCTGCGGGAGTCCTGTCAGGCACACATGCAGCCAGAACATTTATATACAGGAAATAAAAACAAGACCTTAAAAAAATGTCAAATTACTAAAAAGAAGACTGAGGATCTACTCCTCTTTGAAAAAAACAAAAACACAGAAACATAACAATTAGGTGTTAACGGTGAATGGTCCCTAACCCACAAGTAAAGGAGGTGGGAAGGTGAGAAGTTTCCTAGTTTTTGTTTTTTGCTGAAAAGGCTATAATCAAGAGATCAGCACAGTTTGCAAGGGGTACAGTTTATCTTATCAATTTGAATGGACTGAGAGACACCTAGGAGGTTAGTGAAGCCCAGTTCTAGGTGTGGCTATACACAAGCCTTTCCAAGGTCACTGCCACAGTAGCAACCAAAGGAAAAAAGACTCACCGCAGAGGTGTGGGTCCATCTGATAAACTAGAGCTTCAGCTGCAACAACAGGAAAGAAGAAAGACCGCTAGGGCAGATATGCTATCACTGTCTTTGCTTCCTGGCTGCCATGAGTTATACATCACCAAAGATCCATAGCAATGGAGCCAAATGAGAAGGGACTGAAAACCCCAAAACAGCGTTCCTAAGTCACTATCTGAAAAATATTAGAATGAACAACTTTAAAATCAAAATCACTTTCAGTAGCAACTTAATATCTACCCGTTTTCTTTAAACACTACTTTAAAACTTTTCTACGATTGTCTTTTTCAAAAGGGTTGTCCTGTTGAACTGATCAGGAAATTACAGATTAGGTAGGTCATGCTGTTTCCTTTACAAGGAGTACTGGTTCAAGCCAGGCAGTGGCTTCTTTATACATGCAATCTTAGCAATGGGAAGGCGAAAGCAGAAAAAAAAATTGTAAGTGCTAGGCCAGCCTGGGCTACTGAGAAAGAGCTTAACTGGGGGGTGGGGGGAGGGCTGGAGAAAGAGTACTAGCTCACTCTATCTTACAGTGCCCATGGTGGGGTGGGGTCAAAATAATTCTACTGGAGTAAACCACTCTCTCATGCTTACTAGTTATCATATTAGAGTTGAGGGAAAGAAAAAAAAATACTGTAAAACAAGTAAGACCCATCAAGACCTCTGTTTCAAGAGAGTGATTCAGTATATGAAAAGAAGAAACTAATAAAATGTTGGCATGAAGAGACTCATAAAAGGCCAGGTTAGGGGTCTAGAGAGATGCCTTGGTAGGTAAGAATGGTTACTTCCCTTGCAGAGGACCTACGCTTGGTTTCAAGCATCTACATAGTGGCTTACAACCGTCTTTGTAACTACACTTCCAGAGGCTCAGGCACCCTCTTCTGACTTCCATGGGCTCAAGGCATGTACACAGTGCACAACGTATACACAGACCAAACACACACACACACATAAAATAAGCCAATACCAAAAGAAACAAAACAAAGAAAAGTGAGGTTACATGGCACGAGCCTGTAATCCTAGCTCTCCGAAGGCCAAGGTAGGGAAGCTTGAATCTGATGCCAGCTTACTAATAGAGCAAGATCCTAGCTCAAAAATAAAAGCCATCAAATCCAAAGGTCAAAGTTTTCTAGCGCTGTTGGGCAGCATTTGAGATTTGAATCTAGTCTGACAACACAAAGATTCCTTCAGATACTTTTCTTTCTTCTTGTAGAGAATAAATATTGAGTTTCCTAGGCAAGTACTCTACAACTGAAGAAAGAATGCCTCCAGTTCTCTCTTGCTGCAACTTGGCCAGGTGAGCCTTGCAGTTACGGCATAGGCCTTGGATTAACCATCCTGCCTCAGACTCCTGAGCTAGATCGTAGGGATAGGTCACCAGGCCTGGCCACAAACTTCAAATCCTGAGGAGTATATACATACAGAATGAATGTATGGCTTCTGTTTGGTTAAGATAAGGTCTCACTTTCTAGCCCATTGGAGTCTTTAGCTCACGGGACTCTTAGCCTCCCAAGAGCTAGAATTACAGGTGTGGTGCACAATGGCTTGGATTGCTTCTTTTTAAATATTACTTTTCATACAGAAAGTTTTAGTCCTGTGTGACCAAAGCGATAATAAAAGGCAGAATGAGATGCTAAGTGAATTTACCAAGGCTTAGCAAATAGTAACTGAACTCAGCTCTGCTGCCATCGAACCCAATGCACAAGGATTGCAAATCCATGCCTCAGTAAAATTATGTATCAGGAAACTGCAGACCATAAAATTTCTTCTAAGACCAATATTTAATCTACCTGTTGTGTAAATTATCAGACAAGATATAGACAACCACACAATTTGATAAAGTAACCTGAGGGAAAAAAGCACAGCTCACTAGAGAGCTAGTTCGGCGGTTAAAAGCACTGGCTGCTTTCCCTGAGTTCTTTGATTCACAGCACCCACACCGTGGCCCACAATCCTCCCAGCACCCACACCGTGGCCCACAATCCTCCCAGCACCCATACCGTGGCTCACAATCCTCCCAGCACCCACACCGTGGCTCACAATCCTCCCAGCACCCACACCGTGGCTCACAATCCTCCCAGCACCCACACCGTGGCTCACAATCCTCCCAGCACCCACACCGTGGCTCACAATCCTCCCAGCACCCACACGGTGGCTCACAATCCTCTGGAGCTCCAGTTCCAGGGGATTCAATGCCCTCTTCTCACCTCTGTGGGAACCAGGCACAGACCAATACTGAGATTAGGTCTGGAGCAGCAAAGAAACACTGCTTGAAGCTTGAGTTAGTGGCTCATGCCTATAATCCTAGCACTTGGGAAGGAAGACCATCTGTTTTAAAAAGTCTTCTCCACATACCCGTATGTACTGTATGTCTCTTATAAGGTTATTTGAGTTAGGTCCACCAGAATAATTAAAAATAATTCCATCTTAACACCACATCTGCAGGGAAGACCCTTTCTATAAATAAAATTCTTCAGAACAAGTATAACTCTGGAGTCGGGTAGACATGAGTTCAAGACCCGGCTCAGACATTTTACCATTTTCGGTCTTGCTAACTGATTTTGTAGAGTGCTAAAAGGGCTCTGTGAGATAATGTGAATAAATGCTTCTGCTCTGGGACTAATACATCTTTCACTGAAACTTTATGGTATCCATTGATTGTAGGCAACTGCTGTACAGCATAGTCCCTGCAGTCAACAATAGTGTTCCGTGTGCTTACAAATGTAGGTAGGAATCCCATATTGTGTGTTCTTACTATAAAAATAAAGTCACACACAAGGAAATTCTTTTCAGGTGATGGACATGTTTTTACAATGATTGTGGTGATGGCTGTACCATTTCACATGGCAAATCTCATCAAATTGTACGTATTTAACATATATATTTTATTTTATTTATAAAATATGGTCTTTTGTTGTTTTAGTTTTTATTTTTTACTTTATTATTATTATTATTATCATCATTATTATTATGGTTTTTTGAGACAGGGTTTCTTTGTCTAACAGCCCTAGCTATCCTGGAATTAGCTCTGTAGACCAGGCTGGCCTCGAACTTACAGAGATCTGCCTGCCTCTACCTCCTGATGATGGGATTAAAGGTGTGTATCACCTGGCTTCCATATACATTTTAAGGCATATCATTATATCGCATGTGCTGGTTTTCATCACTTGACATAAACTGGAGTCGCCTGGCAAAGAGGGAACTTCAATTAAGAAACTGCCCCCATGAGACTGGCCTGGGGGCAAGTCTGTGGGGCATTTTCTAAATTAATGACTGATGTGGGAAAGCCCAATCACTGTGGACAGTGCTGTGCCTGGGCAGGTGATCCTAGCTTACACAAGAGAGCAAGCTGACCAAGCCATGGAAAGCCAGTAAGCAGCATTCCTTCATGTTCTCTTCTGCCTCCTGCTTGAATTCCTCCCCTGGCTTCCCTCAGTGATGGACTATATTGTGAAGGTGTAAGCTAAATAAAACCCTTCATTTCCAAGTTTGCTTTGGCTGGAATGTTTTATCACAGCAACAGAAACCAACTAGAACACCCCCCCCCCAAAAAAATGCAAGTTGACTAAAAAAACTTGTTCTTTTAACGAGTTTAGATTTTCAAGCATGAAGTACTATGCTAGATCATAAAACCAAAACGACTTCTCCACATAATCATGAATGTGGAACAAGGAAGGAATGATGATTAGAAAATGCATAAGTCATATCTAGCTGCAGACTGATGTGGAAAACATAGGGACATGAGAAATGGACCAAAGCAGGCAAATTTTAGAGAAAAAAACATAACATACTACCAATGAGATGAATAACGATGTTTAACATCTGGTGTAGCTGCTGGGTTGTTCTAGTCATTAAGACAAAGATTAGAAAACAGGTCAGTCCTGAGTCTGATGCAGGTGTCTGGGAAACACCTCAATGGGAAAACAAACAGGTTGTTGCTTACCAGATCTGATCTAAGGACAATTTTTTCCCTCCAATTCACAAAAAAACATGAAACCATAGACACACTCATGTCCTGCCAAGAATGTGGATGGCAAAACATGAGGCTGAGGATGGACTTTAGTAAGTCCAAGAGCGGTCAAAAAAAAAAAAAAAAAAAAAAAATGCCGCAAAAATAAACAGGGCAGCCCATGGAGTGGACGACTGTTCTAGATGTCAACACTGTAGTTTATCAACTTACCAATTCCTTTCCCTTTCTTCCCTCCTTACCCTCCCTACGTTCTCCCCTAGTAAAATCAGGAAGGTGAAAACACAAGTTTCTGTTTTCATTCAAGCACACAATACAACCACTAGCCACATTCAAGAGCCACCCTTGGAGTCAAAGTATCCCTATAAACAGAGCACGCAGCCTCCCCTCCCAGTCTCACACCCCTAACCACTGCATTGCTGTAATCATGGCCCCATCTTTTCCATCCAATAACCTTGATTCTTCAAGATGTCCTCTAAAGCTGTGACATCACAACCCAGGAAGACAAGCTGTGAGTAATAAAAACGAAGTATAGCAAAGCTAAGGTAAGAATACCTTTACGTTGAGGATGTGTTTTTTAGTATTGGTTCAGATCTAGCCACCAAAAAGCACTGGTCTTACAGAACCTGCTCTGCTGCTTCTGCAAGTTTAACTCCTTACAGTCAGATTGCTCAACTCGTAAGGAGACTGTGAAGGTGGTTCACAGGGCAAGTACTGGCTGTGCTTGCCAGACTTGAATGTTTCAATGCATTTGAAACACCTTGGGAGTTCAATTCAATGACTGAGGGGGTTAGAAGAATTTCATCTGTGAAATTTTAACATTTATTTAAAAGAGTAAAGAAGGTAAAATACAAAGAATAAAAGTTCCCCCCACTTGTACAAAGTTATTGCTTACAACTACAATTAAACAAGACTAAAGAAAACTTGGATTTTACTGTCACTTTACTAGGTTAATTTACAGCCCTTTTATACACAAAAAAGTCCCCCCCTCCCCCAGCATCCAATCCACACAGCACTGCCACTGTCCACTGTCTGCTCTGCCAGAGCTCCTTCAAAGCAGAACTTCTGAAAACTAAGGATGAATGATGGTGAGCAATCTGCTTACCCACCTGTCTCTCCCTCCCTAGTGCCCGAGGAAGTATGTTACAAGGATATGCCACCATGCCTAGCCGGTTCACCTGGATTCAAGAGGACTGAATTGAAGTCCTGATGCTTGCCCAAACTCCTACGAATACTTTTATAAAAGGTGTTAGGATAAAGTGCGTGGGGGACCTTGGTGGATTCCATGGTGGGCAAGGTAGGGGACAAGGCAGGCAGACAGAGCTTAAATGAGTTTTATTAGAAAGGGGAGGGAGGGGGGGAGAGGAAACAGAAAAGAGGAAAACAGTAAAGAGACAGCGAGACAAGAGAAAAGGCAGACAGGAAAAGTCCTGTCTGCCCCAGGGGAACAGCAGGAAAGAGCATAAGTAGGTCAGGGTCTTTCCTTTGCACCAACATGCACACTAGTAGCCATGGGACCCTGGGCTGACCAGGGTACTGCCTGAGTGCATTCTGCCAGGTAACAGGGGCAGGACAATATAATGCCTGAATCCTTACAAAAGGGAAGTTGGAGGCTGGGGAAAAGAGAAATTATCTTTTAATTCTCTACATACTTTAACATATATAAGCATTAATTATTCAAACATGTATATAATTTTAAAATGTAAAAACTTAGTAAAAACAGTACCAAAACCATGTGTTATTTTTGTTTTGGATGTCCTACTCACACTAGTTACAACTGCTGCCAGCAACATTGTGGCACTGAGTGTTCATTACAGAGACAAATGGATCTTCTTGAACCCACAAACTAGAAACATGATCTCAGGCCACAGACAACCTCCCTGGGTGGCTACTGCTTCTCAACTATGAGGACTTAGGAAACCCTAGCTAGCTAACACTCAGACCAGGGACGCTCTATCTGGGAGCCACTGTCAACTCAGGCCTTGCTACAAAATAAGAAGGGCCAGCCAAGAGGAAGGAACACTGGAGGGCAGTCACAGTTCAGGTACAGGTAGCAAGTGACTGACAGACCTCACTCCTTGCAAAGTGGGAGAAGCATGAGCATCACTGGAGACAGAAAAGGAACAAGGGAAACAGAAGCTTCCAAGTGAAAAGATATGATCCCTCAGACATCAGAAGTCCTGGACTATGCCCAGCACTCTAGCAACAGTACTTGAAAGGCATCTCTTTACTGATGGGCAGTACCAATTAATCTGCTAATGTCTGGAAACCACACACACACATTTTCTAATGGCTGGATTTCAATTTCTTCCTCCACTTGCCAATAACCCTCTCTTCCAAAGCCCCAAATCTGGAACGTTTCTTCTTTTTCTTTCCTTCCCCCCCCCTCAAGTTTCTCTGTGTAACAGTCCTGGCTGTCCTGGAACTCCATCTGTAAACCAAGCTGGCCTTGAACTTACAGAGACCTGCCTACCTCTACCTCCCGAGTGCTGTTGATTAAAGACCTGTCCCACCACCACCTGGCCCCCAAGTATGAAACTATTAACACTCAACATTGCTTAATATATTAGTCCCAACGACATCACCATGCCTTCACACTAAACTAATTCCAAATGCTAGTTTTGGGGGTCTATTGCCCCGGAGATCTGACATCCTTTTCTGGCCTCTGCAGGCACCAGGTATGCAATGGGTTCACAGACATACATGCAGGTAAAACATCCATTCACATAAAATAAAAATTTTTGTTTTTCATGTGAGCTTCCAAGCTGTAAAGTGTTAGCTATGCAAGCCCGATGGCCTGAGTTCAACCCCAGAACCCATGTAAAGGAAGGAGAGAGTGTACTTCACCAAGTTGTTTAATAAGTGTGCTGTAGCATGTGTTACCCCTCTTCACACACATCATATAAACACACTCACAATAATAACAAGTAAAAATAAAGTTAAATACTTACATGAAACTAAGTAATTTTCACTATGGTTGAAAACCTACCTTTCCTTTTATCTCCTTTCATTGTTGGTATTGAACCCAAGACCTTGTGCATGCCAGACAAGCACTCTACCAACTAAACTAAATTGCCATCCTTTCAAAGCTCTCATTCTAGTATTCTGTAACAAAGCAGTGCAGAATTCTGCTTTCAAGTCAACATGTGGTTTATAATGGACAACAGAAAACATGGTTCCAAAGGAAGGAGCTCTATAATGTGATATTGTCCCACCATTCAGTAGCACAGACATTCGACTTTAATTCTGGATATAGGGTTGAGGAAATGGTGCAGTGAGGAAAGTGCTTACCACAGAACACGTAAGTATGATGACCTGAGTTTGGATCCCCAGTGCCCATGGAAAAAGCTGGGAACAGTGGCACATGTCTGTAATTCTAGCACTGAGGAGGCAGAGAGAGACTAGTGGATCCTTGGAAGCTGAGAGAAGACTATAAAGTCAAGAGCAGCCTGGGCTACACACCTAAATCCCACCTTATATCTTCACCTGCCCTAAAAAAATTAAAAGAACCCCAGAACCATAAAAATAGATAAATGAATTGGTCTAGCAAATGTCCACCTTCTTTCAAATGGGTTTGAAATCTATTAAAATTTGCCAATTGGCCCACTGTCTACCAGTACCAGGCAGGAAAACATAAGGCCCCTCAGTGAAAGACTGTCTTTAAAACAAAACCGTGTGTGTGTGTGTGTGTGTGTGTGTGTGTGTGTGTGTGTGTGTGTGGGGGGTGTGAACAGATGGCTTAAAACTACATATTACTCTTGCAGAGGATCCAAGTTCAGTTTGCAGTACCCGTGGCAGTGGGCTCACAACACCTGGAACTGTTCCAGGGGACCCAATGCTCTTCTGGCCTACACCCTCCCCACAAGCATCTGGATATGGTGGTCTATATATGCAATCCCCAAAATAAAACTTTTTAAAAATAACAAGGTGAGGAGTGATGAGACAAAGTGCTTGCTGCCAAGCCTGACAGTCTGAATTGGATCTTCAGCACCTACATGGTAGAGGAAAGAAGCAACTCCCACGAGTGCTCTCACCTCCACCCATACGCCACAGCAGGGGCGTGCACACACACAAAACAAATAAATGTGAAATGTAAAGAATGTAAACGGTCTCTCACACTCAAGGAACAACACCCGAATGGATCACTGACCTCCACATACGTGTGCACATATATGTACACCTGTAAGAACAAACACACAAAACAAACCCTATGCCTCTTACTCAGTTTTGATAATTATCAACATATGGCAATTCTTATCTCATCTATAATCCTTCAGATACACTGAATATTTTAAAGCAACTTCCAGACATTATTTCATCCCTAAGTACTTCAGCTCTTATCTCGAAGACTGAAACAGTTTACCCTTTAAAATATAACAAAACTATTAACATATATAAAAAAATAAAAATCCTTTAAAACTCATCTAATATTTGAGGGTTACTCACGTTATCCCCGGTGGCCTTGAAAATATCTTTTTACAGTGGAGTAGATATAATTACGGTCTGCACATTACATTCAGCTGGTGTCTAATCTCTTAAGTATGTAGCCGCTCTTCTCTTTTTCTTGGCAGACATTTGAAGTCACTATGCTCACTTTGCTCTATAGTATTTCTCACATCATAATTAATAACATGCTACAAACCGTTATATCCAGAAACTTAGTTTTTAAATTTAATTTGTGGAGGAGGAAGCAAAAATATTCATGAATGATGTCATGCTCTTCCTATCCTTTCACGCACAGGAGTAAAGTTTAGTAGCTATGCCAGTTTTGAAGGTGGTATGGCTTATCATAAGACTGTCACTTTGACCCATCATTCTAAAGTCCTTTAAATGATTTTAACTGTTAATGATGATCAATGCATGGATCTTTTATTTCATTATATCATTACATAAAAGCTTTATTTTAAAGAAACAGATTTAAGACATTTTTTTATCAGATTATAAAATCCTGTTTACAAGATCCTCATGTATGGAATTATGAGAATTTTTTAAAAGATGGAACAAATCACAATGACATTCTAAGTCTGTAAAATCAAACCACAAATCAAAACTACATAGTCACTAAGATGACTAGAGCTAAAGAATAAAGACAGTAAATGTTGACAAGCATGTGGAGAAACAGACATTCTCAGAAAGTTGCTAGGATTGCCAGATGATGCAATGGTTCTGGAAAACAGTTCTGCAGTCCCTCAGCAAATTAAACAGAGGTAACCATTTGGTTTAGGAACTCTGCTCTGCTGCTAGATCTATATATCCAATAAAGTTATATACACAAAACCTTCATAAATGGGAAAAGGAATTTACAAATCATATACCTAATAAGAGAACATATCTAGAATGGAAGAAGAACTCAATAATAAAAAAAAAATCGTGTTTTTAAAAATGGGTAAAGAATCTGAATAGACAGTTTTTCAAGTGACTTATACTAATAGCCAATGTGTACATGGGGACACTTAACTTTCTGTTGTTGTTTTGAGATAGGGCTTCTCTGTGCAGTCTTGGCTGTCCTTTCTAAGAAAAGGAAAGGAGTTACTTTCATGGCTGGAGAAATGACTCAAAGGTTTAGAGATTGCACTGTTCTTTCAGAGAACCTGAGTTTGGTTCCTAGCACCTATATCAGATGACTCACAACTGCCCATTACTCCAGCTCTAGGGGACCCAATGCCATTTCCTGCCTTCTGTGGGCACCTGCATTCATGTGCACATACTTATGCATATGCATAATATAAATAACTTAAAAAGAAGTTACTTTCTTATTCATTATCAAATAAACTCCACTGGGACCAGAGAGAAGGCTCTGTATAGGTGCAGAAGATACAGGTTAAATTCCCAGCACCCACATCAAGCTGCTCACAATTGCCAGTAACTCTAGTCTAGAGTGATGATTCTCAACCTGTGGGTCACAACCCCTTTCAAGTTTGCATTAAGATTTCATATGGGGGTGGGGTAGCACATGTCTTTAATCTCAGCACTCGGGAAGCAGAGGCAGGAGGACCTCTGTGAATTCAAGGCCAACCTGGTCTACTAGTCTACAGAGCGAGTTCCAGGACAGGCTCCAAAGCTACAGAGGAACCTTGTTTGAAAAACAATTTTATATCAGTAGCAAAATTAGTTATGAAGTAGGAACAAAATAATTTTATGGTTGGTGTCATGACAACATGAGGAACTGTACTAAAGGATCCCAGCATGAGGAGGGTTAAGAACCACTGCCATAGAGGATCTAACAGCTTCTCATTGCTTCCTCAAGAGCTTGCATGAACACACTGTACAGAGAGCAGGTGCACATACATACATAGAAAATAATAAAAAATAATGAATCTTTTAAAAATAACCATCTTACTTGGAGAGATCAGCCACAGATTTTTTTTTTCCTCTAATATTCTTTGTTAGGCAGCAAAAAGTCAGCTACTTGTTTTTTTTAAATGGGACCTCAGCTGGCCTCATTTAATCCTCTTTCTTTCAGGTGAATAGGGATTAGAGATATGTACTACTAAGCCTAGCAAAAACTGACATAAAAACTATGAAATTTGTGATGGTTATTACTGGTTATTAACTTGACTACATCTGAAACTAACTAAAACCCAAGTGGCTGGGTACACCAGTGAGGAATTTTTTTCTTGATTAAATCATTTGAAGTAGGGATAGCCATCTTTAATCTGGGTTACACCTTCTGCCAGAAGCCTAAATAACGGACATGAAAGAAGGAAGCTTTTTGTTCTTTGCCTGCTTGCTCTCACTGGCAAGTCCATTTCTTCACTGGCATTAGAGCCTACTTCTTTGGAATTCTGGCACACATTGAAGCCAAGCTGAGACATCTAGCCTTGTGGACTGAACAACTACTGGACTCTTAGACCTTCTGTTGGTACACAGCCATTGCTGGACTAGCTGGACCACAGCCTGTAAGTCACTCTAATAAACACACACACACACACACACACACACACACACAGAGAGAGAGAGAGAGAGAGAGAGAGAGAGAGAGAGAGAGAGAGAGAGAGAGAGAGAGAGAGAACCCTGTTCCTCTAGAGAACCCTGACTAACACCCAAGTCATCAACTTTACCACAAGATAACAAGAGAATGATAACCTGACTCGTTTGCCCTCAGGCGGGAACAAGGAACAAAGTTTCTTCTTTGTGTAATGTGTGTGTGGGAATATGAAACTACACACATACCTGTGTGTATGGAAGCTAGAGGACAACCTAAAGTGTCAAGATTTCCTAGGCGTCATCCACCTTTTCTGTTTAACTTAAAACTTTTCTATTTAACTTGAAAATACTGTGTATGCGCATGTTCACCCTACAGAAGCCAGGTGTTCAATCCCTGGAGCTAGAGTTCCTAGCACTTGAGAGTTGCCAGATGGAGATGCCACTAGCTGAACTCTGGTTCTCTGCAAGAGGAGTACTCACTCTTAATGGCTAGTATATTTCTCTTTCTTAAAGTTTTATTTTTAGTATTTTTAATTGTGTGTGTGGACATGAGTGTAGGTGCCCTTAAAGGCCAGAGATGGCAGAGCCCCTGGAGCTGGAGTTAAATTAAGTGGTTATCAGCCAATTGATGTGGGTGCTAAAAAACGAATTCTAGTCTTCTGCAAAAATCCTCAGTGCTCTTAACCACTGAGCCATATCTCTAGCTCCTATACATAAATATTTTTTCCTTCTTTTTTTTTCAACACAGGGTTTCTCTGTGTCACAAACAGCCTGGCTGTCCTGGAACTCTCTTTGTAGACAAGGCTGGCCTTGAACTCACAGAAATCCTCCTGCCTCTGCCTCCCAAGTGCTGGGATTAAAAATGTTTATCACTGCCTGGCATATATTTTTAAGAAATAAATTGTCTGTGATAGCAATGCTCCAATGCCAAGAAACAGTGACAATATTGCAAATTAGTTCAACTTCAGCACTAAAATAACCCTCTGATACAGTGAGCCCTCTGGAGGGGTAAGTGTCCAATATAATCATCCAAAAGTAACTGCAAAGAACAAAAGGAAGGAATAAAACAGACTTCACAAACTACATGGAATACTACAATTTAAACAAGATACAGAAATGAGCAAATATCATTTTATGACACTAACATTTCAGAAACCATATTCAATATGTACTAACTACAAATAAAATCCACATCTATGTCAATACATATCCCTTGTGAATTTAGAGTAAATTTAGAGTAAATAGTTTTATTTAGTGGATTCTCTTTTCCATAGAGTATATATTAAAATATGCCTTAATTTTGGGGTAGTTAAGTTTACTGCTCAGCTTTTATTTCTTAATTTGTTTTTTACATTCCAATCCCAGTTCCCTCTTCCTCCTCTCCTTATGCTCCCCCCACTCTGCCCCTCCTCCCATCTGCTCCTTGGAGAAGGTGAGGCCTTCCCTAGGAAGCCTGTCCCATCATCTTGCTGAGGCAGGGCCAGGGCATTTGCTGCTCAGCTTTATTAGTCTGTATTACACTACTGCTGTTTTTGCATGTGGGACTCAAGAAAATTTTTTATTCTGTTTTGGAATTTGGAACACTAGTTCCAACTAAAAGTAAGAAGACAAGAT
Organism: Cricetiscus sungorus; assembly: GCA_030556225.1. Lineage (NCBI taxonomy): Eukaryota > Metazoa > Chordata > Mammalia > Rodentia > Cricetidae > Cricetiscus > Cricetiscus sungorus. The sequence continues at coordinate 65,794,657 of JANBXA010000372.1, read as the reverse complement.
TCTATATTTGGCCAGCTTCCTGCTTCAAACTCAAGCCCACATCTCATTGCTCCACACAAAGGCAACAAAAATAATGCAGCAAAAATAATGTATACAAACTAATGCTGAGGCCCTCCAGATATGGTACTGGGCAAATACAAACACCAGAGCTGCAGAAAATAAACCACCATCATCCAGTTCTGATCTTCTTATACAAATCACATGACTCCTTCTGAACTAGGCTGGAGCAGGAGAGGGAAATAGGCATATGACCGTTGGAAAAGCACCTCAGGTGATTCTGCTGGGTATTCTGATTTACACTTACTGAACCACAGTTTAAGGGACAGAACAAATGGGCACTACTTCAAAGAGGTGGCAATTTGTTGGTATGTCTACAAATAAAAAATACACAAAGGTCTTTTGATCCAAATAGTTCTATTTCTTAAAATACATTGTTCAGATAAATGTACATACAAATATATAGCAAAATATCCAGAAGGATGTTCATTGTATTATTGCAAAAGAAAAACCTAGAAATAAATGTTTAACATAAAGACTAGTTACAAATACAAATAACAGTCCTATGTACAGACAACACAGCTTATTTTACAATCGTATAACAAAATAAGAAATGTCAACACTGGTTGTCCTTCAAGAAGACCTGAGTTCAATTCTCTGCACCCACACGGTATCTCACAACGGTCTATAGTTCCTGTTCCATGGGCTCGACAACCTTTCTGGGCTGCAAGGGCACCTGGCACACAAGCTGTACACAGACATATATGCAAGTAAAACAACCGTACACATACTTTTTAACTATTCTTTTAAGAAATGTCAATACAAAGAGTAAACAATACTTTGAGCTAATATGGAATGATTTCCTAAACATCAAATTTAGAAAGAGTGAGGTGTGACTGGTATGGCCACAGAGAGAGGAGCAGATTCATGTTGCTAAAGGAGCAGGGATTACGGAAAGCCACAGATGCTCAGCACTTCAGCCACCCCTGGCAAGGAGTTGGCAGTTAAGAGGACAGGAAGAGTACCTTCCTCTACACGTCCTTTTGACTGCTAAAATTTCCCTCTCCAATGCTTTAATTATCTTTCCCCAAACTGAGTAAGAATCTATCTCAAGAGAAACAATCATCCTCTGGGTATAAAAGAATGTGGTTCTATTTCTGTGTGTCCAGGCCACTGCCTCCTAAATTGCCCAGGTACCAATGAACATGTGGCTCCTTAACGCCCCCAAGTGACTTTTTCAAGTCCCTGACTCCTTTGGTGCCTCTACATTGTCAAAACCCTAACACAACAAAGTCTTCACTCTGATCCCAATCTCACCTCCCACCTTGCTCTGCAACTCCAGTCCAGCTCTACTCCTTCCCAGTTCCCCCAAGGTTGCTTGTTTTCCCACCTCCCCCGCCCCTTATTCGAAGTCTACAAAATATAAGTGTTGATGTCTCCTTTAGGAGCCTTCCCCGACTACCCAGGCAGAGGCTCTGGAAAGAGACTGTCAGAATTCAAATTCTATTTCCTCATCTGTCTACTCCTTTCTAGTCCTGATGAGCCCTTATAATTATTGAAAAGATTAAGTAAGATAATTCATGTAAGGCAGTTATTATATAGCGTGTCACAGGCAAATGGAAAACTGCAATTATTATTACTCTAATAGCACCTATGATGTAACTGTTTATATCCACCTGTCCTGCATTGGTCTATAATCTTCTCAAAGATAAGAATATGACTTTCTCACTTTCATTTTGAATCCCAACTACTTTGCCTGGCAAACAGGTGGCATATGAATTACTAAATCAAGGGTTTGCTTTTCTGGTTCTGTATTCACCCACATAACTAAATCAGAGGCTAAAAGGTACCCAGTGAATAGTCTCCTGGACCCAGCCATGCCTTAGAGTGAACTCATCAGGCCACGGGGCTGAGAGAGGTGAAAAGGAACGGAAGGGTTTTTGGCCTTTCAAGGACAGATTAGAAGCAAGTAGGATGTAAAACCTACCAGTCTCTCCCTGATGACTACTGGGTGCTGGGCACCACAGACATGGAGAGACAGGGAGTAGGAAAGTCCTAGCCCACACTCCAAAAGGGCCTTCAAGAAACAGTAGGAAACACTCCTCTTGGCAAGTAGTTAAGAATCTACACGATAACTAGGAAGAATTCTAACAGGGAAAACTTAAGTAAGACACAGTTCCATCCTCAAGAAGTTTCTCGAATGAAAAGAACTCTAAAGGAACACCTGGAACCTGTCAAGAAAAGGTGAGAGGAAGGGGAACCCAGAAAGCAAAAACCTCCCCAAGTATGAAGGATCAGGCAAGCAGCTCTGAATGACTAAACACGGGGTGGAAAGGACGGAGAATGAAAGGACCGAGGTAACCACAAAAGATCAAGTTTAGTAAAGATTGTCAAGAGCCTTGTAAAAAAGGATAATGCATTTGGGGTTCCATTCATCTCATTCGGGAAGAAGAGGAAGGGCGTTTTTTACGTGCACAAATGACAGCATCGGATCTATGTTTTTGAAAGGAGTATCCAAGCACAAAGATGTTTATCCTGTCCCAGTCAATCCTCAGCCATCATCTTTCGGCTCTCTGGCTGCCTCAATAGTTAGCAGGTAACAAGTGATGCTATATCCGGGGACATGAGTCTGGTTTTCAACAGGAATTCCCTCTCCTGGCCAAGGGCTTTAGGCCAGCATTACTCAAAGTGGGGTTTGGAGCGTTCCTTTTTTTCCCCCCTGTCTTACAAATATCATCACTGACAACGACAAAAACCCAAATCTATCAGGATCAGCTCCGCCTCTGTGGTTCTTAATTTTAGGAAATACAATTAGGAATTACCCTCCGCCCTACCCCAAGTGGCAATTTTTAAGATGTACTGAAAGTAAACAGAAGAGATATGCGTTCCCAAGAGGCTCGTTTTGAATTCTGGGCAGCTTTGAGTCCATATTTTCCTTCTGAAGCACACACAACAGTTGGGATCGAGCAGCAGCGAGAGACTTGGGAGTCGGACCAGGGAGGGGCTTGGGGGGGGGGGGAGAGGGATGATCACTGCGTGAGCCACCTTTCTCCTCCCAGTAAATGGACCTCAGCAAATACCGTCCTAGCTGCTCAAAGTTTTTTCTTTCAGAATGAACTATGGCAGCGCCCTGGCCCGGGACCCAGGAGGACGTCCGCAAAGTTCCAGCCTGTCCGTGTCCCGCACGTTTCCGGGACCCCCTCCCCCTGTCCACCGTGCCAGGATGCACAAGCCGGAGGCGCTCCTCCGGGAAAGGATCCAGGGACCGCTCCCACGCGAGCCGGGCCATCCCACCTTCCCAAGCCCACCCGACGGCGGCAGGCGCGAACGCTTACCGAGCCCGGCGCTGGGCGGGACCGCGGGGGACGCGCACGGCAGCTCCGCCTCAGCACCGCGGCGGCGGCGTCTCGGCCCGCCGCTCCCCTCAGGGCCGCCGCCCGGTCCGCTGCTCGGAGCCCCGCGGCGGCGGCGGCGGCCTCGCCTCCATGGCGAGGAGAAGCGGCAGAGAGAGAGGACTGGGCGGGAGGCTGCGATGGCGGCGTGGTCCAGGGGGGGTCTGTGCTAGATGCCCCCGCGAGTCCCTGTCAGCGCCTCACTCGCCGCAGCCTCACTCCCGACGCGGCCTGGGCTGTAAGGCGCTTCGTCATTGGCCGTTGAGAGACGGGCGCTGGTTCGCTGACGCTAGGCGGGCGTCTCCGCCTCCGCGGGCCCCACCCCTGCGCGCCGGACTGAGCCGCGGAGTTCCCCTGGAGCTGAGTGTGTGTGTGTGTGTTGGGGGGGGGGGGGGGGGTCTCCGGGTAACAAGACAAGATGCTCCCCATCCTGCGGAGGCGCCTGTCTGCTGGCACCAACGTCATCTACCTCGCCATAGTCCCAGGTCCCTGAGCATGGGCTTCCTTTCCAGTTTACAGATGAGGAAACTGACACCAGGCACAAGCCGAGCCAGTATCTACCAACTGGGGAGCTTAGGCATCTCTCCATCCCTCCCTCTCCAAATGTAATCCTTTCGTCCATGACTCCCACCCCCCAACCTTGCTGCAAGGCACTTAAAAGACGAAGAATGTAATTATGAGGAGAGAGGTATTTGCCTAGTTCCTAGAACGGGTCTGGCTCTGTGGATGTCATCTTAAATAAACCAGCCCACATCATCCCCACCCGAACCCCAGGGAAATCTCTCTTGCTCTCCAGATGTGGATGCTGGGCCCGACTCTCTGGACCAGGGTGGAAGCACGGCACGTGGTGCTCTGCCGCGGGCGGGGAGATGCTTTTTGATACAGGCCTGGTAGTGGAAGGGAAAATTGAAAGCGCTGTGAGACTAGGGGCGCGGATGTTCTCACACATCTGGGCATCGGTCCCTCGCCTAACGCTCCAAAGCCACCTGGCGGTGCTTTGGGAGGTAGCGGTTCCAGTTGAGCACCTTGCTTGCTGCAAGACCCAGGGCGGCAAGTTAGAACTCTATGCACACAATTCTGTATTTGTGGAATAAATGTGTAATGACCAGAGCCAGAGCCTGGGAATTTGCGTTGGAATAGGTCTTCTTTAAATTCTTTTCCCCTGGGTAGTAAAACTTCTTGAGTAAGACGTGTTTCTGACTCTGGCTCTCCCTTGGCAGGGCCATCCCAGAGAGAGACTACTCAAGACCTCTATTCAGTCTCCTAAATGTCAGATTCCAGCCAGTGAGGACTGCTCCTCTTACATGTACTTCCTGGGAAGTACAAAGTCTATCAGGATGCAAATACACAGCAAGTTCAAAAGTGACTAAATGAAAATTCTGGTCTTGCACTAGAACTCAATGTATGAAAAACAAAACCAACACAAAACAAAAAAATCTGAAAACACTAACTGCTAAGAGTGCAGTCCCATGGCCTTAGAGTAAACCCCATCAGCCAAGTTTTTCCTTGTCTACAGCTAACCTACACTGTTTTATTTTTATTTGATCACAAAAGGATTTGTCACTCTAATATTTGGTAATGTAATTAAAATAAACAGAATGCGTGGTTTTCCATAAGACCATGTGAAGGACACTGCTGGATTTGACCACACTTGGGAAAACTTGTAGAGAGGTGTGGAATCAGAGTCCTGGGTTTTCAGGTCTACCTTACTCTTCTGGAACCTTCCAGGTACACGGAGCTTGGCAAAGTAACCCAGTCTCAGAAAACTGCAAGTTTCTTTTATATAATATTCAAGCCAAGTGGTATTTGTATAGGAATGACACAGAACGTCAGACCAAAGTTCTTAGTGACCCACCCTAGAGACCGTGGGAAGGCTCAGTGTAGACAACTACATGGAGTTTTTAAAAGAACAGAGTCTATTCTTAGCGGCCTTCCTGGTGAAACTGACTCCTGGTGTAAGAGAGAGAGAGAGAGAGAGAGAGAGAGAGAGAGAGAGAGAGAGAGAGAGAGAGAGAGAGAGAGAGAGAGAGAGAGATGATGATGAAAATGAAGCCAGGAAACATGAAAGTTGAAATAAATGAAACCAAGTGACTTTCAGGCCACTTCTCATCTCCTGAGGGTCATTTGTTGAAGTTTTGTAACTAAGGTAGACCATACAGGCTCTCTGTCCTAACACACTTTACAAACACTATCACACTTAATCTAGAAGTGCTTCCATACTTGGTCCCAAGTCTGAATACTTGCCCAATCCATTAGACATTCCATCCAAGACCTGCTTATACAATTCTCAAGATAGAAGACACTTTATACTAATTTCAGTTGAGCAAGTAAGAACTTGAAAAAAAATTCTTTTGACTTTTATTTTGCAGTATGAGGGATAAAGAACTTAGGGACTCACACTTGCTTAGCAAGTATTGCACCTTTTAGTTAGCCTTCAAGAACCACAATACTTTTTTTTTTTTTTTTTTTTTTTTTTTTTTGAGACAGGGTTTCTTTGTGTAGCTTTGGAAGTCTCTCCTGGCACTCTCTGTAGACCAGACTGGCCTTGAACTCAGTCTTCCAAATGCTGAGATTAAAGGTGTGAACCACTACCACCCCGCCACAATCCTAATTTTTAAATTTGGATATGTTAAGTGTATTCACTTGTGAAAACTCAGTAAATGTGCACTTCAAGATCTATGCATTTCCTGAGATGGGTAAGTAGACACACCCTAACAAAGTCTCACACTAATCAAGAAGCTATTTGCAATCAGTTACTGCTGGGAAAGGGAAAATTGGTCTTTCAAATGAAGCATCACTAGGTATATCCACCACACTATGGCCAGGAGTAGGTGACCAACACAAAACTGACTCCACCAGTTTTTTTTGTGCACTTTTTGTTTGGTTTCATATTTTTTTGTCTTTCTGCTGTTTTCTTTCTTTTTAGTTTATCTTGATTTTCCTTTTGCTGGTTTTAAGGGGGAGAAACAGAAAGAACATGAAGTTGGATGTGTGGGGAGTTGGGGAGGGGGAATATGATAAAAATATAGTGTATGAAAAATGTTTTTAAGTAAAAACTTAAAAACGATCTGTGCATTTCATTGTATGCAAATTTTGCCTGAATGGAAAATAGATGCAAATAACTCTATCGTTTATGTGTCGACTAATTTAACATCAACTTGACACAAGCTAGTCATCTGAAAGGAGGGAGCCTCAATTGAGAAAATGCCTCCATGAGATGTGGTTGTAGGGCATTTTCTTAAGTAGTGATTGGTAGTGGAGAACACAGCCCATTGTGGGTGGGGCCATCCCTGGGCTGGTGATCTGGGTTCTACAAGAAACCTGGCTGAGCAAAGCCATGGAAGCAAACTAGTAAGCAGCACTCCCCCATGTTCTCTGCACCAGCTCCTGCCTCCAGGTTTCTGTCTTGTTTGAGTTCTTGTCCTGACGTCCTTCAGTGATAAACAGTGATGCTCAACAATAAGCTAACAAACTCTTTCCTTCCCAAGTTGCTTTTGCTCATAGTGTTTTATCACAGCAATAGAAATCTTAAGACAGAAATACCATAAGTACCAGGATAGTAGGGTATGCTGTGACAGATCTGACCATTTTGGGAGAATTGTGGAAGGACTTTAGAACTCTGCACTAGAAAAGCCTTTGTGTGTTGAGAGCTCAGTGGGCTGTTCTGTAGTAGCTTGGAAGATAAAAATGTTGAGAGCAGTGTAGACAATGGAGGCCTGGTTTGTTAACTTTCAGAGGGAAGCAAAGCCTACTGGGTCCATTTGTATGAAGAATCTGTGGTGTCTGTTTAGCTGGAGCTGAAAAATTGACTGTGATTAATAAGACGTCAGAACCACTAAAGAAAAATCTTCAGTTTGCTGGGACAATAGATGCTGGTGAGCTGGGCTGAAGATTCAGCTATGATTAGAAAAAGAACAGCATCATTGATGTGAATCTTCTGCCAAATGTTGACCTTAGAGGGTCAATACACAGGTGTATTCCAGAAGTGTTCCAGAAGGCTGTATCTCCTGTTGGCAGCCAAACCTGGTAGTGTAAGAATTACTCAGGAAGGCATGGAGGGGTCATGGAGAACATCTGAGGCTTGTCACTGTGTGGGAGCACTGGACTCCCTGAAGAGAGTCCATGAGAGGCTATTGGTGAAAGTGGAGCCCAGTAGCAGCAACAGACTCCAGCATGAGATGACTACAAAGATCTGCTATAGTGGAGTTGAGCCAGCAAAGTCTCGAAGAGACCCAAGCCCTGTGAAGTGCAGATCACTGACATTGGACAACAAATTATTTACACTGGTGGAGTTTGGCTTTGCTTTGTTCAGATTGTGACTGTGCCTTGGTTCTTCCCTCTCGAAGTGAGAAAGTTTTCAACTGATTGTGAATTTTACATAAGCCCACAATTGAGGGATTTGGGGATTTTACAGATTTTTTATTTTAAGAGAGACTGGGTATTTTAAAGAGGCTTATTTTTTAAGTGTTTGAATTTTTAAAAATTGGAATGTTCATATTGTAATATAGGTGTAATATGTGTGATCTTGGGGATGAACAAGAAAGGAAAGCTTATGTGATGTGTTTGTGTGCCACGATGACAAGGTATCAATTGAGCTGGCTAGTATGTGCTGCATACATTAAAAGCCCTCTCTGTTAATCTTTAGTGACTCTCCCTATGGACAAGTCCAGTGCTTTATACACGTACTTTTTTGGTTGTGAGCCTAGCCTTTTTAACAGCTGAGCCATCTCTCCAGCCCTACATGTACTTTTTTCATGAAGTTATATTCACTGTATCCATATGCCATTATTGTAATTTCTCATATATTTCTATGATTTCAGGTATAGTGTTTACTGTTTTCATGTTACTTTGGAGATGTGGATTTATCACGTACACTCTAAAAGCACTGACCAATTCTTCCTTTCCAGAAAGAACTGCTTTTCACTAAGAACTCAAATGTCAGCAGCAATCTTCAAAGAACATCAAAGAGATACCTGAGTAGTTAGGACCTGTGAGGCTGACTTGGGAGGAAATGTGTCCAGTATTAGAGGTCCTTTTCCTTCCTTGGAGGTGTCTGCTTGTTCCAAAGAGAAGATTAAGTCAAACTGACTCCTCAAACAGACCACAATCTTCCCTGACCCTTGTACTCCCCTATCAAGAAGTGAGACAGGTAAGGTAGGCTTAGAAGACTGACTTGATGGAATGTGGTGGGACATGTCAGACTTCAGTGCTACACTAAGAAAGGCAACAGAGATTCCCATCTGGCTACCACAGAGAATACTTGCCCTTGATTGTGAGATACACCAGGCTGTAGCTGTTCTGGTCCAAACCAGACATAAAATTGTACAAGCCTTCAGGTGATTTCAGCCCCCAGCTATCAAGGCACCCTCAGCCTTTGAGCTTTCTTTCAGCTGATATCTAGACCTATGAGCCAGGAATAAAGTATTGCTGTTGAATCCTGTCCACATAATAAATTATTTTCAGAGTGAGTAGTTGTTTTACAATGAAATATATTTTCTTGGAGGATTTTCACAAACTTGCATTTCTAAATTACATGGGAATAAAGGAAGCAATACCTCCATAATACCTCTCTCCTTTTTTCTTTAATGTGAATTGGTGTGAAAGTGTCAGATCACCTGGAACTGGAGTTACAGACAGTTGTGAACTACCATGTGGGTGTTGGGAATTGAACCGAAAAGCAGCCAGTGCTCTTAACTGCTGAGCCATCTTTCTAGCCCACTTGCTTTGTTTTATGAGACAAAAAACAAAGGTCTTGATATGTAGCTCTAGCTGGTTTGAAACTTGTTATATAGCCCAGGCTGGTAACAGTCATCCTACCTATACCCTCTAAATTCTGGGATTTCAGTCTTGTACTTTTTTTTTTTTTTTTTTTGAGACAGGGTGTCTGTGTATCTCCACTTGGCCTTGGCTTACTGGAGAATACCTAGGCGTCCTACCTTCCCAAGTGGCTACATGGCATCTCCTCCATAACTCACTTTCTGTGTTCCTCCTCCCAGAATTCTCCTAGTTTGGTAGCCCCATCTATACTTTCTGCCTGACTACATCCTGCTGGTCCATTGCCTGGAACAGCTTTATTCATCAACCAATAAGAGAAACTTATATTCACAGCATACAGGACAACCCCCATCAACAGGGGTCTTGTTATACAGCCTATGCTTGTCTTGAACTTACAGCAATCTCCTTAACTCAGCTTTCCAAGTACTGGGATTACTGATGTATGCCACCATGCCTTGCTTCTCTTGCCTTTTAAGTATAGTTAGGACGAGAATGCTAAAGAGGAAAATGCTGGAAGCTCTAGCAAGGTCCTTTCCTTTAGTCTTTGGTTTCTGCTAACAAGTGTGTGTATTGGGCGGAGGGACATGAAGAAAAGGACTCACCTCATTGACAGGTGGGAATGCTACAGTACACCGAAGTAGTCTGGGGGCTGCAAACACAAGGCAGAAAGCCAAAACCCTCTTGTGGACTGGAGGTGAAGTACTCACTGAAGTAGGATGGGATTAGAGGTTTCCAGTTCATAGCTCCTGGACAGAACTGAGATGATCTTCCAGTCCTATTTTTCCAAGCTCAGAAACCACCCAAGAACTGCCCATTATTTACTGTCTAATAGCCAAGGCTCTCAGTGATGTTTCCTTCAACCCTGACAATGGGATGGTCATAGCTTTCCATCCATCCTCCAATCTTTACTTCAAGCAATTTAGGGGCCTTGACTCAGTCTTCCCAGTTCAGAGGGCCTGACTTCAGTTCCAGCCTAGAGTAAAACCTAGGTTTCAAGTCCTCCTCATTTATTTCTACTTAGTTTTATTTATTCATTCATTCATTCACTCACTCACTCACTCCTTCATCCACCCATTCATTCAGTGTGTGTATGTATGTGGGTAAAGGTCAGAGGACAGGGGTTTAAACTAAAGTTGCCAGGCTTGACGGCAAGAGACTTTAGCTACTGAGCCATCTTGCTAGCCCAAATCCTTCATATAACATATTTGTTGTTACCAATCTCTGGTTCTCAATTCTCTTTTTTTCTTTTTTTATAACAAAGATAAGGATGTTCTACATCTTAGAACTGTCATGAATGAAATAATGAATACCATGGTTCTTGTGAGAATACACATACACATTGAATGCTTTTTGGTGAGGGTCTTGCTAGATTGAATTTTATACCACCGCTCTCCATACCTTCCTCCAGGCTATGAGACAACTTCTGAGAGAGCAACTATAGTAACTGTATGAATAAACAGGTCACTTTTATGAGTTCCTGTTCCCAGCCTCAAAGCAATCAAATATGTGGAATTCTGCTTCAATTGCTAGAAGGTTCTTCCTCAAGCTTGCTTTTCTTAGGCTAGACAGCATACAACAACTATTCTGAATTAGTGTTTCAAATTTATTTACATCTGGACACCTCTAGGTTATAATTAGCCCCCTAAAGGGCAGGCATTTCACTTCTTCTGGGCTTGTGCTCTGGCCCGCTGAATCTTGTCAGCTGTGGCACCATCTGTAGCTCCAGTGCAGTGGGACAAAACCAGGCTCAGCTCAGTTTCATTCCGGTGCTCAATAGCCACATCTGCAGCCTGAGCCACGTCCCTGTGGTTTGAGCAGAAGGGAGATGGTGTTGGGGCTGTTCAAGGGCACCAGGCCACTCCAGCTACCACAGAGGCGTCCACCTGACTTACCCAACAAGAAGCAAAGCCTTGACCTTTTGCTCAGGGCCCACACGGGAAGCATACTTCTTGGCCTCGTATTTATTATGTTGTTTCATGCAGACCTCTACAAAGGGCTTCACAAGACAGAGAAGACAAAGACTAGCCCTCTTCCCTGTCTCTTAGGAGCAGAAGCCCAGAGGACACACTGTCCATAGGTATTTTATATACAGCCAGTGTATCTCGTCCCCTTCCCATATTGCAAAACAATATGTAGCTCATTATTTTTATAACAAAAGCAACCTAAACCAAAGACCTATTAGAGACTTGAGAAGAATCATCTTCAGGCTTCTACTCTACCACCAAGGAAGTGTGTCTGCCTGCTGTCTTCTCAGATACTGCATTTTCTCTCAGGCTGCCACTATGAAATTTGCCCTCCATATGTCTGAACCACCTCCTCAATATCTTCCACTGCCTCATAGATGGCTCTCCCTGTCCCTTCTGCCCTCAGGCACATAGTGCCCCCTGTAGTCTTTACTGGATAAAGCAACTCCTTCTACCACTAGTTGGAGGCAGGCTTGGGCCTGTCCTCCAGAGTTTCCCACACAGTATGTGTCTGCCCATGTTCACATGGCACATGAACACAGGACAGTGGAGTTGTACACAAATGGCCATCAACCCCACATCCCCGGCCTCAGGACTACACTCAGGACGATCCCTGCCTCACCAGGTAGCCAATCGGTGATTTCTTGCTCTTGGAAAACTTCTCCAGCTCCTCCCAATCTTCCAAATTTGCCAGGGCAGCCAGCTTTAGCCACCAGAGCCTGTAGGAAAGCCGGGCTCAACATAGGTGTGCAGGAAAGGCAAGAGGTCCCAGAACTACATACAGCTGGGATCATCACCCACCTCTTGTCAGGGATGCGAAAGTCACGTGCCAGCTGCTCTGCACGCTTGTTGTGGCCTCCAAGGATAAGAGCGGTGACTGTGTCATGTAGAGACAGGTCTAGGAAGTGTCCCCCCAGCTCATCTTCTAGACGCCGCTGTAGCCTCAGGAGCCTCATTTGATCTTCTGTGGCCTGGAGAACAGAATGAGGCAGGTTAGGGCTGAAGACCAAAATAGAAATACGAAGAAATTAGGACAGGAAGCTCTTAGAAAAGGCAGTCAAACCTTGGCTGCAAATTCATTCTTGGCCTTGTAGAAGGCATCAGCTGCCGTCTGCAGAGCTGCTACTCGTCCCTCAATTCGCTACACAAAGGTATGCAGAGGATAAAACATTAATTAACCTTGCCTCTCTCTGCCCTTGTGCCCAGAGTCTGCCTTATCCACTAGGGGCATTCCTCTGATGTCCCTAGAGAAGCTATCTAGCTCCTTTGAAATTAGTGTCATATCCTTGCCTCATGTTCTCAGATTCCCTCAACACGTACGACAAGAGAGGGTGTAGCCAAACACAAAGGGCTAGGTCTTGGCAAAAGAACCAAACAGCAACTAATGCAAAGGTCCGCCCTTCCCTTTGGACCTCAGACCTCCTCAGTAGCATAGCTGGCTCGGATGTGGAAGCTGCCCAACTCCTGGTGATTGTCATCTTGATTGTAAAGGTCCTTCAGAGTGTCTAGCTCCTGATGCTTACAGAACTGCGTCATGGGCAGAAGATCAGTCAGAAAAGCCACCTCAAGGGCTCAGAAGACCCCAACCCTTTCCTCCCCTTCACACACATCTACCTGTCGATACAAACTCAGGGCCATGGGTTGGTTCCGGAGAGTCATGAAAAAGTCTCCTCGATTTAGTTCATTCTTTAGGTGCAGCAACACTGTAAACACTGTGAGACAATAAAGTAGGTAGGGCCTCCAGCCCAGCTCTGTACCGTATAAGGCTCACTCACCTTATTGTCTTACTGCTACCTGGCCCTCACCCATACCCTGCTCACCCAGGTCAGTGTCCCCACTCTCAATCGCCTTGCTCAGTGCTAGTTTGCTCCTCTTCATCTTTAGGAGAAGAGGTACCTGTTCCCCTGATCGTGGCTCATACTCCAGCAGCTGTCAGGTGGGGTAGAAGGCAAAGAGAGGCACTTGCTTAAGGGCCTGGAACACCCACACCAGGGTGTCTGGGAAAGGTAACATAATCACACCTTGATGGCTAGTTCAGTGCGGCCACAGCCATAGGCTCGTGCAGCAATGTCAGAATAGGAAACACCAGGAGTGTCACCCAGCTTCTGATTAATAGCCCGTGCTACATCCTCATCTGAGACATCTTTCTGCTGCACCTGTAAGTGTGTATGTGGGTGTCACACAAATCTGGATGTCATCCCTCACCTGCCCAGTCCCACAGGACCTCCGTCAGAACCCACCTTTTATTTCAGTGCTCTATATTTCCTATATTTTCCCAGGGCCTAAGGTTACCTCACATCCCATGTCCTTGCCTTGTAGCAGGCCCAGTGGGCTAGGATCCTGCTGACACCCTGTACTTCAGGAAGGCGTAGGTACTCGCATATCTGAATAGCTAGGGGGTAAAGCCTCCGCAATACAAGCCTGGCAGACAAGGGAGTAAAGGACACAAGGGCTGAGGCAAAGTGAGGTAGAATATGCAGAATGACCCCAGACTGTCTCAGACCTCCTAGTCCTAAATGGCTTATGAGGAGTAGAGCCCACAAGTATTACAAAAGGCTGTAATACTATGCACCCATGCCCTCCTCCAGCACCCCCAGCTTCTGTACCTGTCTAGCAGCACCTGGATGGTGAGCTGCTTGTATCTGCATTTTCCTCGGTTAAGGATCCAGTTGATACGAGGCCTGTTTGCCAGGGATCTGCAGATCACATCCCCTGCCCCTTCCCCTGCCACACCCAGCTGTAAACACTCTCATGGTATGCAGGAGGATACTGGCTATAGGTCAGAGGGATCCCAATGTGGTAGTCTCTAATAGCATTGAGCACTCGCAGGTCCTGACACATGCGCACAAAACTGTCAGGTGGAAATCTGTCAAGGAAACACTTTCCAAAGGAAGCTGCCTGAGAAGAACCAAAGGGTAATGGAAAAGAACTTCCCTCGCTAGCCAGCCCACTCTATTCCCAGCACCCACCCCCAAAACTCCCTCCAGACCAACCCTGAGCAGACTCTTTTGCATGTCTGGCTGGTGCTCGTGTCCTGCAGCCTCAATGCACTGTTGCACAGCCTGGACTAGCTGTCCCAGCTCCTGGATCTCACGTAGGTACTCATCTGCTTTCTGGCTCTCTTTCTGTGGGGAGATGCCCAGAGATGGAGCAGCACAGAGAACACCTCATTGTGGCTCCGAACCTTCTGGAACTACACAGTTCAAGTGGAAATGACTTGGAAAAGCCGAACAAACCCAATCCACTCAATCTACTGGAAGGGCCCACAACCACTTACTGTGTAGGGGTGGGGTAGGGGTGCTTGATAACCTCCTAACAGTAGCACCAACTTGAGCCTGGTTACAGCAGAGATGGCTTGCCCTTCCCAGCTAGTTTAAATGTGCTAGCCTTTGTCAGTTCAAGTCAGTGTCTCACCTAAACCCCTCCCCTGTCGGGTGAAACCTGGCTTATCATGGGTACTCAGATGGAGGCTCAGAGGGCTGGTCTAGTCAAAAAAGAGGAAGGGAGTCTTAGAAATCAATCAGAACTTACCTCATATTCCTTCTGGGCCTCCAGCAGCAGTGCTCCAGGGGCCATTGAGGCAATTTTGAAGATCTCTTCACTGGCCACTAGGGGAAGAGTTTTTAAGCAGTGCCGAAGAGGCATAAACATTCCCAGTTTTGCCCCTAACACCCAGATCGTGTTTGGGGCCATTGTCATAGGATGGAGTGGTGGTCTGTGGTCAGGAGCACCTGCTTTGGGTAACATTAGCCTTGTGGGAGCCTCACCTGGGACTTCATGCAGGAACTCATGGGTGCTGCGGGAGAAGATGCGGACCCCATCAAGCTCAGGCACTAAGTAGGAGTCCTTTTCTAGCACAAACCTGAGTTTAGTCAAGGCTTCTATGCAAAGACAGGGCAACTCCCCTTCCCCCTCCCTTTTCAAGCCCACATAGGAAACGTTCCAAGGATATTGAATGCTTTCAGGCGCATTGCCCACCACCATCAGCCGGCTCTCCCAGGCCACCACAACAGCCTTTTCCTTGCTTCGAGGACGGCTACACCTATGGACAACATCATATACATACCTGAGACACGAGAACATCAGGCCCATTGCCATATCTTTTACATCATTGCTTGCACCCCTTTTCCTTGGGACAACCCTGAACATGCTGTGTCCCTTAGTCCATTTCTCTGGCTATATAATGACCCATCTGTTTCCCCTCTCACTTTTGCACTGCCAGTCAAGTAAGCCACAAAGGACAATGGTTCCCTTTAAGGGCTGGCAGAGAAGAGAATGCCTAAGCTCCATTTAGTCTGAACAGAAGACAGGATGACTCAAGCTAGCCCAGGAAACAAGGCTATGTCCTAACCCCGGCCTTAAAGAATGCCTCTGTCCTCACCAGACCATCTGCTTCGGAGGTGCCCGGATGTTGCAGTTGAACTCACACAGCTTCTCCTGAAATGGCACAGCATGTCATGGCCCTGTCCCAGTAGTCATCCTGCTATTGAAAAGCCATGACCCTATCCACAATAGATCTTCCCTGGAAAAAGCACACTTCCCCTTGTTTCAGAACCACACCTTGAGTGACGCTGTCCCCATCCAGATGTAGCCTGTGTCTGTGAAGAGTGCCAGGTAACGATATGTGAAGGATACAGCCATCTGTAGGAAGCTGCTTACTCCTGGGGCTAGACCAGCAGGTGTCTGAGGCAGGGCCAGGGAGAAAAACAGATACACTGACTTCTCAATGCCTTCCCACTGCTTGGCCAGCTCTTCTATTTCATTCCCAGTTAGGTTCTCACCACTGTGGAGCAGGTGGCATGATCCAGGAGGTAAAGATCAGGCCCTACAGCCAGAAGAATGTGCGCTACTCGCTCATGGCACAGTGTGGTCCAACATGAGGGTGCACTTTGCAGACCTGTGACAGACAAGAGCAGACTTTGGAATGACCCAAGCACACAGTGTCTGTCTCTGCTGGTCCCAGTCTGGAGGCACATCTGTGGTACTGAAGGGCTCTCTTAAGTATCAGGGCTTACCTGGTACCTCTGGCATCCGACGGAGTTTGAGGTCACCCACATTGGCACTCAGGGTAAAGCGATAGGCCCCTGTGAGGATGGCCACCCCAGAACCAAACTCAGTGTGAAAGATCCGGGCGTCTAGGACTCGGTTCTGAAGCACCTCCTAGCAAAATTAAGAAATTAAGAAGTCTCCAGGTGACGAGGTCCCCTTCCCTCCTCAGGCTCCCGTGGCCCTACATTGCCCATGCTGAAGTGCCTCCGGAAGTCTCCATGAAGCCCATAGACTAGCACTGTGCCATCTTCTTGCACACAGAGCAGCTCCTCCTCAGCTGACCAGCCAAGGGCCACCACAGGCCCGCTCTTCCACTGCGGAGGAGAGAGGTTCCTATGCTTTCCTTGGAGTCAGTCAGCCCTGCCCATCACTCACGGGACAGGCCCCATGCTTACCAGCAGGCTGGCCAGTGGCATGCCAGAAGCAGAGTAGATCTCCAGTACTGGCCGGACACTGGCAGCTTTCTCTTTTCTCCAACAGTTCCTCAGTAGAGCTGTATTTTGAGAAAGGACTTCTGTCCTAGATCCTCAGGCCCCTAGATCCTGAGGTAAGCCTCCTGGACTAGTGCCTCATGCCCTCCCCCAAGGGAACCTCACTCATGAGGACACAAATTGAAAGCATTTTAGCAAGGCAGATTGGAAAAGAACAACCTGGGCAACATCCTGGGACCCCACAGTACATAGTAGTGACAGAGGGGTAGCATACCAATGGGACCCCCATAGGGTGCGGCAGCCACCAAACAATCCTTGAGTTCCTCCTTCAGGTCCCAGTCCATGCTGTACAGTTCATATTTCCTATCCACAGAGATAAACAGAGATGAGCTTCCTCAAAGCTACCATTTCCCTTGGCAGGTAGTAGAGAAGAGTTTTTCTACACACACACACACACACACACACACACGAGGTAGAGAGGGAGATGATGACTAGACACTGACCATATTACATAGACCTGAGAACCACAGGTGAGGTCGCACAGGGTATTAGTAAAAAAGGATGTAGCTTTTGAGACAAATACCCAATACTGGTAGGAACAACTGAGATGTGTAGGTCATGCACAAGACACTGAAATGATACTAAGGTAAGGTGCTGGCTCTGGCTGGAAACAGTGGGAATGTGAGACCTTCTGAAGCCTACTTATTGAAGAGGAGACCTCTTCTATTTCTGGTTCCAAAGATGAATCAGATTGTGCTCTTTATATATAGGGGTCAAACTACAGTTAGAGATGAAGCCAGTTTTAGAAGCAATGAGTTGACAGTACCTGAAAGATACCCAAAAATGAACTCTTCAATGACACAGGGCTAGAGAGTCTGTCTGGTGGAGTTCTGTGAACCTTGGATTATGGGAGATGACAAAATCATAGGCAGAATAGGAAGACTGCAACCCTGTGTAAGTGTATGAATGTGTGCTGCATGAGGAGCTGGGGGTCCAAACATGGATGCTTGGAGGTGGGGGAAGGGAATGCCAAAAGGGACAGAGAAGAAATGGATGCCATTGTAGAACATCAAAAGCAAACACTAAGAGGGCATTCTTGTGGATCTCAGTGGTCTTCCACATGACAATCAGGATGCCCACCAGTGCATTTGAAACCCCTCTTGGGGCTCTAGCTAAAATAGTTTAAGAAAAACAACAAACAAACTAAATCAGGCATGTTGACTCCCACATGGAAACCCAGCACTTGAGAGGCTACGGTAGAACTATTATTTCAACATCAAGCTCAACACAGGCAACACTGGTGGTTCCAGACCAAACCTGAACTCCAACCTCCTCCCAGCATAAAAAAACCCTAGGCTTGTATTTTGGAGAAACAGCAAAACTGTTGCTATAAACTGTGCACCCATTATCTTAAAATCTGAAATGCTTTGTGTAACAGCTATTCTTGCTTGTCAACGTGACTACATGTGGAATGAACTAAAATTCAAATGGCTGAGCACACCTGGGAGGGATTTTTTTTTTTCTTAATTAAATCATTTGAAGCAGGAAGACTACTTCTAATCTGAATCTTTGCAGTGAAAGGATCCTCCTCAATCTGGACTACAGCTGGTGACAGCCGATATAAAGGACATGGAAGAAGGAAGCACCCTCTTTGCCTGCTGGCACCCTCTTGCTAGCAAGTCCACTCCTTCACTGGCATTAGAGGCTGCTTCTTTGGGATTTTAGCATACACTGAAGGTCGCCTGAGACATCCCACCTCATGGACTGAGCAACCACTGGATTCTTAGACCTGGATAAACTGGATCCTATAAGCCAGTCTGATAATTAAACATATCATAATAACTAAATATTAAATAATATATATTCTATTCTATATCTATCCATTCATCTGTGTATATATGTGTGTCTGTGTGTGTATATATATATATATATGCATATATATATACATATATTCATCTATCTATATATGGATTTATTTTATAAATCCTATGCTCTAGAGAGAACCTTGACTAATACACTTTGAAATCTGAATTTTCTTGAGTGTTGTTTCAGATTTTAGAACATTTTAGATTTTGGAGTTTCAAATTAGATGATAAACTGGGTAAGTCTACACAAATAGTCTAAATCACAAAGAACTCTGAAATATACTTATTTCACTTTAAATGAGGGACACTCAGCAAAACAGTCTACAGGACAGTAAGAGAAATCAACAACAAATGTCAGCTCATTTTCTACAGCAAGAAATTTTCCATTCACAGTTAGACTCATGTAAAATGAGAGGAAACGGAGGGTGTAGGGGACAGCAAGAAAGGGTGAGAGAATGAATTAAGAATGAAAATGATTGAGCAAGCATTTTCAACTTGTTTTTGTTTTTGCTTTTTGAGACATGGGCTTACTGGCTACCCTGGTTCTTGCTATGTAGGCCAGGCTAGCCTAAAATTCACAGCTATGTGTTCCTTAATTTGTGAAGTGCTGGGAATAAAACATACCTCCATCACACATGAATTATAAATTTTAATTTTTAAAAGATTCTAGTCATGCCAGCATGGTGGCTCATGTCCTTAATCCCAGAACATGGCAGAAGCAGAGGGCAGAGGGCAGGTGACAGAGAGGTAGAGAGCAGAGGGGCAGAGGGCAGAGGCAGGAGGATCTGTGTTTGAGGCCAGCCTGGCCTATATAGTAAGTTCCAGACTGGCCAAGATACAAAGACCTCATCTTTAATAAAATAAATTAATATTTTGGAGATCAGTATGGCGGTTCCTCAGGAAAATGGGAATCAGTCTACCCGTCAATTCCACTCTTAGGCTTATACCCAAATGATCCACATCCATGCAACAAAGACATCTGTTCAACTATGTTCATAGCACCATTATTTGTAATAGCAAGAACCTGGAAGAAACCTAGATGCCCTTCAACTGAAGAATGGATAAAGAAGATGTGGTACATTTTCACAATAGAATACTACTCATGTGGAAAAAAATGGAATCTTGAAATTTGCAGGCAAATGTATGGAACTTGAAGAAACCATCCTGAGTGAGGTAACCCAGTAACAAAAAGAGGAACATGATATGTACTCACTCATATATATGGATTTTTGACATATAGCAAAGGATCACCAGCCTATAATTCACACCACCAGAGAAACTAGGATACAAGGAGAAATCTAAGAGATTCATATAAGGTCCCTCACAGAAGGGGAAAGGAACAAGATCTCCTGAGCATATTGGGAGGGGGGTAGTGAGTGGAGAGGGAGTTAGAAGAAAGAGAAGGAGAGGAGAGAAGAACATGTGGTACCAGGAAGATTGAGTCGGGGGATGAATAGATGAGAACAAAAAAAGGAGATACTATAATAGAGGAAGCCATTATTGGTTTGAAGAGAAAACTGACTCTAGAGAAATATTCAGAAACCTACAAAGATGACCCCAGCTGACAATCTGAGCAACAGTGGAGAGGTTACTTTAAATGCCCTTCCTCGATAATGAGATTGGTAACTAATTTATATGCCATCATAGAGCCCTCATCTAGAGGCTGATGGAAACAGAAGCAGACACTCACAGCTAAACACTGAGCCAAACTCCTGGAATCCAGTCACAGAGATGGAGGAGTGATAAGAAAAGGGGTCAAGACCAGGCTACTGAAACCCACAGAGACAGCTGACCTGAACAAGGGGGAGCTCAGCTGATAGCTGGGAAACCAGCAATGAACAGACTCAGATCTTCTAAACAGGGGTCTCAGTTAGAAGGCCTGGGCAGTCTAAGGGACCTCTGACAGTGGAACCAGGATGTATCCCTGGTGCACAAAAGAATTTTGGGAGCACATTCCCCATGGAGGGCTATTTCCTTAGCTTAAAGGCAGGAGGGAGGGCCTAGACCCTACTCCAAATGACTTGACAGATTTTGATGGTCCTTCCTGGAAGGCATTTCCTTCCCTGTGGTGTGATGGGAAATGGGACAAAAGGGGGGGGTCAGAGGGCATGGGAGGGAGGGAGGAAGAAGGTACTGGGATAGATATGAAAAATAAAAAAATATATAAATAAACAAAATATTCTAGTTATGATAGCAATACAACTTTTAAGATATTTAAGAAAATCTCATGAAAAATAAAACATAATCATACCAAATTTTTCTCAAGGATATAGAAGATATGGATAAGCATTGCAAGATGACCCACAAATACACAATCATCTGACAAAAACTCTTCCCAATATTTTCTTTACAGAAATGCATACATTGACTCTAAAGTTCATGGTTGGAAAAGGAACTCTTTGAAGCAGAAAATAGTGAAGGTATTTAAAGAGTACTTAAACATACAAGCATATATATGCATGTACATACATGTGTATATACATCTACATACATATACATATACATATATAATAAAATTTTGGTTTTTCGAGACAGGGTTTCTCTGTATTGTTTTGGAGCCAGTCCTGGAACTCGCTCCATACATGTATATTTATCAGAGATAAAACATACCATATAAAGTGAATTAAAACCATTGTTTGGGGACAGGAATAAGAAAACAGAGGAGGGTTGGAGAGATGGCTCATGGTTAAGAGCTCACACTACTCATGCAGAGAGCCTGAGCTCCATCACTACCACCTCTAACTCTAGCTCCAGGGGACCTTACTCCCTCTTCTGCACTGAAGGCACCTGCACTCACACATTCATGCATGCCCCCACACACTTGAGAAATAACAAAAATAAATCTCAACAAAAGATCAGCTACAGTAGTGCATGCTTAAAAAATCCCAACACTCGAGAGGCTGAGGCAGGAAGGTCTATGAGAGTTCAGGATAGTCTAGCCTACAGAGGGTCAGTGTTACACAACAAGACCCTGTCTCAAAAACAAAAACCTGTAACAAAAACACTGAATAAATGAAAGAAAATAGTATCCAGAAAAGACCCAGAAATTGAGCATATGATAAACATGGGTTTTAAAATTGGTATGAAATATCCTGGATATGGGTAGTATAGACGCACACCACCATGCAGTGCTAAAGATTGAGACCAGGACTACCTCATGCATGCACTCTAATAACCGAGCTACATCCCCCAGCCTGGTCCAGATGTTCCTTTTCTAAAATCATTTTTGATTGAGTGTGTGAGTGTGTGAGTGTGTGAGTGTGTGTGTGTGTGTGTGTGTGTGTGTGTGTGTGTGTGTGTGTGTGTGGTCTCAGAACTATGTACTTTGGCTATCACGTGGGTTCCAGGGATGGCACTCTGCCATCAGGCCTTCTGGCAAATATCTTTACCCACTGAGTCACTTTGATGGTCCCTTGTTCAGTTCTTACGGAAAACAAAATCACTTTATCCAACATTTAAATATGTACACCCTTTGACTTAGGCCAAACTTGGAAAACACTTTTTAAATGCCCACAAAAACAAGTCTACTTAAATAAACTGTGGTGTTCCCATTCTGGAGAGTATTTCAAGGTCGCTTAACTGTGGGTCCTGACAACATGACCTCTAAGACATCTGACTAAGTAAATAAGCTAAACAGCATGAACTGTATTACTAATTTATTTGCATATTTACTGATTTATTTTTAAAACTTATATTTTAAATTTTTTATGTGTTTGCCTACATACATACATACATACATACACTACATACATACATACATTACAAATGTGTCTTTTGGCCTGACTAGAGAGGCCAGAAAGTGGTATTGGATCTCCTGGAATTGGAGTTATATATAGTTGTTAGCCTCCATTTGGATGCTGGGCATTAAACCCAGGCCCTCTGGAAGAGCAGCCAGTGCTCTGAGCCACTGAGACATCTCTCATGCCACCCTCTTCCCCTTGTGATGACAGACAGGGACTCCCTATGTAGCCCTAGCTGACCTGAAGCCTTGCTATACATGTAACTTGGGCTGGCCTTGAACTTGCAGTAATCCTCCCACCTCTGCTTTCCAAGTACTGTGACTACAGGTATGTGTTACTATTTCTAGTTCGGCCTATTTATACAATAATAAAAAAAGAATATAAGCACATGCATGTATGCAAATATATAGAAAAACACTCTGAGGTTTCCACAACGCCAAAACCAGAGGTTACCTTTGTGGAGGGTGGTAGATGGGGAAGCATGAAAAAGAATCATTTATTTTTATCTATATACTTTGCTATTATGTGAGTTTTAGAAATTAAGAATTTGGGGCAGGAGAGATGGCTCAGTGGTTAAAAGCTCTGGCTGTTCTTGCAGAGGACCTGGGTTTGGTTTCCAGTACCCACATGGTAGCCCACACCTGTCTGTAACTCCATTTCTAGGGGACCTAATACCTCCTTTTGGCCTTCATGGGCATCAAACATACATGCAGGCAAAACACCCATACACATAAAATAAAAATAAATAAATTTTTTAAAAAAAGAATTAGAACTTCAGAGTTTGAGGATTTTGTTAGACAGTGTCTTATCCTGTAGCCCAGACTGGCCTCAATCTCAAGTTAATCCTCCTGCTTTTATCTCCTTTGTGCTGAGCCACATAGTGGCTTGAAAATTTCTTAGTTTTACCATACATGTACATTTGATATTTTGTTACTAAATTCACTGAATGAAAACATGGGAAAATACAGGTTTTCCCATATTTTCATTCAGCCCTAGCATGCCAGCTACAAACTGAGGGCCGTTCAGTCCAAAATCACATGTTCCACAATGACGACCTTTATTCTATTCCTTCAAGCCTTTCTTTTAGTAAGCCCAATGTGATGCTTTCTCAGTAGAGGGCGCTAGAAGAACACTAGAACACACAGGACAAGAACTTGGGTGCTTTCCTGCTGCTGCCAGCCATGGGATATGAAGATACCTGGTGGTAATACTCAACTCCAGTCATGTGAATACACCTGGAAAATACTACCTAGGCCCTGATCACTTTCTCGTGGCTCTCTGCAGACATCACACTCCAAACTTTCTGTTCCTATCAGGCCACCCACTTGTCTATACACCTTCATGTCTGGCTATACATGTATTCTGCATGCTAGTTTGTTTCTAGCCTTTACATCCAGCCTTTAGGTGTGGCTTGCCTTATGGCGGCTGTGCTCCAGGCCTCCCAACTGTCCCTTTATTTCCATTCTTGTAAGTTCATATCTTGCTTGGACTGCTAACTAATCATGACCTAAGAAGCAGAGACTGTCTATGACAGATCTAAGACAATCTCTTGTAGCTTATACAGTTGCTATTACTGAAAAGTAACACAACTTTAATTTTGTGGGTTTTTAAATTACAACAGTTACGTTTACCAGCATGTCATATCTCATGTGGAAGTTAGGATACTGATGAGAAAACAATGGGATCCTGAAACCTATATAATAGGGGTGTGAAGTTGGGTCCAGACAAAATTGACCATTTTGGAGCCTCTTCCTGGTGAAAGTAGCTTGTCTGTCATCTCTCAGACCAGCTACCCTCAACCTGAAAACCCTATCATAATCTCATTTGCAGTAGATGTGATGGAAGGTTGCCCTGTCCAAGGCTGAGCTGGCTAACACAGTACTGAGCATTTAAAACAGGTCCCCAATATGGCACAATTTTCAAGGGTTCAACCTGCAAGATGGTAACTCGGCGCTCTGAAGAGGCAGAGATTTGTTCTTATTGGAACAGATGATATTCTGGGTAGATCTAACTTTCTTGTAAGGAATTTGCCCGTACTCAGAGCCTCTATCAATGAGCTCATATCCCAACTCAGTGTTAAGAGGGCAGTGGTGGTGTAAGCCTTTGATCCCAGCACTTAGGAGGCAGAGGCAAGCAGATCTCTGTGAGTTCAAGGCCAGCCTGGTCTACAAAACTACACAGAGAAACACTGCCTTGGGGGAAAAAAAGAAGTCAGCTCTGGGCCACAGAACCAACTGGTCTTGCCATATATCTTAACAACCACAAGAAGCAACCAAACCTCAGACTGTTTGCTGCCGCGATAGACGCCGGAGAGAAACAGCTTAGCGGAGGAAAGAGTTGCGTTGGCTCACAGAATCTGTGGTGGTCTGAATGAGAATGGCTCCGACAGGTTCATTTACTTGAATGTTTGGTCCCTGGTTAGTGGAAATCTTTGGGGAAGCATTAGGAAGTGTGGCCTTGTGGGAGATGTCTCTGGGGCCACAGTCTTGCTTCCTCTGCCTCCAACTTGTAAGCCTGTAGCTACTGACCCAGCACCATGACTGCATGCCTGCTGCCATGCTGTCATGATGGTCATGGACTCACCCTCTGAAACTGTAAGCAAGCTACCAATTATTTTACAAGTCGCCTTGGTCATGCTGTCTCTTCACAGCAATAGAAAAGCAACCAATACAGTACGAAAGGCTTCAGTACAAGGTCGGGCTTCAGGTGTGAGACAAAGCAGAACATCATGGTGGCAAGAGCATATAGTAATGGCTGCTTATGGAAGCTAGGAAGCAGAGAGACAGGAAGAGGTTTTGGACAAGATACATCTTTCTACTGTATACGACTAGATACTCACTTCCTATAACTAGGCCCCACCTCCCACAGTTCTATCTTCCAACACCCTATTCCAATTTTGAATCCATCAATGTATGAAACCATTGATTAGGTCAGAGCCCCATGATCTAACGGCATCCCCCCAAAGCCTAGATAGCTACCAATCAAGCCCCCAAAACATACATAGTTAACACATCCAAACTACAGCACCATGTTAACAGATAATGAAGTTACAGCACTAATTGAAAGTCAAACTGCCTTAAAAGAATGAGGTTCTGCTTTATGCTCTCAATCAGAAACCATAACAAGATAGTTTTCTCCACAGAATACCTGAGACCTAGGTCAAAGGGTAGAAGTGAGTGGCTACTTGGTAATAGCTTCTTGTTCTGGAAGCTGTGGTCTGTTGGCTTACACAGCTGAGTCATCTACCGGCAAGTGCTTCTACCAGGAGATGCAACAATGGATTTACTGAATTGGAAGGTAAGAGTGCCACTTTGTCACCTTGAACTGTTCCACCAACAGGCATAAAATTAGGGGGCTGAATTTACTGAAGTGGGCTACTCTGCTTAAAAAGGGGAAATAAGTTGGCAAGAAGGACTACGCCTAAAACCTGAGAACTCCTCTGTGGCATCTCTTTGGGTTTTTATGCTCAATAGTAACAGTCAATGAAAAACTTCAGGAACCAAACACACAGCATGACTGAGGAATGAAGGCTTGGCCACTCTACTAGAGAAGAAACAAGGGCAAAGGATGCTCTAGCTAAGAGCAAAGTTATACTTGTAGGGGATATGCACATGCAGGTGAAAGCTGTAGATAGCAACCAAAACCTTTTATGACTGATGACAAAAAATGAGACTGGTGTCGCTTTGCACATTTCCTCTACATTAGCTTACACACACACACACACACACACACACACACACACACACACACATTTTGCACTTTTATACAGAATATGGGACTGGCATATATGGTATATAGAAGGCAAGGGACAGGGACATGGTTATACAGGGGTGTATTTCTTCAGTGGGTCAAGAGAGCAAGTTTAGTCAGGTGAAATCTAGGCCTTTCCATGCATGTATGTTCTCTGGAACGTACAAGGTGAAATTATAGGGAGAAGTGCAAGGCGACTTTAATTCTTAATATTTTAAAGTATCTGAATCATTCTCAATTGCTTCATCATGCAATCTTTTACAAAATTGGGAGCATGAGTCTGTGGTAGTTCCAACCTGCCCACTATGTAACCTTAACATTAGCACTCTGCAGCCTTGGCAAGGGCACAAGGAGATGGCTCTATATAGCCAGATATGGCACAGAACAAAAGAAGAAGGTTGTTAGAGAAAAGACAAGAATGAAAATTAAGTGAGTGACCATAGCTGTCCTCCTACATAGATAGGGAGAAAAATGTCTGTAGAAGATTCTACATGCCTGACAAGGTTTCAAAGCTGTCTGAATTCAATACTGCAAAGGTAGAGCAGTTCTGGACATGCATTGGAATGGGGTGAGACAGGCAGGGAGGGGCTAAGGATGTACAATCAGTTGAATACAAATTGCTACAACTGTGAAGCCAAGCGTTCACTTATGTTACCCTCTCAGGCATCAAGAGCTGGGGTGTACAGGAGGCCATTGGGCCACAGCTTCCACACAATCATTGAGGAATGTGGTCTAGGGATTCAGCAGCTACAAAGACCAGGAGGGAAGGAAGAAGTAACTGGCATAAAGAACTAAAGGGCATGCAAGAGGAAGGAAGGGGAGAGAAAAGCAGCAATGAATGGATCACCTCCTAAAGCCTTTACGGTAGATGGTGTTCTTGGGGGCAACACATGCTATGCCTCTTGGGTGGGGCATGGAGAACAAAGGGTAGCCTCTCGGGAAAGCCTAAGAGTAAAGCTTCCATGAGGGTAGGCCAGCCCTCACTGTACGAGGCTAGTTATATCCTTCTCTTCCATTCTCACATCCCGGAGATGGAAATCTCCTGAGCATCAGTAAATGGATCCCAGACTCTAATCTGGGAAAGTATGAAATTTAGTACTTCTGGAAGCCTCCATCCAGCCCCTGCAGTAATCAATAAAGTAGTCCCTGTGGCTGCGCAGGTAAACTTCTGGGGAAGCACTGTCCCCCACTGTGTGAAAAGCACCCTGTGTGCAAACAAACCAGAGCAGAGAAGCCCCAGGAGGGAGTATATCAGGTCTAACATTGGGGAACAATGCAACAGTCAGTAGGTCCCTAAAGGGGGCCCACTATCATTTCCAAAATCCCTTGCCTACAACTAACTCAAAACTAAACGCTACTCAGGGACTCTTGGGTACTGCATCTGGTTTGTAAAATGGTGCAGCCGATGCTGTGGAAGACAGTATGGCAGCTCTAAAAATGTAAACAGAACTGCCAGATAATCCAGTAATTCTATTTCTGGATATAATCCAGAAGAAGTGAAACAGAAAGAGTCTGAAAGAGAGTTTTTGTTCGTTCATTCCTTGCATTTCCTACTACAAATTAAGCATGTACTCAACGAGCCCTTTTAAAGGGGTGTGTGTGTGTGTGTGTGTGTGTGTGTGTGTGTGTGTGTGTGTGTGTGTGTTTTATGGGAACATTATTCTCTAGAGCATAGGGGTGACAGCAAGGGTCCATTTACTGCTGCAGACAAGATTTCTATTTCTGGGGCCTGGGCAGAGAGAAGACAAATGTAGCTAGCCTCTACCACTGAGTTCATAACCTGTCCCTATGAAATCTGCACCACCCGTAGGCTTTTCTGAGTGGCTGTCTTCCATTCTGCCCATTCGTATTACTGACAGAATGGATAAGGAAAATGTAGTATGTACATACAACAACATCTTTCAGCCTTAAAAAATAAGAAATTATGACACATGCTGTAACATCAACCTTGTGGACACCATAATATTAATAATTCAGTCACAAAAAGACAAGTGATAGACATCACTTGCATGAATTACCTAGAATAGAGAAATCTGGAGAAAGGGAGTACTTGTTTAATGGAGAATCGCTATTTAATAGGCACAGACTTTCAGTTTTGTTAGATGAAAAAAATTTAAATTGGGTGTACACCACAGCAAATATACTCAATACTTCTGAACAGTTCTTAAAATATGGTTCAGATAAAGGGCTGGAAAACTAGCTCAGATGGTAGAATGCTTGTTTAGCATGCATGAAGGCCTGCATTCAACCCCCAGTACTGGATAAACTAGGTACAGTGGCACATGCTTTTTTCCCTAATATTTGGT
The DNA here is from genome assembly GCA_030556225.1 of Cricetiscus sungorus. NCBI lineage: Eukaryota > Metazoa > Chordata > Mammalia > Rodentia > Cricetidae > Cricetiscus > Cricetiscus sungorus. The sequence goes on along the minus strand of JANBXA010000372.1, from coordinate 65,766,388 downwards.
AGGCCTCAAACTCACAGAGATCCACCTGTCTCTGCCTCCAGAGTGCTGGGATTAAAGGCACGTGCCACCACCCTCTGGCCATCCTTACCTTTTCAAATCCAGCAAGTTCTTGAGAAAACTAACCCAAAGACTCCTGTCCTACAGACGGGCTCAGGTGAAACAGTTCCGCTTGTTCACCATTATTCACTTATTAGAATCATAGACTGAGTTCTAGACGAGGATATGAACGAAACTAAGCACATATCCTTAAAACATTTTCATACTGGTAAATAAACTAGGAAATGCTTTTGGGTTTCCCTATTTTAAAAAAAATTGGGTCAAGAGGGCTCAGCTTTGTAAAGGCACTTGATGCCAGCCTGAAGACCTGAGTGCAAATACCCAGACCCCATCTGGTGGAAAGGAGAGAACCAACTCCTCCTACAAATTGTTCTGGGACCTCCACACATTTGCTGTGGCCCTCGAGCACATGCACACGGTCACACAAACACAAGGGCACACTCACACACACACAAATGTAAATGTAAAAAAAAAATTCTATGTTTTGGCACAAAGAGTCTACCTGTTGGGTTTTTTGTTTTGTCTTGTCTTGTTTTGTTTTAAGTTAGGAAGGTATGGAGGCTTTTCAAGACAGGGTTTTTCTCTGTGTAACCCTAGCTGTCCTGGAACTCACTCACTCCGTAGACTAGGCTGGCCTCGAACTCACAGATCCCCTGCCTCTGCCAGGATTAAATAATTAAAACATTATTTAACCTGGACTCTCTGTCCCTCAGCTTCCATACCAATAAGTTGGGATAAATCATAATCCTGATTCTATGTGGTGGGATATTTAAGCAACTATACATAAGTACTTAGCATAGTGTCCAGCTTATAAGAAAGTCTTATTCGTTAGCAACTTAGGACATATGTATCATCTCCAGCAACACTTAACACTTCTAACCATTTCTATAGTTAAACACAGGTAATGGGAAGTTAGCCACTTCTATGACACACACATCTTTTGAAAAGTTATACATCCAAGAAGCTAAGACTTCACACAATAAACAGGAGGAGGTCTATTGCAATTAGGTCATTGTCTTCTATGCTCTGATTTAAAAGTACTTTAAAAAATAGTTAATATTTTATTTTTATTATATTTTAGTTTTTAAAATATGTATTTTCGGACAGAGTTTCATCTTGCCAAGGCTGACCTCCAATGTATGCACATAGTCAGTAGTTAGTGTCTTGTTGGCTTTCTTTCTAAGATAAAGTACAAACTGATCAGTTACTAAACCTGATCCTCCTGCCTCCATCTCCCAAGTGCTTGGATAATGGGTGTGACACCACACTCTGCTCATGAGTATTTTCATTGGGTGAAATCCTGTTGATTTCAACTAAGTTTTCCATTTTTCATATTGTGCATTATAAATAAACAAATGCAACAGATCTCTAAAAATTATCACATCACATTGCAAACAACAGAATTTCATTTCAAAGTCTGGCTATGAGAATGGTAAATAGTTTCGCTGGCAGAAGCAATGTCTTCTATTGAAATACAACACCAATGCAATGTCTTTGTGATCTGTGGATGCAGCAATAAAATATTCTTTACAACTTTGCATCTAGTTGGGCAACTATTAGATTTTGTTTCTTTCTGTGTTGTTGTTTTAAGACAGGGTCTTATTATGTTGCCCTGGGTGGCCTGAACTGACTATATAGACCAGGCTGGCCTGGATCTCGCTGAGATACACCTGCCTGTCTCCAGAGTGCTGGCATTAGAGGCATGGGACACCACAAGCTGGACAACTATTAGGTAACAGGCACTGATCTAGATATGCATGGGAAATACATATTCTTAACCTTCAAGGAGCTCAGCAGAAGAAACCCATACAAATATTGTCCTCATTTGCCACATATAAGACTCTACAACTGAACCCTGTAAGGCACAAAGAATTCTTCTGTAGGAAGACCAGGGAGGTCCTGAAGACCAGCAATAATTCTTCAGTGTGATAAAGAGGAATGTACCAATACCCACAAAAGGGATTGTAGGGCTGTGAAAACACAGAAAGCCATGAAACTGCACGATGGGATGATGTCCTGCAATTCTGTGCGGCTGGAACACAATCTGGGGATGGTTGAGATCAAACTGGAAGCCGCTCAGGGAGACAAATAGAGGCTGACCAATTGATGTATGTTCCACAAGCAGTTTGTACTTTATCTTAAAGTCAACGAGAGGCTAACCACTGTAATCAGTTTACTAGTTTAGACTTGATAAAGACCCACAGCTCAGGGCTCTCCAACTTCAGTGAGTAGCCAATGCCTACGGTTTTCCATCAATAGTGCCCCAAGGCTGAATGGCTATTCACCCCCTTCTCTTGGCTTTGGTCAGTACTGTCACCCCGCCCGCTGTGGGGATCCCGCCCTCCTCTGAGAGCCCCTGTGGTCTGACTTCAGCAGCAGTTTCCGGAAGGAGACTGGCACTCGCTGTCGCCGCGGGCGGCCTCCCTCATCCTGATCTGAGCATCCTTCCGGAGGCCGACAGACCTCGATATTGGGGTGCCTTCAGACCTTGGAGCAGAGGAAGGACCAGACTGCAGCCCCTAACCAACCGTGCGTAAAGTGGCAGGCGTTCGGGCGAGCAGCTGGAGGGGCGGACGCCAGCACCCGTAATTACCGGGGAGCGAGCGCCGCTGGCTCCGCCGGAGGAGGCTCAAACCAGCCAACAAACACGGTAAGCTGAGCAGTGGGAGAGAAGGTGGGGTGGCGGGCGGCTCACCGGTAAAAGGCAGAGTCCCCTAGTGGATTCCAATTCGCAGTGTAACAGTCCATGTCTGGCACAGCTGGCGGATAGAGGCGCCGAGAAAACACCGCCTGGCGCAAGCTCCAGGCCGCACTTCCGCTTCCGCCCGTCGCGGTCACGTGGCGAGGCTACCATAGCAGCCATCAGTACTGTGGGCAAAGCGCAGTGAGCTAGATCTATCGTTCTGCTCTCCGCTCTTACCCGGGCTTACGCCGGCCCGGGTGGGCCTTGCCCTGATTCCTATCCTTCACGGCGGCCAACTTAGCTGTCTTTCTGACCTCTCCGACGTTGAGAGTCGTGCAGGGAGGGACATGGGTGACCGGAAGTGGGAGCCATGAGCATCTCCTCCTGGAACTCAGATGCTGGAGGCGTTGGCTGGACCACCGGGACGTACGCATGGAGAGCACTGGTCGTCGAGCTGCGCACCTACAGCTAACCTGGGCAGCCGGGATCTGTGGGGCAGGGTCTTTGCAAGAACCTACCGCCCTCAAGGGGCGCGGGAACATGACTCTAGATCAGGAGCCCGCTGCGGGCAAGGCGCGCGGCGCCAGGGCCTGCCCTTCCGGCCCATGAATCCCTGGAGCCCGGAGACTTGGTAACTGGCGCGAGCGGACGTGTGCGCACGCGCGGGGCCGCCGCTGACACGTGGCTGGGAGCAAGGGAATCGCTGCGCCCGCGAAGCGCCGTAGTGTAGACCCTCGGTCCCAGCGACCCTCCACCTTCCCTTCGAGTGTGATGAAGGCTGGTGCTATCATGGAATGTGCCATGCGGCCCCACTCTCCTCTCTGTTACTCGGAGCAGCCAGGGAGGGGCCAGTGTGCATCTTTCATCTTGGGACAGACTGACCTACCTTGAGTCCCTTGCCCTGTATCAGCTACTGGCCTCTCCCTGCAGCCGGTGTCAGTGGCAGCATGGTCTTCTGTCTGGAAAACGAGATGCCACACCGTCTGCTGCGAAGCACCATGGTCCATTTCCAAGCCTCTGAAGTCCAGCAGCTGCTACACAACAAGTTCGTGGTCATTTTGGGGGACTCCAGTGAGTGACCACTCTAGGATGACATTTCACAGCCCTATATCTGCAGCCTTTTCTTTATGTCTGCACCCCGTATCTCCATTTCAGTCTTTTTTCCATCTTTTATTCTGTTTTAGAACACTAGACTTTTTTTTTTTCCTACATGCCTTCCATGGGTGTCCTGACATATCATTTATGCAGTATCTTAGCCCATGCTTGTAGTATCTTTATCTCTTGTAGCCATCCATGGTTTTTCTTAAAAGGAGCTGTGAGTTATGTTGTGTATTTCCCTGGTGATGGGGCCAACTTAACTATGCCAGTTGGTCTTGGGTCACTGTAGCCAGACAGAGAACAGGCATGTGACTAGAAAGAACCCGAGCCAGGATTTTTAAACCTCATCTTTCCTTTAAGTCAACCTTCCATAGAGCTGCTGCTGGGCTGCCAAACCCTGAGAAACAAAAGGCCTTCACTGGGAGGCTCTGGGAGGGGGTGGGAGGGTGAGGCCTGCCCTAACCCCAGGGTCCCTGTATCCTTGTAGTCCAGAGAGCTGTGTATAAGGACCTGGTGCTTCTGCTCCAGAAAGACACGCTGCTCACAGCTTCCCAGTTAAAAGCCAAGGTGAGAGACTCTTGGCAGCCATGCCAGTGTTGGGTGGGTACAGACCGTGGCCTGACAAGGGCCACCTGCCTGGCATGGATCTGACTGTCGGGGTGGGGGTGGGCGGGTAGGGGGAGCTGAGCTTTGAACAGGATCAGCTGGTGGCTGGGGGCCAGCTGGGCGAGCTACACAACGGGACTCAGTACCGAGAGGTCCGCCAGTTCTGCTCTGGCTCTGGCCACCACCTTGTGCGCTTCTACTTCCTCACCCGCGTCTACTCCGAGTACCTTGAGGACGTCTTGAAGGAGCTGTCATATGGACCTGCCCCAGACCTAGTGATCATCAACTCCTGCCTCTGGGATCTCTCCAGGTTCAGGCGGGGGGGGAAAGGGAAACGCTGGTTGGAGGTGGAGGTATGGCGCCATTCCTGTGCTCTTGCCCACCCTGAGTGTAACCCAACAGATATGGCCGCTGCCCAATGGAGAGCTACAGAGAGAACTTGGAACGAGTGTTTGTACGAATGGACCAGGTTTTGCCAGACTCTTGTCTGCTGGTGTGGAACATGGCCATGCCTTTGGGGGAACGTGTCACTGGGGGTTTCCTCCTGCCAGAGGTAAGTAATTGGGTCCTTCTGGACAGGGGATAGAGTAGCTGGCTGGTAGATAGCAGGCCATCTTAGAAGCTCCACTTTCTCAATTAGCTCCAGCCTCTGGCAGTCTCTCTGCGACAGGATGTAGTTGAGGGGAACTTCTACAGTGCTACACTAGCTGGGAACCACTGTTTCGACGTCCTAGATCTCCACTTTCATTTCCGGCACGCTGTACGTCACCGGCATCGAGATGGTGTCCATTGGGACCAGCATGCACACCGCCACCTCTCACACTTACTTCTGACCCATGTGGCTGATGCTTGGGGTGTGGAGCTACCCAAACATGACCCACTCCCAGGTAAGACCTGCCACAGATTGGGTGGGTAGTGATGTAGATAGGATCTTTAGCACACAAGGCACAAAGAACCAAGTGCAGCGGGGGTACTTGTAGAAAGTAGATTATCCCTTGAAAAGTAGCTGTGGTAGGCCGGGCAGTGGTGGTGCACACCTTTAACCCCAGCACTTGGAGGCAGAGGCAGGTGGGTCTCTGTGAGTTTGAGGCCAGCCTGGTCTACAGAGCAAATTCCAGGACAGGCTCCAAAGCAATACAGAGAAACCCTATCGTGAAAAACAAAATGAGAAAAAGGAAAATAGTTGTGGCTCCTGAGTGTTCCTTCCTCAGCTTCTGGGAATGGTTAGATCACAGGAGTCACGTGATCACTCACCCTCCAGTTCTTGAGCCTTGTGATGCCTTCTGTGCACTTGGATGAAAGTGTGCAAGTACTGATTGCAGAAGGCAGGGTCAGAGGACCCAGTCAGCCGGTGAATGGAAAAGAAATGGGCATACCTCTAGCTGGTGTCAGGTACAGGAAGTGGGATGGCAAATATGGAAGAGGAGCATCCAAGCAATGTCTCTGAGGCAAAAAAACGCATCAGCTGGAGGAGTGAAAGGTTCAGCCAGCTAGCAGGTTGTTGAGCAGAGACGATGTAACTATAGTGTCTCTGCAAGTCAATCTCAAGATGATAGGGTTAATAGACAACAGCTCCTAGACTCCTCAGCTCTGCCTTAGGGTCCCAGTCTCACTGGTTCCAGCCTACTGCTGTTCTCCACCGGCCCCATTCTCGTCACTGCTGAGAATCCCACTCCTCCAGCCTTTTTTTGGGGGGGGACACTAATTGCATTACTGCTGAGATGTTCTCTGCTACAGGTCTTGTGTTTGCTTGTTAGTCTCTCAGTCCCCGTCTGCCTGCAAAGGAAACATCATGGCTTATTTCTACATCTGCTTTTCCCCAGCATTTGGGTCACTTGTCGATAGTTCATCTCCTCCAGCCCAGTACCAACGCAGATGTGCTGTACTTCAGTGCCAAGAGCACAGTGTTCAATGAACTGGGAGCATGAGTCATCTTAGGTGCTGTTTGTGGCAGCAGTGGAAGCTATGGGGGACACAGAAAGGCCAGGAGTAGAACTTAGTAGCTAGGAGCTGGAACTTTTGGAAGATAGATTCAAATGGATTATGTACTGGCTTCATTTCCTTCGATTTGCTTAATGAGAGAATAATACAGAGATGTTTTAAAGGTCGAAAGTCTAGTTTGTGGTGCTTCACAGCTTCTGATTCCGTCTAAGAACTATAGAGATGTGGCTCAGTTGGTAGAGTTCTTGAAGTTGATTGCATGCAGGAAGCCATGGGTTCAGTCTCTAGCACCATATACATCCAGGTATGGCGGTGCATGCTTGTAATTTTAGCACTTGGGAAATGGAAGCAGGAGGATCAGAAGATCAAGTTCATCCTTAGCAACAACAAAGTGAGTTTAAGTCCAGTCTGGAAGATATGAGGCCGTGTCTCAAGGGGCAGGTGGAAGGAAGTTAAGGTTGTGAAAAGAAAGACTTGATTTGAAGCAGGCAGATGAGCAAGTGGGCTTGATTGTGGCAGATCTGTTTGATGTGCCTTGGAGACACTTGGAGTCATCAGTACCCAGCAGAGGTATATGAGTGGGAACTAGGAAGGAGACAGCAGGACAGTGCTCACACTTTGGATCGGCAGAGACTAGATTGATGGAGAAACAGCAGTGGTTGAGAATAGAGGAGTGCTTTCAGGGCATGGTATATTGTTGATGTAACTATTGGAAAGAAGGGGGTTAGGTTTGTCAGGCCATTCCATTTAGGAAAAGCATCAGAAGAAGCATGAAGTGTTCAAAAGAGGCAATGCACAGTTGATGAATGATAAGAAAAGGTAGAATACTCCCCATGGTGGTTTAGAAGCAAATGAGGAGTAGTTGGATCTTTATATTTGACTAATTTATTGGCCCATGAGGAGGACTTGGGAACAAGAAAAAGCTAAAGATACAGGCACTGGTCAGAAGCAGGCATGAAGTCAGAACACAGGCAGACATGAGTAGCAAGAAAAGAAGGAACACAGCTTGGTCTTGGCTTGCAGTGAAAGGGAATGATGAAAGCTGCTGGCCTTATTCTCCAAGAGGATGGAGTAGAGTCTGGAAGTAAGGATAGCCAGCATTTGGGGGCAAACTGGCTTCCCAGACCTACTTAACACAATCATCCCATTCCTAGACCCATGGATTGAGGACTGGCCAGAGATGAATCATCCATACCAGGGAAGCCATAAGCAGCCCCCAGACTTCAGGGAGAAGCTGGCCTTGCCCCTACTCCCACCTTTCCATTTGCCTCCTCCCATGTCTTTTCCTTACCCACTTCTTCAGCCCTCACCACCTCCCTTATTCCCACCCCTGCACCAGAATGCTCCCTATTTCCAAGGCCAGCCCTTTCCACCCTATGAAATCTTCAAACACAATGCAATGGAGGACTTCTCGATGCCATCTAACGTAGGTAGGTGCCTCTACAGCCATTGCTCACACCTTCCCCAGCCTCCTGTGCACATTCTCCAGCCTAGCCACCTGTATTCATATGAGCTTGGGAGTTGGGTTTAGTCACATTAGTTCCTCAGATTGGAACAGCATCTGTAAACTTATTAATCTGCTCAGTTCCTGGTCTGGTGGTAAGGGAAATAGAATCCCCATTTTGCAGATGGGAAATGAAAGCCCAGAGAAACTTAACCCAGAGGAGCAGAGCTATCTGGTCAGAAACTTACTCTGATAATGACTGGTTCTTTTGTAGGATGTGGCCCTGGAATGAACTTTGTACCTGGTCCCCTGCCACCATCAGTCTCTGGCCCTGTCTCCCATGGTCAACACCGGGGTCCTGTGGTCCACCGGGGCAAGCCACGATGTGTTCCCAACAACCCCTACCATGTACCAAGGATTGGAGGGACATGTAGGCAGCGACTCAGACACTCAGACAGACTGATCCACACATATAAACAGGACAGGCGGGGACATGCCCATTCAGGGACATGGCCTGGATAGACAGGATCTTAGGTTGGGGCTAGAGGTGCCAATGGCCCTGAAGGGTCTGCCTGATACCTTAGCTGATGGGCTGGGGTATTCTTGTCCATTGCTGATATCAATAAAAGCATGGAAGGACAGAGTGACATTCCTGTTTGAGGGAGCGGGCCTCCCAAACCATGGCCTTAAGGGTTGGGGAAACTGCCTCTTGGGCCTTTGTGCAAACTTTTTAGAAATCAATGAAAACACTTTTCTAACAGTTCTATCTTCACAACAACATATACACTAAATAAAGATCCTTGTTATCAGCAGGTCTTTGAAACTGAAAAAAAAAAATCAAGGACTGAGTTAAACTGTTAGTATTTTAGGTGCAATTTTGGATTTGGCTAATTCTAACTTTCTCTCCCAGTTGCACACAGTCATGTGTATGCTTGGTAGACATCTCTTCCTGAGGTAGGGAGACACAACCTTAGCATGCATTTTCGGCACATAGCCGGCATTCAGTAAGTTGTTAGCACCTAAGTCAGAAGCTCACAAATGCACAAAGAAGACAGGTTAGGATGCCTTTATGTACTTGATACGGTATGAAGTGTGAGAGCAAAGCAAACACTGACCAACCTTTGTTGGTCGTTAGGAACAATGAGTGCTGATAAAGAAGACATCCAAGGTCATTGCAGGACGGGTGGTGGCAGAGATGCTGTGCTAAACTGGTCACAAAAACAGAAATTCAAGGCCTCAACTTTGAAATAGGGGAGGGGAGGGGCTGGAGTATGAAGGTGTGATAATGGGGCAGAAAGTAGAGACAGAAGGACACATTACACTTGAATTAGAATGGATAGAAAAGAGTTCTAGCATTCTTTTCTGTTCTTGTTAATGAAACTTTTAAAAAGGACATCTCACCCAAAAGAAGACAAAAACTGATGAGAAAAAGGTTGATCTTGGTTAACAATCTGGTAGATTATCAAAGGACATGGTTAACACATGCTGGTCCTACGGAAATTGTCAGTGTGAGTTAATCAAATCCTTTGGAGGAGCCAGGCGACTGGGGAGGCACCAACACAGTGCCTAAGACAAGCTGAATTCCTTTCTTATGATCAAGATTAAAGGGAGACAAATGAAAAGCTTTTTGGATTGTTTTTTTAAGAGATAGGAATTATGATAATTTTCCTTGCAGAAATGGATTTATTTTTCTTCTCATCGTCAAACACTTGTAGAGCAGGCTTCTCCAGCTGCAGTTTGTCTGGTCCCTTGTCACTTTCTGCATTCCTTCCAGAGCCTTTTATATCTTTGATTCTCTGATGTTGCTGGAGAAAATGGCACCTACATTGATTTCCAGGAAAAAAACAAAACAAAGTGAGTTTTCCAGCTTCCTGGGTCTTCTCTGTTGCTGGCTTCTGATCTCCAGAGTTCTGTGCCACCTTCCCTACTAAGCCTTCACCGCCTTTTCTACTTGTTTCTTGAATTCTGAGCTTGAGAACTCCCAGTTCTAGAACTCACACTCTATAAGCCATCTCAAGACAGGTATGCTTAATATTGTTTTCATTCTTCCTCTGTGTTCTTAATTTCTATCCCATTTACTCTGACTTTCCACACCCCAGCCTTCTTTTTTTATTATTATTATTATTATTATTATTATTATTATTATTATTATTATTATTATTGTTATTGTTATTATTATCTTAAATCCCTTTAACGTTTTTCTGAAATAAGGTAAATATTTTTGCACTTTAAAATCTATTCTAAAAGTAGAATTAAGAAATTTAGTTTTGGTTGTCATACAATTGAAAAGTTAAGAAATGGCTTTATACATGTTATTACTTACATTTCAGTTATTTCCTGGACTTTGTTTTGAGGTGTGAAAATGATTAAAAGCCTAAGTTGCCCCAGTATAAAGGCCCACCGACTGTTGGCTAATCAGGACAGAACTCAATTCTCATTGTCTCCAAACTGTTGATTCTGTCTCAGAACAGAACCATGTTTTTCAAAGGATAGGTCCATTACTCCAAAGATTACTGGAAGCAGAACATGCTGTGTGTGCACTAGTGTACTAGTATCAGCATTTACTTTCCTTGGGGGAAGGGCTGCTTAACTCGTGTGTGTGTGTGTGTGTGTGTGTGTGTGTGTGTGTGTGTGTGTGTGTGTGTGTGTGTGTGATGAAGGGGATGGTGTGCTACAGCCCATGTGAAGATCCCTAGAGAATCTGATGAACTGAGTTTTCCAACAAAAGTGGACAGCCTCTTTGTTCTTGTGGAGAATGTATATACAATATCATGGTGAAATACAGACAATAGAATAGTGAAAATATACCCTTTCTCATCACAAGGAAATAGATGTTTTTAAAAAAATCTTTATTGGATGTGATTGACATATTTAAAGTGTACAGTTTGGTAAGTAAATCTCTGAAATCACCATCAGGATAACCAAACTTTTATAATTTCTCCCTCTTTTCCCTGGCTACATCTTCCTCATATTTCACCACTTTAATCCCCAAGCAATCATTGGTACCAATCTGCTAGGATTTTTATGTAAATAAAATCATTTGATAGGCATTCTTTTTTAATTTATTTAAAAAATGTTTTCATTTTACATACCAACCCCAATTCTCCCTTCCCATCCCCCATCCACACCTCAGAGTGGGTAAGGCCCTCCTTGGGGAGTTTACAAAGTCGGGCATACCAAGCTGAGGCCTCCCCCTGTATCAAGGCTGAGCAAGGGACCCCACCATAGGGAATGGGCTCCACAAAGCCAGTTCACACCCCTGGGTTAGGTCCTGGTGCTACTGCCATCTCCCCCCACCCCAACAGATCAAATCATGTAACTGTCGCCTGCTTCAGAGGGTCTAGTTTGGTCCCATGCAGGTTCTTCAACTGTCAGTCCATAGTCTGTGAGTTCCCAGCAGCTTAGTTCGGCTTGTTTTCCCCATCATGGTCTTGACCTGCCTTGTTCATATGATCCTTCCTCCTGCTCATCAGCTCAACTCCAAGAGCTCAGCCCAGTGCTTGGCTGTGGGTCACTGCATCTGCTTCCATCAGTTACTGGATGTAGGTTCTATGATGACAATTAGGGCATTCACTAATCTCATTAAAGGGGAAGGCCTCTTCAGACACTCTCTCCATTATTGCTCAGAGTCTTAGTTGGGATCATCCTTGTGGATTCCTGAGAATTTCTCTAGCACCAGGTTTCTCCCTAACACCATAATAGCTCCATCAAGATATCTCTTTCATTGGTCTCCCGCTCTGTTCCTCCTTCAACCCAAGTCTTCTTGATCCCTCATGTTCCCATTCCCCACCCCTCCTACCTGCACCCACCCCAGACAGTTTACCCAGGAGATCTCAACTATTTTCCCTTCCTAGGGCCCTCCATATGTGTCCCTCTTACCCGCCCCCCCCCACCCCCTTTACCTGGCTCCTCTGGGATTGTGGATTGTAGCCTGGTTATCCTTTGCTTTACATCTAATATCCACTTACTAGTGAATACACACCGTGTTTGTCTTTCTGGGTCTGGATTACCTCACTCAGGATGTTTTTTTCTATTTCCATCCACTTGCCTGCAAATTTCAAGATTCATTGTTTTTTACTGTTGGGTAATACTCCATTGTGTAAATGTACCACATTTTCTTAGTCCGTTCTTCAGTTGATGGGCATCTAGGTTGTTTCCAGGTTCTGGCTATTACAAATAATGATGCTATATGAACATAGTTGAGCAAATGTGATAAGCATTCTTTTTTATTGTTTTTTTTTAACTCAACCAAATGAATCTGACTTAAAAATTATTCTGTTTAAATTGATGCGTGGGGTTGTGTGCTTTTAAAATATGTGTAACACCTGAAAGCTCTGAAATTCCACTAACCACAGGAAACCACATCCACCAGACCAGATCAAACTTCCTTGTGTTGTCCTTAGCTTATGCAAGGATTGGGAGACAATGGGTATGGGATTGTTTGTAGTCACCTATTACTGTACTTTTTTAAATTAAAAAAAATGTGTATTGTATATGTGGATGCACAAGCACTTGTATACATGCATTTGGAGGGTCAGAGATCAATATTGGGTGTCTTTCTCTATTGTTTTCTTTTTGAGACAGACTCTCACTAAATCTGTAGCTCACTGGCTTCCCCCTTCACAGCTCCAGGGATCCTCTTGTCTCTGCAGCCCAACTCTATGCTGGGGATATGGATGCATTCCACCATGCCTGGATTACAGTAGGTACTAGAGGCTCAGATTCAAGTGCTTGTGTGGTAAACACTGTATCAACTGAGCCATCTCCCCAGCCCTTTTAACTGCATCTTTATTTAAAAGGAATTTTTTTTTTTCATTTTCACCATTAAACATAGTTTAGGTTACTGCAGGTTTTTGATGACTAACCTTTATCCAGTTAACAACTTTTATTTCCAGACCATGAATGGATGAAAAATAGCAAAGTGAGGGCTGAATAGATGGTTCAGTGGTTAAGAGCACTAGCGGCTCTTCAGAGGACCTGGGTTTGAAAGGAATAGAACCAAAAACTTGTAGTTAGCATCATACTGATGAAAGAAATAGAACACTTTCTCCCAAAGATCAGAAAGTGTCATATCTACTTCTACCATTTGTGTTCAGTGTTAAACTGGAAGTCCTAGCTACTACAAAAGAGATCTAAATAAAAACCATAGAGATTGGACAGCAGGAAGACTTACTGGCAGTTGGCAGGATTATCTATGTTAAGAAAAAAATCTAATGGAAATTTATTTTTAAAGGAAATTGCTATATATTAAGTGAATTTTAGTAAGTTACTAAATTTTAGTTACTATGCACATAGGAAGCCTCTGTAATACACATACATGCACACACACACACACACACACACACACACACACACACACACACACACACACACACACCGGCCATATATGGCCAGTAAGATGCTTCAATGGGTAAAGGTGCTTGCCACTAAGCCTGATGTCCTGAATTCAATATCTGACGCCCATATGGTTGTATACAAAGTGGGGGCACAGTAAGGAAACTGCTGACATGATCATTCTATGATATGGTTAGGGTTCTTACTGTAGATATAAGAGGACAGCCAGAGGCATCTGGAAGATTTCAGTGCAGAGAGAAAAAACAAACTGAGCATGGATCGCAGACCAGACATAGCCAGGACTAGGGAAGGAGAGTGGGAGGGGATATAGTGGAGATAACAAGGCAGAGACTTGAGTATAGGAATAGCAAGCAGATAGAATAAGTATGCTAAGACTAGCCAGAGAGTAAGTACAGGAATAGCAGAGGATGTTCATTATAAGGGAGCTGAGTAGCTGCAGGGAGGGAAAGGATAGGAGGGTGTTAGGAACTTTGAAATTTGTAACAAGCACTTGTAACTAGGGACTGAGAGTCTGGAGCCCAGCATGGGCTTTGATATGCCGCCATAGGTGCTTGCCAATGGAACCATATGCCCCTTCTTCCACAGGTAAGGGAAATGACTCCTTTTTTAGACAGGAATGGGCTTAATAAGTTCCTGAGGAACACTGGTTTTTATCTAACTGCCAGAAATTCTTCTATAGTCCAGGCTGAGCCTACTTCTGGGTACTTGAACAGCCTGAGACCTAACAATGGTGAAAGGAAAGAACAGATTTCCACAAGATGAACTTTGGCCTCCACATCCATAGGCACACACTAAATAAAATGCTATTCAAGACAAAACAAACAAAGCTGGAAGTGTTTGGTGTATGCCTTTAATCCCAACACTTGAGAGGCAGAGGCAGATTAGTCTACAAAGCAAGTTCCAGGACAGCCATGGCTATTACAGAGAAACCCTATCTTGGGAAAAAAAAAAAAAGACACACTTTTCTAAAGACAATTTCTTCAAATTGGTCTATTCTGTAAAATCATAGCCAAACTGCATAGTTTTGCAAAAGTTAACAAAGTAATTCTAAAATTTTATGTGAAACAAAGGATCTAGAATAGCTAACTAATAAGAGTTTGATGAAGCTGCATTCGGGGGCTGTGATGCTGGCATAGAGACAGGCACAGAGATACAGAGTCTAGAGGGTTGGAGAGGTGACTCAGAGACTAAGAGCAATGGTTGTTCTTCCAGGGGACCCAGGTTCAATTACCAGCATTACATGGTAGCTCACAACTGTAACTCCAGTTCCTGGGAATCTGACAACCTCACACAGACTTACATGAAGGCAAATACACATAACTAGTTTTTTTAAAAGGTCTAGAAAGAGCCACAAAAATATGGACTGGAGAGATGGCTCAGAGCATCAGGGATCAGTTCCCAGCACCCACATGGTTGCTCACAACTGTCTGTATTTCCTGTTCCAGGGATCTGACACCCTCATACAGACATACATACAGGCAAAATACCCATACACACAAGGGAAAAAATTAACTTAAGAAAAAAATAAAGGCAAGTTAGTAGAAGATGGGTTTTAAAAGTGAAGAAATCACTGCATAATCATCTGAGGAAAATCAATTTCAATATATATAAGCCATATCACATATTAGCTTGAAATAGCTTATAACCCAAAATGTAAAATTCTAAATTACAAATCTAAAGGAAAATAGTTGTAGCCTATTGTTCAGCAAAGATTTTCTAGATAGAACACCAGAAGCATAATTTATAACTTTCTTTTCCTAACCTATGTAGTCCTACCTGTCCTGAAATTCTCTATGTAGATCAGACCGGCTTCAAACTCTCAGAAATCTGCTTGCCCAAGATTAAAGGCATGTGCCATCATGCCTAGCCCATAAAATAACATTTTCACATATGCTGTTGTGAAAATGGCCCATATGGCCCAGAGAATGATCTCTGATAACTACATTTTCAATTTTGAGTGACAGTTTCTTGCTATATAGTAAACCAAAGTAAAACAATGAGTAGCAGAGGTGTTCAGTGGTTAAGAGCACTGGCTGCTCTTCCAGAGGTTCTGTATTCAGTTTCCAGCAGCTACAGGGTGGCTCACAACTGTCTATGACTCCAGTTCCAAGCGATCCCATGCTCTCTTCTGGCCCTTGTGGGCACAGGAAAAGCTCATGTGTCCAGACATATATGTATGCAAAACACACCTACACATAAAATAATAAAAAGTAATTTAAAAGAATAGTAACAAGAGATAGCAGCTAACCCAGGCAACATGCCTTTAATCCCAGCGCTTGGGAGGCAAAAGTAGGAGATCTCTGTGAGTTTGAGGCCAACATGACTCTGCATAACTTACGTGAGTTTCAAGACAGCTACAACTAAATAGAGCCTGTCTCAAGGGGGAGGCATAAAGAAGGGAAAGCTAAACATCAAATTGGGTGCGCAAAACGTGCACCAGAAATGTACTGGGGAAGCCTCAAGGCAGCCAGCTGGTGTTCCCAAGAGAATCCCAGGTGGAACAAAGTGTTTCCTTGAGTGGGAGTCCAGGTAAAAGGAATAGTAACAGAGATAATATCATAAAGTCAGGCACAACATCCAACAGAAACCAATTTGGGAAGTTGAGGTAGTCCATTGGAATTCCCAATTGAATTTTCTCTCCATAAATGAGCTTCCCATGACTGAATGTATTTTTTTTTCCTGCTGTGGGCACATATATCAAGGATAAACATTAGTAACTTCTGTTAAATAGTTTGCCTCCTAGATGTAATCTCCATCCCTTGGGAGACCCTAGCCATGGCTGACCTTTCATGGCCAGAGCCACATATCCCACTGAGGGGTGGGTGGGCCTTGCTTCATTGAGCGCCATGTTCCCCACACTGGCATTTTGGGGGATTTCCATGGTTCAGGCCACCTTGATGTGGAGTAGATACAATGTTGGGCAGTTGGGCAGTTCTCTCCCCTCCCTGTCACAGAAATTAGAGGCCAGTCCACCCTCAGATAAGGGGGAATCGGAAGACACTTTGAGACAAACACGCTTGGGTCTGAAATGGGTGTGGGGAAAGGCAACCCTGCATCCAGAGCCATCTATAGTTGTATTTCATTAAAATGCAAAACTTCTCCCAAAAGCTGTTAAGAGAAGGCAAGCTGTAGCCTGGGAGAATGTTTTTACAAATTATACTATTTGATGAAAGACTTGTATCTAGAATAAAGAAACGCCCTCCTATTTTGGGTTTGGAATAAATACTTCTAAAGTCCAGTAAATTTAGGGGAGTACTAACAGTTTGAATACTTAAGGATAGAAAACAGACTGTAAATAAACACATCAAAAAAATGTTGAACATCTTCAGCCACTAGGAAAGATGCAAATGTGAACCATAACGAGGTAGCACCATTTACTGTGGAATGGAGAATGTAGAAAAGGTCGTTCTATGTAATCTGGCCATTCCATCTTAGTTTACCCACACAAAGTGAAACTGTGTCCATATGAAGACTTTGTGATTGCAATTTCAAAATTTGAAAATGACTCATGTTCCCCATCAACAGATGTGTTGATAAATTGGGCATGTCACCCATTAGAATACTACCTGGTTATTTTAAAAGTAAACTATTGGGCTGGAAGCACCACTCAGTAGATGAAGTGCTTGTCTTGCAAACCAGAGTTTGGCTTCCAGAACTCTTGTAAGAATGCTGAGTATGGTGGTTCACTCTTGAATCCAGTGCTGGCGAGCTGACAGTGCTGGCCAGCCATTCTAGCCAATTGGTGAGTTCGGACTATGAGAGGCCCTGTCTCATAGGACATAGATGGTGTTCCCCAGGCTTATCCTGTGGCCTCTGAGCACGCAGACACACAGTGTAAACTACTGATACATATACCAGCCTCTCCTTTTGGAGGGTCTGATATTTGAAGTCAGGGGAGAAAATGTGGTAGAAATAACATGTTAAATGAATTGCTTTCAAAACTATTTTATTGCAATACCAGGAATCAAACCCTGGATATCACACATGTCAGCTGTCATGCTGTCAGGCTCTACCACTGAGCCACATTCCTGGCCCTATTTTTTTTTCTTTTAAGATGGAAAAGACTTGAAAGGTGAGATATCAGTATGAAGAAAGCAGAGGTTTCACTACAGAATATAAATGTGAATGCTGACTCAGCCAAAAGAATGTTACTCTGTTAATTCTATCCAGATCCTCACCAAAGGCAGCTAGCTGGCCCTCTCAGGATTGTCGTCAGTGAGCCCTGCAAGCCTTTTTTTTTTTTTTTTTTTTTTTTCTTTTCTGGGATAGCCAAGTTGAAGATTTAGGAAAGTAGGTAAAGAGGCAATAAGGCTGTCACCCTGGTGATGGTAAATCTGCTGTTTCTCCATGACCCCTCAATTTTGCCCTGCTCACCCCAAGACTGGTGTCCAAGCCTGTGGAATCCTTCTCCTCTGGGGGACTCTAGCCAAGGCTGACCTCTCATGGCCAGAGCCACACACCCCACCAGGGGGTGAGCATTGCTGCATTGAGTGACGCATTCCCCATGCTGGGATTTCGGTGCACTCCATGGTCCAGGACAGTTGTCACTCCTCCTTGTGGATCCTCATGGCCTTCATATCCCAGGCTGGGCTTGGGATTTTCTTGTCAGTGTCAGGCCCTGTCCATCCCTTCTGTAATCAGTCCACCTGAATGCTTATCAGCTGGCCTCACTACTCCTCCACTTAGACAGGACTTCCAGAGGACACCACCCAGAGCAGGTGTCCCTGAATAATGGAGACACACCCCTACTCTACTATTTTCACCCTGCCTCTGCCCTTTAGTACAACCAAACATTGCACATCAGTGGCTGGCCCTTGATTCTGGCTTCCTTGCATCACTGGTCAGGTTGCCTCCTAGACCTGGATGCCAAGACTTTTTCACTCCTCATTTTGGCTAAGGGCCCGTCACCTTTGAGCACACCCTCTAAAGTCTGGAAAGTTTCCCAGGTACTTCCTGTGTTCCTGCTTCTAGGGACCCCTTTCCTGTCCGTCCCACTCATCCAGGCATACTCATCAATGAGTACCTAGGTACATGTCTTCCCCTTTAACCATCTTTAGAGGTCCTTCTAGGTCCAGGCTTTTCTTCTTTTCTTCCTGTACCATGAAGCAGAGAAATTCATATTGGACACACACACACACACACACACACACACACACACACCTCAGTATCAGGATGCTGATACTGTATACTGATAGTGATACTCAGTGTCAGAATATTGTGTCGGCCATGCCTTTCTTATTTTTCTGGCTAAAACCATTGGTGGATCCCAGACCTTTATTCCAACCCCATCAGAGAAAAACTGTGGGTGAGATGAGGAAGGCCAGGCAAAAATATCCACCCAGTGGTCCAGGACATCAGGTCAGTTGGAACACCTCTTTCCTCTTGGCCAAACTGGAAAGGCTTAGAACACTTTGACTCCAGTGTTTCCATTTTCCATTAAGTTGTATTTTACTATCATACTGTGAGTGAACAGTTTTGTATACATGAAAGGACTTTCCGGAATTATGTTATAACTTTTTTTCTTTTCTGCAAGTTGTCTCACACTATTCACCACTCCCATTTGCCTGATGCTAGAAATGCTTGCCATTCTGTTTCTTGCCACTAGTCATGCATGCCACCATTTCTTGTCACTAGTCATGCATGCCACTCTATTTCTTGCCCTATTTTCTTGCAAAAAGAAATATTGTTGTGCCATGATATGATCCATAGCTTCTGCCCCTTCCAACTACCTTCCTTTCTATGTTTTACGCTTTCCATCTCTTTGTCCCTATCAATAGTTCAGTAAAATCCTCAACCAATGAAATGCCTCTCAAACACCTGTCCCTTCAGAGCCTTAAAAACCAAGGGTCTAGCTCAGCAAGCCCAAGATGGAGCTGTAAAAATCTGTTTTTTGTTTTGTTTTATTTTTTGTTTTCTGTGGTCTCATGTAATCCAGCCTGGCCTCACACTGATATGTAGCTGAGGATAGCCTTGAACTGTTGTTCCTCTTGAGTTCACCTCCCAAGTGATAGGATCACAGTTAAAAACTACCAGCCAAGCATTTGTGGTGCTGGGGATCAAGGCTGAATGCTGGGCAAATTACCAAATGAGCTGCATCTTTAACCCCTGAGAGTCTACTTTTCACTGTTAAGTTTTATTTTATGTGGATGAATGGGTGCTTGCTTGTATCTGCACCACATGAGTGCCTGGTGCCCTCAGGAGAGGGGGTGGGTATCAGATCCCCCGAACTGAAGTTACAGATGGTTGTGAACTGACATATGGGTTCTAGGGATGAACCAGGATCCTGGCAAGAGCAGCAAGTGTTCTTAGCTGTTGAGCCATCTCTCTAGACCCCACAGAGTATGTTTCTAAAGAGCTAGTGGATGCCTATCCTGCTCTTCCTGGGACCATGTTTGGAAGAGTAAGGTCCCCGAGGACCTCTGTGATACTTCATGTGAGTTTCTGGGTTACAGAATATGAGTGCCCCTACTTTGGTAAGGATTGCTCTGCATCCCAGTTCTACTGCCTCACCCTTCCATTCACCAAGGTGGCAGGTCAAGAGGGTGGAAGATATATTTTTATGTGAGGGGAGGGAAAAGGCCTTTCTTGTCCTCACCTGCATTGTGTCCCCTGCCACCCTATGCATGTGGTCTTGGTTGAAACCTCCTCTCCCCTTAATTAGAATGGTCCCAGGTCTCTGGAGTGATGTCCCTGACCAGCGAGGCATGGATAAATTAGTAAAAGATCCAGGCTAGGCATCTTAGTCTCCATTCCCACCACAGACAACTCTGAAGTCTCAGCCCTCTAGACATTTAGACATATTTGACTTATGGCATGCATTACTAGGCCTTGGCTTCATCTAATGTGAATTTCTCCTTAGTAGCCTGTTAGAGTGACCTGGGACTCAAACAGCCAGGCCTTGACACTGGTGAGTAGCTACCTGATGCTGGCAAAATAGTCACAGTGTACATATGTTTGTGTATGTGTGTGTGTAAGTACATTGTGGCATTAACATCTACTTCAGGCATTGTACCTTGCAAGTCAGGTGTTCCAAAGCAAGGGTCTTTGTTTTACCCATGTAGAAAATGAAGTTCAGAAAGACTTTTCAGGGCTGGAAATGTAGCTCAGTTGATAGAGTGCTTGCCTAAGATGCAGGAACCCTTAAGTTTTATCACCAATATTAAATAAACCAGGCATGGTAGCATATTTCTCCTACACCTTCAGCTACATAGTGAGTTTGAGGACAGTCTGAGCTGCATGAGCAGTGTGTGTGTGTGTGTGTGTGTGTGTGTGTGTGTGTGAGAGAGAGAGAGAGAGAGAGAGAGAGAGAGAGAGAGAGAGACACACACACACACACACACACACACACACACACACACACACGGATGGACGGACGGACAGACAGACAGATGGACTGACTGACGGAGACAGACGGAGACAAGAGATATTGATCCATGGAACAAGAATGTGATGGAGTTACAGCATCTGTGTCTTACCTTGGCACATGGCCACAGTGCAGAGGGAAGAAACAGGAAGGACTGCTTTGGGGTTTTGGGTACTGAAGCTAAAGATGTCTAACCAATAACAGATAGAGTTACAAAACTGACCAAAAGGAACCAAGATTTAAGGTGCATGAGTATTTGAGTGGCAAGATTTTTTTTTTGGCCTAGAGTGTCTGAAGTAAAAATTTTAAGGTTAGATATAAAACAGATAAGAAGTTGGGAAACAGCAGGGAGTGGGTAGGGGTCGGGTGTGGATAAAGACTGTTAGCTGGGCCCTGGCATGCCTGTCACTTTATTTGGTAACTGACACTCGATATTTTGGTTAGAGGGGTCAGCAGATAGGTAAATGGCCAGACTCTGAGTATGAATGATCCAAAACCTTCTGGGATGTAAGCAACTTGCTTGATCAATTTTGGAAATCCCTGAGCTATTATTTCCCTACTCACACAGCCTTGCAAGCATTTCCTGGCACCAGGCTCCAAACTCAAGCATTGCACAACTAGTATAGTTCAATATCGGGCTAGTTTGAGGTCGTATGACACAATCTTTCACACTTAGTCCACACCATCTATTCTGTGTTAACAGGGCTGAGATTTTATCTATGACAGAATTTCTCTGGAAATCTGGAGAAACTTGCTTCATCATCTTAACTTCTGGATTGAAAAGCATTTTGAGTTTGTAGAATGTTCTTGAAGTCAAAACATCTTAACTGCTTTTTGGTCTTACAAAGTACTTTTTATAAAACCAGGCATGGTGGCACAAGTTTTAATCCCAATACTCTGGAGGTAGAGGCAATAGGATCAGAGGGTCAAAGTCGTCCCCAGTTAAATAGTGAGTTCAGAGCCATCCTGGACTTCATGAGACCCTGTCTCAAAATGAAAACAAAAACAAAACAACAACAAAAACCCAGAGTATTTTGCAAATAGATGCTGACTTTGGATCATAACAGCCCCATGAAAAGAATGGGACCCACCTAACAGTGAGATTCAAAAATGATGGATTGGCCAAGGTGTGTGTGTGTTTGAAATGAGACTTGTTCTTTCCTAACAGATCTGGAGGCTCTATATGTATGTAGGGTGGAATGTATGCTTATGCACAAAGCCTTGGATTCAATCTCTAGCATGCGCGAACACACACACACACACACACACACACACACACACACACACACACACACACACACACACACCCCTACCTCACTACGATGATTGGCCTATTTCCCGTTTCTGGGAGGTGATTGAGGTGAGGTCACCAGGATTTTGGACCAGGACCACCCCTGTCTATCTTTCTTTCAGTAAGGTCCATTCTCAGAGTCTGTGCTCCTCCTGGAATCAGAGGATCCATGACAAATCCACACAGAGTGACAAGACCAAGGGTATATAGGAACTCTGAGGGCTGAGGAAGTGTGATAAAAAGATACTGCCTGGGAGACCAAATGTTGCTACCACATATGCACAAGTGTTCCCAGTGGTTTGGCCAAGCTCTTACCCTTGGCTGAATCATTTGTCCTGTTCCTGACACCAACACAGGGTTAAGGTAGTTGCCCAGAAGCCAGGCCTCCACCTGTGCTTGTGGTTGAGGGTCTGAGGTCTGTTGAAGGTCCACTCCCACCTCCCCACAGGGTTCAGGCCCTAGGCCAGGCCTCAACAGACACAGGCAATAAGATGGGGTTGCCCTTCTATTGGTCCAAGCCCTGAGCATAGCCTGGGTGAGTCATGGAGGTAAGGAGGCCGACGAGGCTCAGCAGTGTGGAGAAGAGCAGCAGGAAGGAGGCAGCGAAGAGCAGAGCAGGCAGGGCACTGAGTACCAGCAGCAGGACAGCTGGCAGCAGGTGGCTCCACACCACAGCTACCACAGGCCACAGAGAACTCAGCAGGTGGGAGCCAGTGGTGAAGAGTGCATGACATAGCATCAGTGCCAGCAGCAGGTAGAGTGTCCCCTCCAGACCCCATAGCATACGCTGTAGAGGTTGCCTCCAGCCTGATGTATTCCACCACTCAGACCAGCTCCGGGGCATGTGGCATGCCCACCAGCGCACCCAGTCCTGACGGGTGACCCAGGCTGACCAGGGCACTGCCCGCTGGGGCCCCTCGCCAGCCCCGATGATATCCGTCTCCACTCGTGGCTGCTGCATCACGGCTGGTGCACCTGTGGACAGGGCCAGGCCAGCTGCAGGAGCAGCCCTGGAGATGCCCAGGACCTCTGAATAGGTGGGGCTGCAGGGGTCAGGAGGAGAACAGCATGGGCAGGATTGGGCTTTGAACTGGGGCCTAAGACTTACCTTTGGGCAGAGCCACCTAAGTCATGATGCTTCCTGTTGTGCCCAGGCTGGCCTGGCAGTCAGATCCCAGGCTCACCCTCACTCACCCCACCATCCTCAGAGGAGTCCATTGTGACCTGGGCTGGGGCGGGGCCCAGCTAAGAGAGTGACTACTGCATAGTGTGAGACTCACTTGAGTCTCTCACTATGGACTCTGCAGGCTGGCTGGAGAGCTGAGCAAGCCTCACAGACACCATTCTCCTTATTTGTAGGAAGCCTTCCCCACTCCCGTCCCTCCTTAATGGCTGCCTCCAACAGCAGGGCTGGCTGGAGTTGGTTGTTGTGTCCACCCTTTTCTCTGCCTTCTCTTGTTGCCCTAAGCCTCAGACCCAGTTCTCAAATGTCCATATTATGGAACTAAAGGCCTCTGAGGTTCAAGCTGAACACAATGGAGTATTCTACCCTTACCCTCATGTAGCTCGGGATGGCAGAGAAGAGACCTGAGGAAGCAGAATGGCTGGTGTATTTTTAGAAGGCATTCAGTTTTCAGAGGGCCCTCAGGCCCAAGGATGCAGGCAGAAAGCTAGGCCCAGCAGGGCTAAGGGTATACTAGAGCCTCCCAAGAATAGGCCCAGGCCCAGGAACAGTAGGAACAGTGCATCCTGGAGGCTGAGTAGTCCTGAGTCTATCCCTGTCGGGAAGAGGGGAGCTACCTGCTGCCCCGGACCTTCACCAGCCCCCTGGCTCTGACCCACTGGAAGAAGTCTGTGTCGTGGCAGGATAGGACCTGTGGGCCTGTGGAGAGAGAAGATGCCAGCTCAAGGCAATCGCTCATTTGACTCTGCATGTGACACCTACCTGGCAGGCTGCTGCCACTTACCCGTGGAGCAGGTCAAAAGCAAGGAAGCTGACCAGCAGCAGGAGCAGCAGGGCTAGGCCAGCTGTCGAGAAGACTGTTCGAATTGTCACTCCTAGTGCTCCCAGCCCTAGGATACTGTCCAGGAGCTGGGCCTGGCTGAAGTTCCAGGGGACACACATGGCTCACTAACCTACTCAGCCACTCTCCAGTATCCAGACCACTGAGAGGGATAGGATGGGGTCTATAAAGGCTTTGGGCATGGGCAAGCAGAGCTGAGGCTGGAGGTATTAGGGAGAGCTAGGGCTAGGAGGTTAAGAATCAGGAGGGAGGAGGACCCTGATATATGTTCAAGGGTGAGCTCAGAGAATAGGAAACTGGGCTCTTTGTGGATGCCCCTTCCCCCAACTCCCACTCTATCTTCACCAAACCCTCCTCACCTCCTCCCACTTGAGCCGACCATTCTGGATGTGAACACTTGGGACATTGTGACTTATTGCTGGGTAGGATCTTGAGTGAAGGACAGGACAACAGTTTGTCTTGCCTCATAAGCACTGGTGGCCTAGGTGGAGCTTAGCTAGCAAATCAGTGTTTTCTGAGAACTGAGACTCACCCTTAATTATTGCCATGACAAGTAATTCTCTGCCCTGGGGACTTCCCATGGCTTCTGGCTTGTCAGGAAAGCATGCTAATAGCATGACTATTTGGTCTCCTGGAAGCTCTCAGGCCCAGAGTCTGGAATGTCACTCAGCCATTCAGTTTTTCTGTATCCATTTCTCTTCCCTGGATGTGGGATAAGTCCTGAGGGGTAGTGGGGGAGTCAGGCTTACAATTCTGGGGAGCAGAGTAGGCTTTTCCAGGAAGTAAGCTAGGCTGCGGGTGGCAGGAGAGTGCCATTGGATGTTTTCAGCACTGCAATTAGGGGATAAAACATGAGTAGAAGTGACTTACAAATTTAAGTATTACTCATACTTTGAATGAAAACTGAAAGGGTTTGGGCAGGGGAGACAGTGACAATATAGACAATGACAATATAGCCCCATAAAAAAGAGACCGCAATCAGCTATCTCCCAGAAAGCTGTCCCCAAAGACCCAGGCCTGGTGGTCTTGGCATATTTGGTGCTGATGGACTTGAAACCACAGACCCAATGTCATTTGTCCTTAGCATCATTCACCAATTATCCTTCTACTGGCTTTTGTTTGACTTTGAACTGTGTTTTAGATATAGATTTGTCTATAGGGACATAGGAGACAGCAGATGATCCTGTTTTTTGTCTAAGTCTCAATTGTCTTTGTAAATGAGAAAATTATCATTTAGGTTTTAAATTGCCAGTTCCAAGAGTCTGCTCATGTCTGATGCAGCCACAAGATTGCATCGCTAAAATGTGGAATTGAGAGTCACATCCTGACAGTTCTACCGAGAAGAAGTCACCACAATGCAGGGGGTTGGGAATGGGGTGTGTGACTAATACTCTTTAAGATTTAGTGTGTGCAAGGTGCTCTGCATAATTTGTAGGGGAATCCTACTTGGATTTTTCTCAGTTTATTTTTTTTGTTCAACAATAATTTATAAATTGATCCCTGAGTGTTACATCTACTGTGAGGTTATGACTCCTAAGGCAGACCATGGGTTCACATACAGACATTCTAGTAAGGGCTTGGGGTTGTCTCAAAAGGAAAATAATTAGGAGATGAGGAAGGAGAAGGATGGATGGTGCACTGTTGGAAAAGGGGAGCTCAGTGGGGAATCAACAGCATATGGCAGTCAATCTTGTAATAAAGGATTCAGCAAATCTGGATTTGTATCATGTTTATTCATGAAAACTATTTGGTTTGGGGCTGGAGTAGAGCTCCTTAGTGATTAAGAGCCCTCCCTGCTCTTCCAAAGGACCAGAGTTCAGTTCCCAGCACCCACACCAGGTGGCTAACAACTTCATGCAACTCTAACTCCAAGGGATCCAACACCCTCTTCTGGCAACTCATACACACCAAAGTGGTTGGCTCTTGCTGGGATCTCTAAGGAGCTAGTCTCTAAGTCCTTGGAATATCCTCTTCAATATAAGTGTCCCTATTTACACAGAAGTCTTGGGTCATATCAGTCTATGCCAACAATGTGATTTTTGTTGGGGACTTGGACCTGAAACTAGGATTACCTTGGCCTCTAGAAGGTTTGGACTAATGTCTACCAACATGGGCAGTCAACTATACTTGTATGACTGATCTTCAATAAAATTCTGAACGCCAAAGCTCCAGTGAATTTTTATATAACAGTACTTGGTGCATGTTTTCTCGAATACTGCTGGAAGGATTGAGTCCTGGATACCTGACTCCATTTTCATATAAACAACTGGAAGCTCGTACCCAATGTTTCCTGTACCCTGCCAACATACATTCTTCTACTGTAGGTTTTATTCTGTCTGAAAGCATTAGTATAAACACTTTGGTGAATTCTTCTGATAAACCATTGAACAAGAGAGTCGTCTTAGGGACTCTGGAAAAACATTGGCATCTGAAGTGGGATTCACCAGGACAGTGCTGATTCACTAAAATAGAATGGAATCACGAGTTGAGAAAGGGTAAGAGGGAGAGTCTTTGATTCCCAGATGGCTACTGAGTCATCCATAGCTTAGAAATGAAGCAGCCCATGATCAGTTACTGGAAGTCAAAGTTATCAGTGGAGTTTATTGATGACAGCTAACTACTGGAGGAGTCGTTTAGGAAACTATCCAGAAAGTAGAATGATAAACAAAACCCCTAAGAAACTAAACAAAAACAAAAACAGAGGAAGAATATTTGAAAGTTTTCAAATAGAAAAAATAATTCTAAAACTTTTTCTGGTGCAGTAAACTTTAGGGAATAAGGCTTCTTGAGCCCCCTCCTTCTTCTGGAGGCCTGGGATGAAAACTATGACAGGAGATGCTAAGCATGTTGAGGGCTGAGTTGGGAGAGAGACTCCCCAGCAGCCAAGGACATCACTCTTCCTTTCATTTTTTTCCTATTGGGTGGTCCAGGGCTCCTTATTCCATGGAGAACATGCGGATCATAAGCTCTACCACCCTGTAGTTGTAGCTAAATTCATTGTCATAACCAGGAAATGAACTTGACAAAATTGTCTTTGAGAGCAATGCCAGCCTCAGCATCAAAGATGAAAGAGTGGGTGTTGCTGCTAAAAATCATGGAATCAGCCTGTTTCTCCTCATATACTGCAAATGCCCGTACAGCCTTCGGATGCCTACTTCATTACCTTTTAAAATCAATTTTAGTTTCTGTGTATGGATGTTTTGCCTGCATGTATGCCAGTGTACCATGTGCATGCCTGGTGAGATCAGAAGGGGATGCCAGATCCCCTGGAACTGGAGTTATAAATGGTTGTGAGCCCCTTTGTGGGTCCTGGGTCCAGATCTCTGTGAGAGTAGCAAGTGGTCTTAACCACTGAGTCATCTCCCCAACTCCTTCACCATCTTCTCCATGTCATTGTACTTGGCAGCTTTCTCCAGGTGGCAGATCAGATCTACAACAGACATATTACCAGAGAGCTTCCTGCTCAGCTCTGGCATGACCTTGTCCATGGCCATCCTTGGCAGTGCCAAGGATACAGGGATAGTGGATACAGGGTTGATATTCTAGGCAGTTCCACTGCCATCACAACACACTTTCCCAGAGAGATTATCCATGTTTGTTTGTTTGTTGGAGGGTAGTAATGTCATGTGCTGTGGTCATAAGTCCCCCATTGATGCCAAAGTTGTCATGCATGACCTTCTCCAGAAGGGCTAAGCACTTGGTGCTGCAGGAAGCATTGCTGACAATATTGAATGGGTTTCATTATTTCTCATGGTTCATTCCCATCCCAAACATGGGGGCAACAGTAGAAGAGGCAGAGATATGACCTTTGCCTCCACTCTTCATGTGGGCCCCAGCCTTCTCCATGGTGGTGAAGACAACAGTTGATTCCACTGGTGTTTGATACAGCTCCATCCCATTTGATGTTGGCAGGATCTTGTTGCTGGAAGATGGAGATTGTCTACCCATTGATGATTAATTTCCTGATCTCAGTCTTGCCTATTCCAGGGAACTTGCCATGGGTGGAATCATATTGGAACATGTAGACCATGTAGTTGAGGTCTTTGATGGCAGCCCTACTGACCAGGTACCCAATATGGAGAAACAGGAAGGATCAAAGAACTTAAATCACACCACTTTTAATAAACTGGATGTGGTGGGGAATGCATACCTCTAACCCCAGCACTCTATAGGCAGAGTCAGGAGGATCAGATGTCCAATGTCATCTTCAGGTACATAGAGACCTGTGGTAGTTCAAATGTAATTGGCCCCAAAAGCTTATAGGGAGTGGCACTGTTAGGAGATATGGCTTTGTTGGAGCAGGTATGGCCTTGTTGGAGGAAGTGTGACACTGTGGGGGCAGGCTTTAAAGTCTTTTATGTTCAAGATCTGCCCAGTATCTCAGTTCACTCCCTGTTGCCTTGGGGTTGAGATAGAGAATTTTCAGCTCCTTCTTCAGCACCATGTTTGCCTGCACACTGCCATAACCCACCCTTGTGATAATAGACTGAAATTCTGAACTGTTGGCCACCCAATTAAATGTTTTCCTTTATAAGGAAATGGTCATGGTGTCTCTTCGCAGCAATGAAAACCCTAACTAAGACAAGACCAGTCTGGGCTACATAGAGCTCATATAGTCCTACTAGTTCATAATCGTGTGAAGTTAAAATTGCTGGTGCTTCCTACACAGAAAAAGATCGATACACATGTAAGGCGAAATGGCACCGGAACTCCGTTTATTCATTATATTCTTTGTTTTAATGTTTCATTTTGAGGTCAAGGCTTGCTGTCCTGCTCTGGTTGTCTTTGAACTCTTGATCCCAGCTTGTCCCTTAAACTAAAACCTCCTTTGGGCAAGTGCCCCATCCAACCTACTAGGTTGTTCCCTGAAGCATGTATTTGTCCCTGTGGCAGCCAAAGATTCTCCATGTGGCTCTTGGAGATAGAGATCAGGATTTGTAGGTGACTGAGTATAAACTTGCCATTACATACATAGGGTCATCATCGTTTGAATCTGTCTTGAGACTTTTTGTCTTTGCAGTCCCAGATAACCAGTGGCCAGGGCCAGAGGCAGTAGCCTAGTAAGAGAGGGGGTGTGAGGAGATGCTAAGTGGCTCAGGGACTGAGAGGGGCATAAAGGAGCTCTGAGGAAGAATATGGCAGGAAGGAGTAGGGGCTTAGTCTGAGATGTCTTTTTGTTGGGACTTCTCTCTCTTCTCCCTTTTACAGCTCTCTGGGAAACTTCGTTGAGTGTGATGCTTTTGGTGGAAACCCAGAGCCCTCTAGCTTTTCAGCTATTGGCCTGTAACTCAAGGAAGCAGTCTGCTGTCTTGCATGTGTCCATTAGCCCTGTATTCAGAAAGTGTGCATATCCTGTTAGCTTCTGTTGTCAGCCTGATACACCAGAGAGGAAAACCTACCTCCGCCTTGGAACTGCAGAGATGAGATTGGCCTATGGGGATTTTCTTAATTGTTAATTGATGTATGAGGCCCACCGTGGGCGGCGCCATTTCCTGGACAGGTGGCCCTGGGCTGTATAAGAAAACTAGCTAAGAATGGGACTAATAGCTAACTAGCAGGGGGTTTCTTCTGTTTCTATTTCAAGTTCCTGCTTGAGTTTTGCCTTGACTTCCCCTGGATGAACCTACAAACAAAAATAAATCCTTTCTTTCCCTAAGTTGCTTTTGGTCTGTGTTTTATCACAGAGACCTCTTTAAACTTCTCTGTGCCTCTCTTGCACCTGGCCTTGCACTGCTGCTTAAGTGGGGGTGTCAAGAAGGGACTTGGTCATGCATTGGTCATTGGTGATCACTGCCTTCTCAAGAGTTCTCTGCCCCTGTCTCTCTCGAGTGCCACAGTTGACCAGATGGCAGGGCTTACTCCCTTGGAGTGGTCCCTTCTGGAGGTGTCCTTAGTTCAGGAGCCCCACATATGGCCTCATGCATTTCTTCCAAACCCTGATTCTTTTCATGTTGACAGAAAGGCGCCAACTTGATGATGAGGTTATTCAGTTTGTTTACCTAGACCAAGGCCCAGTACCCCTGGGAATGGAAGCAAAGGCAAAGCAAGCACCAGAAAGAAGTGCAGGCCTTTCTTTTGGGTGGGTTGTTTAGGTGTGGGGTAACCCAGAGGGGTCCGGGGAAGGCAGGGGTGTGAGAACTCCTGGAGGATTATAGGAAGAAGGGAAAGAGGTGGAATAGGGAGAACGGGGCCTACACCAAGCTTTGGCCTCTGGGTTCTTGACGCCAGCTTCGGTTATCAGCTCTGGCTGCTTTCCTCGAGTTATGTAACCCTCCCAAACGTGGCAGCACAGGGAGGGAAAAAGAGAAGGGGCGGAACCTAGGATGGCGGTGAAGACGGGAAGTGCCGCCTCTCTCTGCACCTCATGGGTTGTCTTTGGGATTAATGGAGGACCCCTCAGCTCCCCTCACCCGCCGGCAGCCCTGAGCCCTCGCCCCCTACTCCACCACTGTTTTCCAGCCGACTTTCTGCTTTGTTCTACCAGCCTCAGCAAAGCACCGCATCTCTGGTTGGAGTTAGCTCTCAGGTTGTTGTTTCCTCTACAAAGCTCACAGCTTTGCTACCTGGCCCACATCAACTAGCCGCCGCTCCGAGCCTCAGTTTACCAGTCTGTAAACTGAAGTTTGACTAAAATTCAAACCACGTGCAAAGCGCCTTGCATAGGTGCCCGCGGTGTGATGGGCGCGCGCAGTCAAATGGAATGCGCGGTGGCTTCGCAGGGCACCGCTGAGGATGCGGCGCTGGGTCGCTGGGCAGGCCCCAGCCCTCCGCCACCACCGGGGGTCCTCGCGGCTCACAGGAGTCCTTGGCCACTGAGGTACTTCGCGGTTCTCCCCGGCCCGCCCTCCTCTCTCCTAGGAGGTCGGATTCCAGCGAGTGGCTGTGGGCGGGCCGGAGGCTGCAGAGGGGCGTGGGGCGGAGGAGAGCGGGCGGGCAGGAAGGGGCGGGGGGCTCAGCAGGCGCCCGCAGGAAGAAGAGAACCCACCGAGAGCCTCGGCACAGCCGGCCCGCTGACCCTCCCGCTATGTGGGGTCTCTTGCTCGCTGTGACTGCCTTTGCACCTTCCGTCGGTCTGAGTCTGGGGGCGCCCAGCGCTTCTGTGCTGGGCCTGGCGCCCGGCTCAACCCTGGCTCCACATAGCAGCCTTACACAGCCGTCCACGAAGGCAAATGGTGAGCTTCTGGGACCCACGATCGGCTGCTGGGCAGGTCAAACCCACTCCCCCAGCTGGGTCTTCCAGCCTGCCCTGTGAACAGGGACTCACAGCCCTGTGCAATGGCTGCTGACTCAGCAACCCTATTCGGGTCAGACCTAGTCAGCAGTTCCAGGGCAGGCCGAGTGGAATGCTGGCTGCCCCAACTCCAGCCTTCTCTTTTCACAAATGAAGACATTGAGGCCAGAATCTGGAAGAACTCAAGAAAGGTGAAGAGAGACTAGATAAAGGGGGCAGAGTAAGCCTGTGTAGGAGAGAGTTTAAGGCCAAGGACTGGAGGAGGAAAGAAAGGCTGATGAGCTGTATGTAGGGGAAGGGTCATTGGTTCCTGGTGAGTACAGACAGGCTGTCTGGCCTTGCAACTTCTTCCTCTGGGAAGTCGGAGCTCTGAGTCCAGCAGGTAGACCAAGCTCTGACCTGAGGACAAGACCTGAGGCCTAGTCTGAAACCAAGGATGGCTTGGAGGATGGGGTGGGGGAAGGGTGCGAAATCAGAGGTGGGAGGAGTATTGCTGCAGAGGGAACAAACTGGGGTCTTTAAAGTGACCAATTTCTAGTGGCTTGACATTGCTCTGTACTGGATCAGAGTCGGAGAAGCGCACTGTCCAAAGATGTAACCCTGTAAAAAGGAACACCAAGGACGTGACTAAGAAAGGCAGGTTGGGGATAGGTGACAGGATTGAATGCCATACAAAGACTTGGGTAATTGTAGTGAGTGTCCCGTATGCTGGAATGCCTTCTCAGGCTAACAGACCGGCTGTGCTTTATGACATCTTTCCTTCCCTCGTACATTGCCTCCGGGTTGGTTCCCTAGAGACCTCAGCACAGCATGTCCGGCTGCGAGTCATCAAGAAGAAAAAAGTCATTGTCAAGAAGCGAAAAAAGCTAAGGCAGCCTGGTCCTTCGGTGACTGCCAGGCCTTTGGTGACCCCCAGCCCAGGAAAGACCCCCACTCTCCCGGAGAAACAAGAACCAGGTATTGCCTTTCCAGGGGCCCTGCCCAGCATAGGATCACACTCAGGCTCATCTCCTGAGCTACCCTGGTTACCCTCTATCTAATCCTGACTCCTTGTTCTGTCCTTACTCCAGGATGTCCCCCTCTCGGCCTGGAG
This sequence comes from Cricetiscus sungorus, assembly GCA_030556225.1. Taxonomy (NCBI): domain Eukaryota; kingdom Metazoa; phylum Chordata; class Mammalia; order Rodentia; family Cricetidae; genus Cricetiscus; species Cricetiscus sungorus. The sequence goes on along the minus strand of JANBXA010000372.1, from coordinate 65,734,202 downwards.
TCCTTGCGGGTTTCAGATAGCCAGCTGGAGGCCTCTAGCAGCCAGTCTTTCGGTCTTGGACCACACCGAGGACGGCTCAACATCCAGGTCAGCAGCCTTAGGACTTTCTCCTTCTCCTCCCCCATCTAGCCCCTGTCTGTTGGCCTACTTGGCCTGATCACCATGACCTTGTATCCACAGTCAGGTCTGGAAGACGGTGATCTGTATGATGGGGCTTGGTGTGCCGAGCAACAAGACACCGAGCCTTGGCTTCAGGTGGATGCTAAGAATCCTGTCCGTTTCTCAGGAATTGTTACACAGGGCAGAAATTCAGTGTGGAGGTGAGGGAGGCTAACTCTTAGCCTGGGAGTGATTAGTAGACAGACATTGAAGTACTACAATGCACTACCTGGGCAGTATTTCTGTATAATATTTCTCTTTATCCCTGTGACCAGGTATGACTGGGTCACATCATACAAGGTCCAGTTCAGCAATGACAGTCAGACCTGGTGGAAGAGTAGGAATCACAGCAGTGGGATGGACGCGGTGAGTGGCCCTGTAGTGGCTGGAATGAGCCCATTAGGGTGCTGGGCTAGCAAGAAAATCCTCTGCAAATAAAGGCAGGCACACACTTAGGCTCCAGGAGAATGCTGGGTCTCTTACAGTGCTAAGGCTCAAATCCAGGACTTTGTGCATTCACAGGGCAGTTACTTACCTATCCTTTGGTATAACCCCATTAACTCCCCCACAGGGTGGGTGCTGCAGCTTCCTCCTGGGGCATCCCTCTGATCATGAGCCTCTGGTTTATTTAATTCTTGCCTGTTCATGGCTCTAGTTTTCTGTCTCATGGACCTCTTTTATACAAGTCTGCAGAATGGGCATGCTGCTCTAATGATCTGAGACCATGTCAGAAAAACACAGCTGCCCAAAGCTTCCCACTGGCAGGAGCTATGGAAATGGGGGGTTCGCGTTTGATAGCGTGCACATCTCCAGCTGAACACACCAGGAAGGGTTGGCTTGTGCATGTGGGAGCCTGAACTACTTCCCTGGATCTTGAGCCAGTGTCAGGTCTGACACTTGACTTGACCTTGACAGTGTCAGGTCTGAGACTGGATCTTGAGCCAGTCCAGTCTCAGCAAGGACTCCATATCCCCAGGTATTTCCTGCCAATTCAGACCCAGAGACCCCAGTGTTGAACCTCCTGCCAGAGCCTCAGGTGGCTCGCTTCATCCGCCTGCTGCCTCAGACCTGGTTCCAGAAAGGTGCACCTTGCCTCCGGGCAGAGATCCTGGCCTGTCCGGTCTCAGGTGGGTATCTGGGCAAAGGCTGTATGGGCAGGACCTGACTTCAGGGGCATCCTCCACTGTGAACTTCATTTTACCTGGAACTTGCTTCCCACTAGATCCTAATGACCTGTTCCCAGAGGCCCACACACTGGGGTCTGCTGACTCTCTGGACTTCCGGCATCACAATTATAAGGCTATGAGGAAGGTCAGATCCAACCCCTGTGACCCAGGAAGGAGGCCTGCCTATCCCCTTCCCACCAGGGCAAACTGGCTGTGACTACTCATGAGCCTCCTGTCCCTGTGCCCCACTGCTTTCCATTTCTCTTGATCCCTAAGTTCTGCTCCAATTACCCTTGTCATGACACTACCCCTTTCTGTCCCTTCCTCCTGGCCCGCTGTGCCTTTTCTGGACATACCATGTTGCTCCCATCTGTGTGCACCTCTGGCTCTGTAAGTCCTTCCATGGTCACTGGAGGTCTGACTTCTGTGTGTAACAGCTGCGTGCTCCCCTCTGCTTCCCAGCTGATGAAACAGGTGAATGAACAGTGTCCCAACATTACCCGCATCTACAGCATCGGCAAGAGCCACCAGGGTCTGAAGCTGTACGTGATGGAGATGTCAGACCAGCCTGGGGAGCATGAGCTGGGTACTGTTTGATGGCATGGGAAGAAGTGGGCGTAGGGCAGGCTATGGTGTGAGCTAGCTCTAAACCTCCGTGTGTTTCCAGGAGAGCCCGAGGTCCGCTATGTGGCTGGCATGCATGGGAATGAGGCCCTGGGGCGGGAGTTACTTCTGCTTTTGATGCAGTTCTTATGTCACGAGTTTCTGCGAGGGGATCCACGAGTGACTCGGCTGATTACTGAGACACGTATTCACCTATTGCCCTCCATGAATCCTGATGGCTATGAGACTGCCTACCACAGGGTAGGCTACCCGGGGCGAGGGCCTCCCTGTTCCTCCTGCCGTGGTACACAGAGCCTATTTGACCTGAACAAAGCCCTTTCTTGGCAGGGCTCAGAGCTGGTGGGCTGGGCAGAGGGTCGTTGGACCCACCAGGGCATTGACCTTAACCATAATTTTGCTGACCTCAACACACCACTGTGGTATGCAGAAGATGATGGGCTGGTACCCCACACTGTCCCCAACCATCACCTGCCACTGCCTACCTACTATACACTGCCCAATGCCACTGTGAGTACTTGGGGGGGCAGTTGTGAAGGGTTGGCAAGGCCCCTTGTCTCTGTGTGCAGCCCATCCTCACCTACCCTTGTCTAGGTGGCCCCTGAAACATGGGCAGTGATCAAATGGATGAAGCGAATTCCGTTTGTGCTAAGTGCCAACCTCCATGGGGGTGAACTCGTGGTGTCCTACCCTTTCGACATGACTCGGACCCCGTGGGCTGCTCGTGAACTCACCCCCACACCGGATGATGCTGTCTTTCGCTGGCTTAGCACTGTTTATGCTGGCACTAATAGGGTCATGCAGGACACAGATCGTCGACCTTGTCATAGCCAGGACTTCTCCTTGCATGGCAATGTCATTAATGGAGCCGACTGGCACACAGTTCCGGGGAGTATGTGCCTGAGAGTGGAATTAGTCCTGTCTCCATAACCACCTATCCCATTATAGCCTTTTGTAATGTATGGTACTTGTCAGTCCCTACCCTGAGTGTCTCTCAGTCAAGAGCGCTGGGAGAGTGGGGCTTCTACCCACCCACTTAACACCCCAGTGTCTTTGGTGTCCCCAGGCATGAACGACTTCAGCTACCTACACACCAATTGCTTTGAGGTCACTGTGGAGCTGTCCTGTGACAAGTTCCCTCATGAGAAGGAGCTGCCTCAGGAGTGGGAAAACAACAAAGATGCCCTTCTCACTTACCTGGAGCAGGTGGGATTCGAATCCCCAGTTCCTGGCTGCCCTGAGTTATCCCTGGCCAGCCTGCTGCCAGGAGTTGTACCTTAAGGAACCGGGACACCAGCAGTCTTAATTGGAATCAGATTTCCACTACATTGTGGGTCCCGTGTGATACCGGTTGTCTTGGAATGATCCAGGCGAGGAAGTGCAGTTTGCTAGTAGGGTGGTTTTAGATGTTTAAGCCAGTGAAACGAGGATCCAGAGCAACCTGAGGCTGAGGGGTGGTCCCTAGAACTGCCACAAACCTGTCATTGTCAGGATAGAAAAGACAAGACAATCAAATGTTAAAAAAAAAGCCTTGATGCAAAATATTACATCCCTCTGGGACCAAGATGCCTATGAATGGCTTTATAAGAATAGCATCCCCTGGTATGAAATGGCTCTGCTTAGCCTAACAACCTAGTTTAATCCCTAGGATATACATGGTGGAAGGAGTAAGCCAACTCCTTCAAGTTCTCTGACCTTCACACACTTGCCATGGCATGTGTGTGCCCTTATACAAATGTAGGCCCACACAAAATAAATGTAAAAAAAAGTCATTTTTTAAAAGAGGATTGAAGTTCAGATCCAAGCACCCCATAGAAACCTGTCACCCTGGCTCTGAGGTGGGTGGACAAGAATTGCTGAGCCTTGCTGACTCCCAGCCTAGCCAAGTGCCAGCTTCAGTTTCAAGGACAGACCCCACCTTGAAGAAATAGGTGGCGAGCGATAGAGAACCTTGATGCCCTCTTCAGGGTCACCTGTTTATACACAAGGACAAGCCTAATTCAACACCACCACACTTGGGAAAGACCAACATTACACCTTACAAGACCAGGTTTAAGTTAGCAATTAGGAGATCATTTAAAAATACATTTATTTATTTTACATCCTGGCTACAGTTTTCCCTCCCTTCTCCCCTCTTTAATAGAAATTTTGTTACCAAGGATCATAGTAGACCTGGCACCTTATCAGGCTTGCAAGGTAACAGCCAGAAAGTTAATGAAGTCACACTCAAGAGGGAAAAACGTCTCACTATGTAGCCCAGGCTGGTCTGAAACTTGACATCTTACATTTACCTCAAGGTTTTGATAAACAGTTACACAGACTCAGGTGACTCACGCCTGTAATTCTAGAATTTGGGAAATAGAGGCAGGAGAATCAGACTCAGGGATAGCCTGGACTACATATTGAGACTTCACCTTAAAACTCTTCAGCTGGACGGTGGTGGCACGTATCTTTAATCCCAACACTTGGGAGGCAGAGGCCAGCCTGCTCTACACAGTGAGTTCCAGGACAGCCAGGGCTACACAGAGAAACCCTGTCTCAGAAAACCAAAAACAAACAAAAACACCAACAACAAAACAACAAAATCCACTTAAAACTTTTTTCTTCACAGGTGCGCATGGGCATTGCAGGAGTTGTACGGGACAAAGACACAGAGCTGGGGATTGCAGATGCTGTCATTGCTGTGGAGGGCATTAACCATGATGTTACAACAGGTTGTGGGGGGGGCAGAGGGCGGAGCTGGGCCTTTCAACTGGTCAGAAGTTGAAGATCTTTGAACCCCATCTAACCTCCCACTTCACTTCTGTCAGCCTGGGGTGGAGATTATTGGCGGCTGCTGACTCCTGGGGACTACGTGGTGGCGGCCAGTGCTGAGGGCTATCATACAGTCAAACAACATTGTCAGGTCACCTTTGAGGAGGGCCCTGTTCCCTGCAATTTCTTACTCACCAAGACTCCCAAGCAGAGGCTTCGAGAGCTGCTGGCAGCAGGGGCTAAGGTGCCCCCAGACCTTCGGAGGAAGCTAGAGCGGCTGAGGGGACAGAAGAATTAATGCCTTCAGCTTAAAGAGCCACATCCTTGGACGGGCTGGACCTGTCTAGAACTGAGGAAGGAGCAGGAGGAGGGGAGGAGGGAGGGACAGGGTGGAAGAGGTGCTCTGCTTTATTAAAGCTTCCCGGTGCCTGATACTCTTGCTGTCTCTGTGTCCCAGGTCCTTCTCCACGTAGGTCCCAGCCTGCATCTGAGTCCTGTTCTGCATACACTTGTACACTAGCGCTTATGTACAATGAAGGTTGCACCTGGGGATCGGCAGAGCATCTCACTTCTGCCTGTGAGTTTCTGCCACAGGTGCTCTTACATTCCTTAAGCATCTGCTTGGTGTCAAAAGTGCAAGCAGTTACGAGTCGGTGGTGTCTGTATCCAGCCTTCTGGGGCTTCCAGTTAGGAGGGGGTGGGTAATACACTGTGAGGTATGCCAAAGTGGAAGACAGTTGATTTGGTAGTGCAGACCAGGTGGTCACACACAGGGAGTGTAGGTCTGCAGGGACTCAAAACAGTCAAGGATGCAGTAGAGATGGTTGTAGCAATTTAGATGAAGGTGGACCAGGCATAGGATGTGGATAAGGGATTAAAGATTAGTTGAAAGCACTTGAATTTACTTCATCCGCTATTCAGAGAGTACCAATAAGTGATACTTTATTCCTATTAACAGAGGAATTGCATCGTGAACCTGTGTCTTGCTAAGAAAACAATCCATTACAGTGCCAGGCAGAAATTTTTAATGCTAGAAATAACATATAAAGGTATTGAAATTACTGGTTGAGAAAAGGAGGAACGGGAAGCAGAAAGTTAATAACCTTTACTTACTGCTGTTGCCATTTAAAGTTTTATTTATTTAGTATGGGTGCCACATGCACATGGGATCAGAGGACAACTGGGAGTCAGTTCTTTTCTACGATGTGGGCCTCAGGAAACAAAGGTCATCAAACTTGTCACCTGCTGTACCATCTTGCCTGCCCCTGCTTTGATAGTTTTTTGTTTGTTTGTTTGTTTTTCTTATTTTACATATCGATCCCAGGTCCCTCTCTACATGTTAGAAACACTGGAGAGAACCGAGTAGGGTGTGTGTGTGAGGGGTGCACATGTGTGTGGAGGCCAGCCAAGACTACTTGGAGATACACAAACTAATAGAATGGGTAAATAATTAAGAGAGAGCTAGCCAATAAGAAGCCTGAGCAATAGGCCAAATAGTTTATAATTAATATAAGCCTCTGGGTGTTTGAGACTAAACAGCTTCAGGACTGGGCAGGACAGAAACCAGTCTATAATAAGGTCCTATTGCTGAAGACACCACACTGGTTGTAGGACATACAGAACTCAATTAACTGACTACAAAAAATCCTCCTTGCTGGCTAGCCTTTAGAGTGCTAAAAGGTGCTATGCATGTCACTAGGGGAGAAAATACATCTATGGTTTTACCCAGTACTGGACTCTGCATGATGATAAACAAGATGTGTATTAGTGGCATGAGTGTTTGGAGATATCCAACCACTTCTAATTGGATTGAAGACCTACTCCACAGGAGGGAATTTATGCCTAGTACTGTAAACTTGGTCAACACCCGTGGCTGGGGAGGCCCTATGGGCAGGTGAACCCACTATCATTGTCTTGCAAATAGTCATGTTGAACTGTCTTCTAAATATTGTTTATGTCCATAGATCTGTTTTGTTTTCAACCTTAGTCAGATAAGCTCCTTTTAGTAGTGGGCAGTGGTTAATGCAAAGTGTATCAGGAATAATAAAAACTCAGAGACAGATGTTAGGGTTCAAGCTGAATATCAGAGAAGCACAGCAGCCAAGCCACCAGAGAGCTCTTCCTTCTACCAAGGCTGGGGGATCCTGTCTTATGAGACCCTTTGCTTCTTCCTTATATACCTCTCTAGTGCTGGGACTAAAGGTGTGAGCTCTGTTATTCTTTTAGACTGTTCTTGAGGGTCTACCATCTCACCACTAACATTAAAGTGGTTTCAAGTACCCAATCAAGATGGTATGTCATCATACACAAGAGACAAAACAAAACACAAAAGTCAAAATACATAAAAGCCTTACCCTATAGTATTTGGGGCTCTAGTCTTTGAATAGGAATCTTATAGAAGCTGAAGTTTCATCACAAAATCTACTTCTCTAAGTACCCATAACATTTCTTCATGAAGGTTCTGGGGGTTGGTTTCAGGCTGTTGCTTTTTTTTTTTTTTTTTTTTTTTTTCTGCAAGCAAAAGAATTCCAGAGGCTAAGATGGTAGCCATGCCCTGTACTGCAAAGTCAGGCCAGCTAGTGAAATCATGTCATTCTGTCTCAAAAAAAAAAAAAAAAAAAAAAAAAGGGGAAAGGATAGAAAAAAATGAATGTGAATCTCACAAACCAAGATTATCTAATTTCTTTTTCCTTTGGTTTGGTTTTTTGAGACAGAATTTCTCTGTGTATCCCTGGCTGTCCTGGCACTAGCCCCATAGACCAGGCTGGCCTAGAACTCAAGGATCTGACTACCTCTGTCTCTTAAGTGCTAGGATTAAAAGTGAGTGCATCCACAGCCCAGCATTGTCCAATCAGTGTTCACAAATACTACTTTTTTAAAAAGATAATTCATCTTGAAGAACTTTTTTATTTTTATGTTTTGTTTGTTTGTTGAGACAGGATTTCTCTGTGTAGCTTTGGAGCCTGGCCTGGAACTCACTCTGTAGACCAGGCTGACCTCCAACTCACAGAGATCCACCTGCCTCTGCCTTTAACCCCAGCACTTGGGAGGCAGAGGCAGGTGGACCTCTGTGAGTTCAAGCCCAACTGACCCACAATTTTTAAGTTATTTTTTGTGTATGTCTGTGCCCCCCACATAGTGCCTGTAGAAGCCAGAAGGGCTTTCTGGAGTCACGTCCCCTGGGACTAGAGTTGCAGTTAGAGAAGCCACTCTTCAGCCACTCTTTCTAACAGGTATGCTGCTCAAAGTGGCCGTTAGTCCCCGATCCTCCTGCCCCCCCCCAGTGCTGAGATTGTAGGCTTCAGCCTCACAACTGGACTTGTTTGATTCCTTTCATACAAAATGTTCAGTGTAGGCAAATCAGTCGATATAGAAAACAAATTACTGTGTAGCAGTGGACACAATTGGGAGGAGTCTTAGAATAAAATAAATAAGGTTTTGTGTTTGTCTTAGTGGCTTTACTTTTTGTCTTTTCCATTTCTAAAACTGAATGTGTTGATAGTGATACCTCTACAACTATATTGAAAACTGCCCTGGCCCTCGGAGTCAGTTGAGGGACCCTGAGGGAAGGAGTGAAAAAGAGGGGACAAGAGACAAGAGAGATGGAGACAAGGCAGTATTCTGATCAAGTCCCATTTAATGAACCACAGGGTTTAAGTAGCAGAGAAGTGAGGAAATGGGCCAATGGGGGGATGTGAGGGAGGCAGAATGTCCTTCCAAGCCGGATGCAGGTGTTCTGCTGTAAGATAAGTTGCTATACGATAAGCCTGCAGCTGGGATTCTTTCAGGGCCAGGCTGCATCATGTGCTTAACAGCAGAACAGTCATAGCAGCATGGGAAATTACCAATGTGTTAGTATCTAAGAGAACAGTAGAAAAGATGGCTGTTAAGATGCTAACTTTGCTCTGGAGTTCCCCGCAGAAAACCACTGAACTGTATCACTGGAATGAACGAATTATAGAGTTGTGAATTATATCTTGAAGCTGTTACAAAAAGTCTACATTGGCAAATATATAGTGAATAAAATAGAATTTGTGTGACAAGAGCACAGAGGAGATGCCGAAGGAGTTCCTGAACACCATGAAAGCTGGACAGCTCCTGGTATACTGTTGAATGGCATTCCAGTCCCCATGGTAACCACTGAGAAACTAACTCAAAGAAAATAGTAAAGGGAGAGATGGGAACTTAAATGATACAGAAGAAAAATATTTAACTTCTTTATTGAATCTTTGGGGGTTTCACTTCATGCACTCCAATTCTGTTCTCTCCTGGACCCCCTATATTCCCCTCTCATCCCTGTTGCATCCTCTCACCATAAAAGGAAACAAAACAAAGTAATCAAGCAAGCAAACAAAAGCAAGAACAATAAAAAGAAAGAAAAAAACACCATTGAACCAAAACAGAACAACAACAACAACAAAAAACCCACACCCAAAACAGCGAAATCTCTGCTTCTTCTCCTCTCTTGCCTCTCCACCAACTCTTAAGCCATCCCGATGGCAATGGAGACCCCAGTGTGTCATGCAGTGTGTGCTCCTTGTCCCATCAGCTTGACTGGCACCTGTCCACTTCAGTTAGTCATTGGTCTGGCTCAAGGCCTCTGGTTTTGGTACACCGTCCACACTGGATCTTCACTGGAGCTCCTCTGGGGTATCCTGTGTCCTGGAGGTTCTGTGGGTATTGCTCTGCAGAACCAGTCCCTTCACAAGCTCTTGAAGGACATAGATATGGTTGATGCTAGGGCAGGTCAACCCAAGGCCAAGTTGTGGGCCTGGGTGTTAACCAGTTAACCAGTCAGATTGAGGCGCTGGGGCCACCAGCCTCAGATGTGGTGGTGGAATCAGCTTGCAACCTGCATTCCCTCAGGATAGCTTCATCTTCACCTGTGGTGCAGGGTGGGGGCCCTCTCTCCTGAGTGCAGGGTCCAGCTTTCTTGCTGAACTGGGCAGTGAGAGTAAGGCCAGCTTTCCCGGGGCAGTGAAGAGTGGGACTGGCTGAGTATAGTCCTCTGATTTCATCATGCTTGTTGCTAAGGCCCCCTGAAGTACCACTGGCCACAGACACCAACGTAGACCCCAGCTGCGGCTGGACCATAGACCCAGAAATGGCCCTAGGCAGCAGCTTAGGCCCAGACAACATCCTAGCTCTGGGTGGAGGAAATGGCCACTAAGATAGAAATAGTTCCGGCAGCTGTGTGGTTGTTGGACACCAAGGCCTCAGGTTGCAGCCCCTACCCTGAGCTTCCATGTGACCATTAGCAGCAGTGCAGAATCCCGACTTCAGATCAAACCTCCAGCTGCTGCAGGATCCTGGACCCCAGCATGGTCCTTAGCAGCAGCTGGGTCTGGATGTCACCACCACTGTCCCCAGCGGCAGTATGGCCTTGAGACACTAACTTGGCCCTTGATCTTGAGTCTTTATAACCTTCGATGGTAGCAGGAGCATCGAACATCAGCACAGACCCTGGCTGCAGTTGGGTCATGAACCCTGAATGGCCCTCAGCTGCAGCTCCAGCCCAGATGCGACCATATCATTGAGTAGCAGCAAAGGTCACCCAGATATGGACGCATCTTGGTCCTCGGTCACCAACCCAGACTCAGGTTGCTGGTTAAGAAAAAAATTTTAACACAAGAGGAATTAGAGAAAGTGAACAGCAAAGTGGTATGTGCAAATCTCACATCAGTTTAATGAGTGGATCTCATCCTTTAATTACACAGCAAAGATTAACACAGTGAATTAAACACACACACACACACACACACACACACACACATACACACACAAAGCCAACAACAACAAAAAAATACACAAACAAACAAACAAACAAACAAACAAAAAATCACTGTGTAGCTGGAGAGATAGATAGTCCAGTACTTAAAAGCAATGACTGCTCTTCCAAAGGTCATGGGTTCAGTTCCAAACACCCAAATGGCAGCTCACAACGGTCTGTAACTTTAAAGGATTCCAATGTCCTCTTCTGACCTTTGTGGGAACACACATGGTGCACAGACATACATACAGGCAAAAATACCCTTACCCATAAACAATTTTAAGAAACACATTGTGGGAGTGATTTTTCTGAGAAATGCTGTTTAAAGTTTGCCTTTACAAATCAAATGTTCATCAACCTGTAGCCAAGTTAATGCTATGCTTTGAGACAGTTTAGAGCCCTGCACTCCTTCTGTTGACATACTGACTACTCAGCCTGTTTAGAATTAACTGACCTTTAAGAACAACAATGTAATCAATCTTATTATATTTTGGGCTTCCAACGTAATTAACTCCTACAAGCTCCACTAAATACGTAGCTTTGATTTTTACTATATTCCCTATTTCTTTGTGATCCACTCTTGTCCCTGACTCAGAACAATGCATGCTTGCTTAAGATGTGGTGACTAGACCTACAACCATTTGCTGGAAGCCCTGAAAGCAGCTCCTCCCACAAATGTTGAAAGCAACAAGTGGGCACAGATTGATAACATCTGATTGTGGCTTTCCGAGTCAATAGGTTTGGAAAAAACAATTCCTCCCTTTATGAGACGCCTGTAAAAGTTCCCCGTTCTTTCTGTGTGCTTATCCAAAGTATTATTCTCAAGAAATAAATATTAATGCATTTTTCCTGCTTGAGGGAAAAATGAATTTTTCTAAATTGTATAGAGATTTCGTATGCACTGTGTTCAAAATGAAATCCATTGGAAATCAACATAGAACACAATGAAGGTGGTCTAAGCCTGTGTTATACATTTCAAGCTTGATAGTTACTGCAAAAGACCATATGCTCAACAACAACAACAACAGAAAAGACCATAGACTCCAAATTTAATTAGAAACCACTAAAGCCTGCATCCGAGAAGGCTTGGGGAAGCACAACCAATACAGGGTTTTGTGAAGGTACAGATGTTTAAAATATATCTTTATAAGAAATTCAAGTATGTGGAAGTAGGTTGCTAATTCTGATAAAGCCAAAAGGGGCCACTTTGCAGTGTTCCCGTGGTTGGGAAAATGGGAAGTTTCGGTCATTCCTGTTAGTCTGTTGAGCTCCTTGATTTTTGTTTTGTTTTTATTTTTCAAGACAGGGTTTCTCTGTATGGCTTTGGAGCCTGTCCTTGGACTCACTCTGTAGAACAGGCTGGCCTTGAACTCACAGAGATATGCCTCCCTTTGCTTCCAGAGTGCTGGGATTAAAGGCATGTGCCATCAAGGCCCGGCCTGAGCTCATTGATTTTAATTTTGGTTTATGTGTATCCTTCATTTCATTGTTGAAACTATGATTATTATTAATTTTATTACTTTTTATCATAACTGTATTTTTCTGTTCTAATGTTTTAATTAGCTTACTCCTATCTGTTTTCACTTTCTTTGCTAAGGCTGTTTTTCATTTGGCTTTGAGTGCACTAATACTCATTTGTCCATCACTTTAAAATCATCTCTGTTAATTATATTAATTTTTTGTTGTATCCAAGGTCTCTTTTTTAAAGATGTATTTATTATGTATACAGTGTTTTGTCTGCAGGCCAGAAGAGGGCACCAGATCTCATTACAGATAGTGTGAGCCACTATGTGGTTGCTGGGAATTGAACTCAGGACCCCTGGAAGAGCAGCCAGAGCTTTTAACTACTGAGCCATCTCTCCAGCCCCTCCAAGATCTTTTTTGATTTGAATTTTTTTATTTGTTTTGAGACAGGGCCTTAGTATGTCTGCCTGTCTTGGAACTTGACTAAGCTGACCTCAAACTCACAATGATGCACCTGCCTCTGTCTCCTGAGTGTTGGGATTAAAGACCTGTGCCACCATACCTGACAACTTTATATTATAATTAACTTTTTACTGGTGCCTACCATTGTATGTGGAGGGGGCTGTGCTTTGTCAGATGGGGGTAGAAAATCCAGGTTCTCCATACGAACAAGGTTGGTTCCTAAAGAGCTGTTTCTTCTTACTGATAGGCAAGGGTAGGGAGTCTGGCTCTAATTGTAATCTCTGTGACACCATGGTGTCAGGGAAGGGGTAACTTTGGGCTATCTCTGGTCCCGGCCTTTCACTAGGCTTCTAGGGACACCAGCCCCAAAGGGAGGCTGAGCAGCACTTTGTAGCTGCTGAGTAGGGGTAGAAATGCTGGTTTCTTATGTGGTCTTCACTGGGAAATTAAGAGACAGTGTGGGTGGGAGGAGGCTTCACTGGATGAACATCGCAGGCCTTTACTTAGTCTTACCTGACACTGTTCCCTGCAACCTCAGGATGGTGAGAAACGGTGCTTTCTACCCAGCCTTTGCTGGTGTAGCCGGAAACAGGACAGTTTTGTGTGTGGAGTTACAGGAATACTGTCCAATTCCTCTCCGTAGGGTTTGTCTTAGAACCCTTCCTTCCCATTAGCTCCCCTGCTCAGGGCTTCTTTCTCAGCACTTATTCCAGAGCATGGTGTCTTTGTTCTCTGGACATTGTCTCATGTCCCCAGGCTCCCCTTCACCTCCTTTCTGTCATCGTCTCTATTAATCAGTGGTCCCTAGAGCTGCCTAAGGGAGACTGCTAATTAAGCGGTATAGAGGAAGAAATAGAACAGGTCCCATTGTTTTGCTTTTGTTTTGTTTTGTTGTTTTCGAGTATCCAAGGACCAGGAGAAGAAAACTTGATGTCAAGACACTCCAGTGAGACTAGGGGACAGTAAGATCACCATCCCCCATCCCACCCTGGGGATTGGCAGAGGGTCACCTGACCTAGAAGCCAAGGGAGAAAGGAAAGGGAACCCAACCTCTGGCAATGTGATGGGGGACAAGCTTTTGACCAGCTTTTTTTTTTTTTTTTTTTTTTTTTTTGCGATGTCCGTAGCAACCAGAGATATGGTTCAACAGAACTAATGTCGACACTTCTGGGTGCTTTGCCAATTTAACACAAACTTAGACATATATGGGAAGAGGGAAACTTAGCTGAAATAATGTTCTCATAAGATTTCAGGTGGGCCATTTTCTTGGTGATTGGTGTGAGTGTGGGGGGGCCACACTGCCCACATCACTGTGGCTAATGACACCTCTGGGCTAATGATCCTGCATGCTGTAAGAAAGTAGACTGAACAAGGCATGGGGAACAAGCCAGTAAGCAGAACTAACTCCTCTGGTGTTATGGGAGGACATATACTCCCTGCCTTTCAATGGCCTAGGATGCATCCTACAAACTTCATTTGCAGAAGTAGAGTCTTCACTACTCAAAAAGTGTGGATGGCATAAAGGAGACCTAACTCCTTTTCCTGGAGACACTAGGCAGACAGGCACAGTGTCTCCTCCAGATTCCCTTTGCCAAATGTTTGGCTGGGGCTTCCACCTAGCCCTGCACAAGCTGGAAAAGCCCACCTGCCCTACTTCCTCCACCTCTGCTGCACTGGAAAAAATCTGAGCAAAGGAATGACACCCAAGTGTCCACTCAGGGAACTAGCTTATGACCACAACTGGACACAGTCCCAGGTCCTGGCTGGCACATCATCTCCCCTCGCCTAAGGTTTGTCAAACCTCACTGCCTTAGCTTGGGGACACACCTTCTCTGGCTTTGTTCTCTGAGATCAGTGAATCCACCCAGGAGATGCTTTATTCTCAATAGGCCTGTTGCTTTCCTTGTAATTCAGCTTGGTCTGGCTTACTGCACCAGTGGGGAAACTTATTATCTGGGAAGAAACATTTCACCAACCACTATACTCATCCCTCCATTTTGGTGAGTGCTGGCCACTAACTTTGTGCACAATTGTTTCCTTCTCCCAAGCATTGCCCATGGGAGCTGCTTTTCCCAGGTTACCACTCTGGCAGCCAGCAGCCAATTACCAGGAGCACAGGAATAATAAAGCTGTATCTTTTCACAAAAGAGATCCCCAGAGCTTGGACAGTGTTAGAATTCCGTGGAGATGACATTATACCAAAAATACCCCCTGACCTTTCTTGTCTTCTTCCAGAGAGAACTTTCATGCACAACCAAATGTGCTCAGGGTCTCCCACCTCAGATTATAGTGCATGACAAATAAATTATGGATTTAAGGGCAATGTCGCACCATCACATTGGCTATGTGGAGGGAAGGAAAGGCCTTGCCAGCTTTCTCCTGCTACTGCAAACCCATACCTGGCACACACCTCCCCCACATCTTTCATTCTGAGCTGCTTTGAGAGGAACTGGATTTAGAGTTCTGTCAACCTTAAGCGTATTGATGGGCTCTTCGAATTTCAGGAAAAACCGACATTGTCTCACTCCACAAGGGCTCAGAGAGATGTCCGACAGCCCTTGGTAAATGCTTCTGGCCTGCCTGATTCTGCAGGACTCCATGCCGGGCAAACAGTGGGTGATGGACCTACTGACAGGCCTGCCAAGTTTGGGCATTTTCAGCATCTGCTCTGCGATATTTCACCACTAACCAGTTTGTCTTGGCAAGGTGAACCTCTAGGCCCAGGTTCTCAAGAAGGGCTCCAGGAGTGGCCCAGAGTAACCAGTTTTTACCACAGAAACCAACGCTGGTCAGATTTGAATGAGTACCAGTCCAAGAATGACTGGGTGAGAGCTGAGTCAGTTCTGGGTAAGGACACAAATGCATGCAGGGAGCAGCCTCGCAATAGCTATCTGGGCTCCCTACAGCCTGAGGTTGCCGCCACCCCTAGCCAAGGGTGCACTGGGACAGCTTCCATTCTCAGGCTAGCAGAAGGGACAGGAAAGCTTTGGAGAACTAAGATGCTAAAGTACTGGGTCCCGGGTTTGGAGAGATGGGTCCATGTTAAGAGTGAATACTGTTTCAGAGCACCTGAGTTCAGTTTCCAGTACCCATGTTGCAGGTGGCCTGAAACTCCCTTTCCAGAGGCGTCCCAACACCTCTAACCTCCTCAGATACACACACTTTTATACATGAGCACAGAGCTAAAAGTAAAATAGATATTTAAATACTAAGTCTCAATGAACAGCAAACCTGCTGTTTGATGGCATTTCCCCTTCTCCCTTTAAATGCTTGGCTCCTTTGCTCTCAATCGTCCAAGCAATCAAAAGGAAAGAAGCCAAAAAGAGTCTTGTTCTGTTATTCCCTGCTGGGAAGCCTCCGCTTTATCTTTGTAGTCAAGAAATCTATTCTGTTCTCTCTTTAGCTGGAATCTGTGTACTCAAAACCCTCCTATTCATCCTCGCCCAAGCAGTTCCTGTAGCGGCAAACCCAGACTCCCTCCTCCCAACCCCTCCCCTGTATGCTGACACCCTATTAGAGTAAGGTGAGGCACTTGGACACCTTTGTGCATCGAGTAGATACAGGGGCTTCTAGGCAGGGCATCCAATGGGGCTCTTCGGGATCTCCAACAGAGCGGACCCAGAGCTGTGGCGCCTAGCTGGACTGGAATCACACAGTTAGATGGATGGTAAAAAGATGAGTCACATAGAGGTCGAATGACCACGAGTAATTTGTTCTCATATTTTCTTCCCCCTGGACCCCAGGAGGTACAATAAGCTAGCATGGAAAGAAAAATAGATATGGCATGTAGATTTCTGCATTTTGTTTCCCAGAAGTCATAGTAATACATTTTTTTATGTGCTGAGACGTAGGAAGGACAAGAGTAGGAGAGGAAGAGGAAGAAAATGGGACCACATATTAGCAATTGACACACCCAGGCAGACGACATGTAGCAGTCCACCATTAAACATATCATTCAACAGTTAATACAATGGTTTAAAATTAGGCGTATAACTAGTGTGTTTCAGCAACTTAATATAAGCTCTATCCATTTGGGAAGAGGGAACCTCAATGAAGAAAATGCCACCACCAGACTGGCCTGTAAGGAAGCCTGTAAATTTTCTTGACTGATGTGAACAGTACCATCCCTGGATGGTGGTCTTGGGTGCTTATAAGAAAGCAGGCTGAGTAACCATGGGAACAGGCCAGTAAGCATCACTCCTCCATAGTTTCCGCATCAGGTTCTGCCTTCAAATTCCTGCCTTGAGTCCGCCCTGACTTCCCTGGATATTTCATCAGCTATAAGCTGTAGGATGAAATAAATCCTTTCCTCCCCAAGTGCTTTTGGTCATGGTGTTTATCATATCAATAGAAATTCTAAGACACTGTAGTACATAGAAAAGCTTGTTGTATATCTAAAGTTGTTAAGACACTGTGGTATTGTATGACAGACAAAATGATCAATAGATCAGAATAGAGAATATAGAATAGACCATTGCATAGACAGTTGATTTGTGATTAATCTCCACTGCAGTGAGATGGGAGAAAGACAGAAAGCTTAACAAATAGAGCTGGGCATACTTTTCACTTAAAAACAAGTACATTTGATCCTTTGGTCATCACAACACAGAAATTGAATCTAGCTGGGTGTGGTGGTGCACATCTTTAATCCCAGCAGCACTCAGAGGCAGGCAGATCTCTGTGAGTTTGAGGCTAGTCTGGGACACATATTGAGATCCCTTTTTAATAAAATGACAAACCAAGAAACCAACTAAACAAACAAAAAACAGACACAACTAATAAAGGCATTGAAGAGAAGGGGAGCATGGAAGAGCGGAATGGTAAAGACTCTGGGGTCCACATTTGTGGCCCCTGCTGCACATCCATCAGGCTCTCATATTGATGAGACTTGTAGGCTCATTCTGTCCCATCATCCACTGGTTGTGGCTACCGCCGCTGAGGTTAGTGACAGCAGAAAGCAGAAGCTTGACGGTATAAGTAGAGGACAGTGGCTACTCCAGGCAAAGAAGCAAGACCAGAGAATCACAAACCCTGAAAAGTCTCTTTTCTAGGGGAGAAAGGTGGTGTAGACTGTGACTATTTCCTATGTGGAAAAGTCATCTTTTAGAAGATAGACCTCGGTCTATGTGAACCACTTAAAACGTGTTTAATACTTGTGTTTTCATGCGCACACGCACACACACACACACACACACACACACACACACACACACACACACACACATATCAATCAATCAACAAATAAATAAACAAGGAATAAAAAATAAACTGTGTGCCAGGCTGGTAAGATGACACAGTTGGTAAAAGCACTTCCATGTATCCCTGGATTCCACCCTGGAAGGAGAAAACAGACTTCTGAAAATTAGTCCTGACCTTTGACACCACACTCATACTGTAACAGACACGCACGCATGCACTTGTGCTCGCATGTGCATGCACACATACATAGAGACAAATAATAATAAAGTTTTTATTTTAAATTAAAAAATTGTTTGTGTCAGTGGGAAACAGAACTCAGAGGTCACTCTGGCAGAAGGATGCTTATCTTTCTTCAGAGGAATGAGACAATTGTTTCAGGTTTCTCATTTTGATGTATAATTTACCTGGAACTGACTGGTTGTGTGTGTGTGTGTGTGTGTGTGTGTGTGTGTGTGTGTGTGTGTGTGTAAGTGTAAACTGAAATGGTGCTTTAGTGATGGGACCACTGAGGAAAGACAAATATCATATCTCACTCTATATTGATCATGGCACCTGACCCAATTGTGGGACCAGAATATAACCACCATCCAGTTGCCAGTTGTCTCCAGTAGAGATTAGAGACTGCAGAGGCTGGCCCTTGGAAGTCTGGGCTAGGTAAGAAAGGCTTGTAATAGAATGGAACAGGCTTGGGTAGATAAGCTTTGCTTTTCTATGTGGGCTTCCATCCGGGACAGCAGGGGAGGCCAAGCACTGGTGGGGTGGGGGTGTGCGTGACACCAATCATGCAACCCAAGTGAGAGGAATCCTAGATTCTGTCCAAGAACACTAGAGAACAAGCTGAGATCTCCAAGGACAAGAACAGCCCCCCTACTGTGGCAAGGATGCTTCCCCAGAAGGCTGCAGGGCATTGGTGGTGGTGGTGGTGGTGGTGGTGGTAAAGACAGGATTTCCAAATGCCTGAGGTCCAGACTGGGCATTGGACTCACTGGATAATGGATTTAAAGAAAGAAAAACAAAAACAAAACAAACAAACAAAAAACCAAACTGGCTTTCAGGAGAGAAGCCGACCTTACCTAGGGAGTATGTCTTGGGTCTGGAAATCTAGCAGCAATCTGGGTGGGTGAATAGGCCAAGGGAATTTTTTTACTATGCTCCTTTTAAACTCTTAGGTAAAGCCAAAAGGGGTCTGGGTCTGGGGAAGTGTGATCAAAGGGGCATCCTGAGACCCATAAGCTGCCCACTGAAATGCGATTTCATTTCTGCACCTCTACACATCTAGGTTAGGATTTTGTTTTTGTTTTTAGAGACAGGGTTTCTCTGTGTAACAGCTCTGACTGTCTTGGAACTTAATCTGTAGACGAGGCTGGTCTCAAACTCACAGAGATCCACCTGCCTCTGCCTCTAAAATGCTGGGATCAAAGGCATGAACCACCACCACCTGGCTCTAGGTTAATATTTAACATGCTCTGTTCTAGTTCTCAGCAATGTCTCAAAACCCTCATCTTGGCCTTGGCCAGATGGTCAGGATTACCAAGTTCTCAGTTCCTGATCATGTCCTCAGACAACACTGTTGGGACTGAGTCCATCAAGAAGGCTCAACACAGGGGCTAATCTCTCAGCTGATCACTGGAGGTGTTTTAAAAGCTTCAGACACAAAGTGGCCTTAGGAGGGCTACAGAGCCACTGAGAAAAGCAGACCAAGGAAGCAGGCAAGACAGGCCACGTGGCCACCTGCATCTGGTTTATTGTTCCACTTTGTCCAAACTCAGCAGAGAGTGAGGCCGCCAAGTGGTAGCCAGGCTGTTCTTTGGAGCCAACTGGAGTTGGGTGTGTGGTGGTACAGGGACAAAATTCATGAAGCATCCATTGGGGTAAGAGTCAAAATTCAGGAGGCCCTTCTGTGCATCTTCCATGCCTACATCCCCTCACAGGGAGGTGTGATGGGATCTGCATGAATGTGCTACTTTCAGAGGAAGTTGGGGGCAGCCACTGGGCGTCCAGTGGCTTGTGGGCAGCTCCATGGGAGCCTGAATGGACCTCCTGAGACTGACAGACACCAACTAGTTCATGAGAGAAAGTGGACTGCTAGGCCAGATGAGATTGGTCAGATGCAAACAGGACCTCGTCTAGACCACCTCTCCCTGAGATGTCCTTGTTCCCATGGTTCCTAATTCTTGCTCATCTTACCAATATCTCTGGTCTTTTCAAAATCCATCTCTTACAGAGGAACCAATCCAGTGGGTAAGGTCTGACATCCCAACACCTCCCCCTGATGCTCTCTTGCCAAGAGCATCCTCACAGTGTTGGGCTTCTAATGTGCCCCAAAAAAGGGAGGTAAGTATGAGGGTCTATGGGTATGCAGGGGCCCCTTGAGCACAGAGGTGAAGGCCTCTGTATCCCAGGGATTGAGGTCTACCCAAAGTCTTGACCCTATATCTGTTTGTGCTGCATCCCGGCCATGAGTATGAATCCAGAAGGACCTCCAGTCCAGCCTCATTGGGGGCAGCTCCTGCAGACCTGGTGGGAAGAGAAGAAGAAGAAAGTCTTGGAAGAAGGCTGACTGCAAGGGGATAGGAAGCCATTTCCCTCTATGCACCTTAGTCAGTTATCTAGACAGGCACAAGGAAGACTTGGACCCCAACTCCCCAACCCAGCCAAACCCATTCCAGGGTCACATGAAAGAGGAAGACTGAGATAGACACCTACCATAATTAAGAGTATGCCAGGCCCTGGAGTCCCCGGGCTGCAGAGTGGAACTTGTCAGTATCTTCAAAAGGCTGGTCTGTGGTCACCAAGAAGAGAGGGAAATCAGACTTCTGTGACCTGGTGATCTTACCTGCCTTTTCTTCTCTGGGCTGAAGATAGAAGTCAGGATATATAACGCTTCCTACAGGCTGTCAATCTAGCTGGCTCTTGTTTGGGGCCAGCAGTACAGATGGAAAGATGAGGGTACCCTCTGGTGTCTCAGGATGCACAGCCTACACCCTTGATTCCCTTACTTCCCTGACCTCTGGGTGTCTTTTCTAGACTGCCCTCTTCCCCCTCTTCTTCTCCCTATCCGTGTGTGTTACTGTGTGTCTATGATGTATATATGTGTGTGCAAGTGGGATCACCTGTGTGTGTATGTGTGTGCGCGCGTGCATGCGTGCATGGGTGTGTGCGTGCATACATAGGTGCATGTGTGTATGTGTGTATGTGGTGAAGGCCAAAGGCTGGCTCTGGGTGTCTTCCTCCACTTTATTTTAGAGACAATGTCACTCACTGAAACTAGAACTTGCCAATATTTTCCAAGTAGATTCACTGGTCAGTAAGCCTTGGGTATCTGCTTGTCTGCCCCAGAGCTGGGGTTACAGGTGTGTTCCACCATACCCAGTTTTTATGTGGAAGTTAGGCATCCGTTGATCATGCTTGTATAGCAAATACTTTTGCTCAGGTCGTCTCCTAATCTCAGACCCACCTTCCTCAGCGGCCTGTGCCAAGGTGAGGAAGCAGATGGAACAGGGCCAGGACAGTGATGAAGAGGCAGCTTCCAGGAGCACTGATACAAATACACAGTGGCACCCTGCCTGCTACCCACCCCACAGGTAGGAAATACATCATTTCACTAGCTCCTACCCAACTTGAGCTGGCAGAATTCCTTGAGCTGACACCTTCCTTGAGCTGGCAGAATTCATGAGTCTTCTATCTTTCCCATTTCTCCCATTTTAAGCTGTACACACACACACACACACACACACACACACACACACACACACACACACGTTACCCCAAAATTGGAAATAAGATCAAGAAAAAGGGGTGCTGTGTCTTTTGGGGAGTGGAAATTGAGGACAGGGTCCTGCTATGTAACCCAGGTTGGTTTTGAACTAGAGATCTTTCTTTCTCAGCCTCTTATGTCCTGGGATTCCCAACTCCACCGTCCTGACTTTACAGGTAGGCTGCCAGGCCCACCCAGCATCTGTGTTGGGGAAATCAAGACTCTGGTCCTCATGCTCAAGAGATTTAACTTCTAAGCAGCCCCCTCCCCAGTCATCATGTATCCTTGTTGTTGTTGCTGCTGCTGCTGTTTGTGTGTTTGCTTTCCTGACACAGCGTTTCTCCGTGTAGCCTTAGCTATCCTGGAACTTGAACTGTTGACCTTTTCCAATTGTGATTTCAATCTTTTTGGCCAAGTGGTCAGTTGAGTGGATGTAGACAAAGACCAGTACACTTTCCGGTTTAAGGAAGTGGAGTCTAGATGGATCTTCCTGAACCCCCACAGAACATCTTACTAGGCACCCTCCAAAATCAACTGGCCAACTGCATGGGGCATTGGTGACAACGAGACGGAGTGGACCTCTCCTCAGGTCACTATGAGGCGGCCTTGATTGCTCACCTGGAAGTCCCTCTCTGTGGGCTCTGGGGCAGGCTTGGGATGGGGAGCTGGGCGGGCGCAGCACAGGGGCGAAGGCGCTCCTCTGTTTCACAGCGGAGATCATGTTGACAGGCGAGAAGGAGAAGACGCTGCTGGTGGGGGCAGCGGCCGGGAGGGACATGGAGGAGGCAGCCGCCAGCGGGGGACTAGAGGGCATGACTCCGGGGCGGGGCGAGGAAGGGGCAGGTGCAGCAGGAAAGGCAGTGGGAGACACAACAGGGAGACAGCACCAGAGTGAGCAGCAGGATTGAGGTGTCACATGGGCTGTTGACCAGGCTGCAGGCTCAGACCCCCCTGGGGGCTATGAGTGAGGGTACTGAGAAGACCAGTCCTTGCCTTTTTAGAAGTCTGGATACTACTTTCAGATTTGGAGATGACAGGACCAGACCCAGTGAAAACGACAGACAGACGACAGACAGACAGAAAGACGGTGGGAAGTGCTCTCAAGGGTGAGAGGGAAGGGAGATGAAAAGATTGGAATTCCTTCTGAATACCACTGGAATTCTGAAATGCTAAGAAATGTTTACAGGCCTATGCTGCCAAGGCTACAGTCAAAGCTCAAGGGTCACAACCAAGGTGGAGTAAGTAGGTAGGCATGAAGTTTTGGTGCATATGCAGCCTCCTGAGTAAGGCTGCTGTACCAAGGATGACAGCTCACACAAGCACCCTCATTTTCTCTCTAATGAACATCCCTACACAATGTGCCTTGTACTCTGCTCTACTCCCCGACCCTGGGCACTGTTCTTTCCACTTTAATCTAAGGCCCTGATGTTGCCAGTGGACCCTAGGAGCCTCTTGTATCTGCTAGGGCTCATGTTTAGGGCATCACAGTCCCACCTCTGAGTCCTCATCTGAACCCTGCTTCTCTTTTCTAAAGACCAGAAGGCAGGGTTTTAAATCTTCTCCAACCAGCAGGCAATGGGCAGCAGGTACAGACTTCCTGGAAGAAATCTGTGGCCTGGGAAGCCTGCTTTGACATCAGAACACCCATCCATTGACTTTTGATACAAAAATGACTGCAGTGGCTACCTATTCTCAATGTCCTTAGCTTGTGGTCCCATCCCCTTGAAGAAAATACTCAGTGCTGGCTGGTAAAGCCCGGGCCATTATGGAGTAATTAAAATCAAATATATATATATACATATATATATATATATATATATATATATATATATATATATATATGGAGAGAGAGATAATCTGCCAAGCCCACAGCCCACATTTTGCAGAGTTATGGAGTTCTAGACTTGTTAATAACTAATACCAAAGACACAGAAAGCCCTAGACCTCTGGCCCAGACAATTCCAATGACATTTTAGGGACACCTTGGCAAACTAAATGAGAATGACACCCTACATAATTGTGTCACAAAGCACCCTGCACTCAGGTGAATGGATATGGACATGGGTAGGCATATTCTGAGATGGAAACTGGCCTGGGTAGAGTCCTGAGTGTCCCTGCTGATGGTGAAGCAGGGTATAAGTGACTCTGGTTGACTAGGGTGGCCCAGGACAGACTGTGCACTGGGCAGCTGCTCCCCACCCCTACCCGACAGTACTGTTGTGTATCTGGGAAAGGGTGAGCGTTAAACACAAGGGAAACCTAGAAAAGGGCTATGAGCTCACTGTCTTAGAATGGACGGGACGTGGAGGACTGGAACCTGGCTGAGCTAAGTGCCAGGAGAGACTGGCCTTGGGAGGGTCACAAGATGGCTACAGCCCGTGTGGACTCTGGCTTGGAGGGACATTGGGCTCCAAAGTCAAAGCCAGGCCAGATTTGTAGCCATTAAGAACAGCCCTCATGGTAAGGAGAGGTAGGCAAGTAGCTAGACAGGTGTTTTAGGTAATGAAAAACAGAGAGGAATGAGGAGGCAGAGGTGGGGAACTGCAGCTAAAACCACAAGTTCTTTCTTTGGCCAGTGTCACTATTTCTCAGACTCAGCAGTGCCCCAGACCTTGAGGACACTGCCTTGTGACTGGTAGAGGTTTTTGCTGGTGAGAAAGGGTGGACAGAGTCCCCCAAACCTGGTGCTTTCTCATCATATGGCTTGTAAGTGCCTGCTAAGTAGCCATTGGTACTGCAAGGGACTGGCAGGCAGTGTGAAACGAGAAATCATGAAAATCCACTGTCCATCCATCTAGCAGGGAGCTGCCTTAACCCAACATGCCAAGCACCTAGAGTTCGGGCTGGCCCTACAAAATCATACATTCTTTCCGAATTTTGTCTGGCCTTCTAGTGGCATAGTCAGATAAGAGAGCTACCTGAGGCAGGGGGGATGTATTGATCCTATTTTACTGAAAGAAATGTGTTCATAGGCTCAACTTGTTGAATGTCTGACAGCTTCTGGCTAACACAATTCTGAGTCCAGTTCTGGTCACAGGGAATTCTCTTGTTGGCCTCAACCATCTGGGAGAACCTGAGAGGCTGCCCACAGACAGGATTAAGAGTGTCTTGCAGGTGAGGGTGAGGACATTCCTCCAGGGCCCCCGCTGCTCCCCTAGGGGCCGTCACTCGGTCCCACAGGTTCCTCCCCTGCCCCAGGAAGTGCTGCTGAAACCAAGAGCCACACACCCTGGGGGCTGCTGGGCGCTGGAAGCCCGAGTCTCTAGAGTTTCCTTAGGCTTCCAGCAGGGGTCGCCAGCCTCCTCCACAAGTCCCGGCGAAGGACCAAAAGGTTGCTGTCCACCAGGATTCAGCACAGGTCGCCCTAATTAAGGGAGGCTCCACAATCATGGGAGGGCTAGAAGCGATGTGTACAACTGGGGTCAGCAAAGAGGGCTTAAGTTGCAATAAGTTTGGCCCCAGGATCCCGGGGCTCCCCGAGGAGTGAGGCCAAGGTCCAAAATCAGGGAGTAGCCATGTGAAAGGAGGACCGAGGGCTCTCCACGGCTAGGCCAAGGTCCACCCGCATAAGGCAGGAACTGCAAGCCCGCTCTCCAGAATGGGTTGCAGGCAGGGCTGAGTCAATTCTGCATTCGCAGGATACTGCCCCCCCCCGCCCCCCTCCTGTGGGCTGGGGACACTCACTGGCGAAAGGTGAGGTTGCGGTGGAGCCATTGAGGAAGCTAGGGGACCCGGGCACGCCGAGGCCAGTCACACCCGGAGCACCGTAGCTGCCGAGGCCAGCTCCGAGGCCACTGCCGTAACTGCTCTGCTGAGACCCTGGGCTGGGCGCGAACCGGGGCGACGCGCTGCCGCAGCTGCGAGCATAGCCTGCGGGTGAGTGGCGGTTAGCCCAGCTGGCGGCGCTGGGCTCTTCTGGTGCACAGCAACTGAGGACAGGGGCGGCGACACGCACCCGGCTCAGGTGTGGCATCCCCGACGGCGATGGCCAAAGGGCTGCTGAAGGCGTTGATGCCTACGACGGCGGGGTGTGGGTGGCTGGGGGCCAGAGGTCCGAGGGGTGCTGGTGCGCGCGGGGCGCTGTACAGAGCCTCGGCCACGTCCGCCGCACGCTTCAGGAGGAGCTCCTGCGAAGACAAGAACGGGGCACGGCCGGGGCAGCGGCAGGCGCGGGGACAGAGTCCCAGCCCCTAGTGTTGGGAGGCGGGCGGAGGCACCATACCTGGTTGCTGCTGGGCACTCCATACAGGGCCTCCGCCAGGTCAGCCGCCCGTTTCAGCAGCACTTCCTAGGGCAGGGAGGAGACAGAAGGACCAAGGGCAGCCTCTGGGGACGCAGCGGGCCAGTCCAGGAAGGACTTCCTTATCCCCTCACCCCATTGGGCATCCTTATTCCCGGCCCATCCCTCTGAGTACCTTGGGCAGCCTCTCAGGGTCCCCCGGGTGTCTGGGAATGACTTTTTGTAGCCTCTGGAAGCCGTAGTCAATGGTAGGCTCATTCAGGGCTGGGGAGAACAGCAATATTTAGAGGACACCCCGCCCAGAGCAGAACTCACCTCCACCGAGCCCAGCCCCATGTGGTCCAGAAAAACACTCGCTCAAATATCAGTGAATGT
Organism: Cricetiscus sungorus; assembly: GCA_030556225.1. Taxonomy (NCBI): domain Eukaryota; kingdom Metazoa; phylum Chordata; class Mammalia; order Rodentia; family Cricetidae; genus Cricetiscus; species Cricetiscus sungorus. The sequence continues at coordinate 65,708,235 of JANBXA010000372.1, read as the reverse complement.
CAGGGGCATCTTCTCAGCTCCTTCATTTATTTGTTCAGAATTAATTCAACAAATATTTACTGAGCCAGGCTCTGTGCCAAGGTGTGTCTACTTCCCTATCCCTCTGTAGTTACAGCTTAGTCTGGTTCAGTACATGCTCCCAGGTGTGGGTTTTCCTCTGTCAAGTCCTCTACCCTGTAACTCCACCCTCCCACCATCTAACCATCCTGCGTTTGCAGCTCAGCCTGCCCAGGTTATGATGGAGCTACCCGAGGGTCTCCTGAGCCCCCATGCTTCAGTGAGTATGGGGAGAAGCCAGTGGCTTGAGCGGGAGCCAGATGCAAAGATGGTAGCAGATGGGGGTTTCCACCAGTAGTCAAACTGAACCCAGTTTTCACTGCTTCCCCCAGATGTGCTAACTGTTCACCAAGGCATTGTATCAGGGTGTGTATGCGTCTGTGGGCTCGCACACACCTGTTTGTGAATGTAGAGTTCAGCCTGGAAGACCCAAGACACCCAGGGAAGATTTGAAGAGTAGTGAGCCCATTTGGAAGCATGCTTGAGATGAAAAAGCAACAAACAAACAAACAAACAAACAAACAAACAAGCAAAAACCAAAAGGAAAAGAAAACCCTGGAAGAAGTTCTGAACTCCGGAGTGCATGGCTAGGAGGGAGAGGAAACCCTTGGTGAGAAGACATGAAACAGAAGGAGTTTCCAAGGAGCCAAAAGCTCAGTGAGAGAAACAGGTCAAGAGGAGAAATGACTATGAGAGATCACTGAGTAGGTATGTGTGTTGCTCACTTAGTAGGCGTGGGTGTGGGTAAAGGTGTGTGGGAGATGAGGAGCAGCTGCTTGGTTAGGGCAGGTGGCCACCTGTAGATTTTGTCACCCCCTGCAACTGTTTGAGTCTTTGAGCTCAGAAGCTATCTGGGTGGATCTTGGTCCCTGCTTCCGGCTGCCTCATTCCTTACCTGTATAGACAAAACGGCCAGGGGCTCCTTTACAAAACTGCTTGGACTTGTAGGAGAGGGTCACTTCTACTACCCCAGGGATGTGTCTTGGCGGCGTCTGCACCCGGATAGCGTGGGGAGTGATGAGCTGTGAGAGGAGAGGGGAGGCCTGCAGGTCTAGTCCTGTGCAGAGGGCCTAGCCCTGAGACTCAGAGGGAGACTGGCAGGGGCTGGCCCACCTCGCTCCACAGGAGCACGTTGCCAAACACGACCTGCAACCCGTCGAAGAAGTTGTCTCCGATGATAATGACGGTGGCGCCTCCCGTGGTCCAGCCCTCCCCGGGGCTGATAGCCTTGATGCAGGGGGTGGCAGCTGGGAGGTAGGAGAGGACCCAGGTCAGGGGGCTGCACCAAGGTGGAGACTGAGGATGGCCAGGGCTGGGCCGGGAGTCCTGACCTTCAGAAGGGTCCAGGCGTCGGGCCCTGCGGCCATGTTTGGAGTTGTTGTGCACAAACATGTTGTCAGACACGGCCAGCACGTGTCCATCCACACTCACTGTCGTGGACACCACCACCTGTGTGGGCAGAAGAGATCAGTCTGGCTGTGGCCCTTGGGACTCCTGGGCAGGCACTGTTAGGAAGGACTAGCACCTTGAAGTGGGGGGCTGGAAGCTGGAATTCAGAGTGTCCTTAGGGGAGGGGAAGTTCAGTTGGGTGGGGGCTGTGCTGGTAGAGTTGAATCCAGCTGAACCAGGTGATGATACCCCTTCATGAACTGACCTGTCATGAGTTACAAAAACCAAAAGCCCTGAAAAAGTTGTAGCTCCTCAGGCAGAGTACCCTCCATTTTTTTTTTTTTTTCCACACATGGGAACACTTTTCAACATCAATCAAGTTTGGAGACAGAAATGCCTTTCTAAAGTTGGGGCACAACATCAGTTAGAGAACCCGTCAACAGGAGCCCCCACTTCATTCTGGGCAGGAAGTCGGGGCTGCCTTTTCCCTACCCCCTGCTTTTGGAGGGGCGTGCAGGTTGGGGATGTGCTAAGGGCAGCTGTTCTCAGCTTCACACTATGCAAATTACCTGGGTCGTTAATCATGTAAAAATGTCACAATTAGCATCTTCTTAAGTGGGACTCTAATGAAGCCTCCCTTGGCAGCCAGCATAAGTTGAGATGGAGCTGCCCCACCCCCAGCAGGCACCAGCCCCTGAGGCCCAGGGCTAGACAGAGAACCGCTCTGGCAGGGTCACAGCTTTCCCTTCACCTGTCAGTAAAGGGTAGATTTGCGCGGGGTGAGAGGGCTTTCCCCAAACCTACCTGGAAGCGGCGCATGTCTCGGGGATTCCCTGCATTCTTCAAGCAGTTCTGGTTGCATTTGAGAAAGAACTTGAGGAAGAACCTGAAACAGTGAGGTTAGGAGGCTCAAGGGTCTGGGGTTCTGTAAATAGATGAAGACATGGCTCCCTGCCTTGCCTCCTCCCAGCACAGTGACAACCCTTGTTTGCTCACACACAGGTGCACACTCCATATTCCTATCTCTCTCAAGCTGTAGACACACAGGGTGCCTGAGATGGACCAAACAGATCCATCACAAGCACTACCTTATTACACAGATGTGCACAGTGCTCATTTGTCCAGAAAGCGTTTATTTATCCACCTACACAGTGTATAGCCATCACAGAATGTGCCAATCACAAATTCTACAGTATATGTGTGTGTACCTATTACTCACAAATTACACTCATCACAATTTGTACCTATCATTCATACAATGTATTTCCACATGTAGCATATACTTCCACATGCCTAATTAATACCCAATATAATTTTTTTACCATGTATATCTCTGCACAGTCTGTGACACATATATCTGTCATACAGCACATCTCTCCCCCCAGATGATAGCCATTACTTGTAAAAACCTATATAAACTATATAAACTGTGTCAGTTACAAATGATGCATATGCTTTATTATCACTCACAAGCTACAGCCATAGCACAAGCATATATTTCACACAGGACCTATACTCATCAAACATGAGGCCTGGAGGTGGTGGCACACACCTTTGATCCCAGCACTAGGGAGGCAGAGGCAGGTGGATCTGTGTCTTTGAAGCCAGCCTGATCTATGTAGTGAGTTTAGGCCAATCAAAACTACATAGAGAGATGCTATCTCAAAACAAACAATCAAAAAACAAACCAAGCCAAAGAGTAAAAATAAAACCACAGTGCTCATCATGTGTGTTATGTGTACATCCTACAGGGTATATGCATAGCAAGAATATAGAAAATAACATACCTACTTGTGTTGTATATGATTTTAAAAACTGTCACTGAAAAAACAACCCTCTCAGCAGATTCCTCTTCTACAAATTTTCTATTCATTATGCATAGAAACCTGATAACACAGCACCCATACTTACCAGACATTCACACACCATGCAGATATGCAAATTAGCTCCTTTGTTGTTTTTGTTTGTTTATTTGTTTGTTTCTTTTTTGAGACAGGGTTTCTCTGTATAGTTCTGGCTGTCTTGGAAATCCTTTGTAGACCAGGCTGGCCTTGAACTTGCAGAGATCCACCTGCCTCTGCCTCCCAAATGCCAAATGCTGGGATTAAAGACATAACCTGGCTACCATAACCTGGCTTTTTTAAAAAATGTATAATTGGGCCTGGCATTGGTGGTGCATGCCTTTAGTCCCAGCACTTGGGAGGCAGTGGCAGGCAGATCTTTGTGAGTTCGAGGCCAGTCTGGTCAACAGAGCTAGTTCCAGGACAGTCTCCAATGCAATACAGAGAAACCCTAGCTCGAAAAACCAAACCAAACCAAACCAAATCAAAACAAAACAAAAAGAACCCACGTTATAACTTGTAAACAACAAACAACAAACCACAATATATGCCATTAAGAGGCCAATCCTCCAGTCTTCCAAATAGTTGGTAGGAAGCCCTGACACCATCAGTAAGGTAACCATGGGCAATACTCTAGCCATTGTAAATGCAAATACTATAATGTGTGCCTTAGCCCCATGAGACTCTGTGAGCACCTTTGGACATTCCCTACATGAAGAGGTCAGGACTAAGTCCATGGAGGGTTTTGGCATGTAGCATAACTTCCTGGGCATCTGATGGGCTCTTCAAGTTAATGTTCCTAATATACTTCTGCTTATTTGGGAGGCATTTTTACTAAGATTTTCTTAAAACAAATAGCAGATAAGACTCTAACACTAGGGTGATACTCTGAAAGAGTACATATTGTAGCTAGCTGTATACTATTTATACACATTTCTTACTTGTTAAGACATTTTATGGTATAGATGCCCTAGAGTTCATACAAACATAGTCCTCATACATGTCCCACCCTCAAATGGGTAGTGTATCAGCTCTACCCATTAATGAACAGGCTAGTTCATTAATTCTCAGTACTTAGCAGGCTCTATCAGGGGCTAGAAGTAGGGAAACATCTCAGATTGGGACAAAGTTCTGTGCTGGGGGATTAATGCTAACTCCTAAATACCATGAATGATAAGACCAGCATGGTGATGGTGGGATGACCCAAAAGGTACTTCCTACTGCCCACACTTGCTTACTGTACCCAACTTCCAATCCTGTAGAGCTGAGAGGAAGGGCTCCTGGGATGTGGGTGGGGTATGGATGGGATGTGGATTAGATGTGGATGGGATGTGGATCAGATGTGGATGGGATGTGGATCAGATGTGGATGGGATGTGGGTTAGATGTGGATGGGATGTGGATGGGATGTGAATTAGATGTGGATGGAATGTGGGTTAGATGTGGATGGGATGTTGATGGGATGTGGATGGGATGTGAATTAGATGTGGATGGGATGTGGGTTAGATGTGGATGAGATATGGATCAGATGTGGATGGGATGTGGGTTAGATGTGGATGGGATGTGGATAGGATGTGAATTAGATGTGGATGGAATGTGGGTTAGATGTGGATGGGATGTGAGTTAGATGTGGATGGAATGTGGGTTAGATGTGCATGGGATGTGGGTTAGATGTGGATGGGATATGGATCAGATGTGGATGAGATGTGGGTTAGATGTGGATGGGATATGGATCAGATGTGGATGGGATGTGGATCAGATGTGGATGGGATGTGGATGGGATGTGAATTAGATGTGGATGGAATGTGGGTTAGATGTGGATGGGATGTGGATGGGATGTGAATTAGATGTGGATGGGATGTGGGTTAGATGTGGATGGGATGTGGGTTAGATGTGGATGAGATATGGATCAGATGTGGATGGGATGTGGATGGGATGTGAATTAGATGTGGATGGGATGTGGGTTAGATGTGGATGGGATGTGGATCAGATGTGGATGGGATGTGGATCAGATGTGGATGGGATGTGGGTTAGATGTGGATGGGATGTGGATGGGATGTGGATGGGATGTGGGTACCATGAGCAAGCACTACTCTGCACACACTCTCAGCTGGAGCACTGTGGATGTAACAGAGGTTTTCAGAAGGCATCCAGACCAGCAACATTGCATGGAATGCAGAAGCTCAGGCTCTGCCCTAGACCTGCTGAATCTAAACAGTTCTGCTGTTTATGACCCAACCTCTGTATTCTCTTAAGTCCTTTATGGCATTGAACCTCTTGGAATGTGGCTAGTCTCAATCTGAGATGCCCTGCAAGTATGAAATACATATTGAATTTCAAACATTTTAGAAAAAAAATACAGGAGTTAGCTAAATATGGTGGTGCATACCTGTAATCTCAGCACTCAACGGGTAAAAGTGGGACGATCAGGAGCTCAAGGCTAGCCTCAGCTACACAGTGAGTTTAAGGCTAGCCTGAGCTACATGAACCACACTCTCAAAAAAAAAAAAAAAAAAAAAAAAAAGGGAACCTTGGTAATTTTTATCATATTGGAACAATTATAGTTGAGATACATTGGATTAAAGGAAATCTATTATCACCATTAATTTTACCTATTTTTTTTTAAAAGAAGTTGTACCTAGAAAATCTCACATGTGGCCTGCATTGCATTTATAGTAGATACTGCTGCTGTAGAGTGTTATGTCGATAACAGTGCCCAGGAGCATCTGATCCTCTTCCTATCCCCAGTGATGGGGCAGCCGTGCTGTGACTGACTGCTAAAGACTGGTAAGACGTGAATGATGCTTATAGGAGAAAGGAAATAATGTTTGCTTGGTAGAGAAATTTTGCAATTTTGTTGTCCTATGGACATTATCTAGCCTGTCATAGTCTAGCCTTTTATACACACTCCCTGCCTTCCCCTCCCTCTCCTCCCTTCCACCTCCCTTTCATAGCTATGTATAAATTTCCTCAGAGCCAATTTGTTACCCTGCTGGTTACAGAGAGCATCAATAGTTTCACAGCCATGGCCTTTTCACATTTGAAGATTGAGCTTTGGCATAAGTGACTGTGCCCCCAGTGTTCCTGCCTCCCAAGGCTGGAGTCGGAGGACTGCTGGGTGGGAGGAGGAGGATGGTGAAGTAAGAGAGGGAACAGGCGGCAAGTTCTCTAACCCATGTCTGGAGAGGCCAGATGTGGAGACTGGGAGCTGGGAGCTGGGAGAGGGAGGCTTCTGGAACCTGGCGGGAAGGACAGCTGCAGAGAGACAAATGTAAATGGGAACAAGGACCTAAGCATCTAAAACACCATCAGGGGCCCAGGGCATGTAGGAAGGTATACATGCTTTATTGGATATTTGTAATCGCTGCTTATCACGAAGGAAGTACACTCCACCCCTAAAGCCATGTGTCCTCTGTGCAGCACTCCTTGTCCCTGGCTCCACAAGGCTGGGAGGGAGCCCAGGGAAGCCTTTTTCTCTGAATGAGATAAACCACAGGCCAAAGGAAAAGAAGACAAGGCCAAGCCCGTAGACCCCAGTAGAGCAAGCATGGGACTATATCTAGTGATGACAATGAATATCTCTGGGGACACAGTTTTATCTGGATCTCCAAGAAATGACTATAAGAGAAAAGCCAAACCTCAGGAGCTGCCATTGGAATTAATGAAAAAAAATATTACAAATACAAGTAGTGAAACTAAAATGCTTCATAGAGGGAACAATATAAAACCCTTAAAGCAAGCTTATTCTAACCAATCATTCAGTGAATGTCTGGGACTCTGCTCAGTCCATCTCTTGTCATTATCTTGCTTCCTCCTCTCAAAACTCTGAGGTGGTGTGTAGATCTGTAATTGTTCCCACTGTACAAAGAAGAATCAAGGTTAAGCAAGAGGAAGTAACACAGAATAGTAGGTCTAAAGTTGTGATGTGAACTTGGGTCTCTTTGAACTGTTGTTGCTGACAAGAGTCCCTGTAGGTGAGGATGTCAGAATCTAGGGTTACCCAGCCACAGGGTGGTGTGGCAGGAGTCCACAGCCCTGAGAGGTGTCCTGTGCAGGGACCAGTAGACCTATTCTATGCTATTCTCTCAAGATTTCCATTTCCTGTAGTGTGGACCTCATGACTGAGGCTTTCAAACGTTCTACATTAAACACATCTGCACAAAATGAGCTAAGATTGATACATACTTAAGTGTTTGCTTTTTATTTTTTAATGTATATTGGTGTTTTGCCACATAGCTGGAGTTATAGACAGTTGTGAGCTGCCATGTGGGTGCTGGGAATTGAACCCAGGTCCTCTAGAAGAGCAGTCAATGCTCTTAACCACCAAACCATCTCTCCAGCCCCCAAGATTGATAATTTTTGAAGCTCTTTAAGGCTCAGTATATTTCTGCTTCTATGTTCGAAACTCTCCATACTAGGAAATGTAATCAAGGCTGGGTGGTGGTACACGCTTTTAATTCCAGCACTCAGGGGACAGAGGCAGGCAGATCTCTGAGTTCAAAGGCTCGCCTGGTCTACAGAGTGAGTTCCAGAAGAGAAACAAAAGCAAAACAAAAGGGAAGAAAGAAAACATAATTATCAAAACAAAACAGACAATAGCTATGAACGGTACTCGCCCATTTAATAAAGCATTTAAGGTAAATATGCATCGGGACACAGATGCCTCTGATTTCAAGACAAGTCAAGAACAGGCATGGTGGTCACACCTTTAATCCCAGTACTCAGGAGGCAGAGGCCGGCAGAGAGCGCTGTGATTTCCAGGCCAGCCTGGTCTACCCAGAACTACATAGTGAGATCTTGTCTCAAAACAAAAGAAAGCAAATAGCAGAGTATCTCAGGCATACCTACCTTCTTCCTCCATCTGAACTTAGTCTGGTCTTCCTAGTCATTTCTCTAAGGGCTTTCATTCCTTTGCATAAACACAGCTAAAATGAAATTAAACTGGCCGTTCTCCATTAATGGAGCATTCCAAAGAAGCCAGGCTGGGTTGAGCATGAGTGAAGTGCAAACCCTGAACTCACACATGGCCACCCAGGAGGGCAGAACTGATCAGGAGCTCTACTCCAACACAGTCTCCACCCAAAAGAGACCCTCAACAGAGGAGAATGTATGGGCAATCAATGACTCCACCATTACATTTGAAATTCACTTGGGGGCAGAAAGTAGGGTGGGGTGAGCTGCTTTTCTGAGGCCAGTGTCCAGGGATAGCACAGTTGGGTAGCACTTGACTGAACCCCAGAATCCCACAGCTGTCCTGACTGTTGCCTGTTAAAGGGCTCACAGCTGCTCTATTATCTCCAACCAGAAGTATATCCTCCCTGTCAGCAACTCACGGTCAATGATGAATTGACAGTCACTACACAGATCAGTCCTTGAGGCCTTCAGACTTCAGATCACCCCAGGGTATTAGGAAGTTTGACTTCCAATGGACTAGACATTGTTGATGTATTTATTGCCTATATATGTATATATATATATATATATTATATAGTTGTTGTAGTTATTGTATATAGTTTTTCTTATATTAGTTATAGCTTTTTTAAATTTTAGACAAAAAAGGAGAAATGTAGTGATGGTTTGTTTATACCCTAAAAAATAAAGCTTGACTGAAGATCAAAGGGAGGGGCTAGCCACTAGTTAACCATAGAGGTCTGGAGGTCCTCTGAAGACAGGAAGTGATATGGCTGGGGGGAGAGAGGAAATGATAAGGCAGGAGGAAACAGGACTCAGTCTCTTTTTGGCTGGGAAGTTGAGTAGTGGGAAGGTGGCTGTGGTTTTGCTCCTTCATCTCTGTGATCTCTCAGAATTTTTCCCTATATCTGACTCCAGGCTTTTATTATTAAGACCTACTAGAGCTTGTGTTACATACCCAAGCTCTTGCTCCTGCCCTACCATGCCTCCTTTACTCTTTTTTCTTCTCAATATCTCTTCAAATAACTCTCACAAAAGTCCCATCTTATTGTCTGCTTCTAGAAATATGGATAAGAAGTTGGGTCCTATAGCTAAGGCTTTCTTTTGGCCTTTTGTTCCTTGCCCCTCCATCCCATTCTGAGACACTGAGGGCTGAAATTATGGTACCCACTTTCAAAGAGAAAGCTGTTAAGTAACTCAAAGACCTGGACTGAGAGCCAAGTGGTGACAGGACAGCCAGGAGTCTAAATCTCAGTGCCATCCCATTTCATCTCCACATGCAGCTAATGACTGCCATATTGGGTTGTGTGGATCTAGAAAGAGAGGGTGTAATGAATGATGCACAAGTTGGGACAAGGTGTTCAAAACAACAGTGGAACTTATGAACATCTTGGGAAAGAAAGCAGATTTGGAGCAAAATAAAAGACAGCATGAAACTGCAGATATATTTCTAAGTACAAGGTATGTATAAGCACTACATATGACCTGAGATGAATATAGGGGTCCTCTGCTAATTTTTATCCTAAAAGCCTTGTATTTGACCTCGCAAACCTCAAAAGAAACAGAATAGCATCCAGAGCAATGCTTTACTGGTGTGCTTCACTCCGTCCCCAGCTAAAGACCAGGTTACAAGTGCTGAATACCCTTACTCTCATTATTCATCCATGCCAAAGGACTGATTGAACATATTTTACATGTCTGTCACAGGGGATTTAGAGGCCAACTAGACTTTTTCCTTTGCTGCTGTTGTTGGACATGCTAGGGATTGGGTCTGGGGCCTCACGTATGCTCCAACCTCTCAATTCCTCAGGCCGGCCTTGACCTTGTGAACTTCTTACCTTGGTCTCTCCTGAGTAGTAGAATATAAGCCTGTGTCAATAAGTGTAGCTTCTGAACAATATTTTAAATGACTTACAATGCATTAACCAAGATAGAGAAACTCAAAGTAAGAGCAAAGACTGGGGTAGCACAGGGGTGGGTGTGGAATACAAGCTGCCAAGTATTTCATGTAAGAGCCACTTGTTTTGCCCGTGAAGGGTACAGGAGTTTCCATAGTTCTTATCCACTCTTGAGCATTGGGTCTTAGAGGGCCTCAGAGAGAGGCAAGAGGCAAAGGGACTACAGCCTTTCAAAGGGTAGTGGCATGAATGGCACATTTGTCCAGTGGTACCCGAGGGCAGCTGCAGGTCAGAGCCTGGGACTGGCTTCATTTCATGTGTGATTTGGACACCAGGCAAAGGAAAGTCCTCATAAGGACTGTGACACCTGGAAGAGCCAGTTTGATTCCAGAGAGAAGCAGACTCCGAAGAGATGAGATCAGTTGAGGCATTCATGGAGGTGGCCCAGGCTCCTTCCTGAATTTGGTGTGCAATAGCGGTCAAGACAGAGCATCTCCAAGGCCACAGCCACCTGACAGGCCTGGACCTAGTCTCCCCACCAGGATCCCCAACTAGGGTAGAGGTGGCTGCTGTGCAGATGGGCTGGGGGACTATAAATAGCCAGGGCGCATACATTAGCATGCCAATGCACCCGCACCCCATCCTCTATGCTAATGGCCCACCATGCGCCTGAACACCTTCTGTTCCCCTGCATGCATTTGCATGCACAATTAGCATAATCTTGTATAATTAATGAACATCGTCAATTTTAGCTCCTAAGTAATTTGATTAACATGTTGATGGGGCACTTACTAGGCTCTCCAAACCTCAGGGCTGGGCATGGGGCCTGAGGAGATGGGGAGAGGGGGTGGAGAGATGCTAAGAGGTCCCTAGCTGTCCATGAAGAGTTGTGGGAACCCCACTTTTTCTGAATTGGGCCTGAGAGGAGAGGAAGTTGAGAGCTTGATAATTGAAGGCCTCTAGATCCTTCACATGGAGTTGGGTGACCAGGTGGAGTGTGCTGACAGTGGCTAATCTGAACTTGTTAAACTTATTTGTGCTCATATGGACACGGCACATACACACATGCATCTCTTGTGTGTCCCCCTAGCCTGGAGAATCTTATATGAATATAAGATACTAAACTCTTAATTTCTTCTCACTGATAAGGAGGGTGAATTGATGGGTAATTAGGGGATTTGAAGGGGAAGGGAAGACTGATATGGAATGTTTCTCAGCCTTAAGGGTGGGAAGCTGGGCTCTTGAGTTACAATACTATGGAAACTCCTACTTATGAGTTAAATGGAAGGTAGGTAGGGTGGTGATGGCAAGTCCAGGTACATCTTCTACAATGTACCAAGTAGCCCAGGGTAAAAGGAACAGATAGGATATAGCCCCTTTCCATTTAGAGAAAGTTACTGTTCTGGACCAAGACACACCAAAGCCCTGAGCCAGAGCTCATGCTATTGGCTACCATCCTTCTGTTCATTTAAGACCATAGTTAGTTAGAGTCAGGAAGGTCTTCCATGGTTTTGACTGAATGTTCTTGCTGTTATCTAGGCTCAGGTGCCTTTACTGTCTAAAATGGTCACTAGAGGCTGGGCGGGAGGGACAATAGGTAAGAAATGATACTGTGGCAGGCACTGTGTTGGCATTGGACGCATCCATCTCACTTGACTCCACGTGGTCTCTCTTTTACATCATCTACATTTCTCCTCCTCTGCTTCCTCTTTAGTGTGTGTGTGTGGGGGGGTTAGGCGGGTGGGTATGGGGTAGCTGGCCAGCCACTGAGCTCCATGGATCTACCTGTCTCCCCAGGATTGAGATTAAAAGCATGTGCCTTCAAGTCCAGCTCTTGTGTGGGTTCTGGGGACTGAATCCAGGTCTTTGTATTTGGTTTGCCAACTGAGATATCATCCCAACCCTTCTTTTCCTTAATATCCCAACCAAGTGAGCCATCAGTCAGATCTGTTTCACCAAAGAAGAGACTGAAGCCCAAACTAGAGAGGCATGGCTCAAGTCACATGGCCAGACATCTAAGGTAGTTTGTGCCCCAACTACAAATAACCCTTCTGTGGTGATCTGAATGAGAATGGCTTCCATAGGCTCATGTATCTGAATGTCTGCTTTACAGCTGGTGGGCAGTTCAGGAAGGATTAAGAGGTATGGCCTTGTTGGATGAAGCCTGTCACTGGGGGTAGGCTTTTCAGTTTTAAATGCCCATCTCAGTCCCAGTCTCTCAGCCTCTGACTTGAGAATGAGGTGTGAGCACTCACCCACTGCTCCGGAGCCACACCTACCTCCTGCCTCCATCCCTGCCATGATGGCCATGGAGTAACTCTCTGAAATCGTAAGCAAGCTCACAATTAAATACTTTCTTTCATGAGTTGTTTTGGTCATGGTGTCGCTTCACAGCAATACAACAGTTACTAAGACGCCTTCGTTTAAAACAAAACTTAATGTTCAAGGTGTAGGCAGTCAATACTACAGATGCCTACCATGTATCTCTAGGCCTCCTATAATTTCCGAGGGGAGAGCTGCTCTGCATCCTTGAGAGAACAGGGGGTCCCTTGGAGATGCTTGGAATTTCTCTCAAGCTTCTTTTGTCTTTATGTCTCTCAAACACTCTGAGTAGTGAAAAGGATTCGGTGGGGAAAGGAGATGCAGACCATTCAGTTGAAAGGAGAAAAGGACATCAAAAGGAATGGGCGGAGTGGTTCAAGACAGACACCTACATTTGCAGCACGGTGCGAACAAAGGGGTCTGGAAGGGCAGAAGAAGATGGAAGCTACTGAGGGCTTAATTTGGGACTATGGGGCAAGGACTGCTGTATTTACTACGGTATTAGAAATATGGCTGATTCTTTTAGGGCCTCCAAAGCCTTTCTCATTGACTCGTACCTGTTAGGTTGTGCTTGACTTAGGGGGTTAGGATGTAAGCAGACTAGAGTTGACCAACCCACTTCAACAGTGTCACTGTAACAACACTCATTGTGCAGCAGGCAAACCACACAGCAGGAATTACCACAACTAACAGCTAGAAGAAAACTATGGCCTCCACTGGAAGAAATCATCTGTCTCCTGCCCCAATCCAGGATCATCCTGGCCAATCAAGCAATTGTTCAAAGTCTTAGAACTGTGAAGTCTGACACAATATAGCATGCGGTTATTTAGATTGGACTGAAGGGGGCTGGAGAGATGGCGTTACAGTTACAATCACTTCCTTCTTTTGCAGAAAACTTGAGATCAGTTCCCAAACCCACACAATAGTTCACAACCACTTGTAATAAAAGTTCAGGGGATCTGATGCCCTCTTCTGACCTCCACAGATTCCTACACATGTGTGGTAAACACACGCACACATACACACACACACACACACACACACACACACACACACACACACAGTTTAAAAAGTTAGATCTGACTTAGTTATAACTAAAAAACAATAATATTCAGTTACCTAGTTACAGCAACCAATTTCAAAGTCTATATGTGGTACTGGTTACCATGTTGAGTAGTGTAGTCTTAAGATCCTATATTACTCTCTGTTTCTTCTTTTAAATTCCATTTATCTATTTATTTGTTTGTTTAATGTTGTACATGGGTGCCTACATGTATGTCTGTGCACCATGTCCATGCAGGGCAGAAGAGGGCACTGGACCTTCTGGAATGGAGTTACAATTATTAGCTGCCATGTGGGTGCTGGGAATCAAACCTGAGTCCTCTAAAAGAACAACCAGAGCTCTTAACCACTGAGCCATCACTCTAGCCCCTCTATATTTCCTATCATTATGTAGTAAATACAACTAACTTGCCTTTAAGTTCACTAATTTTCTTAATTACCATGAAATGTTGAAATAATTATATTTTGTCTCTTCGGCTGTTTTGTTGGGCCTTTCTGGGGGGGCATAAATCAATTGTTTAGATCTCTTTTTTTCCCAAAACATTTATAATAGTGTCTGCCTTACTGAAGGTGCTGGCATATGATGGAGTTAAAGAATCAGAAATTAGCTGGGCAGTGGTGGTACATGCCTTGGGAGGCAGAGTCAGGCAGATCTCTGTGAGTTTGAGGCCAGCCTGGTCTACAGCAGAAGTTCCAGTACAGACAAGGCTGTACTGAAACCCTGTCTCAAATCAACACAACAAAAAACCCAACCAACCAACCAAACAAACAAACAAACAAAAGGTTTTGAGGACTGGAGAGATGGTTTAGCAGTTAAGAGCACTGGAACACAGCACCCACACAGCAGCTCACAACTGTAACTCCAAGATCTGACACCCTCACACACAGACATGCAGCCAAAACACCAGTGCACATAAAAAATAAACGTAAATAAATTATTTTTAAACTCCCCTCTCCCCTGAAAGAATCAAAAATTACTGCAATAGAGCTTTAGGAGATGGTTCAGGTGATAAAGCTCTTGTGTGAGCATAAGGACCCCAGCACCCATACTAAAAATATCAAACAAACAACACCCGGTCTCAAAATAGCAAGCGGGGCGGGGGGAGGGGGCTGTCAGTTGAAGAGCACTTGTTGCTCTTACAGAGGACCCAGGTTCTATTACTAGCACCTACATGGTGGTTCACAATCCTCTGTAACTCTAGTTCCAGAAGATCCAATGCCCTTTTCTGATCTCTGCAAGCATCATGTACAGATGGGATGCAGAAATATACATACAGGAGAAAAGTCATACACACACACACACACACACACATATATCAAGCTAAATTGCTCTTGAAGAATGGCACTTGAGGCTGCCCTCTGTCCTCCCCATTACACACCATAATAGATACATACATACATACATACATACATACATACATACATACATACACACACACCACATATCATGCACACACACATGCATACACACACATCGTGTACACTCACCACTCTGATAGGATGAATGTTGGTCCAAACTTCCCAGTCATTTTTAATAGGAAACACTGTAAAGTTATATAGTCAGGTTAAAGATGGAACCGCAAAATGTTTCCACAATCAATAAAAGCAACGGCAAAATGGCAAAATAATCACAATTAATCTATTCAAAATTCTGGGTTTTGTTTGCTTGTTTTGTTGTGGTTGTTTTTTGTTTGTTTGTTTTGTTTTGTTTTGTTTTGAGACAGGGTCTTTAGTAGCTCAGGCTAATCTTGAACTTACTACATAGCCAAGGATGACCTTGATCCTATCTACCTCTGCCTCCTAAGTGCTGAGATTACAGGCTGCATAGCTAATATTTTTCACAACTCTGAAAAGTAATAATTTTTGCAGCATTTATTCTAGATGGATGTCTGAATTTTATAAGAACAAAAAGCTTGGCCCTACTTAAAAGCCTCACAACTTTGGTGACTGTAAGAGAAGCAGCCAGCAAGGAGTGAGTGGGCTAGCCTTTGACAAGCTGCGTTGTCATTCTTTGACCAGTCTGGTGACCCCTAACCGCCTATCCACAGACCTCATTCCACCTGATTCAGAGCTTGATCTGTGAGAAAGGCCCTATGAACAGGGTGTTTGCACAATCAGCTGTCTGGGGAAAGCTAATTTGGCCAAACGTTTTTTGTTTTGTTTTTTAAGGGAAAGAATGAGGTAAATAAGATCAACAGGAGACTCTGAAAAGTTCCAGCACATTCTGAAGGTCTTAGAAAGCCATGCCTGCTGTGGGGAGTGCACATACCCAGGGAGGTTTGGGAGGGTCCTATCCTCATCTCTGCATTCCTGCTGAAGAAAGAGGAGATGCTAAGGCAGAGTTGCCAATTGCTAGAGCAATGAAGGTGTCCTTGACACACACAGAGCCTTTCAACAAAGAGCAGAAAACCTGTTTAGGTGAGCTTATTACTAAGGTAGTACCAAAAACTTTGGTGGCCACACATCCCACACATCATATAAAACACAAGCTGGAGAACTGATCCAGAAAAGTTACAAACAAAACAAGACAAAAAACAAAAACCCTACAAAAATAGGCAATAGCACAAAACCATCAGAGGATTTGATTTCCAGATGTTCTACATTATACGACCAAATGCTTGTTTTTTAACAAAGACTTTTGATATGTGTAAAGTGATAGGAAAGTGAGACTCACACATGAATTGTACTGTCCCTGAGGAAGCCCATGTTAGGCTTTCTAGACAAATAACTTAAAACATTATTATTAATGATTATAGAACTAAAGGAAACAATGTATAAATAATTCAAGAAAGGATGAGGAAGATGTTTCATTCCAAAAATACATCAACAAAGATAAACAAACAGCCCTTTAAAATGTTAATTGTGGAGTTGAAAGGATGTGATTGGAATGAGAAAATATCTCGGGTGAAAGAAAGACTAGCAGTGAACTGTGGGTCAGTTGAGACTGTCCAGTTCAGGAGAAGAAGGAAGGAAAATGAACAAACCTTTGAGCCATACAGAGCGTCACCAAGCATGTATGACATGTACAGTGTAGTCTCTCCGGGAGGGAAAAAGAAAGGGAAAGGGCTAGAAAGAACGTTTAAGAAATAATGGCCTAAACATCCCAAATTTCATAACAAACTTTATTGATCACATCCAGGAAGGTCAGTAAATTCCAAGTAATACTTAGAGACACTACAGACTTGTCAGACTCAAACCATCCCAAAGCATAGATGGAGACAGAATCCAAGAAGCAAGTAGAGAGAAAAAACTTCCCTTAGGCAGAGAGTCCTCAGAAAGATTAACACCTGACTTCTCAACAGACAAGGTGGCAGCCCAGGGACAGGGAGATGGCATGTTATGCTGAAGGGAAACTGTTAACCAAAAATACTGGCAAGATTTCTACTTCAAACATGAGGAGAAATTGAGACATTTTCAGGTAAACAAGTACTGAAGATTCATCATTAACAAATTTGTCATGCAGGGAATATTAACAGGAATCCTTCAGTTTGAAATGAAAAGTTGCCAGACGGTAGTAACTCAAATTCACACGAAGAAGAAAGTAACAGGTAAATATAATAAGATAGCACACATGTAACTGTTTCATTTTTTTACCTGATTTAAAACACTGGGATGGGAGCAGGGGTTATAGGAATGTCCTGGTGTGCACGCATGTGGGAGCAGGGGTTATAGGCATGTCCTGGTGTGCACGCATGTGGGAGCAGGGGTTATAGGAATGCCCTGGTGTGCACGCATGTGGGAGCAGGGGTTACAGGAATTTCCTGGTGTGCACGCATGTGGGAGCAGGGTTTATAGGAATGTCCTGGTGTGCACACATGTGGGAGCAGGGGTTGTAGGAATGCCCTGGTGTGCACGCATGTGGGAGCAGGGGTTATAGGAATGCCCTGGTGTGCACGCATGTGGGAGCAGGGGTTATAGGAATGCCCTGGTGTGCACGCATGTGGGGGCAGGGGTTATAGGCATGCCCTGGTGTGCACGCATGTGGGAGCAGGGGTTATAGGCATGCCCTGGTGTGCACGCATGTGGGAGCAGGGGTTATAGGCATGCCCTGGTGTGCACGCATGTGGGAGCAGGGGTTATAGGAATGCCCTGGTGTGCACGCATGTGGGAGCAGGGGTTATAGGAATGCCCTGGTGTGCACGCATGTGGGAGCAGGGGTTACAGGAATTCCCTGGTGTGCACGCATGTGGGAGCAGGGGGTTATAGGAATGCCCTGGTGTGCACGCATGTGGGAGCAGGGGTTATAGGAATGCCCTGGTGTGCACGCATGTGGGAGCAGGGGTTATAGGAATGCCCTGGTGTGCACGCATGTGGGAGCAGGGGTTACAGGAATTCCCTGGTGTGCACGCATGTGGGAGCAGGGGTTATAGGAATGCCCTGGTGTGCACGCATGTGGGAGCAGGGGTTATAGGAATGCCCTGGTGTGCACGCATGTGGGAGCAGGGGTTATAGGAATGCCCTGGTGTGCACGCATGTGGGAGCAGGGGTTATAGGATCGCCCTGGTGTACCCTAGTGTAGAAGCAGGGATTATAGGAACCCTACACTGTCATTCTTCTTTTCACAGGGAATCTCAGGTCCAGTTTCCCCTCCTGCCTTCCACCTCCTGAATGTAGTTGCAGGCATGCTCCACCACAGCTCTTTAATGTGATGCTGGGGGTCAAACCCAGGCTTCGGGCATGGGGCATTCTACTAAACTATATCACCAGTTCTCTGCTAATATTTATTACAGCTATCCTTAAAATAAGGTCCATTTTTTAATGACCTTATTATATGCCTGTACAACCAGGACCTGCTTAAGATTTTGTCTCACCATGTGGCTGGAGAGATGGCTCAGAGGTTAAGAGCACTGGCTATTTTAATTCCCAGCAACCACATAGCCGTCCACAGCTGTCTGTAACTCCAGTTCCTGGGGATCTAACACCCTCGCAAAGACATGCATGTAGGCAAAACACCAATAAAACAAAAATAAGTTTTAAAAAAAAAAATGTTATCTTACTGGTAGTAGGAGACTGAAAGAGGAGAGAGACCATAAAACTATGCAGGGACATTGTTATGAGATTTATAAACTGGCTTACTTTATTTCTTTTGTGGGTATGAATGTACAAAGGCCATTTCTCTGATCTTGAAACATTATTTTTGTTTAGTGTGTAAATTAAGTTGATTCTGGCTGTTAGATCATTCTAAATTAAGGTATTTAATTATAATTCTTAGAGTAACTGCTAGGAAAATAACAGTAACAACAACTACAGCAGAATTCAAACAGTTCATTGGAAAATACACAGTTAATTAAAAAAAAAGCAAAGATGGAGGAATAGAGGAACAAAAGAGGTAGAAAATACATATCCAAGTTGTCACAAGTGTTTAATCTCAGCTACCTGTAGGTTGAAAGCAGGAGGACCACAGGGCTCTTGGGCTTGAGAGTGAGTCTATATGAGCTAGGGCGAGGTAGTATGATCTTGTCTCAAAACGAAAAGTAAAAAGGGCTACCAATTTAGTTTAGTGGAAGACCATTTGCCTCATTTCAAAGATCCTAGATTTAATGGCCAATATCAAATACAAAAAAGCACAAAAATCCCCTGCCTTATCAGTAACTACATTAAATATAAATCAATTAAATGTCCCAATTTAAAGGCAGAATGGATTAAGAAAAAAAAACACACACATGATTCAACCGTATGCCTTATATATGAAAAACACTTTAAAAAACAAGAGGATGGGAAAGCTATATCATACAAATTCCAGCCAAAAGAGAGCTGGAGTGGCAGTTCTAATACCAAACATATTGCTAGACAAAAATTGTCATGAGACACACAGAAGACTATTTTGTAGTAAATGCGTGATTGTCAGTGGGAATAACAATTGCAAACATACATAGCTCCAAAATACACATGGGGAAAATGGAGAAGGAAAGTCCAGCAGTGATGGTTGGTGACTTCAGTTTCCTGCTTCAGTGGTTCACAGAAGAACCAGGCAGTGAGCTAACGAGGGAGCACAAGACACTGTAAACCCCTAGACATAAGAGGCCATTTGATAAACAGACATTCCTCTCAAGTGCACACGGGACATAACAACAAACAGACATTCCTCCAAAGAGCACACAGGACATACAATAAACAGACATTCCTCTCAAGTGCACCTGAAACTTCTTGTTTTGTTTTAGTATAGCTCATGTTTGGCCATTTTAAAGGCCTCCATAAACTTTTAGGGATCAGAAACCTACAAAGTTTACAGAGTATGTTGTCTGTCCACAAGGGAACTAAATATAGAGATTAATAATAGAAGGAAGTTCACAAATAGCGTGAAATAACACACTTGTAAATAACCAGGGAATCAAGGAAGAGATCACAAGAGAAATAGAAGATCTTTTAGCTAACAAAGAGAAAACAGAACATACTTAAACTTATGTGACTTTGTGAGAGGAATGCATAGGTGAAATTTTATGTAATTCATGTAATCTACATGAGCTAAAGTAAAGAAAAAGAAAAAAAGACGACAGATCTCAGGTCTCTGACACAACCTTTAAAAACAGGGATTAGTGGAAACTATGCCCAGTGTAAACAAGAGAAAGGAAATAAAGATTATAGCGGACATGAAGGAAATAGAGAATAGAAAATAGAGATAATTAAATAAAAGTTGGTTAACTTTTTTTGGTTTTTAAGATCCACAAGGCTGGTGCTGAGAGGGCTCATCAGGAAAAGGCACTTGCCAGACGAGCCGGAATTCCACACCCAGCACTTTTAACCAGACTTGAGAGGATGAATGACTTGGCCGGGGAGAAGTGGATAAAGCTGCTGCAGTGCCACGTGGGGTTGTGCTCTTTATCAAACCCCTTTTCGATATGGACCATAACATCCTTTTCTATGTGAGGCTTCTCCAATGCCTGAGTAGCGACTCCACCAAGTCCTGTTGCAGTCTTCTAATATGGCTGCAGATTTCACCACTGCCTTCCCAATGTCCAAGCCAGAACATGGTCACCACGGCAGGGCCTGGCTGACTGGGGGAGGGGCTGGCGTGACTCAGGCCACCAAGGGTCTCAACAGGACCCGTGGTGCAGCTAAGGTCCTGTCTCACCAATAACCCAGGCAAGGTCTCACCGATAACCCAGAGAAATAGTTCAGTTAGTGCTTATTAAACAACTGCAGTCAAAAGTCTAACTATGGTGGTTAGCAAGGTGTATGACTGTCACCCATGCTTTATTTAGCCACTTTTTTACATCATGTCATTTATTTTCTGTGTACTGTAGCACTTGGTTATTTGATGCTAAAACCAGATAATAAAATATATAGGCCCTTGCTAAATAACAACAACAACAACAAAAGTGGGATGAGAGACTAGACTACACAAAGTTGTCTTCTGGCCTCTACTCTTACATGGTGGCGCGTGTACCCCTATCCCCAAGAGTAAACTAAAAAAATAAAAATAAAAAGAGTAACAAAAGTGACAAATACTCAATTGAAAAGAGAAAGATCCATACTGCCAAAATCATGGTTAAGAAAGGTGATAGCATAACCGATCTGCAGCCGTAGGAATTGTGGGAGGATGTTATGGACAACTGCACAATAGATAACATGGACGAAATGGCAAAACTTCAAAATGACTCAGCAGAAAAATAGAACTACAATGACAGGTTGAATTAGCCCTTTAAAAACCTTTCACCAAACCTTAGGCCCAGGTGGCTAAAGTGTTAAGTTCCACCAAATAGTCAAAGAACAATATCAATCCTTTACAACTCTCAACAACATGAGAAGTTGGATCCTTATTTTACATCCTGTACAAAAAAATTAACTCAAGAGACTGGGGAGGTGGTTCAGTGGGTAAGAGCACTTGTTCTTGCAGAGGACTCTGGTTCAATTCCCAGCACCCACATGATGGCTCACAACTATATGTAACTCCAGCTCCAAGGAATTCAACTCCCTCTTTTGGCCTCTTCCAGCACCAGGCATGTGCGTGATATACAAACATACATGGAGGCAAAACACACATACACATGAAATAAATCAATCTAAAAAACACTTAGACAGTCCAGGTAGTGGTGATGCATACCTTTAATCCCAGCACTCAGGAGGCAGAGGCAGATGGATCTTTGTGAGTTCAAGGCCAGCATGGTCTACAGAGTGACAGGACAGAGAAATCCTGTCTCAAAAAACCAAGACAAATAAAAACCAAAAACCACTTAGACAATAGTTAAGTATTGATGAGGGTTCAAGAAAGCAGAGCTCATCATATATTAGTGATGGGGTAAAATTTAGTGTACTTATATTGGAAACCAATTTGACAATGTTTTAAAAAGTGAAACAGAGTTAACCTATAACTCAGCAATTCCACTTGAGTTAAAAAAAAAAATTGCTGTGAGCTGGTTGTGGGTGGTGCAGGCCTTTAATCTCAGCACTTGGGAGGAAGAGGCAGGTGGATCTCTGTGAGTTCAAAGCCATCCTGGTCTACACAGCTAGTCCCAGGACAGGTTCCAAAGCAATACAGAGAAACCCTGTCTCAAAAAAACAAAACAAAATTCCTGTGGACATAAAGCCTCTTAGTTTTGTTTATATTTTGGAACTAAGGTCTCTCTACCTTGACCTGGAACTTGAAGATCTTCTGCCTTAGCCTCACTAGAACCTGGAATTATAGACTGTGCAACTGAACTCATCTATAAAACCTAGTACATGCAGCTTCAAATTAACATAACTCACAATAGCTCGAAGTGGAATAGACTGGCTCTCTATGAACTGATGAACAGACAAATACAAAGTAGAACTTTATAATGGAATAGTATTTGGCAAGAAAATGGAATAAAATGCTAATGGAAATTATGATCTGATAAACCTTGAAAACACTACAGCAAAAAAAAAAAAGCTGGTCACAAAACACCATGTATTGGAGCTGGCGAGATGGTCAGATGGGTAAAAAAAACGTTGCCACATAAGCCTAAGAGCTTGAGTTTGAGCCCAAGAAAACCCACCTAAAGGTGGAAAAGAGAAGCAACTCCACAAGTTGTCCTCTGACCTCTTCACAGGCATTTGCACGTGCACACACACACTCACACACACACACACACACACACACACCATGCACACACCACAACAGTAACACCCATGTGCTGTGTGATCCCACACACAGACACCGAACATACATTAGTGACTGCTGGGAGCCAGGGGCAGGAAGAATGAGGAGTGACTGCTAACGGCTGTTAAATTTGTTCTAGAAGCGATGCTGGCTGGTTAGTTTTTGTCAACCAGACACAAACTAGAGTTACCCAGAAGAGGATCCTCAGTTGAGAAACTGCCTCCAGATACTCCCACCTGGGTGTGTTTGCTCTTGAGGCATTTTCTTGGCTAATGATTGATCTGAGAGGACCTGGACAGGTCCTGCGCTGTTTCAGAAAGGAGACTGAGCAATTCACAGAGCAAGCAAGTGAGCAGTTCCTCCATGGTCACCTTTCAGTTCCTGCCTGAGCTCCTGCCCTGGCTTCTCTTCACAGTGGACTATAAATTGTACGGTA
The DNA here is from genome assembly GCA_030556225.1 of Cricetiscus sungorus. Lineage (NCBI taxonomy): Eukaryota > Metazoa > Chordata > Mammalia > Rodentia > Cricetidae > Cricetiscus > Cricetiscus sungorus. Next base: position 65,685,259 of record JANBXA010000372.1, on the reverse strand, counting down.
AGATAAACCTTTCTTCCCTCAAGCTGCTTTTGGTTATGGTGTTTATCACAACAACTAAAACCAAGCTAGAACATGAGTGATAAAATATTCTAAACATAGGTAGAGCTAATGTTTTTATGATTTTATTTAAAAGGGTGAATTTGTAGTATGTTAATTACACCTTAAAATATATCATTAAAAATTCATTTGCAATAGCATAGATAGGTGTTTTTTGGGCTTACAATAGCAAAACAAACAAACCAAAAAACCCAACTAGATATAATATTAGCAGACCTGAGTTGATGGGAGCAAAAGAAACCTCTGTTCCATGCTGAAACTTTGCTGATGAGGAGGCAGGTGGAAAGTGACACCTCTGGCTTTGGGCCTGCTTCTAAGAACTCACCTTCATATTCCCAGAAATGCAAGTCCCATCAAATCACAAGCAGATGGATACCTGGGTTCTGCACTAGATCCCTGTTCTAAAGGGGACCACAGACTACAGGGACTTGCTCCAGTAGGAGAGGTATTTAGTAGCAATGGACAAAGAGAAAGTTTGTTCATAGAAGAGAGTGACCAGATGGGGCATGTTCACGGTCTCTACTTCCACATTCCTTTCTGTTTGGATATAAATGTCCCTCATAGGCTCATGGAGATTCAGTATCCCACTTGTGGGAAGGTCTAGAGACATTAAGAGAAAGGGCTTAGCTTGAGAAACAGGCCCCTAGCAGTATGTCCTTGCTGGTTGAATCTCGTCCTGTGCACTTTTCTTTTCCTCTCTCTCTCTTTCTCCCTCACTCTCTTCTTCCCTTATCTCCCCTTTCTGCCCACCATCATGTGAATATCACCTTCCTTCATATGCTCCTTCTGCTAACAATGTTCTACCTCCCCACAGGCCCAGAAACATGGAGGCAAGAGACCAAGGAATGAAGGCCCTGCGACTGGGAGCTCAAATAACTCTTTCTCCTTTAAGTTGCTCCCTGGGCGTACTAGTGGTAGTGATACGGAAGTAAACAACACACTTCCTTTGTTTTTATGGCAGGGCTCTTTGACTTATTTGGGTTCAGCAAAGTCCACCACAAAGCTACCTCTCCCAGCTTCCCGTGCAGCACAGTATGGCCACATGACCACATTCTGATCAATCACATGAAAAGAACTGTGGTGTAAACTTCAGATCATATCTGAACCTGCTTTTACTGTGTAGAAGAGAGTGTTAGTTTATGGGAGAGCTGAGGACAAATAAATCGTCTTGGATGACTTTGTGGAGAAGAGCTGCCTAGACTAGCTACATTTAGACTATTCCATGTAAGTACTTACGCCTTTGTATTCAGGAACTCCGTTATAGTATATGACCCAAATTCATGCCATGCTGACAAACGATGTGTGTGGGGGGGAAGGGAAAGCTGAGAAAGAGTGAACACAGAGAGCAAGCATCTCTCCAACAGAGCTGCAGACTTCTGTTCCCCATGGTAAACCTGTTGGGTTTAGCGTGCCATGTGCTCATGAGCCTCACTAGCAGCTAAGAGGTTAACAGACCCTCCAGGGGCCCTCAGTGAACTTACTAGCTCAAGGATTTCTTGTGTAGATATCATTAGCACTTGATCCAATCCCTTTCTATGGGTGGAGTGGGGTGTATGTCTCACCACTCCCAAAAAGTGTATCCACATTCCACAACCCGCAAATGCTGTAAATGTGACTCTATTTTGAAAAAGAATCTGAAAAAGAACCCTAATTAGTTAGGGCTTCTGTTTGCTGTGAAGAGCAATGACCATGGCAATTCTTTTTTTCACAGCAACTCTTATAAAGGAAAACATTTAATTGGGGCAGACATGATCCTGGAGAAAATGCTGAGAATTCTACATCTTGCAGGCAAAAGGAAGTTATCTGTAACACTGGGCATAGCTTGAGTATAGGAGATTTCAAAGCCCACCCCCACAATGACACACTCCCTCCAACAAGGCCACACCCACTCAAACAAAGTCACACCTCTTAATAGTGACACTCCCAATGAACTTATTGGAGCCAAGTATTTCAAACTACTACAGGATCTATATTGATGTTATTACATGAAGGATCTTGAGGTGAAATTACTGGGAATGATCTGACTAGGCCCTACATTCAATGACAAGGATCCTTGTGACAGAAGGCAGAGGTTACACAGGAGACAAGGGTCCTGTGAAAGCAACAGCAGCAGTGAGGTCACAGTTGTGCTGGCAGACACCCTGAACTTCAACAGACAGACAGCAGGACAGGCTGGCTTTATACTAACCTGACCTCCAGAACACAGAAAATGAATTTCCACCCAGTTACGAAGCCTGTGAGGTGTTACAAGATCAACACACGGGGGCCGTGTGCTCAAAACCAGCTGCAGATCCTGCAGAGACGAAAGGAGCCACTCCACCTAGGAATGTCTGGTGGCAATTCCCCTACCGCAAGTCTAGCTTACAGCCTCTGACTCACTTGATCTCACAAGCTGCCCAGTGCCTCTACCACTCCAGAGCTCCCGGGCTCGGCTGGAGATAGTCTCCAGTTCATTGCCTCCCTGCTTCATCCCACTGGCATAAGAATCTGCCACAGAGCCAGGCACATAAGCCCCCTCTGTTGTATAAGCAATAAACAATTGCTGGGTACAGGACTCTCTTTACTATATATATCTTTACGTACACATACATATATATACATATACATACACACATATATGCATACATGCACATACACACACATTTTCTATCTATCTAGAGAGATGGAGGAGCAGAAAGCAGCCACGGTATGCCTATAATCCCAATACTTGGGGGGCTGTAATACCTAATATCAAAAATAAAAAAGGATCAGTGGACTAAAGAAAAACTACAGTGCCTACATACAGCAATTAAAATTCCAGAAGAAGGTAAAGGGGGGTGGGAGTTTGAACAAGTAATGGTTAAACACACACACACACACACACACACACACACACACACACACACACACACACCCCAAAGGTGAGTGCCTTTAATGCCAGCACTTAGGAGGCAGAAACAGGAGGATCTCTGTGAGTTCCAGACCAACAGATATACATCGTGAGTTCCAGGCCATCCATACTACATAGTGAGATCCTGTATTTGAAAACAAATTCTAAATATACATAAAACTTTAAACTGAGATCCAAAAAGATCAACACACTTCAAGCAAAAGAAACATAAAAAGCTCTGGGTGGGTGGGCAGATGGAACTCTGAGTTTGAGTCCAGCCTGGTCTACAGAGCAAGTTCCAGGACAGCCAGAGCTACACACAGAGAAACTCTGCCTCCAAAACAAAACAAACACAGTACAGCCAGGACTGTTACACAGAGAAAACCTGTCTCAAAAAACAAAAAACCAACCAAACAAAAAATGACAGGGCCGGAGAGATGGCTTATTGGTTAAGAGCACTGGCTGTTCTTCCAGGGGTCCTGAGTTCAATTCCCAGCAACCACATGTTGGCTCACAACCATCAATAATAGGATCTAATGCCCTCTTCTGGCATGCAGAACACTTATACATAAAATATAGATAAATAAAAAATTTTAAAGACAATGATGAACATGAAGGTGAGCTAATTAAAAGAAAAGAAAAAGAAAAAAAAGCCTCAATGAGCCAGGCAAGATGGCTCATGCCTGAGCTACATGAGGTGTGAAGTAACTTCCTCAGAATTGAAAGAGTCTCTCCTGCAGGGAGGAGAGAACCTCAGGAAATAAAGCTTACACGCCTCAGATACACAAAGCTTATGAAAAGTTACACAGACAGAAACAACCGCTGAGAAGGCACTGCTGTCCTCCAGCCTGCCCAGCTACCCTAAGTCCTGAAGAGGCGCTGCTGTCCTCCAGCCTGCCCAGCTACCCTAAGTCCTGAAGAGGCACTGCTGTCCTCCAGCCTGCCCAGCTACCCTAAGTCCTGAAGAGGCGCTGCTGTCCTCCAGCCTGCCCAGCTACCCTAAGTCCTGAAGAGGCGCTGCTGTCCTCCAGCCTGCCCAGCTACCCTAAGTCCTGAAGGGAGCCCAGCACAGTGGGTGGGCTTCTTGGGGATGGAGCTGCTTCTGAGTCATCCACACCTAGATAACCTAGGTAAACTCATCCACCAAGCTAGACTTGAGTAGATCTATTACTTTGGTCTATCCTCGGGGGCCTTATCTGTGGTCAAGTTTGTTAGCATCTTCCCAGGAAAAGTCACAGAACCCAGGAGTCAGTGGTAAAACAAACAAAGGGGAAATGAAAGAGCCCAGTCACATTTTAAAAGACTTGGCAGGATCTAGAGTAACCTAGGAGACACCCCCCTCCCCCCAGGAATTTCTGTGAAGAAGTTTCTAGATTAGGCTAGCTCAGTGGAAGATTCACCCTGAATGCAGGCTGCACTGACATCACAGACTAAAGACAATGAAGATATTGAGATGAGTACTGACACTCACATCACTCTCTGCTTCCCGGCTGCACAAAGAGGACCACCAGCTGCCTCCAGTTCCTGCTCTGACGGACTATATCCTTGAACTGTGACCAAAGTAAACCCTTCCTTCCTTGACTAGCTCTTGTCAGGTGCTTGTCATAGCCACAGAAAAGTAAGTAATCAGAAGGCAACAGAAGAGCCAGTACACAAGGGAAGTAAATACCAAGACAGTGAGACCCAAAGCTAACCATGCCAATAACCACATAAAGCACAAACAGTTCATATGTCTCAACTAGAGGACAGATGGTGCTGACATGGTACTTCATGCCTATAATCCTAGCACTGTACAGGCAGAGGCAGGAGGATGCCCTGAACGCAAGGCTAGTCTGGACTACACAGTGAGACCCAGTTTTTAAAAAAATCCCAAACCAAACCAAAGCAAAATAAATAAGTACACAACAGGCAAGTATTATCATAATGGAGTTTTAAAAACACTCAAGTTTCTTTATAGGCAATATACTTTATGGCTGGCAAAGTTGTTCGGTGGGTAGAGGTTCTTCTGTGTGGTTCTGAGGCCCGAGCTCAATTCCTGGACTCTATAAGGTGGCAGGAGGCAACCAACTCCCAATCATTTTTCTCCAGCTGCTATAGGCATACATGACACACACACAAAATAAATGAAATGCAATAAAAGAAAGTTAATACGACTATCTAGTGTCAAAGCAGACTTCATGGTATGAGCCAATGAAACAAGAGGGCATGATTATCTCAAATTCTGTACCTAATAATAATAACCCTGTATGAAACTAAACTGACAGAAACTCAAGAGAAAGAGGACACACAATAGTAACTGAGGACCTTATTTATTTTATTGAGTTTGGGCTTCACGTAGCCCAGGCTTGGAATTTACTGAGGATGACCTCGAACCTGTGATCCTCCTGCCTCCACCTCCTGAATGCTGAGAGATTACAAGTGTGCACCACCACACCTGGTATTGGCATAGTGCATAGGAGGGAACCCAAGGCGTCATTCATGCTAGGCCAAGTTCTACCAACTGAGCTATGTCCCAGACTAGCTAATGATTTTTTTTAAAAAAGAAAAGTTGGGTTTTTTTTTTTAAATTTTATTCATATGGGCGTGTTGCTTGCATGTATGTTTACACACAACATGAGTGCCTGGTCCCTATGGAGTTTAGAGGCCAGGGCATCAGATCCCCTGGAACTAGAGGTACAGATGGTTGTGAGCCACAATATGGTTGGGAGGAATTGAACCCATGTCCTCTGAAAGAGCAGCCAGTGCTCTTAACTACTAAGTCATCTTGGCAGGCCCTACCCAGTGATTTTATAATCTTTTAATTACAGAATAGTCAGAAAATCACTGAGGATATACAAGCCTTGTGCAACTATGTCACCTAGTTTGACTTGTCCAGTGTTTATTCAACTTTATACATCAATAACATAATACATCCTGCTTCCATGTTCAAGCAAGACATTTTTAAAGGTATGCTGTACCCTGGCTCACAAGATAATGCTTAACGAGTTCAAGAGGATTCAAGTCATACAAAGTGTGTTCTCTGACGATAGAATTCAACTGGGAACTAATATTGGAAGGATCCTAGGAGCATTTTCATGTGTCCATTCTTTACTTTTTAAATTACATTTTTAGTGTGTGTGCATGCACACACACGCACACATGCCAAAGTGAATATGGGAGGCCAGGGGTGTGTGTTAGGGACTGCATTCAGGTTGTCAGGATCAGTTACCTTTACCCATTGCGAGTCATGTCACGAGCTCCCGTGATTTTAGGTGGATAACGCATGGGCCAGCAGACCTCTAAAAGGAGAAAATATTTTTAAAAGATGTACTTTTATTTCATGTGTATGATTGTTTTGCCTGCATATATGTATGTACCTGGTGCCCAGACAGGTGTGAGCTGCCATGTGGGTGCTAGGAACCACACCTGTCTCTTCTGGAAATGCAGCTGATGCTCTTAATCACTGAGCCATCTCTTCAGCTCCAGAATTAAAAATTAAAACTGAATGAAAATGAAAACACGGCTTACCAGAATGTTTGATATGTCCTAAAGGAGTGTTTAAGGAGAAATGATTAACTCTGAAAATCTATTTCAGATAAAATGAAAGGTCTTAAATCAATGACTTAGCTCCTACCTTAAGAAACAGAAATAAAAAAAAAAAAAATGGGGCTGGAGAGATGGCTCAGTGGTTAAGAGCATTGGCTGTTCTTCCAGATGAACTAGTAAGACTCCTAGCATCCACATGGTATCTCATAATTATCCATTAACTCCAGTCTTAGGGAATACTACACCCTCTTCTGGCCTCTGTGGGTACCGCACACATGTGGTGCACAGATATACATGCAGGCAAAACACCACACATAAAATAAAGAGAAAGAAACCTGAAAAAATACAGGAAGTTAAACAAAAGGAAGGAAATGCATATCCAAGGTAGAAATCAGTAAGATAAGAGCTTGAGATATAGCTCAGCTCACCTTGCCTACAAAACACACACACACAGATGCAAACACGCATACACGCATGCATGCTCATATAATAAAAAACAAAAAAGCAGGGGAGAAAACCACCCAGAGCTGGTTCTCTTAGAGCAATAATATAGGCAAATCTGTAGCCACGCTAATCAATGGATAAAGAGAGAAGCCACAATGTCCCAGTATCAGAAATAAGAAAGTGATGTTACTTTGAACAGTAGAACATTATAAACAGCTTTATATCAGCAAGTTGAGCTATTTGTAAGAAATGAAAACATTTGTTAAAAGATATCAATTGCCAAAGGTCATTCATGAAGAAATTCTTTTTTAAAAATAGTTTTGTTTGCAGGCCCACATGCAGGTATGCACAGGTGCATATACAGGTTTGAAAGAAAACACCCCCACAGCTCCCTGTTGGAATGCTTGGTCCCCATGGTGGAACTGTTTAGGAAGGATTAAGGGGTGTGGCCTTGTTGGAGGAGGTATGCTTCTTGGGGTGGGCTTTGAGGTTTCAAAAGACTTGTGCCCCTCCCAGTGTGCTCTCTGCCTTCTACCTGTGGACCACGATGAGAGCTCTCGACTGCTTCTCCTGGCATTTGTTTGCCTCCTGAGAGCTGGGATTAAAGGTATGTGCCAGCACACCCGGTACAAACTATACGGTTTGAAGAGAGAAACAGCACCATGAAACTTAATGTTGAAGACAAGGCTTGTGTTGAAAGAGATTAAGGAATGGCCTGCTCCAAACTAGAATAAAGGGAGGGGTGCCTTCAGGGCAAGGCTCTACCCAGATAAGCTTCCTCTTTGTAAAAAAGGCCTACACAATTTTCTGCTAAAAACAAATGAGACAGGATTCTTCTGTGTAACAGCTCACTGTCCTGGAATTCACTATGTAGACCAGGCTGTCCTTGAACTCACAGAAATCTGCCTGCCTTTGCCTCCTGGGTGCTGGGATTAAAGGCATGTGCCACCACTGCCTGGCTGCTAAAAACAAATGAAAGCTGTTGCAAATGGATTCAAAGTTCCACTCCAAGCTGGCAGCCAAACGTGGCAGTGTCATTTCGCGTGGCTTTGGAGTCATGGAGGATGCACCAGGAAAGAAAAGGCTGTAGTCTTCCTCTGAGGGTACGGAGAGCTGCTGAGGCCAGACAATGGATGGCAGGGCAGTCCCTGCATGCATGCCCTAAAAAGCCATCGTGTGGAGCTGTGAAAGTGAATCCTGTGTTGCACTGGGAACTCTAGCATGTTGGAGTTGTCAGAGGTTTGGAATGCCTGCCAAGGAAAGCTTCAGACAGGAAGTGGAACCAGCCCAAGAGGAAGAGGTGTTTTACAAAGGGTGGATCCATCCAAGCCCCAGTATCAGACACGGAGCTACGGGATCTGGAGTTTACCTTGCTGGGCTTTGGTCTTGCTTTGGTCAAGTACTTCCTCACTATTCCAATTCCTCCCTTTTGGAATAGTCATGTATATTCTGTGTTATTGTATTTGGAAGGATAGATCGCTTTTTTATTTCTATAGAGGGTTACAATTAAGAGATTGCTTTTGGTCTCAGAAGAGATTTGAAGTTTGGATTTGAAAGCAGTGTTGAGACTGGAAGACAATGGGGACTCCTGAAGTTGGACTAAATACATTTTGGATTATGATGCAGCCATGAGCCTAGGGGCGGGGCAGGAAGTGGAAGGTGGTGGTTTGGATGAGCCCCAACATAGGCGCTTAGTTCTCAGTTGGTAGAACTGTTTCAAAGGATTAACAGGTGTGGCCTTGTTGGAGGAAGTACGTCACTGGGGCAGGTGTTGAGTTTCCAAAGGACTTCTGTCATTCCCAGTGCCTCCCTTCCACTTGCAGACTAAGATGCTGTTCCTGCCACCATGCCTTTGTTCTGCCATCACAGACTCAAGCCTCTGAAACTGTAAGCCCAACAAACACTTTCTTTAAGTTGCCTTGTTCATGGTATTTTGTCACAGTGATAGAACAGTAACTAAGTCAGCAGACCAAAGGTTGATATCAGGTGTCTGCCTCAAACACTTGCCACCTTACTTTTTGAGACAGGGTCTCTTACTGGAATTTGGAGCTCACTGATGCTGCTAGCTGGGTTGGCCAGAGAGTCCCAGAATCCCCATCTTTGCTTCTCTATGGATGAGGTTGTAAGCTTGTGCCATCATGTCCTGGTTGTTTGTTTGTTTGTTTTATATGGATGCTGCAGATCCAGCTCAGATCCCCAGGCTTTGGCAACAAGCACTTGATCAACTACTATGTCTCCTCAGGGCCAATAAAAAGATAAATCCTTATGTCAAGTAAAGAAAACTTCAGGCTAGGCTAGGTGGTGAGTTTTGTCAAATACTTACAGAAGAAGTAATATCAATTCTATACAAATTCTTTCAAAAACAATCAAAGAGGATGGGCATGCAAGATAGCTCGGCAGGTAAAGGTACTTGCTGCCAAATCTAACAACCAGTGTCATCTCTGGAATCCACATGGTAGATGTAAACAACTGACTCCCACAAGTTATTCTCTGGCTTCCAGTTGTCCATACATACATGTACACACAACACACACACACACACACACACACAAATTAATAAGTATAAAATTTGTTTTTAAAAACCAAAGGAAAGAAATACTTCTCAATGAACCTGAGATATCAAATATTTATATGATATTCAAATATTACCCTGATACTAAAAGCAAGCAAATAAATTACAAGGAAAAAAATGTATCATGAAGACTGTTGTAAAAAAAATATAAGCATGGCTGGGGATGTAGCTCAATTGGCAGAGAGCTTGATTTGCAAGCCTCAAGCCCTGGGTTCAATCCCAGCACTACATTGTCTGGGCTTGGCGGCACACACCTTAAACCCAGCACATGGGAGGTGAAGGCGGGATGACAGGATGATCTGAGGTTCAAGTACATTCTTGCTTACAGAGTTCAAGGCCCACCTAGACTACAAGAGACCATCTCAAAACAAGGAAACAAGCAAATAGATTAATGGGGCTTTAGAGAAGGCTCAGCTGTTAAGAGTACTTGCTGCTCTTTCAAAGGATTTGAATTCAGTTCCTAGAACCCCTGTCTGGTGCTCATAACCACCTGTAGCTTAACTCCAGGAACTCTAATGCCCTCTTCTAGTTTCCATGGGTACCCACAAACATGTGGTATATTAATACACAGAGACTCATACACATAAATTAAAAATAAATGCTTAAAATTTTAAATTAAGTTAAACATTCTAAGCAAATTTTATTAAATTGCATTCAACAGCATATTAAAATATGATACATATTTTCATAATACAAGTAGAGTCTATTGGACAAAATGTGGGATTAATTTATTAGAAAAGCATATAGTGTAGCTTGGTATACTAAAGCAAAAAAAAAAAAAAAAAACAAAAAAAACAAACAAAAAAACGTAAATATGTGATGGCCCAGTGGCTAAAAGCATGTATTACTCTTGCAGAGGATTCAGATCCTAGCACCTATATCAGGTGACTAATAACTAACTGCTTATAACTCTAGTTCCAAGTGATCTGATACCCTCTGGCCTCCCCGAGCACTCACACATATGTGGTACATATAAATTCATGCAGGCACATATACATGCATTTAATTTTTTAATCATAAAAATATGATCATTTCTATAGACACAGAAAAGGTATTTGGCAAAATCTAATATCCATTTGTAGTTTTTGGTCTTTTTGAAAGATAACCTCCCTATGGGTTTGCTGGCCTGGAATCATTATGTAGACTATGCTGGTCTCAAACTCGTAGGGACCCTCCTACCTCTGCCTGGAGTGGCAGGATTACAGGTGTGTGCCCCCAGGCCCAATCCTAACACATCTTCTTTCTATTTTTAGATGAGTGTGTGTGTGCATGTCACAGGGCATATCTGGAGGTCAGAGGGACACTTATAGAAATCAGCACTCTCCTTCCACCATACAGAGATCAAGCTTGGGTCATCAGGCTTGGTGGAAGTCACTGTTACCTGCTGAGCCATCTTGCTGACCCAACCCCATTCTTCATAAAAATGTTCAGTCACTAAAAACTGTGGGGACTCCTTCAACTAGATAAAGGACATTTTATGAAAAACTTACAACTAATGTGATACATATGGGTGACATTCTAAATGCTCTCCACCCAAGATTAATACATACTTATTCTCACCACTCCTAATCAGTTTTACTTTGGAAAATACAGTCAGAATGTTCAGGCAAGAAAGAAAAGCCAAAAGAGTCTAAATTAGAAGTAATAAATTGACTTTATTTTCAAATGGCAGGATTGTCTATCTAGAAATCAGATGGACTCTTTCAAAAGCTATAGAACTAAATGAATGACTTTGGTAAGGCTGTAGACTGTTAAATCATAGACAAAAATCATTTGTACTTAGAACAACTGGACACTGAAACTTAAAGTAGTATTTATGGTAAATTAAAATAATAAAATAGAAACAAATCTAAACAGATGTAAAATATCTATACTTAAACCTGCAAAATTTCCCCAGCATAAGGAAGATCTAAATAAATGAAAAAACATACCTGTGGGTACACTAGAAAACTCTTTATTGTCAAGATAATAATTTTTCCCAAATTGATCTAGAAATCCAGTGTAATTCTAATCAATTCTAATCTAATCTCTTAGAGGAAAAAAAAGATAAACCAGAACTTTGAAAATGGCTTCATGGGTAAAAATGCTTGCTGCACAAGCCAGAAGCTTACATCTAACCCCTAGAACCCTCCTAAGGGCACACACACACACCAGGAATAAAAGGTAGTTTTACTTGGTAAACTGATTCACAAGTTCATATGGAAATGCAGAGTGCAGAATAGCCGTACAAATGGGACCATGAAGGACAAGGGTTAGTAAGACCATTCAGTGGGTAAGGGGGCTTGCCACTAAGTCCAATGACCTGATTTAAATCCCTGGGGCCCACGAGTTGTTTGGCTTCCACACGTACACAATGGTTTGCAAGTGTGTATGCACACACGTAAAGGAATACGTTTTTAAAAAATATATGAAGGACAAACAGAGAACTTACATTCCCCAGCTGCAAAGGTATGGGCTGGGGATGGAGCTCAATTGTCACAATGCTTTCCTGGCATGTATGACATCTGGATTTGATCCTCAACATGTACAAAACAGGGGTGGCGATATACACCTGTGATCCCAGCACTTGAGGGGGAGAGGGAGAGGGGTTAGGAGTCATCTTTGGGTTCACAGGGAATTCAAAGCTAACTTGGAATCCACTAGACTCTATCTATAAAATAAATAAGTACCTGTGTGACTCGGCAGGCATGGTGGCTCACACTTGTGGGGCAAAACAGGAAGATCAACTTGAGTCCCAGACCAGCCTTGTGTACATAATGAGTTTCAGGTCAGCCAGGCTACATAGTAAGGCCTTTTCTCAAAGAACAAAAACAACAAGTATTATTATAAAGCAACAGTAATCAAAACAGGGTGATACTGTCATACAAGTGAGTGCCGATGGGTCAACAGAACAGACAAGAGTCCAGAAATAGGCTGAAACATGTAGAAATGATGATTCTGTGTGCGTGTGTTTAACAAAGAGCAAAGGCAATGCACCAGAGCAAGGAGAGTCTTAATAAATAGCACTGTAATAACTGAAAATCTCCTGGGTGGAGAATACAACAACAACAAAAAGAAAAACAAAGGGAAAAAAATCCATAACCCACCCAACCAATCAACCAAAAACATTTTGAACCAAAACCTTTCATCACCTATAAAAATGTACTTAGGGGCTGAGGACTCGCGCTTTGGTAGAGCACATACCTACCATGTACAAGGTCCTGGGTCCTATACCCACCACTGTAAAAACTAGATTTGGACTGGAAAGATGGTTCAGTGGTGAGAGCACTGGCTGCTACTGCTGTGCACCCAGGCCTGGTCCCCAGCACCCGTGTGGCAGCTCACAGACATCTGTAAATCCAGTTTCAGGGATCTGATGCCCTATTCTGGCATCCTTGGGCACCAGGAATGCATGTGGTACACTGACATACATGCAGGGAAACCACTCAAACACATGCAATATACATAAATAAATCTTTTTTAAAAAATTAACTTAAAAGGATCATGGACTTAAATATAAAACCCAGGCCTGTAAAATATAGAGGATCTTAGCTAGGACAACAAACACACAAGCCACAAAAGAAAAAAACAAACATGTATTAAACTTCCTTCTAAAAAGCAAACATGTATTAAACTTCCTTCCAATGAGTAAAACGTCTCTTCTTCAAAAGGCATCGCTATGAGATTAAAGACATAAACACTGACTGGGAGAAAACATTTGCCCAGTGTCCATCTGACGAAGCATCCACATCTGCAGTGGATAAAGAACTGCCCTGGTTCAATACTAAACAGAATCTAGGCAGCTAAAAAGGAAGGCAGTGATGAGGATTTGAACAACTTGCCAGGACATAGAGGGGATGGCAGAGAAGAACATGAAGAGATTGGCGTCATTAGCACTTAGGGACCCATGGATTAAAAGCGCAATGAGATTCTGCCACACACCTATTAGAACAGTTAAAATAAAAACTGCGACTTTCTAAGCGTTAATGGGAGCTCAGATGAACCTCGGTGTGCAAACATTGATGACAGGAAGGTAAAAAGGTACAAGCACCTCAGAAACAGACTGCTGCTGACAGCCCTACATGAACACTTGCCATGGAACTCTCATTCCAATTTTAGGCATTTCACCCCAGAGAAACAAAAACATTGGTCTGTATAGAGTTCCATGTGAATGTTAATGGAATTTTATTTGCAATACCCCCAAACTGGAAACAGCTCGGTACTCTACCAAGTGATGAGTTGACAAATATTGTCAAATTCACATAATGGGATATGACTCAACAATATAAAGAGATGAACTGCTAACACATGCCACAATGTGGATAGATCTCAAAAACTTGAGGCAAGTAAAACAAACTAGACAAAAAAAGGTCACATAGTGTACTCCTAGACTGGATTTGAGGCAACCCTCCTGCCTTAGCACCCTGAGTGCTGGGATTACAGACATGTACTGCACTTGGCGAATTACATATTACATATACATTTTATTGTTCAGCATTATTTTAAAACTATTTTAAAAATAAAGGAAAAGGAAACATACTTCTAACATCCCTGTAATAGAAATCATAACAAAAATTTAACAATACTTAACACTGGGCCAGTCACAGTGTCTCTATTTCCCCAGCCCCTGGAAAAGTATTTTAAGTAAATGGCACAGCTTTTAATGATTATATGAATAAAGAAAGTTAACAAACATCCAACCTAAGACACTAGAAAAGAATAACAGTATAAATCCAATGCAGCAGAAATTAATGAACTGAAAAACAATACACACTAGGAAAAGATGACAAGGCTAACAGCTTTTTGGAAATAAAAAAGGGCTGGGGAGATGGCTCAGTGGTTAAGAGCCCTGCTGCTCTTGCAGAGGGTCCAGTTCAGTTCCCAGCACCCACATGGCAGTTAAAAACGATAACTGCGGTTCCAGGGGCCCTGAGGCTCTCTTTTGGCCTCCACAGGCAGCAGGCACACACGTGATACACAGACATACACACAGGCAAAATACTTACAATAAACAAATTAAATAAAAATAATTAAAAAAATATTTTATTCTTTATTCTTCTCTCATACAATACATCCCAGCCGCAGCCTCCCTCCCTCCCTCCTCCCACCATCCCCTCCACACACACCTCCCCTTCTCCCTCAGATCCACTGCTACTGTTTTCCTTCAGAATAGAGCAGGCCTCCCTATGCTGTCAACCAAACATGGCATGACAAGATGCAATAAGATTAGGCATAAACTCTCATAAACTCTCACAAACCAAGGCTGGACAAGGCAACACAGCATGGGAAAAAAGTTCCCATGAGCAGGCAAAAGAAGTCGGAGACACTCTGACTCCCACCATTAGGACTCCAACAAAATCATCAAAGGACAGGGGAAACAAACAGCCAGAGAGCCCAGTGCAGAATTATGCAGCCTCTGTGGCTGCCACTTCAGTCTCTGTGAGCCCCTGGAAGCCCCGAGATCCACAGCCAAGCATCAGGCAGAGCTCCGAGAACCCTGTAGAAGAGGTAGATTACAGGAGCCAGAGGGGTCGAGAACACCAGGAGGCCACAGCCCACAGAGTCAATAAAAACTTTAGAAAGAAAAAAATAGGCACAAGTATAGGGAGGGGCAATGTACTTCTACAGTCCCAGCATTCATGAGGCTGAGGCAGGAGGACAGCTACAAGTTTAGGCCAGCCTGAACCATACAGTGAGGATCAGGAGAGCCAGAGCTGCACAGCAAGACCCCGCCTCAAACAAATGAACAAGAAACAATAAGCACATAATAAAAATGTTGATTTGCTAATAAAACTTAAGGACAAGGGTATGACACAAACAGAAAGAGAGAAGGGTCACAGCCAAAAAAACAGAGGTTTATTTGTTTTTATTTATGTAGAGACAGAGTTTCCTCTATTATGTAGCCCTAGCTGTCCTGGAACTACCTATGTAGACCAGGCTGGCCTTGGACTCACAGAGGTCCACCTGCCTCTGTCTCCTGAGTGCTGTGATTAAAGGTGTGCACCACCACATCCAGCCAGAGAAATTATAAAAAGAACAGTATGAACAACTTTATGGAAACAAATTTGAAAACTTAGCAACAATACACAGACTCCATTAAATGTAAGCACATCAAAACAGTGAAAGAGGTTTGGGGTGCAGCCCAGCGACAGAGCACTTGCCTGGTATGCATGCAGCCTGGGGCTCAATGGGAAAGAAACAGAAAAGCCTGAGTAGTTTTCCGATCAGTGAAAACAGAGTCAAACTTAAGACAAATTCTAACAAGATTTCAGAGAACAAATCTAAACTCATTCAGCATACAATAAAAAGGAGCCCATAGTCTACTTAATTATTTGATGCTGGCAAACCATGGGTCAAAAACCACACAATAAGAGGCAAATTATAAGAAATTTGCAAATCACAGATGAACATGAAAGCAAGCACCTTAAACATGATGGGCAGAGCAGCTGGTGTGGCAGATGAAGATAGCAAATCCTCATAGGTTCTTTACACCAGGAGCATTAATGGGGGATGCTCAGCTGCTAAAGTGCCTGTAGCTATCAACAGCATGAGACCTGGGTTTGATTCCCAGCATCCACGCAGAAAGGTCAATGACTTCTGTAACCCAGTGGACAGGAAGGAGACAGGCAGATCCCTGGAGCTCACTAGCCAGCCAGTCTAGTCAATCTGCACACATCAGATTCAGTGAGATAGCACCTCAAAAGGTAAGGTGGAGGAGATGGAGAAAGACATCAGTTTTGACCTCTAATTTCCACATGTGTGCACACAAGTAAAACACCCACAGAATCCCATTAATGCAATTCAGCACATTAAGAGGTAAACAGATTAAAGGAGAAAAGTGATTATCACCAACTCAAGACATGCAGAGAAAAGCAACACTGTAAATTCAACACTCATTCACGATTAAAACGGAAAACCCACCTTTCTTAACCCGATGGAATGTGATCAGCAGATAGGTAGCTTGAGTTAACATTCTTTTATGTTGTTGTTTTGAGAAAAGGTCTTCTGTTCTCAAAACAGTACAGAGTAACCTTGAACTTGCAATGTAGCCAAAGATAAGCCTGAACTTGTGAGCCTCCTCCCGACTGTGTGCCTCTGTACCATAGCAGTAACACATTGGAACATTTCTTTCAAATCAAGAACAGAGCTGGACTTAGTGGTACCTGTGATCCCAGGGACTTGGGAGGTAGAGGCAGGAGGTTCCCTGTTCAATGCCTATCTGAGACACAGAACGAGACCAAGGCTAGCCTGAGAAACTTAGTGAGCCCTTTCTAAAATAAAAAGTAAAAAGAATGAGGAGTGAGTCCTGAGAGGAAGGAAAGAAGAAAGGAAGAGAGGAAGGGAGGGAGAACCAACCCACCAAATAAAAGAGAACCAACTAACCAATAAAAAAATAAATAAATAAATAAATAGTTTACATGCCAAGTAGCCAGAACTACACAGTAAGGCAAAACAGTAAGAATGCCCATTACAAGCCAGGCAGAGTGGCTTACTCCGGCACTTGGGAGCTTGAGTGTGGAAGTATGAAGCCAGCCTGGGTTATCTAGGGAGGCACTGTTCAAAAACAAACAAAGGGATGCCCATTGTAGTGCTTGGTTGCTTGTTTTGTTTGTTTGTTTGTTTGTTTTGTTCTGTTTTGTTTGTTTTGAGGGATTTTTGTTTTTGTTTTTGTTTTGACAGGTTGGCTTGGAACTGTTATATAAACCAGTCAGACCTCAAACTTGCAGAATTCATGCTGCCTCTGCTTCCTGAGTGCTGAGATTAAAGGTATAAACCAGCATGCCCAGCCTACAAAGCTTATGGTACACAAAGCTGTACTTGTAGTCCTAAATAGTGCAATGAAGCAAGAAAAGTCCCATACAAACGGCCTGCATAGTTAAAACAGCTGTTGGGATACAATGGCATGTACACAGAAAATCAAAGTAAAGCAAAGCAAAAGATCACCTTTGAAAATCAGTTGCATGTCAATAAATCATATGTGGCCATGGTGGCTCTACAAGAGGGAATGTCATGCTTGGTCAAGAGTCCATGGGTGAGGCTGAGGGATGGGTTCATCAGCTAAGAGCACTGGCTGCTCTTCCAGAGGACCCAGGTTGGTTCCCAGTACCCACAAGGTGGCTTACAATCATTTGTAACTCCAGTTCCAAATCTGATGCCCTCTAGGCCTCCACAGACACCAAGCTCTGGGTGTGGACGCACACACACACACACACACACACACACACACACACACACCATGCAGTCAAAATATGTATACACATAAAGTTTCAGAGAAAACATAAAAGTCCCTTGCTGGGTAGGTCACAAGCTTAGGGTAGACCTGGTTATTGTTTTGCTACGTGGTCAGACTGTCAAAATGCCTTCTACACATTTATGTTCACACTCAAAGACCTGGGTGGCTCTCAGCCTTGGTCTGAAAGCTATTTCATACAGTGGATAGTGGTCAATGGAGCATAACTGGTTAAAGTGCTGAGAAGAATTAGAAACTGAACACTCAGTTCTAAATGTCACATTTATCAACCTTGCCACCAAGGCTCAGGGAACATCATGGAAGAGAAAGTAGAAAGAATGTAAGAGTCGGAGCAGTGGTTCTCAACCTGAATGTTGTAACCCCCCCAAAAGACCATTGGAAACACATGTTTACATTACAATTTATAACAGTAGCAAAAATTATGAAGTAGCTGCAAAGATAATTTTATGGCTGGGGGTCAGCACAACATGAAGAACTGTACTAGGAAGGTTAAAAACCACTGAAGCAGAAGATGGGGGCTAATGCTGTGAAATGCTGTCTTTTGGACAGGATGTAACTACTGTAATCATGAACTCACAGCAGCTATGGTTACCTGCAAAAATCGAGCCATCCAAAATTCTAGTATAGATGGGGTAGGTGATCTCCAGGCCCCACTCCTTACCGAGGAGCTACTGGGAGAAGGAGAATACTTTTTTGATGATTGATTGGTGTGATTCCCATGATTCCCATTTCCCATGCTGCTGCTGCTGCTGTGGTGATGGTGGTGGTGGTGGTGCATGATTTTAATCCAAGCACACGGGAGGCAGAGACAGGCAAATCTCTGTGAGTTCAAGGCCAGCCTGGTCTACAGAGTGAGATCCAGGACAGTCAGGGCTACACAAAGAAGTCCTGAAAAACAAAAGTCTTGAAAAACAAAACAAAATCATGAAGTTGGGGGATGTTAAGAGGGATATGGGTAGGTGTGATGAGTTGGGAATGGGAAAATTGAGGATAGATATGATTATATGTATCATACATGTATATGGATTTCTTAATAAAGATATAATTTACAGTAGGAATAGACTATATCAATGGTCATGAGAAGGTATGGACGTCTGTGTGGCTCCTTCCTTCATCTCTTGAAGCCCTTCCTCAAGCGCCACACTCCCCGTTAAGTCAACTGTGACATTCCATTTAAAATTGCACTTCTCCATCATAATTATTTTCACTTGTCCCTATCTCCCCATTTCATTCCAAAAGACCTAAACCTTATATAAGTAGATCTAAAATTTACATGAGAACACAACAAGCCAAAATAGTCAACATTTTCTTGAAAAATTATTATTACCTAACTCCCTACACTTTCTTCTTCCACGAGGACAAGTATTTTTGATGTACTTATTCTTTTATATTCCCATATAAAGCCTAAAACTGTTCCTGTCCTCTCTTGGTTCTTGTCTTCTTGAAGGAAAGAATTCAGTCAAGAGACATAGACAATTTAAGCAGAAGTTTATTTAATAAAGTAAGCAAAATAAACACTCCAAAAAGAGATTGTGGTGGACTGCCTCAAGGCAGGGAGCAGTTCAGGAGGTTCCAAATTTGGATTTTAAAACATGTTTTCATGCTTATTTGTGAGATTAAGTGGCAGATTCATGACATAAGGTAACCCTTTCTCTCCCAAATCTTGGTGAACCAGATCTCCCTTTCAGAGTGCTGATTCTCATGCTCCTCTGGAAAAATCCCACAAAGGGGTGGTGTCAAAAGCATAGTACAGGCTGGAGAAATGGCTCAGAGGTGAAAAGCTCTTGCTGCTCTTGCACAGGCCCCACGCTTAGTTCCAAGCACCCACATGACAGCTCACGACCACCTGTAACCCTAGTTCCCAGGGACACAATGCCCTCTTCTGATCTCCTCCGCCACCAGGCATGCATGTTGTTCAAGTACAAACATCCACACAGGCAAAACACCCATATACATTAAAAACAAAGCCACAATGCAAGTAATATTATTATGATTTCAGGTCTTTTGATAACGTAGACCCTCTGTGAATGCATGTATGTGGTAAGATGCCCTCTGGTGCCTTGAGAACTGCACATGTGTGAGAAGATGCCCACTAGCAACTTAATGCTGACAAAGCTTGAACAAAGTGCGCTGTCAAGGGTGTTTAAAAGGCATTCTGACCAGCAGAATCTGGTACACACACTATGCACCCAGTAGCTGGTATATAATACTGTTAACTATTTATTGAATAAGTGGATGAGTGAAAGCAGCAAATACAAGTGGTCTTGAGAAATTATACAATGTTACTGAAAGGCATTAAAAGCAGATGTATAAATGGACAGATGACTGTATTCATTGCAGTATTACTCAAACAATATTATTACACACTCACTAATATGTGTCTGTGTACATGGGTAGATTGGTGTAAGAATCTATATAAGCAGATTCTAAAATTTGTACGAAAACACTGAAGGCCCAAATGTCCAGTAATTTAGGGAAAGTGAGGATCTTGCCCTATATGTTTCCTATATTGTCATCATCATCATCATCATCATCATCATCATCCATCTATAGTGATTAAAACACTAGGATGTCCCTAAAATCAACTGGGAGCTGTGTGTGTGTCAAGCATCTACTGTCCCAGCACTGTGCTAGGGAAGAGGCAAGAGAATCACAAGTTTAATGGCAGCTTGGGCTACTCAGTGTCTCAAAAACTATAAATAACATGTAGGTAAATAAGTAAATAAATACATAAACAAGAAAAATCCCAATAACTGAAAAAGAAAAATGGAGGCAAGGTGTGGTGGTACAAGCCTTTAATCCCAGCATTTGGAAGGCAGAGGCAGGCAGATCTCTATAGGTTCAAGGCCAGCCTGGTCTATATATTTAGTTGAGGGCCAGCCAGAGCTACATGGTCAGACCTTGTCTCAAAACAACAGCAAGAAAAACAAATAAACAAACAACAACAAACAAGATTCTATTACACAACACATTATTTATAGGTTATATAATTCATGATCACTTAATTTAGAAATAATGAAGTCAGACTCATCTTCACAAGAGGGCTAAGCAATGGTATGAAACAAAGAACTGGTTGCAGTGAGATTTTTTAAATTTTTGTTTATTGTTTTGTGGGGCAAGGTTTCCCTGTGTATCCTAGGCTGGTCCCAAATCCAACCATTCTGTGGAATGTTTCATGACTTTTATTTTATTTTTCTTTTGGTTTGTATGATATAGGATATAACATTTTTGCTTTCAAAAATGATGTTTAAAAAAATAAATTACTTTATATGAGCATTTGCCTGAATGTATGTGCATATGCCACATGTGGGCCCAGTACCCTAGGATGACAGAAGAATGTGTTGCATCCCTTGAAACTGGAATTGTTGATGGCGGTAACCATCATGTCGGTGCTGGGAACAGAACCTGGGTCCTTGCAAGAGCAACAATTACTCAACCACTGAGCCATCTCTCCAGCTCCATAGAAGTTCAGCAGGAGAGGACCTCAGAGGCCCTGGGCTTCACCCTTAGCATCTCCAGAGCAAAATAAAATAACGTTAATACAAAAGCCTTTCTAAACACAACAAAAGTCCAGAATATTTTTTAAAAATTGAAAGACCAGACAAACTTCATCACAACACTGCTCAAAGACAACAGCCAAATAGAACAAACACATACATATCATAGCAGAGGACTGATTTCTTTCAGAAAAACCACCAAGAAACGCCAACTCCTAGAGGAAACTTAGCACAAAACATGAACAGACTGTCAAAAGGAAACATGAAGGTATGCTCAGCCTTACTCAGAACAAGAAACGGAAGTCGCTGGGACACTGTTTGGTTACTGACGGAGACAGGGGAAGTAGGGTGACCACTGGTTGCTACAGCCATCTGTCAACCTCACACTCCTGTCACTCCTGAATCACTACCTATAATACCGAATACTGCTCCTGTATACAGTCCTTGATTATTTCAGTATCAGTACAGGCAATTTTTTTATTGCAATATTCTCTCCACCCCTTTCCTTAAGCATTTTCCCCTTTGTTGACACTGTTCCTCTTTTGCTGGTCACCTGTCACTGACAAATTCAACATAAAATACTCCCACCTAAGGCAGTCTACCCTCCAACTCCCTTCTAATTTCCTACCTAGTCGCTCATCTCCAATGATTCTTCAAGCCCATCTGAACCTACATCCCCTCTCCTGTACGCCTCTCCTTAGTCCATTTGAGTCCCACTGCATCTCTGTAATACCATCTTGCCTGTGCTTTTCACATTTTTTTTTTTTTTTTTTATACCATGACAGCATCGTTGTGTTTAGCGGGAAACCCCTTCCCTGGGGCTCACACAACCACTCACCCACTCTTCAGCTATATCTGTATAGCCTAAGGTGGCCAGAGAAAGTTCTCACTAAATGTATGACCACAGAACTCAGGCAGGCCCTAGCGCTGCTTGGCAATTATGTGAGATTTCCCCAGACTATCCATCCACTCTCCTAGACAACCATTTCATCCTCCTAGTGTCTCCCTCTCCATCTTCATCACCAGCTGTTGAACTTCCTTCTTCACTGAGAAAACAAAGCAACCACAAAATAAAACCAAACAAAAAACAAAATCAGAAGGGATTGTCAGCAAGCTTCCACACTGAAGCTACCCACTTCAGAGCCCATGTTCTCTGCCTTCCCTGCTGCCTCCCTGGACCAATGGTCTGTGTTCTCAGATGAAACCAGTGCATCAACCTTGTACTAGGGTCCACCCTTCTCACTGATGCAGGACATTAGCATAGAAATCCTCCCTTCTCTTCCTTGCCTGCTGGATGTCTCTCCGTATATCACACTGGAGTTTTCCTTGTCCTTACTTACATTGCTCCAGCCACCAATCTGCTTCTCTGACCCCCTTCAAGGTTGTTCTGAACTCTACAATCCCGTTCTCTTTGTACACTGTAGGGAGTGAGTTAAGTTCTTGACTCAATGTGTATTGTTGACATGGGCATCAAGGACTCAGTCCTACAGGAGAGGCAAAGCCTTCCCCAGGTGAGGCTGAGAGGGACAGAAAAGCCCTTCCTTGGGTCTGAGTGCAGGATGTGCAGACCCACCACCACCACCACCACCACCCAATGTTCACACCCTGAAGACAGCTCCCCTACAGAAATTGCTCCTACTGAGGTTAGCTAAACCCACCTCCTTGTTCACCTGTATGTAAAAACCCCAACTGCTTCTTTATCCAAGTGTAATAACCTCACCTCCTTGTTCAGCTGTGTGCAATGACCCCACCTCCCTTTCGAACTGTTTATGTTAAACACACTGAGCTTCTGAGATGCCAAGGCTCCTCTATGAGACTGAGCACAGACATCCAATCCCAACTTTTCTGTGTGTTCACGTGTTTGTCATTCCTTCATTCTCTGGCTGCCCAATTAGATCAATCCCTGGCATTGGGCAAGGACTTGGCAACGTACCTCAACTCCACTGAAATATTCCTGTTGAGGGCATCAATATCTTTGACACTTCTAAACCTAATGAGCAGTGTTGAGCAGTATTGGTTACACTTGCCTACTGCTTCCTCCTTGGGCATTTTCTGTGTAAGCTCCAGAACATGGCAGTGCCTTGGCTTTATGTGTATCTCACTGGCAGCTTCTAGTCATCCTCCTTTGCTGGTTCTACATTTCCAGGGCATCTATATACCAGACAGCTTGGGTCCAGCCCTTAGGACTCTCCTGTCTTCTATCCACACTCATTCCCCCTGGTCTCATTGATTCACACTTGTGTCCACAGCCTGCATCTTTCCCTTAGGACCCCCACTGATGTTTGCAGCTTCTTTTTAAACTTCCCACCTGGGTGTTTAGTTAGTCTCCCAAACATGATATGACTACAACCAAAGTCCTAGCATTTCACCCTGCAAATGTGCTCTCTCCCGTCTCTGTCCTAGGGGAACTCCCTCTTCCAAGTTGATCAGATCTGAAACCCTGTGGACATCTTTGAATGGCATCTCTCTAGCTCTGTCTTTGAATCTCTTGCTCCTCCCCTTATATAACAAAAGCCAGATACTAAGACAGGCATGGCACTCAGCACTCAGGGGTCAAGTCACACAGCACAGAGCACCAGCAACTCGCCCCTAGCAGCCCCGCTCTGTGGTCTCTCCTTAGATGTTCTTCACCATCCTGTCACAACCTGGTTCTTCTCTGGTTCCTTTGCTAAAGGAGGTGGGGACCGTAGCTCCAGAAAGCTTGTCCTAGGGACTTCTCCCAGCCAGCCAAGGGATCTGTGATCCCTTGGGGAGTCTCCCTGGCCTCAGAGCCACTCACATAGCACCATAGGGAAACTCTCTGCTGAATGCTCCTGGCTCAATCCAGGTCCCCTCCCCAAGCCTGTACCTGTCAATAATGACTGGATCTGAGGGTGTCTCATTCCGGTTCCCACAGCTCTTGCGGTCACAGCACCGGCTAAAGAAAAGATGAAGAAAGACAGAAAGAAGGAGCCTTAGGGGACAGGGCCAAGGAGAGATCAGATGTCCTGTTCTGGCTATAGAATTCCTATGTGTAGAGGATGTTTCCCAGGGACTTGAGGAAGACAGCCAAAAAGGGTCTTGGCAGGACCCCTGGCAGCCTAGTTCTAGAGATGAGGTTGGCTGTGAAACCTTTGTGTCACCTACAGTGGATCACCTACAGTGAGTGTCTCTTGGATGATCACAAAGTGAACCTGTCCCTGTAAGCGGCATCCTTACCCAGACATGTCCAGTGCCCAATCCTCCAGAGGCCTTCTCTAGCTTTTTAAATTATTGTTATTTTAATCATTTTCCATCCAAGGACAGCCACCATCTCAACTACAGGTTTTTAAACGTATTTTCTTTTCCATGTATTATAGGCTCTGTCTCTGAAGCACTGCAGGACTGGTGTATACAGGGAAGCCCTTCAGGAAATGCAAAGCTCTAGGGTAAAAGGAAGGGGGAACTCAGGGCTGCGTGCCCCTCTCCACCCCTAATTTATCTACCAAAGAGCTGTCCAGCATTCCTCACATCACCAGGCCTCTAAGCAAATCCCAGAGGCTCCTGGGTTGCCCAATCCAGCTCTGTCTCATCTTCCCAGAGAGCTACTCCCTGGGGCTTTATTAGTTAAGCTTCCAGTAGCAGTAGGAAGCCTGCCTTACAAAAACACTTAGAGAAGTCACATAAACAGGCCAGGCTAATGGGACCGCAAGGAGCCTCTCCCCTGCCCATGCTTCCCCGGGGAACTGGAGGTGTTGTGAAATAGGAGCAGGGCTTGACAGGGGACCTGAGCTACATCTTGACAAGGTACACTGTCTTGCCAACGACAAGCTGCATCTTGACATTGCCCATCTTACCTGCACATGATCTCGTGAGTGAGCAGCACCCGGCACATTTCAGGGTTCTTGTCCTGTCCCTCATAGATGATAGCCTGGGGAGGAGGAAGTGTGCAGGCTCTCGGGGAAGGAGGTTCCTCTCAAGTCCCCGTACCAGGCACAGGTGAGCCTGTGGTCTGCCCTGGTGTCTCCCAAACCCAGGCCCAGAGGAGGTCCCACCCCAGAAAAGATCATGTCCTTTGCCTTGACCTGAAGAGTCCAGGGGTGTAAAGCAGGACCCTGAAGCCTGGCTGCTCAGGTGGAGGGGAACCTTCTACCCTCAAATAGGAGCATCATCTAAGTGGCAAGAATGGCATCAGGTCTGCAGATTCCCTGCTGCAGGAGCAGACAGGCTCCTGGTCCCACCCTGCATCTTGCTTCTACCCTCACCCACTCCTCGCATCTTCTGTGCAGGCCGTCCCTGCTTATGGTGGGCTTTGTCTCTGCTCATGTATATCGTCCCTCTCTGCAATTCCTGCTAACTAATAAAACAGGCCACTGAGCTGCCTCTTCCCACCTCCTATCACTTCCCTGGCTCAGACCAGTGTGTTGCCCTTGGACTGTTGTATCCCCTCTTTCACAGACTCCCAATGGCCCCTTTCCTGAACAAGATGTCAGCTTCCCAAACCGTAAATGTGGTTTCCTAGACTACTAGCCTCTGAGCCTTCCAGCCTTCCTCTGGTTATAAGTTCTTTTCTCCCTAGGCTCCCACACCCACCCAGTTCCACTGCCGCTGTTGCTTGTCCTGCCTCCCCTGTCACAGCGACTGAGAGCTCTCTGAGCATACACCCTTCTGCTGTGCTTTGGTGGAGGCTGCTAGAAGCACCTGTCCATACAACAGCATGCAAGTTGCCACATTTCATTCCAGACCCACTAATTTGGCCCATTTAGGATTCAGGCTCCTTCTACAAGCATGTTTCTGAAATCCCTGAGACTTGGGCTACCTCTCAGAGTGCATCAGGTTGGTGTCCCCGAGCTGCTTTTGTCAGCCCCAGCCACCTTCCTGGGACATGATTTCATCAAAGTGCTGACTGTCTGCATTGCGAGCTCTGGAACTGCACATGGGTCTCTTTTCTGACCCAGTGCACCCATGCCCCTTTGCAGTGATGACACTAGAGGACCTGCTCTTGAGAACCGCTCTCAGTGGAGTGGCCTCTGCTGTGTACTCTCGCCTTGGGCATGGTCCCCAGACAATGGCTGACCAACAGAGGAGGCAAAATGCTGCCTCCCTGCTTTAAGGGCACCAACTCCAGTGCCTTTTCCTATTCTGGTGATCTCTGTGGGTTGGGTTAAGGCTGGACTGACTCTACCTGAGACCACCTGCTTCCTGGGTATCTTCCTGTCCTGCTCCCTTCCCTCTCCTCCTGAGGAGGGAAGGCCCTCCTCACCAATAAGCTGCATGCCCCCGAGTTTGTGTCTAAGGTTGGGTTGCTAAGGGGTATGGCTTAAGCCAGGTCTTTTTACAAGCACTTTGTTTTCCAGACTGCAGAGAAAAAGCACAATCTTCTTGCCATAGGCAGGGAACTGGGAGAGCTAGAGCAGTGAGAGTAAGGATACAAGAGAGACATCGAGGGGTTAAGGATGTTTACTCAAACCAAGCCTAGGATGGGCCAGAACATCCCCCAGGCTGGCTCACCTGCTTTGACATGGAGTCAATGAGGCGCACATAGAGGTCTTGCTCTGTCCGGAGTCCTAGGGTGGGAAGGCAGAAAGAACTTGCCATCAGGGGGCATGAGGATGCCTCAGATGACGATACCCATACCCTCTCTGCCCCTGATGAGGTGCTAGGTGTCTCAGAGTGCTGTAGTGCCCAGACCCTGCTTACCATTGTTATACACCAGCCGAAGGCGGTAATGGATCCCATTGTTTGTCTTTTCTGTCCCAGGCTCCTGCAAGGACAAGACAGGAGGATGTTCAAGTGCTCGGGCCTTCAACCTCCTTCACCCACACCCTCCGCCCTAATCCCACTGTCCTTTGTTGCCTTCCAGCCATTCACCCATGCCTTCCCATTCATTTACCATTTATCCACTCATCTTCCCCAGTGTGCATGTGCGTGTGCGTGTGCGTGTGGCAGGATCCCTGAAGCCCTCCCATCTCTCCCAGGCCAGCCCATGAGCCTCTCACTCGGTCCTTTTCCACGAAGTCGATGAAGGCTGTGCGCTCCACCTCCACGGGCTGCCCCTGCCGGTCGTACATGGCCAGCACGAAGTGGAAGAAGTTGGACTTCCTGAGGTTGGAGGGGGGCTGCTTTTCAAAATGTGCTCTTGCCAGGCCCACGCCACTGTGGGAGGAAAGGAACTGGAAACCACTGGAAGGGCCCTCCAGCGAGAAAGACCCCAGTGGTTCTGGCCAGGCAGGTTCTGGCCAGGCAGGTTCTGGCCAGGAGTAGGCTTTGACATGTCAAGAGTTTGGACAAGAGGTCAAATACGATGGGTGCTTCCCTCCTGGACAGGAACACATCCGTTCCATAAAGAGGCCTCCAGCACCGAGGCTTCCCCAGCGAGCTCGTCTGAGAAGGAACACCACAGCTGCCGGGCTTCCCCCAATGTAGGCTTTTCCCTGACACGCATATTTAGAAAGGGTTATCTCTAAAATCAAGTGTATAAACTGTAAATCAATTCATCGTACTATCCAGAGGCACTCAGAAGTGTGTGTCAGGGCATCAGAGAGCACCTAGGAGGTTCTGGAATGAATTTCCCACCGAAACCCAGTTTTCAGCTGGGGTTCCACTGAGACTGTGGCATTACTTAGGACATCATTTCCATCAGACTGCTGGGGACACGGAACTAGTTCCAGGCTTTTCATCTGCCCAGCCTAGACCTTAGGTTATGGTTACAGATGGGGAACACCTTTTCTGGGTGCAGAGGGCATAACTCCAGCTTCAAGACATAATGGCCTCTGGGCAAAAGGATCTCCTAGTTTGACCTTACAAAGGCTTTCTCCTGGCTCATCAGAGACCTTGCTCAGAAGCAAGGAGGAAGAGAACAAGCCTTCCTTTACCAGATTGCCCCTAAACTCCAGTGTGGCACTAAACTCTATAACCTGCAGCACACAGCACCGAATTAAATGCCTGGAAGAGGCGGGGACTCACAGGCAGACAGCTGGAACAGGGGCTAGAGTGTGGGTACCCCTAGCCCCAAATATGTCACCACATAAAAAAGACTCAAAGGAGGAGGAAAATATTGCTTGGGGATTATGTGTGTGGGGATTGTGTGTGTGTGTGTGTGTGTGTGTGTGTGTGTGTGTGTGTGTGTGTGTGTGTGTGTATTGGTTTGGTCTTGTTGTTTTTGAGACAGGGTCTCACTCTGTAGTCTAGGCTGGCCTGGAACTCACTATATAGTTCAGGCTGGCCTCAAACTTGCTGTGATCTTCCTGCCTCAGCCTCCCAAGTGCTGGGATTATGATATGAGCCACCACACCTGGCAAAAAAACAAAGGATAGTAATTCTTTTGTGGGATATGGGGGAGACTTACAGGGACTGTGACTTTCCCAAGACCCCCAGGAAGTAAGCACAAACTCAGTAACCCGAAGAGGCAAGAGAGCAGAACAAACAGCCCCAGAAATAGTGGATCAACACTGGGTGAGGGATGTAACTCAGTTGGAAAAGTGACTGCCTAGCATGAAGGAAGCCACACCTAGTGCCATGTACAACCAGGACTGGTGGTGCACACCTGTAATCCCAGGACTCTGGAGGTGGAGACAGGAGGACTGGAAGCTCATCCTTGGCTACATAGTGAGTTGGAGGTGAGCATGAGATACAGGAGACTCTGTCTCAAAATAAATAGAGAAAGAAGAACAGTTACAGGAAATGGGAATAATGGGAAGGAGGCTGGGGAGAGGGCTCAGTGCTTAAAGCCCTTGTCATGTAAATGTGAGGACTTCAGAGCCCCAGAACCCACATAGATGCTGGGTGGATATGGCATTTAGAAGAAGGCAGGGACAGGGGGACAGGTAACAAGCTGGCTTGCTAGCCTGGCCATATGAATGAGCTCTGGGTACAATTGAGAAGCCCTGCCCCAGTAAGTTGGAGAATAATCAAAGAAGACTCCAAGGAAGACATCAATCATGGGTCTCCACATTTACACATATGCATGTGTTCCCACACAGGCAACACACACACACACACACACACACACACACACACACACACACACGTACATACTTGTGGGGGGTGTAAACCAAGGAGAAAGGTTACTTCGGAAGTTCCTGCCAGATTGTGTAGGAATATGAACATTTTCTTCTCCAGGCCAGGTATTGCAAAACATATTTCTTACAGGTTTCCTCCTTCCTAGAAAGGAGTTCTGCTGCCTCATGCTGGGAAATGTGACACACACAGCACATATGGGATTCTTTGAAGGCCTTTGGACACCCTGCAAAAGTGGACTCTGCTTCAATTTGCTCAGGCTAGTACTCTCTATGCACTAGGTACCCAGACTCCAAGATGATGGTTCCCAAGGATTCTGCCTCTTGGTACTCATGCGCTTAAGCAGGTTCCTCTCATAATGTGTTTCTGCTGGCCCATGTGGCCAATAGAATATAACAAAAAGGACAGTACATGACCTCCACATTTTAGGTCATGAAAGCACTGTAGCCTCTGCCTTGTTCTTTTTCTTGACTCATTATACAGGGGAAGCCAGCTGCCATTAAAAACCAGTGCCCAGGACTGGGAAGGTGGTAAAGGAGCTGGTAAATTGTATGCTTTATAAGCATGAGGATCTGCGTTTGGATCCCTAGAACCAACATAGAAAGCCAGACATGGTGCTGTATGCTTGTAATCCCAGAGATGGCAAGATGGGAAGCAGAGATGGGGGATCCCTGAGGCTTGCTGGCCATTGATGAAGTCCCTGTTCCAAACAGAAGGTAAAAGGTACATGAGGAATGACATAAGGCTGTACATCGACTTCCTTATGCACTCCACACATATGCAGCCATACATAAGTGTGTGTGCGCACACACACACACACACACACACCCCAAATGCCCATCGGGCATGCGTCCTTGACAATGACTACCAAATTCATTGCTATTTAATATTTTCTTCTACATAATTTAAAATCAGGAGCCAGTGAGCTAGCACAATGGGCAAAAGACTCTTGCTGCCAACCTGAGTTTGGTCCTAGGAACCTACACGGTAGAAGGAGAGAACAAACTCTCACCAACTGTTCTCTCACGTCTGTAAGTACACCATGGCAACAGCGAGAAATGCCCCCCCCCAAATGAACAAATATAAGTAAGTTTTAAAACATCAACTCACTGTTTTCTTTGGCTTCGTACTAGGCTGTCAGGGAATGAGGAGATTGCTATTTTTTCACTTATACAGAGTACAGAAAATAAAAAAAGATGAATTGTTCTTTCTCCCCGATACATCCTTGGGAGCCACAGTGACCATGGGAATGGGTGATCTAGGAGGTAGATGTGATGAATCATCTTGTCTCCCAAGCAAGGTGACAAGAAGGTGCCCAACACTCTTCCCTACCAGGAGTTCCCTTCTCCAGGGGTATTGTCCTCTCTCCATTCTTCCCCATTCCCTCCTGGCTAGGTTGCCTTTCAAGTGGGGACTTGACCACCCTCTGTCAGCTTCTCAACCAGGCTGAGAGGCAGGGAAGCCTGAAGAGAGCTTTTGATCTCAGCAGGCCTCTGATTACTATGGATGAATATGCTAATGAGACATCAACTCTGAGCTCCACCCTCCTACTCCAGGGCCAGCTTAGCTTGAACTCGGCCAGGGATGGTTTCAAGAACCACCAAGTGGAACGGAAGACACAAGGGGTGGTCTTGTAGAGCAATGCCATCACTGCTGTCCTTTGTGTCTATGCTGAGGCTGCTAGGCTCTCGGTCAGTGTGAAGAACGCAGACAGGAAAGAAGTAGATGGTGAGAAAGTACAGAATGCCCAGGCCACTCAGCAGGCCTTTGCTATGCAAAAGCCCTCCCTCAGCTCAGCGCTTCTAACTTGGTCTAGAGGAAACTGATGGTTTCCCTTCCTACCCCAGCCCCCAGTCAGTCAGTCCAGAGTCCTGTCTATCCCTGCTCCTGCTCATCTCCTGAGAACCAAACCTGGAAGCCTTCCCTAAGTCCTAGGTCACACTCCCTATGCTGGGCTTGCCCTCCCTATGGACAGAGTAACTTGGGAGACGGAGAGCATGGAGATTAGGGGAGAAAAAGCAGGCTCCTCTAGGGGATATGGATCAGTGTCAGGTGCTAGGGGGTGAGGCACAGAGAAACTGAGCCACCTCACATGCCCAAGATGATCTCACTTAGTCTAGCTCTATTCCTCCTGAGGCAGCTAGAGTAACGCCCAATCCACCCTGCTCAGGCTCACAGGCTTCCGAGGAGCAGCGCTGACTAGTTAACGTCTCCATTATCAGGAACTACCACAGAACAACATTACAGTCTTAGCTCCCATCGGACCATGACTGGCCAATAGAATGGGGAAACCTCTGCTTCTGGCCTGGGAAGTCTCCAGTTTACCTCAGTCATGCCTCAGCCAGCTAAGTGAGGAGACTGAGATAAAATGGCAAGAGATTGAAAAGAGTCCAGTATTTTGTATGTGTGTGACACGGAATAATACAAGGAATGTGCGGGCAGAGGGGCAGAAGGGAAACGGAAGAGGGCTGGACCTCGCCTCCCTTCCCTGGCTCAGTGCACCTGTGCCTGTGACTGCGGAAGACGATCGACACCTGTTAGGTAGAACTGCGAGCTGCAAAGGGAGAACCTGGGGAGGAGAAAGGAAACGTTTTTCTTTTCTCCCTTTGGGAGAAGCTGCTGCTCTTATAATAGAAAACAAACCACAGTTGAAGAACAGAAACAAACAGAGACACACTGGAACAACACACAAAGTGCCCAGTGATGTGAGAGTCCCTATGGCCACAATCTGGGAGCTATAGGTAGGACTGAGTGCTCTCTGCTTGGAACAAAGGACACAGATGAAGGCCAGCATCTCTCCAGCATGGAGTTGTCCAAAAGAGCCATTGGTGGGTGGGGAGAAACTTGGAGATGTCTACTGATACATATCCTTTATCTAACAGAAAGGTGGCGCAATAGGAGGAAAGAGGCCCAGAGCCCTGGAGAAGTAAGACCTCCCTGTGGTAAAACCCAAATATCAACAGCTTCCGGAGTGGAGTGCAACAAGTCAAGGTGTCAACCCAGCAAGCTACCATTGTAGGCAGCCAAGCTCAAGTCTCTGGGGAACTGTGAGAAGACATAAGACAAGTACTTCAGACTGAGTCCACCTGAGTACTGGGTCAGGGACTCGGTGTGTTAGGCACTGCCACCTTTTAAGCCACCACTTCCCCCACCAGATTTATTTTATTTAATTAAGTATATTTGCATGTACACGTGTGTAGGTGTGCCCAAAGAGGCCAGAAGAAGTTATCAGTTCTCTCGGAGCTGGAATTACAGGTGTTTGTGAACTGCTTGTTGTGGGGGCTGCAAATCCAATCTCTACTACTGAGCCATCGTTCCAGCCCCTACTGCTGTTTTGTTTATTTGTTGTTTGTTTTTTCTGTTCTCTTGGCTGCCATGTGTACTTGTGGGCAGAACAAGTTCTAGCCTCTTAAGTAAATCTTCAAGCACCAGGAAGCAGATGCTGGCTGAGGTAGACCTTTGCCAACCAAGGGTACTAAGAAGGTAAGCATGGGTTCCCGCTGTCAGCCACCCAGAAGCACCCGGTACAAAGGAAGCCAGCAGAACTTTAGTCCCTGGAGCCCAAGGGCAGCTTGGCAGAGTCTCAGTTTGTGATAAATGCAGGCAAGCACTGGCCTACTCAGGATGAGCACTGCTGGAGCCCATGGCTCTGTGATGGTTTGTTTTCTTAGCATCATAGGAAACAGCATTGTCTCTTTCAGCGAAGTGCTGCTGAGTGACATAAACAGTCACTCTAACCATTTCTGTAAGAATCCAAAACAGCCACGCAGTGCTGGTGCATGCCTTTGATCCCAGCACTCGGGAAGCAGAGGCAGGAGGGTATCTGTGAGTTCTAGACCAGCCTGGTCTACAGAGCTAGAAACCCAACCCTATATAAAAAAAAATAATAATAAATCCAAAATAAACAACACATTCCCTCAGTTTCTCAGGAAGGGAATTTCTGTTGCAAACACAGTGTCAAAACTCTTTCCTACCAGCTCTGGAAGGTGTTGAGGTGGTAGAGAACCCACACTTGGAAGCCAGTGTTCCCCACCAAGTCCCACCTTCCAGGCCCAGAATTAGAGATTTTCTGTGATACTAGGAAGAACTTAATTTGCACAAATACTCTTCAGACAGAAAAGTCTTGCCTGAAGCAAGCTTTGCTATACTTAGGCTTCCCGATCATTGTCTTGGGACTTTGAGGTCAAATGAACAAGGACATCTTGACCTTCATAGCCTGGGCCACTAAGGTGAGCTGTACTCCAGAACACACAGGGATGCTGGTTGGCATGGTAAGGCAAAGGAGTATCTGGTTGCTATTACTGAGCCCACCCAGCAAGTCCCTGGAGATGTTCCCTTGCAAGGCTGAGGAAGACGCCCCCAGGGCTCTTCTCCTGGCATCCAGAACTCTCTAGTAGACAAAGCCCCTGTTGCAGTCTCTGTCTCTATTTACAAACCGCTCATGCTTGATCACATACTTACTATAAATAGCAATTTAACAATAACCACCTGCATCCCCTTACAAGGCACCCCTAGGGGCTTCTGCCTTCCAGTCTCCTGCCAAATGTGAAATCTGGCCTACCTGGCAGCCCAAGGTTCTGAGCAGTAGACTTTGGCTTGAGCCTGATGCATCCTCAAGTCTGAGGTGTTGAATAAAAGGGACACACCCTGTAGTCGTCAGCACAGGAGGCAGGCTCTGCTGACCTCCCTCTACCTCCATCAGAAGGTGAAAAGAACACAAACGTATGCCTCCCATATCTCATTGCTTGTCTCGGATATGCCTCAAGTTCTGCTCAATGCAGCCACTCTTCCCTATCCTGCCAGGGCTGCACAAGTCCCATCTCTTCCACACCCTCCCTTCCTTCACGCATCCCATTGGTGCCCAAGCTCTCCTGACAGTGATCGTCATGCTGCGCCTGCCTCCAGCCAAGACCTCTTGGCCTAGCCCTGCCCAGGCCCTCATGTGCTCAGAACCAAGCCGTGATGCATATCAAGGAAGATAAAAGCAGTGACACACAGGGACACACACCTCACTGGTACCCACAGAGGGAAGGCCTGATAACTAAGGGCATCTTAGCCCAGAGCCTGTGTGTGTTTGAATCTGCTGAAGAGGAAGTTTGGGTCAGTGCAGGCTTCAGAGCCCCCCCCCATTTCTACAGTTCAGTACAGTTTTAGTGACCCGTGTCTAAATGGCAGGCAGGGGAAAGAAAACTCTCACACGTGTGCTCTAGTGCACCCTCCCCCCACCCATCTTTCATTTCCACCTACTGACTACTCACCCCGTTTTTTCTTCTGCCTACCCTCTCACTACCCACCCACAGGCCTGCCTGCCAGCCAGGTTCCAAGGATGAGGAGCAGCTATTAATTATTAAAGCAAACAAAAGCATTTCCTAGCAGGGAGGCTAGCCTACAGCTGCTTACAGGAAAGACATCCCCAGCTGCCTTTCTTCTCTAAGGCTTTGCTCCTCTCGGTGACTGCCTGGTAGAATGGGCAGTCCTGCGTCTCCCAGGACTACAGCAGGAGTAGGGCTGCCCTGGCCCCTCTAGTCTCCCCTGCCTAGAAAACACACCAGAAGGAGAAAAGTGCTGCTCCTGTGTAAGCCCACAGGCAAGAAGACTCGTCTGAAGAGGAGGGTGGGGAATGGGCTGGGGCTAGGTCTCAGAGAGGAATTGCTATTAGTCCAGGTCAGGGGCAGTCACAGCAATGGCTAGGGGGTCTTTGAGACGACATCCCTGTTAGGGAGCCCCCCTCCCAGGGAGGGGAAGCCTGCTCTACCAGCCTCCCTCCCCTCTCTTTCCTGTGAGCTGGGTATTTTGCTCCTCTTCTTTCCCTGCCTCCTATACTCAGAGTCATCTTCATGTTAGCAGAACCTCCCTCACTGATCTTGGCAAGCCATCCAGACCTTTTCCTCCTCATCTACAGTCCTCAAAGTCTAAGTTGTAAAATTGGAGAAGGCAGCTGAAGGATATAGGGCAGTTGCTGGAACATACCGAGGTGAAGAGAGATGCCTGACAGGGAAGGCTTCTGGAGCCAGCTAGGTGAACTATTAAGCCTGTGGGTGCTGTTGAAAGAATGAATGGGCTGCCATCTTTGAGCCCTATAGGAAAACCTCAGCTGGCAGAGCCAGCAACACAGGGACAGGCAGAGGACAGCAGAGCCTGGCCTCGAGTAAGCATCATTAGGTAACATCAAGAACTACTCTCCTGGGTAGGGAGGCAGAGCACAAACAGAGCCAGGTGCTAAGGTGGAGTCTGGTCCCCAAGGCTTGATGAGGCTCTTTTCAGTGGTGTGTGAGTCTAAGGGCTTGAGGACTGTTTTTAGAGAAAGCAGCTCGAGCAGCCTCCCACATCACAGGCCATTATCATTACAGAGGCTAAGAAAGAAAGCTGGGGAGATTGTGATGAGCCCTGAATGCCAACTATCTGGGAAATAGGGATGTGCCAGTGACAGCAGCCTATGGTAACCATCCTTAGCACTAAAATAGTCTGGGCAAGGTGGGATAGCACAGAGGATACTGTGACAGAGTAGATAGCTCTTTCATTCTTTCTTTCTTTCTTTCTTCCTTTCTTTCTTTCTTTCTTCCTTCCTTCCTTCCTTCCTTCCTTCCTTCCTTTAATTGGGCAAGGACATGATCAGAGAAAAGTGCTTTGAAACCTGGTGTAGTGCTGTATACTTGTAATTCCAGCACTTGGGAGGCTAAGACAGAATTGGAGGATAGCCTGAGCTACACCGTGAGCTCCACACCCCCACCCCCACAAAAAAAGTACCCTGAAAATGTAGCTTTGATGTATGGAGCAGGAAAGACAGTTGGGGAAAATGGTGAGTCAGAGTACAGGAGCAGGAGTCTTGAGCTGTCCTCCAAGCCAGGGAGGAATGGGGTCTGGGTCTGGGGAGTTTAATTGTTAAAAGTGGCATCTGAGGACATTGGGATTGAGAGTAGGCATCCAAGCGCTTTGAAAGTCAGGTAATTGTAGATGAAGGTAAGGAAGGCACAGATCACCCACCCTGAGCAACCTTGCAGGAGAATGAAGTCAGACAGGGAATGGAGACGAAGGGGAACATGAGATAGAGATGGATGTTTCTTGTTATGCCTTGGGATGTGAAGACCTGAGCAGAGGTCTGACTAGCTGAGGGAGAAGATACACACAGGACAAATCACAAACATGAAGAGGACTGAGAACTATGAATTACCCCCCCCCTTGAAGTGGGAAGAGAATCACCCACGTTTGAAAACTCTCACCCTGTGTCCTAGGGTAGAGTTTTCCAGACTTGGGGAGAAGCAGCTCAAGCCCGAAGAGTGTTCTGTTCAAACTTCAGAAGGCTTTGGGCTTCAGTTATGTGGCGCTGGGGTCTCAGAGTAGACACCACCAAGAACCTTCTCTGTGTAGACAGCACTGTCGGTGAGTGGGGGGGGGGTTGAAAGTCTCACCCCCAGGTTTCTTGCCCCTTCACCCATCTTTAGGATACCACCTCTGTTACCCCTGCCTCCCTCTCATCTAACCTGCTGGCCCTGGGCAGGCAGAGAGCAAAATCCGAAAGAAACAGGAACTTCCATTCGAACATGCTGGACGATATAACTTCCCACAACCATCTCAACTTAAAGAAAAAGCCAAACCCAACAGAAAAGGAGGCACACAGAGTTATAAGCATAGCACAGGGCATCAACGTTAAAGGGAGGAAATGGGAAGGAAACAGTATCACACCGATAGCAATTGTGTTAAACAACTGTGATTTGTGTTTATATAATCTCTAGTTAGATCACTCCTAAAACTTACTGGATCTGGCTCATCTGCAATATCCTTTCCTGTCCTGGAGAGATCACTCAACAGAAAGTGATCCTGAAAGCTGTGAAGACAGGTGTGCAAAAACACTGCATCCCTTTGTCCACAAAACACCCCCTGTCTATTATTGCGTAAGGCTGGAGTGCACAAATGATACCTGAACAAGTTTGGGTAAGTGAATGGGAGTGGTATGCCAGCACCAGTCTGCTATAACAATCTCTAGCGGATGTCCTTCGGAGGATGGGTAGCAGCTATTTAAACTTCCCGGAGACCCAGTGCCCACTCTGCCCTGCCTGTCTGCAGAAACAGTCCCTACTTAGTGCTAGGCACTATGACCTCCCGATCAGATGTATAGCTTCCAGTTCATGTTGGATGATTGGAGGGAGTGTTAACAGAGACGAGTTCCAATGGTTGTAGTGACTGGGTTGGCCAGCCTTCAAAGTTCCTATCCAAATCTGAAGTCCATTCCTTCCCGAGGTCTCCTGCCTAAACCCCTATGTCTTCCTCTGAAAAGTAACCAAAGTAGATTCTGCTAATTCCCAAGAGCTTCCTGACTCCTTCAGGATCTACCCAAAACAACTTGATAGAGGATTCGGGCCCCATTCTCAACCCCAATCAATTCTGCAATGCCAACTGCCCACTGGTTCAGCCACACTTCAGCCCCACCCACATCTCTGGCCCTGAACAGCAAGCACCATGTCACAACACTGAGGAGCACAGAAAAGCAAAACGGAGGGAGAGTTTCTCTCTCTTGCCGGGTAGCTGTGGAACTAACTGAACAAGTGGAACAGTAGACACTGCCCAGGAACAAGAGGCTGGACTTCTATAGATGCTAGTAACAGTGTGTCAAGTCTCAAGGTGTGCAGGCGGATGCAACACCTCCTCCAGAGCCCTCGACATGAGTGAGTAACCTCGCCCCATATTCTCCGGAAGAAGTCAGGGTGAACAGAAGACTTCGTCGGGACGGTCGTGCTAGGATTCCCTCTATCCCTTGCTCCATCCAGTTGGACGAAGGCGACACGAAGCAGTTCAACCAGAGTGCTAGGTCGGGTGGGGCTCTTACCTCTGCGCCGCGGTGCTGGAGTCCAGGATGCCAGCGCTCTGCATCCAGGAGCGCACGGAGCCCAGGCTGGAGGGCAGTAGCGGCTCCTCTTTCAGGTGGAGCCCACCGCGGGGCAGAGCGTCCTGTGCGGGGAACATAAGGACCCGCAGTTCGTGGGCGCCCCCCACTGCCAGGGATCGCTTCCCGCCGAGGCTGTGGGCGTCGCAGCTCAGCCCGACCCGACGGCACCAGGAGCCTCCAGGAGCGCTGCGTTACACGGAGTTCGGGAGCCCAGTGCACGCTCGCCTCTCGGGTGCTCTCTCTGTGAAAGCGGGTCCCCGGGCGCCGACGCTGTCCCCTCCCCTCCCGGGGCACGGGGCGGGGAGATGGAGGGATTCCCCCGCGGCCTGAGGACCGGTGAGCAGACTGAGAGCGGAGCCCGCACCCGCTCCGCACGGAGGCGCCCCAGAGGCGCGCTCTGGCGGCTGCCCAGAGCCGCGGTCGTCGGAGGGGGGGCCGAGCGCCCCGCGAGCTGCCCGCCCTCCCCCCCGGCTCACCCCCGCCCGCCCGCGGCGCCCGCGCGGGGCGCTGATTACCATCCGAGAGGGGGAGGCTGCGGCCGTAGAGCTCGGCGGCGGCGACGGAGGCGGCAGGGGCGGCAGCAACAGCAGCAGTCGCGCGTCCCGGGGAAGAGCCGGGCCGGCGCCGGGCCAGCAGACACAGCCGCCGCCAGGCCCCCGAGTACCGCGGCGCCCCGGGCCTGCGGCTGCCCCGGGTGGCAGCACCTGCAGCAGGAGCAGCAGCAGACCGGCCGACTCCCCCCGGGGCCCGGTCCCCGGGCTTCCCCGCCGCGGCCGCCGCCGCCCGCCGCTCCCCGGGGCCTGGCCGCGGGCCCTGGCCATCCCGCCGCCAACGCCGCTCCCTGGGGAGCGGGAGCCGAAGGGAGGGAGCACGGTCAGGAGGAGGGCTGTCGCAAGCGGGTGGGCCCAGGGGACTCGGGGCCAGGGGAGGCGGGGGCGGGGCGCGAGGCCGGCCGAGGGGCGGCCAGGGACGTGACATCATCGGGGGAGGAGCGGCCGGGCTGGGGCCGCGGCGGCGGGGCGGACCCTGGAGAGTCGGTAGACGGGTTGGGGGGCACGGCCTGCCAGACGCGGCGGGAGGGCGCCGGGAAGCTGGCCCGGGCCGGGGGAGGCGAAGACAGGGCGGGCTGAGAACTGCGCGGCGGGGGAGCCTGGTCCAAGCAATTCAGCTCATCACACCGCGCTCGGGAACCACCAAGGCTTCCCGGTCGCCACCAGAAGAAGCTCCAGCATCTTTTTGATCCCATCTCCTTCCCCCAAGTATGTGCCGCCCTCCCCTCGACCAAGGCTTGATTCCGCGAGTCGCTGCTCATTTGGCAGCTTCAGGCTTATCACTGGCCCTCCCGACATTTCCCTCAGTGAACCTGACCTCGGCTTAACCTCTGCAGCTTAGTGCTCAAAGGTAGTGTGTGGTAGGTTGCTGGCCCCAGGCCAGCTGAGCTACATTAGTCCTGCACCTCTCAAACTTATTCCTGGCCTTAGATTACCTAAACTCAAGTTTACATTCCCAACTGTGCCTTTGAGAAACCTCTTGACTTTGATGGCAAGTTAGACACGTAGGACTCAGGCTTAGGGTTAAGCACCCAGCTGACCTCCTTTCCTCCAGCCTTCTTTCTGATTCCATTCATCTTTTATTTCTGCACAGCAATCATCTGGCCTTTGACCATGTGTTATAGCCCTTTCTGTGTGTCCTGCAGGCTTTCAGCAAACCTTGGATAGAATCCAACAGTTTCCTGAAGAAAAACAAAGGGGGACTAGGATGATGGCCTTGGCCTTGCTGTCTGTTTGTTCTCTCAGATCTCCATCTTTGGGTCTTCTCTCTCCCCAGAGTTCCTCTGCCTCTTCTCCTGACCTCTTTGTTCTTTGCTGTCCCTTCTCCTTTGTGCCCAGTTTTTCATCACCTGTCACCTCTGAAAGAAGAGGAAGGGACACTGCCAGTCCCGCTCAGACTTCTCAAGGTCTCAGTTTTCTCCCCAGGTGGAATTATCAAAAGCGGGACTGTAAAAATGAATTCGTTCTCAATCAGCCTCCGCATCCCTTTAGCTGACTCCAAACCTTGCCCTTCATGGTATGGAGCATTGGCGTTGGTAGCGTATTAGAAATGCAGACTTGAAGGCTGTCCCAGACCTGTCAAGTGAGAGCCTGACTCAGAGCTTTAGTGCTGGGATGACACTGCTCTGGCTAAGACTTCTCATTCTTAAAAATCCCTTACCTCCTACAACCTCCTCCCGCCCCTCCGGTTTCTGCGGAGGGTCACACGAGTACTCCCCTACGGAGCTTTGCCAGTCTCAGCAGCTGGCTGCTCCTGGAGTATCACAGCCCGACTCCCCCCTGATCTGGCTCTGCCTTGACTCCATGGTCTCTAGGGACTTCTGGTCCTCTGACCTCTTTTCCGTGTCTACTCACCACATCTCCTCCCCTCCCCCCCCGCCCCCTATCTGATGAAGATACACCACAGAAGTTAAGAAGTGTGATGATGACATGGGTAATGTTTCTCCTACCCTCTGAGGATGGTGGGTTGCTCTCTCTCTCTCTCTCTCTCTCTCTCTCTCTCTCTCTCTCTCTCTCTCACACACACACACACACACACACACACACACACACATTCTCCCCCTCCTCTTCCCCTTCTTTTTCTCCCTCCCCCTTTTCTCTCCTTTAAGAGTTCACGAGTTTTCCACAGTATCTGAGGCTGTCATTGAAAAGACCACATCCTAGCTTGGGCTTCTGTCTTCCTTCTGCCCGTGCTCACCATCAGCTGGGGAAATTAGAGCTGGGCAGGACCACGGGGCAGGAGGAGGCATGACTCTGCTCCTAGGCCACAATGGCACAGTTCAGTTCCCACATGCCCATCCCTCACAAGCCAGTGCACCCCCTGTGTGTCCACATCACCCCCTCCTGCTGCCCACAGGCTTTGGAATGGGGCAGGGGGGGTCACCTCTGATACTGCTCTCTTTCATCTACAGTAACTACTTTGTCAGGTCTCCCACACCCTCCTAGACCCATCCTTAGCTTGAAGGAGATACATTCCCGGCTGTGCTGGCAGCTCCCGCATCTGTCTCCATCCTCCTGCTGGTTTTAAAGTGTTGCTTGATTTGGAGTATATATAACCTTCTTAGGAAGAGCTCAGTCTCTTATGGCTCCTCACACTAGAGACTATTTAGGAACATTCCTGGCTGATCCAATTTCTCACACCAGTCTTCTTGCTGAGTCAGCATTGCTAGCCTGACACCAAGACCTACACATTGCCTGAACTCTTTAACAGACTTGGGACTGTCCCTTGACTCTGCTGTCCCTTCCAGAAGGAATACTTGAGCTTAGGCATTGCTTTTCTTTTCAAGGCACAGTGGAGTCCCTGTGCCTTGTGTGTGTGTGTGTGTGTGTGTGTGTGTGTGTGTGTGTGTGTGTGTGTGTGTGTATTGTGGCCCTGAAGAATAAATAGGCTTTAGGGACAAGTGTTCAGAAATAACCTTGGGAAGTAGAGGACTCAGCTGGCCTAGGAAAGTAGCATTGAGAGATAGCAATGGTGGGGACTCCTGGTGTATGTGGTTTCTACTCTGCTCTAACTAACCCCGTGGAATAGAAAGGAGCCATCCAGGGAGGTGTTTGGAACTTAGCAGACTCTGCAGCCTCAGTGAAAGCTTCTGGGTTAGAGCTTCTAAACCAAGAAGCAAGGGTTCTGGGGGACTCAGGGTATCTCCTGGACAAACGTTAGAGCCATCTTTGGAGTCAGAGTCGAGTGTCTCCTCTGAAGGTCCCGCCACAACTCTGCTTCTTGGAATGAGATTTTATTTTGCATGATTCGTCTCGTTTGGGGGGTGATTTTCTCCTTTCTACTCACTGTGGCTGCTTCACAGACAAGGATTTAAGGGTTCTGGAGGTATGATAACAGATTGAGGAGGCTTGGTTTGAGCCTGTGGATTAGGCCATAGCCTCCTTTGGCCCAGGCAAGGTCTCAATTTTGGGACCGTTAGGCCAAAACCTCTTACCTCACATTTTTGCTTCATGAATATTCATGTTCAGAAAGATTCTTTGTCATGTGCCCAGTGCTAGAGAACAAGTGGGAAAATAGGGCCTGGCTGCACACTCCTGAAGCTCACAGTGGTAGATGCATGAACATTCAACGTTATTCCAGAGTATGCTGGACACAGAAGCAGGGATGGGTAATGGGACAAGCACAAAATGTCTCAGGCCTGGGAGGAGAGATAATCAGCTTATCAGCCAGAAGGATGAGCCTGTGGAACTGGGTGACACTTGCTTCAAAGGTGGTGGATCATGCTGGTACCTCATGTATCATGTGTAAGAGCTTAGAGTTCATCTTCTTTCTGTTAAGTCTGGTCTTGAGATAATACTTTTTAAACAGAAGAGGTATTTCTCTTGCCTCAGCCCAGTGCAAACTGGGAAACATACCAAGTCATTTTAAGCTAACTC
This sequence comes from Cricetiscus sungorus, assembly GCA_030556225.1. Lineage (NCBI taxonomy): Eukaryota > Metazoa > Chordata > Mammalia > Rodentia > Cricetidae > Cricetiscus > Cricetiscus sungorus. The sequence goes on along the minus strand of JANBXA010000372.1, from coordinate 65,642,777 downwards.
GTGCTTGGGTAGTCTGTGTATTGTACTACAGTGCCCCCTAGAGTTCCCAGTGTTAGGTTACTGTTTGGACCCACTTCTTAAATCACCTGGTAATTAGAAAATAATACGAAAATTAAAGCATGCACTAATTGTGGCTTCTCACATACCCCCATGAAGTGAAGAAAAGGGCCACTTCAGAAAGTCGCCTAGAGGTTACGTTTCAGTCCCCCATCTTCTTTGCTATAGATTCCTGAAATCTCTCAGTTGCTTCAAGAAAAACAAGCAAACACAACATAACAACTTGCCTTGCCTGGCGATCTATTCCATCCCTGGCTGGCCTGGCATCAAGGTTGAATCATTCAACCCTAAATAATAAAGCAATGGGAGTAACAATGTTGGACCCTTTAGTGAAAAAACTGAGTTCCCATTTCCAATCTCCGTGCTGAAACAAAGGCAAGATACATGCCCCTGTTATTCTCGACTGTCCACATCCCTACCAATCACAAAGAATCTCAGAGACAGTCAGCCCCGCCCTCACTGGGAAAGATGAAGTGACTGCTTTCCCTCATGTTTCGATGAACGTCCACTCCACGCTGTTTGCAGAATTATGCTGCCTAGTTTATCCCCAAGCTCGAGAGGCTGGGGTCTACAGCTGTCTTACCTGACACTGGAATGGAAGCTACACTGGTCTGCATGGCTGCTTCTCAGCTGTCTACAGGCAGGATCAAAAACTCCTTGACAATGAAAAGCTCCACATAGCTGCTATTTTTTCTTTCTTTCTTTCAGTGGCCATGACTATTATTTGGCCAATGAGAAGTTCAGAGTCTTGTTCTGCACTAGTAGGTTTTGTCCCAGAAGGAAGAATAGAAATAAATGAGACTATATTCTTATTATAAACCAGTTGCTTACTTACTGTGGTCAGGCTTAATTTAAATGGCTCAGTAGCAAATATAAGAAGTGTATATGTGTTTACATTTTAAGATATGTGTAGTAGTACTTACAAATCAGTTAACTTAGGATGTGAATATCAAACCACTAATTTCCTTTTCTTGTTTGATTTGATTTTTTTTTTCTTAGATAGTCTCTCTATGTAGTCTTGGCTGTCCTAGAACTCATCATGTAGACCAGGTTGGCCTCAAACTCACGGAGACCTTTCTGCTTCTGCCTCTGTAGTGCTGGGATCAAAGGTGTACACCATCAGACCCGACTACTTTCTTGCCTTTTGGAGGAAAAAAGCGTGTGTGTGTTCTTCTGCATATTGCTGGGGAGGGCCAACAGGAAAGGAAGCGCCTCCTCCCTGGAAGTTGGGGGTGGCCAGTATAGAGTATAGGGTGGGCGGGAAAGGCTGCTCCTCTTCTCTGGGTAAAGAGTGTAGCAGAGACTGATTCTTCATGAGGCTTTTATAGGCTCTCTTCAAAGCCCTTTGAAAATTTATTGTGATATATCTACATGGTTATTTATGTATGTTATATATTCATAATTGTATGTTATTTTAAAGGACCCATTCCCTCCAATTTATAAACTTTAGCTCCACCCCCATACTAAATCTTCTGATGGGACCTGGAGTTAAATAGGAACTCATGGAGATCTGCCTGTCTCTGCCTCCTGAGTTCTGGGACTAAAGGTGTGTGCCACAATCGCCCAGCTAGATGGGCAATTCTTTTTGCTGACATGTGGATGGTGTTATGGGATCCACCAGAGAAGACTACTTAGACATGGGTTCAAATCAATAGAAAGTCTTTATTTGCAGGCTGGTGACTATGATGCATGTTTGGGATCCTAGTGTAGCACGTTGCCTCTTGCAGGGTGAGCTTTAGAGCACAAAAATACATGTCCTGGATTAGCAAACTTTAGTTAACAAAAACAGTAAGCCAGAAGCAGAACTACAGATTTCCATGTGTAGCTCTGGCTGTCCTGGCACTCACTCTGTAGACCAGGCTGACCTTGAACTCACAGAGATCCTCCTGCCTCTGCCTCCCAAGTGCTGGGATTAAAGGCATGCACCACCACACTTGGCTCTACATTTTTGTTCTCTGATGCAGTAATTGTAGTTGTTACTGAGAGTAGATCAGTAACTCCACTGACTTAAGCAGAGGTTTGACATCAGTGTATTAAACTCTGACCTTTTATGCACTTTCGGTAATTTGTTCAGAACTTTGTGGTAGCACACACCCAGCACTAGGGAGGTAGAGGCAGATAGATCTCTAAGTATAAGACCAGCCTGATCTACAGAGTTAGTTCCAGGACAGCCAGAGCTATACAGAGAAACCCTGACCTCAAAAAAAATTGTTTTCCAGTTTTATTTTTCATTCTGAAAAAAAATTCAAGCATCATCTTCTATGATATAAACACATTAACAAATCAACAATCAAGCCTATCTGATATCATGTCATATCTAGCTTGGAAGACAGTGCTGTGTAATACCACTTTAGTGGAAGTGAATCCAAGTTTCCAAGTTGCATTCATGATAAATGACTATTACCTGTGCTCAGACAAACTGTGGAACATGGTTAGTTCACAGGTTAATCTTATAGAAAACACAGGCAGTCTTTGTAACTACCTAGAGTGATCTACTATAACTGCTTTTGGTTTTGAGTGAGTATAAGTAGCAGATAGAGCTGTATGTCACAAGATAAATAGCAGTCACAACACCTTTACTTTGACTGTCTTATTCTCTTTTCTTCCCGTCACAGAATCAGGGAGCCAACATGACTCAGGAAGGAAGCCTAGGAGGACAATTGAGACAAACATGCATGGGTCTGTCATCGAAGGGCCACATTCCATTTCCAGAGCCAACTTCTCAGTGAGCTCAAACGGCACATGACAGTTTAATGTAAATACAAAAGGCATCAGCTCCTCTATCAAACAGAACATACTTTCCCTTTTGCTATGAGAACATTTACTCTACACCACTGTATATTGGAAGCGTGTAACTTGCTTTTGTTTGTAGGAGCTCACAGTTAAGAGAGTACTTTGAACTTTCAAATAGTGTTGGGACTATCAAAGTCTATGCCAACTTTTGAAATTCAGTTCAATGTGTTTTGCACTATGAGATGGCCATGAGCTGATGGGGACAAGAAGTGGAGGGATGGTTATAGCTTAAAAATAATGTTTAGGTGTCACGTTGACCAGGAGTGGACTTGTGATGGTGGTTAATATTGTTAACAGGATCTAAAGTCACTGAAGAGACAAGACTTTGGGCATGCCTGTGAAAGCTATGTGTGTTAAGTGAGGTGAGAAGACCTACATTAAATGTGCACAGTACCATTCCATGGGCTTGGGTCTCAGGATGATGGTGGAGGTGAGAAGAGCACCAGCATGTGCCACCCTCTGCTTTCTGCTGCCACTTCTTCTCTCCACTGGAGCCAAAATAAATGTGTCCATCTTTAAGCTGCTTTTGTCATGTATCTTGTCACAATGATAAAAGGAATTAATACAAGTCTGTTATCCACGGTGGCATACACCTTTAATCCCAGCACTTAGGAAGCAAAGAGGCAGGTGGGTCCCGGTGAGTTTTAGGCCACCCTGGTCTACACAGCAGTTATAGGAGAACGGGAGCTACAAGAAGAGAGTGTCTCAACAGAACATACATGCCTGCTCTGATTTCACTTTTAGTGTAGCATTCAGTAAGTTATATGAGATATTCAACATTTCATTATAAAACAGATACTGGGTTTAATGATAAACTAAGTTACTTAGTATGTTCTGAACAAATTAGGGTAGGTTAGGCTAGCTTATGGTATTTGGTGAATACGTTATTTAAAAAATACTTGACAGTATTTTCAATTTATAATCTGTCCACTTTAATGTAATCCTGTCATAAGGAACATCTATATTTGATTAAGATAGGGTTTCCTGTCTGGAGAAATGGGTTATAAGTGATGGATGGGGGGTTACCTAAACTTTTGAGGGAGAAAAGAAAGTTATCATTGGGCTAGAGAGATGGCTCAATGGTTAAGAGCACTTGGCTGCTCTTCTAGAGAACCCAGGTTAAATTTCCAGCACCCACATGGTAGCTCACAACTGTCTGTACCTCCTTCACACGGATGTATATGCAAGCAAAACACCTATGTACTGGGGGGCTAGAGAGATGGATGGCTCAGAGGAGATCCTGAGTTCAATTCCCAGCAACCACATGGTGGCTCACAACCATAAGATCTGGTGCCCTCTAGTGGTGTACAGACATACATCCAGACATACATGCAGGCAGAACTCTGTACATAATGTGTCCATCTTTAAGCTGCTTTTGTCATGTATCTTGTCACAATGATAAAAGGAATAAAAATAAGTCTTAAAAAACACCAATATACATAAAATTAAAAAATAATTTTAAAACATTAAAAAAGAAAGTTATAAGCCAGGCAGTAGTGGCACATACCTTTAATCCCAGGAGTCAGACAGGTGGCTCTCTGTGAGTTCCAGGCCAGCATGGTCTACAAGAGCTAGTTCCAGGACAGCCTCCAAAGCTACAGAGAAAGCCTGTCTCAAAAAACAAAAACAAAAAAAAAAAACAAAAAAAAAGAAAGTTATCATTATGTTCTATATTTTATGAAACTAAATTTCAGATAAATTACAATAAATAGAAAAGCTTAACAGCACGAGAAAAGATGTTGAGTGTATGCTTGTCATCTTAGGGTAGAAAAGACACTTGGACACAAAGGCTTTATGGGTATGTGTGGTATGGGCATGGACCACTCACACAGCTCAGGAAAGTGTTATTACAGGGCTAGCAGGTGTCTGCTGTTCTTACCCGGGTCACTTCCCTCCTCGCTGTAATTCTGGAACTGGAATAACTCTTTGGATCTTGAATGACCTTGGGAATGGAGGTAATAGAAAGTGGACCAGTGATGTAAAGAGTTGATAGGATAGAGAGCCATTCCAGCTGGGGATCACCTATCATGGAACTCTTGTGTTGGTTTTTATTTTCAATTTTAGGGATTGGACTCAGGACCTTGTGTACACTTAACAAATACTCTACCATTGAGTTGCATCCCCAGCACATCAATGAATTTATATTCTGGAATTAAATTCTTGTTTAGCTGTGAGTATGTATGTATCATTGAAGCTGAAACCAGTCATGACTCATCAGCCCAGACACAAATGGAGATAACTTATGCAAGCCATTGGCTTCAACTCTGACTTTTAGAGGCATCCAGGGGGCTTTAAAGGAACAAACAACAACAACAAACCCATTAGTCTACAATGTCTTGGTTCTAGCCCAAACCAAGTATATAAAAATCTCTGGAGGTGTAGCCTAGGTCAAGAATTTTTAAAAGGCCTCTAATGTGAACTGAGTTAAGCTAATCTGGATGAATGTCTTTCCCTCATTATTAGCATTCTTTCCAGTGAGAATAGTAACAGGTCTGGTTCTGCCTATGAAACCCAAGAAATTTGATGAGAATATTTCAGAGAAAGCTTTGATATTTTCTTTCTGCTGCTTGTGAGGTAGGGGTGAGTGCGTCTATGTATGCATGTGTGTGTGTGAAGGTATGTGCATGCTATGGCATGCTCAAAGGTCAGCAGACAATTCTCCAGAATTGGTTCTTGCCTTCTGCATGGTTTTGAGGCAGGGTCTCTTGTGGCCTCTACTGCATACTCCAGGTTAACTGGTGCACAAGCTTCCAGATAATCTCCTGCCTGTGTCCTTTCTCAGAAATCCTGGGATTACAGATGGGTGCTAATGCCTTCTTTTTATGTGGGTTCCAGAGATCTGAACTCGGGTCATTGAGCTTTCTCAGACAATATTTTTACCCATTGAACCATCTCCCTAGTCCCAAGCTTTGATATTTCAGATAAGAAAGTATATAGGCTGGAACTGTTCTTTTTTCCATTTTCTACATCTGAATGCAAAAATGACATCCAGAGCATCAGCTGCTATACTGTGACTATGAAACAAGGATGAAGACATCACACAACCCACTGGAACTCAGAAAGGAGATGACAGAGAGCCTGGATCACTACTCAGCAACTAAATAAATGTCAGAAACTATACTTTCAGAAGCAATGAGAGAGGAACCAGTAGCTATCATGATGAGTTTTCTGTTTACTGCATCAGAACACATTCAGAAGTGAAATAGATATACAGATCTACAAACAAAAGAATGGGTTTCTCATTCTCTATGACATGTCAGATATTAGTGTTTAGAGAAAAGGAAAATTATGTAACAGTAAGCATATAGAGTATGAAACTATTTTGAAATATACACTAAAACCAATACTATATTCTCATGTGTATACACATGAAAACTCTTTGGACACAGCTAACTGCCTGTTGAGTGACAAGAAGCTTTGTCCTCATTTACTATTTCTATTTTTTTTTTTTTAAAGAGAGTGGATATCATTTAGTTACTGATTAAGATACTCAAGCTAGGGGCTGGAAGAGATGGTTCAGTGGTTAAGAGCACTGGTAGCTCTTTCAGAAGACCTGGGTTTAATTCCCGGCACCCACATGTCTGTAATTCCAATTCCAGGGGATCTGACACCTTCACACCAAATGCACATAAAATAAATTTAAATTATTTTTAAAAAGATACTCAAGCTAGTTAAATATTAGAGTAAGAAGAGGTAGATCTTGGAGCAGATAGGAGGAGGGTAAAGTGATGGGAGTGGGAGGAGAGTAGGGAGGGGGCACTGGGTTTGGAATGTAAAAAATAATTTAAAAACTACAAAAAGAAGAGGTAGATCTCAGTGAGTTTGAGGTTAGCCTGGTCTTTATAGTGAGTTCCAGTTTAGTCAATGTAATATAGTTAGACCCTGTGTAAAATATTAATTAACATTCTTTGCTGTGGTAGAGTATCATTTTAAGGTGTGACTTTTGTTTATGCTGCATTTGTTTAACTGTGTGAAGCTGTGTTATTGTGCTCATCTAAAACACTTGGTGGTACTAATGAAGAGCCGAACACATAGTGAGACAGGAGCAAGGATAGGCGGAGCTGGCAGAGAGAGGATGCACAGAAAGGAGGAGAGAGGAAGAGCAATGAGAGAAAAGGGAGGAGGGCATCACCCAGCCAGCCGTGGAGTAAGAGTGAAAGTAAGATTTACAGGGGAGAGAGAGACAAGCCCAGAGGGAAAGGCAGACAGGTTAATTTAAGGTAAGAAAAGCTGGCTAGAAATAAGACAAGCTTAAGGCCGGCATTCATAAGTAATAATAAATCTCCATGTGTAATTTACTTGGGAGCTGGGTGGCAGGGCCCCTCAAAAAGCCGAGAGTAAAAACACTGTACAACTACACTTTACCATATCTGACCTCCTGGGATGGCACATGGATTCTTTCCAGGAGGCCGCCTGCCCTGGCTGGCACACTGCAGTGACCTGTGTCCTCATGTGAAGGGCCTCCAGCTTCACCGTTATGACACCCGCTTCCTTGTGGGAGCATGTTCCTCCCCTTGCATTTTACACATGCTACAACTCCTCTAAGCACTACTTGGTGACCTTTAATTCTTTCCGTACCTATCGATTAGAACTTTTCGATTGATTTTCAGTTATCTTCTGACTCCATTTTGCCAGGAGCCTCAACTTCTGGCATGATGGCCCTTTAAATTTTTTGTTGTTGTTGTTCTATTGAGACAGGGTCTATGTAGTCCTGGCTTTCCTGGAACTCACAGAGATCCACCTGAAAATGGCACTTTTAAATGAACCCAAAGGCTTGCTTTCTTACTAAAGCCACCTACAACTAAATAAAGACAATTCCCATGGTCCCCAGGCTCAACAGTATTGCTCTTGAGTCTCCGTCTTTTCTCTCAGGTTGAGACCTTGCACCAGTCCTACCCCTCATTACCCATTATGTGTGCCTGGTCTCTTCACACACGTCCACTCTCCTGATCTTCAGCCACGGTGGACATCCTTACCTGCACAGCATTGCAGCCGCTGGTCAGTGGACTGTCCAGTCCTCCAACTGCTTCAGATGCTGATCATTAACTGATAAGGTTAGGAAGCCTTGCCTCAAATCAGAAAAATCTTGAGCCACTATTCACACTTGAGAGCTCTCCAGGGAGCCAGACCAGGGAGAACTCCAGCTGAGTCAGCATCTCGCAGAACTCTTCTCCTGCCCTTTTTCCATATTGGAACTTCTCCTGACAACACCCCTCCAGTCAGTCACTGTAACGACCCCTTTCATCTTTGATTCTGGGGAAGCAGATACCACTTTTGCTTATAACCCACCTTATTCTAGATGGAGTATAGTCACTTCTGTAAAATCCAGTTTACCCCACAATCACACAGGAGTTCTACTTCTTCCCAAAACCTCCCAAACTCCATCTTCTAGGAATTGCCATCATTGTATCACTCCTTCAATTGCTCATGGTTGTAGAGGGAAAAGAGAAACAGGTCTTAACAGAGAAGAAATTTTGAACCCTTTGTGTGCCCAGGCCTTCTTTGGAAGAAAACTGAAACTTGTGGATCACGTCTTACGGGTTTTTTAAATGAATAGTAATTCAGATTACAAATGAAACTCATTATGTTGGTATATGATAATACGAAAACTAACTTGGAATTGATGAGGTAGGTGGCTCACTGGGTAAATGGGCCTGCCGTCAAGACTTATGACTTGAACTCAACCCTTGAAATCTATGTGGTGGCAGGAGAGTACCAACTTTCTGAGTGGGCCTCTGTTCTTTGACCTCTACAAGTACCCTGTGGTGCTCCCTCCACTCTAAATTAAAAAGCTAATATATGTACATACATACATATATAACTTTTCAATTCATTGAAAAACATGATCTAACACTGGGTCAAAAATGTCAATTATGACACACACACACACACACACACACACACACACTTGTTTTGTTTTTCAAGACAAGGTTTCTCTGTGTAACAGACAGTCCTGGCTGTCCTGGAACTCACTTTGTAAACGAGGCTGGCTTCGAACTCAAGAGATTCGCCTGCCTCTGCCTCCCAGGAGTGCGCCACCACGCCCATCTGAGAATACATGATATTTTAAGATGAACAAATGAAAAAATGTTTTGCAACATTTACATTAGTGACGAAGTTCAAGCCTGTAACAATTGTTTAGAGCAAATAAGACCCTGTAGTAAAAACAAAACAAATAAGGCAAAAACACAAAGACTTGATAAATACCTGGTAACTGGATAAAAGGAGAAAATAAGCACATTTCTTATAACAGAAACATTCACAACACACTCCTTAGGATTCTCAACTTGTTAATCTCACGTCCTCGCTGGATAAATAGCCATATATTTTTTGGCTATTTATATAAATATATAATTTATTGAAGTTTCAAAAGAAATTAAATCTGACGACTGAAAATGCAAATTGACAAACCGGCTGTGTATTCCGTGACCCCACATCACTAAACAGAAGGACAGAAGGCAAATGAATCGGCAGACCCTACAGATTGGTAGGGGAGAAAGAACCGCCAAGGGGTAACGGGCCGACAGGAAGTCCAGCTCCCGCGCTCGCGCTCGCTTTTGACGTCACTTTCCGCGCGACTCCCTCGGCAGAAGATGGCAGCGCTGAGCAATGTCCGCTGGCTGACCCGAGTGAGACCCGGGACATGTTGGGCAGAGGGTGGGCGGGGAAGCAGAGGGTTTGTCCTGAGTTTCCAAAAGAAGGCAAGGTCGGCGCGGTGTACGGGGTCTGGGTGTATCAGATCTGACCTTGTGTCTGTCTGTCTGTCTGTCACAGGCCTTGGTCGCCGCTCGCAACCCCGGGACTTGGAGAGGTCTCCGAACGTCGGCTGCGGCTCACGCCGCTTCACAGGTACGTTCGAGTCCCGCTTCGCGCTCGCCCACCCTTGTCGCCTCCTTGCCGCTCCCCTGTTTTCCCCTCTCTACCTGCCTCCCTCTGACTCTTGCTTCTGCCCCTGTTCCATCTCTGCTGGCCTCACTCACAGACAGAAGATGTGAAGGTTGAGGGTGCCTTTCCTGTGACCATGTTGCCAGGAGACGGCGTGGGGCCAGAGCTCATGCATGCTGTCAAGGAAGTGTTCAAGGTGAGAAGCCTGTGGTGGGGGATGGGTAGTGGAGCTGCCTGCTGGAATGGATGGGGTTGGGTAGGTAAGTCAGACCTGACCTGGTCCTGTGCTTGGACTCATTGATTCCTGAAGGCTGCTGCTGTCCCAGTGGAATTTAAGGAGCACCACCTGAGCGAGGTGCAGAATATGGCTTCTGAGGAGAAGTTGGAGCAGCTGCTGAGTTCCATGCAGGAGAATAAAGTTGCCATCATTGGTTTGTATGCCACTCTTGTCATTTTAAAGTCTGTGGTGCGTATATATCAGCTTCCCAGACTGCCCTCTACTGATACTTGGGAATTTGTTTCTTAGTGGGAAACCAGGAGTGAGGGAGCTCAGCGAAGTTGCAAGGGTTTGTTTGGTGCCTGCTGAGGCTGTTGTCACTGTGTTCAGACCCTGTTAGCCATGTCGCCAGTGCCCATTCTAACCATTCCGTTTCTTCAGCTGTGCTGTTTTAGTCCCCTTATTGGATTCTTTTGGCTTCTAGATTTTCCCCTATAGGCCATTTTTCAAATCTATTTTCTTGTACAGCCTGACACCAGGGCCAGCTTTTGCAGGAAAAAGTCGGTTTTCCTGTTTTCCTTTCCACGACCTGTTCTGTGCTTTGCTCACAGTCAGCTGTGCTAGTCGTCGCATATTTTTCCTGCCTTGACTTATGCGCTTCCCGCTACCCAAAATGTTTTTTTTCCCTCTCATGTCACCTATCAGAATACTCACTCGTACTCATTCTCTATGGTTGCCATGGGATAGTACAGTTTTGTGGTGGCTGTAAATAGTATAAATGCACTCTCAGTTCTGAGGCTGCATACAGTCCCTCTGAAGACTTAGAGTGAGAATACTTCTTTTCCTGGTGTTCTTTGGTTTATAGACACAATTCTCTTTTTACAATCACCCTTATCTTTTTGATTTACCATTGGATTTAGCCCCCAACCCCAACCCAGGACAGTTTTATCTCAAGACTCCTAATTTTATCTGAAAAAAAGGTGTTTTTCCAAATAAGATCACATTGACATCCCCCCATCATCCCAGTAACTCATTCTTATGGTTTCTTGGTGTAAGAGCATGGGCCTGTCAGTTTGGGGATCAGTGTTCAGCCCTCTGTATTCACTTAACCAAGGAACTGACTGTCATGCCAGCTTTTCTGTAATATTTCCTATTATCAGAGAGGATTCTTCCTCTCTGCTCCTGTTGTAAGGATTCAGGCATTACACTGGCCTGCCCCTGTCACCTGGCAGAATGCACTCAGGCAGTGCTCTGGTCAGCCCAGAGTTCCATGATTACTAGTCTGTAGGCAGATGTAAAGGACCCCTTTAAAAGTCAGACCCCGCCCACTTACACTCTTGCTCTCTTTCTCTTCTGCTTTTGGTTGGCCACCAGCTACCCCCTCTTTTTCTCTCCCCCCTCTCTCTCCTCTTCTGTTCCTGGTGCCTCTATGTCTGTTCCCTTCTCCCTCACTCCCCTTTCTAAATAAACTCCTCATTTAAGCTCTATCTGCCTGTTGTGTTATTCCCTCCTGCCTTGGTCATCCTCACCTGCTATGGAACCCGCTATGCTCTCCCACGTGGTTCCTTACCTTGGGACCCCACTCACTTGGGACCCTCACTCAGGACACAGCTTTTATTCTTATAACTGTAATGAAAGAACAACACCTGTACTGATTGTTAGTATCATTCCTTACTTACTTGTGTTCCCCAGTGTATTGTTGCTTGGTGAGGGCAGTTGTATGGGTTTTGGTTGCTATTGCCTTACATACATAGTCGATTTTCAGTAAGTAGTAGCTGAGAAAATACAAAGTCAGTTGATACAGGAACATAAGGAAAGCCATTGGTCCCCTAGCATTGCTTTTCAGCTTGTTATTAAACCCAGGTTCCTTGATTAAAAACAAATGGTTCTTAGGTCATTTTGAAATTTCAGCATAAAACTAAAACTAAAGTATTACTCTCAGTTTTCTTATTTTTATTATATTATTCATTCTCCTTGTCTCTTGCCAGGGGCCATAAATAAAGGGTGAGGAATTTGGGAGTGGGAGACGGGAGTCTAGGTTGTATGAAGTCAATGGGAGATTGGACCCTGGTCTCTGTGTGACTTTTGTCTAATCCTGCTTCCCCCACACTTTGTTTCCACAGGAAAGATCTATACCCCAATGGAGTATAAGGGTGAATTAGCTTCCTATGATATGCAGCTGAGGTAAGTGGATGGGTAGGCTTGGGTCAAAGGGGTACTGGGCATCTGGCACAGAGCTGATGGCTGTCTACCCTCAGGCGTAAGTTGGACTTGTTTGCCAACGTAGTTCATGTGAAATCACTTCCTGGGTACATGACTCGGCATAACAATCTAGACCTGGTAATCATTCGAGAACAGACGGAAGGGGAATATAGCTCTCTGGAACATGAGGTAAGGCCCAGAAACTGGGGAGGACGAGGTAGAGGCCTCCTTACCTTCTTTCCAAATGTTATCGGTCATTTCTCTCTCACCCAGAGTGCAAAGGGGGTCATTGAATGTCTGAAGATTGTCACTCGAACCAAATCTCAGAGGATTGCAAAGTTTGCATTTGACTACGCCACCAAAAAAGGGCGGAGCAAGGTCACAGCTGTCCATAAGGCTAACATCATGTGAGGCATGGCTTTTGTGGGTTAGGTTCCTGGAGAGGTATCCTTAAACTCTCTCAACTGATTTTTGTCTTTGACCCACGAACAGGAAACTTGGGGATGGGTTGTTCTTGCAGTGCTGTGAGGAAGTTGCTGAACTGTACCCCAAAATCAAATTTGAGACAATGATCATAGATAATTGCTGCATGCAGGTGAGGTCCTTTGTGAGTTCCCAGAGGGAGGACAGGGAGTGGAAATCTCTCTTTTGTTAGAACTCTTCTCTTCATTCTCATAATCTCATCCCTAGCTGGTGCAGAATCCTTACCAGTTTGATGTGCTTGTGATGCCCAATCTTTATGGCAACATTATTGATAATCTGGCTGCTGGCCTTGTTGGAGGAGCTGGTGTGGTCCCTGGTGAGAGCTACAGTGCAGAGTATGCAGTTTTTGAGACGGTGAGCAAGACTATTTTCCCCCTGGGCATGGTGATGCATGTTTTTTAACCCAGCACACCGGAGGCAGAGGCAGGTGGGTTTCTATGAGCTCGAGGGCAGCCTGGTCTGCAGAGCGATTTTTAGGACAGACTCCAAAGCTACAGAGGAACCCGGTCTTGAAAAAATAAAACCAACAGAAAAACAAACAAACAAAAAAAAACCCTCAAACCACCAATGAATAGAGTATTTTCTGTTGGTTATCTGTACCCACCCAGACTTCTCTGACCTTGGTAGTCTTCCCATATCCCAATGCACTTGTAAATGACCATGGCTGCTTCCTCTCCCACTCCCTACCTCTCTTCTTAGTCACTATGGCCTGCCCTCCTCCTGTGCCATGCCTTTTGTAGACCTTCACCTCTGCATGTGCCTATTCCCGTCTAGTGATTCTGGTTTGCTTTTTCCCACAGGGTGCTCGGCACCCATTTGCTCAGGCAGTGGGCAGAAATATAGCCAATCCCACTGCCATGCTGTTGTCAGCTTCCAACATGCTTCGGCATCTCAAGTAGGTTATGGGAAGCTGAAGTGGGGTGGAGGGTAGGTGTTGGAAAGGGAAGCACAAATGGGAAAATATGGGTGGGGATATTCTGGTTGGATTCTCACTTCCTCCTGTCTGTGTTGACAGTCTTGAGTACCACTCCAACATGATTGCAGATGCAGTGAAGAAGGTGATTAAAGTTGGCAAGGTGAGTTCAGAAAACTTTCAAGGGCTCAGTATTCAATGGGGAACTTGAGGGCTACTTTTCCTCCAGGTCTACACAATACCTGCTGTCACCTCAGGGTTACTCTTCTCACTTCCCTTTTCTTGGCTATTTCATCCTCTTGGTCTTCTTTGCCTTAGTTCCATCTGCTGTCCTTTTCCTGCACCATCCATTGCCTTTCTTGGGCCATCTGAAGGCAGACCTTGCAGCTTTGTCTGGGGGTGATTAGCAGGCAGGATTAGATGCCTGTCTTCCTTCCCTCCTGGTCTTTTCCTGCAAGGTAACCTCATCCTTTGGTATGCATCTTCCCATCCCTCTGCCTGCTCATCCTGTCCTGCATTGTCTGCTCAAGAGTTAGCAGGTCCTTGTTTCTCCACACCTGTTCACCTCTTTCCATCCTACCTCTTCTTGGTTTCCATCCCATGATCATATTGTCCCATCTTCATGGGCTCTCTTTTCTTCCCCACGGCTATTGCTGATGGTGGCTGTAGGTACGGACTCGAGACATGGGCGGCTACAGCACAACAACCGATTTCATCAAGTCCGTCATCGGCCATCTGCACCCCCACGGGGGCTAGAGCCCTTTACTCCCTCCAACTCCAAAGGACCATGCTACACATTCCTTCAGTTCAATGGACCAGGGAAGAAAACATCTAGCAGTAGATCCTAATTGTTTTTCTGGCAGAGGCTAGGTTGTCCTGGGGCTGGTATAAGGTTACCTGTAGGTGTTTGGGACTGGGTCCAGAACACAAGATAATGACAACTTTTTTCTACAGGTTCGAACCTCAGATATGGGTGGTTATGCCACTTGTCATGACTTCACTGAAGCTGTTATTGCTGCTCTGTCATAAATAAATATTCAATAAAACAAACACATACACACTATGTTTTTGTGTTTTTATTGGGGTTTATCATGGGTAGGAACTATCACCTTGAGGCATGCCTCCCACCCACTAAGCATGTCCATTCTAATCCTCCTGGGATGCTTTCTGGGACTTTTTCTTTTTCTTTGTACTGCTCTTTGTGCAGCTAGGAGCAGCTTCAGGTTCCTCCTTAACAGAAAATTTCCTTTTCTTCTTAGGGACGCTGGGGCTTGCTGCCTCTTCTGGGTCACTGGCCATTTCCTCTTTAGGCGAGGCTTTCTTCCTCTTGAGAACACTTACACTGCTAGTAGCCACCTCTTCAGGATCACTGGCCAATTCCTCCTTAGGAACAGCTTTCTTCTTCTTACTTTTAGGCAAAGAGACAGGTGGATCTTCCATTCCATTTTCCTGTGGAGCCTCCTGGGGCTTTAGCTTTTTCTTCTTCTTAGGTTTTTCATTTATCTCCTGAAGGGGAATAAGACATGAAAACAAGTTGCTTATACAGGTCAACAGCTGCAGTTCCCATCAGACTGCAGGGTTAGCAGACAACCTGGTTTGTTGCATGGGCACTTTGGTAATCTAGTCTTCAAAGCTACTGTACTCCCAGTTAGAGAAAAGAGTTGATTTTCTTGGCCCTCTTAAACCCTAGAGAAAATCCCCTATATATGCTGGTCACAATAGACATCATGCAGAGCTCCCAGGGGACCCTGAATAGAAACACTAATAGCTCAAGAAGAAAAAAACCCTGGGGGTCAAATCTAGACTGTCACATTGGTGACTTCCCTGCCCCCACCCCCATTATGAGATACTATCACCTTTACACAAAAAACAGGGAGAGCAGGAATTCACACTACCCCCGGTTGAGGACTCCTGGGAGGCAGCCGAGGACAGAGCACACTTGCCCATGGAATGGGCCATGTGCTACAACCAGCATTCTGGGCTCTTGGTCAAGTTCTCTCAGCACCTATCTCCTCCCTATAGGATCAAGAGGTAGTTTTAGTCCAAAAAGCCCAAGCTCCAGACCATGGATGGTTTGATGTCCTTTGTTCTGCTGTTGAAGTCCTTATACAACCTAGGGCCCACACAGGACTGACCTCACACTCTTCTGGAGTGCTACTGTTTTCTGAGGATGCCAAGGCCAGTGCAGCCAGTCGCTTCTTTTCCTTCTTCAAGCGTTTTTTCTCCTGTTTTTCCAGCTTCCTGGTAATTTCAGCAGCAGCTTCCTCTGCCTGGCAAAAAAGATAGTACTGAAAACCTGGAAAGACCCTGGCTTGCCACTACGCTTCTAGTTTTGCTGGATCAGGCTCATTAAATCAGTTTTCTTGCCTCCATCCCTTAAGGTCAGGCCAAGATAGTTCATCACCTCCAACAGCTAACTATGGCACGCACCTACCCCAATTAAGGAACTGACCTGAACCATAGCTTCCTTCATGACATCCAGGTTCTTCCGTGGGATCTCTCCAGTCTCATAGAAAGACAGTCGCTCCTCGACTTGTTCTCGGAGTTTCTCCCCAAATACACTTGTGGGCACCTCTGGATGCATGTGTATGTGTAAACAAAGGCCATTACAACTCTTGAAAGGACAAAGTACTCCCCAGTCCCTCTACCCTCAGCTTCACTCAGACCCAAAGTGTCAACACTCACTATGTGAACTCTGTTGACGAAAAATATTACCATCATTGTAGAAGCTGCCAAGGTAGTTTACATCCCCTCCCTTGCAACCCCTTCAAATGCCAACTTCCTCATCCATACCAGAAAAGCAATCAATTCTTGAGGCAATACTGCATTTGTTCGCTAGATATCGGGAGATGCGCCCTTTGTTCTTTGCAGCTGCTCGACCAATGAAGGTGGAATGGAAAATGAGTCCATATTTTGGTGTATTGCCCCTTGTCTTCAGGGCTCTGTGGAAATGTTCAGTGAACAGTTTAGTGTCAGAAGATCTGACCCAACTGTCCAAGTTCCCTTGTCCCCACAATTTCACACCAGGCTTGGCTGGAGTTTCTACCTTAACACATGCCAACCCAGTTCCCAGAGGCAGGGAGGGGAGGCACCCAATGTCGCTGACCTGGAAACTTGGTCCCTTTTTGCTGGGCCCTGGGAATCACTCAGACACCAGGACTGGCCATCACCCCCATAGCAGAGGTCTGTATAGGTCAGGGAGTCCTGGTTAGCCATCACCGTAATCCCCAAACAAAGCAGCGGGCACCAGAAGTAGCACCTGACATGGGCAGGCGCCCTCACTGGTACCTGAACAGGGCCTTTTCAGCCCCAAGAATCTGTACTGTGGATGCTGGGTACTTGGCCAGGTTGGTGAGGCTGCCAGCATGAGCAATGAGACGTGCACCTACCTGGAGAAAGATCCAAGGAAGAAGCCAGGTGATTAAGGGGGAACTTGATTCATCAACTTCACACCCCTATTCTCCTCCCCACCATGCAACTAGGGACAACATGGTAGCCAGAAGTATAGCGGTACAGTATGCTAAAATTTTAACTCCCCCCATTTGTGTTCCCATGACGCACCGCTTCCCCAATTAAGGCTGACAGGCTGGGGGCTACTTGGCTCATCTTGGAGCGAAGGTAAGTGTGTAGGCTCTGGCGATACTCTGACAAAGACACCACACGACTGGAGAAGCTCTCGATGTTTATCAAGTCGATAGCAGATATGTCCATGCCTAGGAAACACCTAGTGTGAACAGGGGGACCACACACTCAAGGAGTCTCGTACCTTATACAGGTTGCTGGACTCTGCACTGACCCATGGAGGACCGAGAGGCATCCAAAATGGCCTTAGCCTTGGCTCCATCCATCGTCAACTCTTCTAGCTTCTCCAACTTTTCTTCATTCAACTCCCTGCGGTTTCCAATGAACTGAGCCAGGCGACAGTAGGTGGCATTGTCATTGATGATCTTCACCAGCTCTGGAAAATGGTACCCATACCACTCCCTGCAGAGGAACAATCATTCCCTCACCCAGTTTGCCAAACCTCAAAAAACTCAGATCTCAGTCTTCCTCAAATCCATGTCTCCCCATTCACAATACAGACCAGGCACAAAGGCCTAGGCTGAGGTGTACATGGGGTAGGTTTGTTCTGCCTCCTCTTTCTATACAGTCAGTGTAAGAACACAGCCTGTGGTAAGCACAAGGAGGCCTAGCTTTAGCCCTTGATTCTAACCACGGGAATTGTCAGCCCTGATTGACCCTTGTAAGTTTGTAATAGCTAAACCACAGGTCCAAGAGCCCTGTTGATAGCCTGTGCACTGCATCTTACCTGACACGCATTGAGAAGGTATTGATATCTTTATCCAGTTGGTCCAGAAGGCTTATGGACTGAATGATCATGTTGTCCACCCGGTTCACATTAAATTTAACTTTGGCTCGAGAATAGCTGTGTCCCAGCCCTAGCTGAGCTTTACAAGCAGACAGGTCTGTCAGACCCTTCACCAGGTTATGAAAGTGCAGACGTACTCCTAAAAGGAAAAGCGGGACTATGAATAAGAAAGGTCTGTTCTGTAGTCCACGTGGCCATTTACAGCTGATAACGGGCTACCTCCAGTCTCCCTCTTCTGGCCTCTGTGGGAACTGCGCCTACATGGTGCATGCAATACATGCAAGCACTCACACGAAAAATAAAATCTTAGAAGCTTTGAGCAGGATTGTCTTACCTCGAAGGATCTCAGCTATCACACCTCCAGTCTGGCAGTTGTACCCCAACTCTTCCTGTATTGCAGCACCAATCTTGGGGTCTCCAACCCCCAGCAGTACTTTCTTCTTTTTAGATGGCAGGTATGTCTCCAGGAGCAGACGGAGGTCCTCATGAACAACACCTTGGAACAAAAAACACTTTACCTGTAAAGGAGGACTCCACCTCCACCATAGGATCATGCAGGAACACCCGCCCCTCCAGGCATTGCTCAGAAACATGGAGACATCAGTGATCACACTCAGTGGATTGACAGATTCTCAAGTCATCATTGCAAAACCTGGCTTTCACAGTAGCACGACTGTGAAGCATTGAGCTCCGTAAAGTTAAAAAAGATTTTTTAACTGTTATTTTGTAGGTATCAATGCCTAGCATGCATCACGATTTCAGCAAAATCATCTCAGAACACCGTCAAGAATCACATGACATGGAGGGGCTAACTCACCTTCAGACACTGCATTGGCATTTTCCAAGGCAACCTGGGATGAAGAAAATGGACAAAAGGCCACCAGACGAACGACATTGTGGAATTTGCCAAGGTTAAGTACACACTCCTCCACCTGTGGAGAGGAGGAATGAATGAATGAATGGGCTTCCTTTGAATTTGGCCTCCACGGCGCAGTAAACCAGGAAGGCCAGCTGTATTATTAATGCGAACACTGATGCCTAAGCCCCACATCCCGATCCTACTTTAATTCTCAAGAAATGGGATTAGAGGTGTTTATCTTCACTCTCTAAGGCGATTATATAGATACGCATTAATTAAAGACCTCATTCCCGAGCTTTCAACCCCCCCTCCGGTGCGGCCGGCCACGTGGGAACACGCGGTGCATGATGGGGTTCGGCGGCCTTAGGGGCTGCATTGCAGCATCCTGAGCCCACCGATCCCACCCACCTGCGGCAGCAGCAGGCTGATTTCCTCCACTTCCTTCAGCGCCAACAGCGCGTAGCCGACCGCATGCTCGAACAGCACGTGCAGCACAACCTGAAACGGGAACCGGCGCGCGGCCATTAGACAAATTCCCGGGTCCGTCGGGCCGCTCTTAGAGCAGGCCCTGGCCCATACTCCGAACCCGAATCCGAACCACACACCCAGACCCGCAACGAGGCCTTCACCTCACTAATAAGTCACAACCACTCCTCACCATGGCGCCTGCTCCGTGCCCAGCTCGCAATGCGGCTGGCGCGCTCTAGCGCGCGGAACCAGACTGCGGAGACCACGCCCTCTCCTCCCTGGCCAATCAGAGGCCGGGGACGGAACCATTTTCATGCCTTCGGAGGGGTGCGCGGGTGTGGTATCGCCCGTCGGGCGGGCTAGACTGCGGCGGGCGCGAGCGGGCCGGCCCTTCCGAGCCTTTGCGGCTGCGCGAGCCGGTGCGGCGTTTGGGGCGAATGGCGTCCTTCCTAGCCTGGGGCGGCTTAGCGCTCTGGAGACCGCCTTTCTCCAGCCCTCGTGTTCTTGTCACCTGTGGCCGAGCGGCAGGACTCGGTGAGGGGACGAGACGCTCCCTGGCGAGGGTCGCAGGCTTCCCGCTGGCCTGAGGCCTCTGGGCCGGGTCCTTACCTGCCGCCTCAGACGCCACAGAAATGGCGGCTCCTCGCCGCATGCGCCTTCCTCGTAAATTTTATTGCCCAAAAAGTGATGGTGCGAGCAGTGGCGTAGGTAGAAAGGGCGGTTTACTTCTTCCTAGGTCTGTTCCTTGCCCTGCTTCATAGAAGCCAGCTCTGCGCGGCGCCACGTGTTGCTCTTCTCCCGGTAGTCCCTAAACTCTAGCAACGAGCAGCGTCCCTCCTCTCCAGGACAGCTTTTGGGCACACCGAAGTGGCTAATTTAAAGTTACTTTTTCTTTAAAGGAAAAAAAAAGACTCTTTACGTTAAGTAATTTTAGAATTACAAGTCCCAAACGTGGTTATCTCTTAAATAGTCTGTGCCTTAATGAGTTAAAAAAAAAAAAAAAACCTCCCCTTTATTTTCTTTTCTTTCAACCCCCTCTCCCTTCTCACCCTTCCTCATCTCCCATCACCTTTTTCTTCCTTTCTTTCTCTTTCCTTTCTGTCCCCATCTCTCCCCCTTCCTTTCTTCTCCCTTCCTCTTTCCCTCCTTTTCTTTCCAGGACTGTCTTTCGATTGGCTCTGTAGCAGAGAATGACCTTTGAACTTGTGATCCTTTTGCCTCCTAGTCCTGAGCCATCTGTTAGTGAATTTCTATAACTCCTAGGGGATTTTGAAAATTCTCATGCCATAAGGCACATTTATAACTTAGGTCTGTTTTGTTTTCTTAACTCGGTGACTTCAAGCACAGGGGCTGCAGAGATGGCTCCTCCAGCAGGTCCAGTGTCCTCACAGACACAGGATTAGGTCTGTCATTTCTGGTTCTCAGCTTGGTGAGTCCCCTGGAGAGTAGAAGCCCTGAGACTCCCTGCCAAAACAGTAGATGTGTGTCTTACCCCATGGCACTGTTTGACTGCAGCCACATGGGACTCTAGAAGTGACCAGAAGAGCCGTGTAGGTGAGAACCCAAGCTTTGCGACTTCCAGCGTGACCTGAAATTAATCACCTAACTTTGAGATTCTGTCTCTTCAGATAAAGATTAATTCATCTCTATAACAAACTCTGTTGAACATCTGGTATTAGGGCAGGTATGAAATAGGTATGGTACCTGACATGGTGTGAACTCAGATGCTAGTGGTTGTTCATCTTGCTTTTTTGGGTCACTTCAATTGTAGTATTATTATTTTGAGACAAGTTCTTGTAGCGTGTATGTTTCCGCCAGCCCGCCCGCCGCTGGTCTGGCATCCTGGCCCCCAATAACACGCAGGAGACTCTATATTTGATACAATCCTGTTGGCCAGTTACATTACTGTTTATGGGCTAGCTCTGTCTTAATTATTAACCCATTTCTACTTATCTAAGTATTTCCACGTGGTCGTCTTATCGGGGAGCCGCGCGGCAGGCTTCCTGCTCCTTCCCGGGCTACATCTCGACTCCACCTACTACTTCCTCTTCCTCCTCCTAGTCTCCTAGCCCCACCTATCTAGTTTTCTATTGGCCACAGGGCTTTATTAACAGTATGAGAAACATATATACAGAATAACATCCCCCATCAAGTTCTTACTATTAAACTCTGGCTGACCCGGAACTCACTGTGTAGAGTTGGCTGGCCTTAAACTCACAGTGATCCTATTGCCTCTTCCTCCTAATGCTGGGGTTAAAGGTGTGCACCACCACACTTATTTATTTTTGGTTTTTCGAGACAGGGTTTCTTTGTGACTTTGGAACCTGTCCTGGGACTCTATGTGTAAACTGCCTAGGCTGGCCTTGAACTCACAGTGTTGGGATTAAAGGCGAGTGCCACCACTGCTCAGCCTTTTTTTTCTCCTTCAGTTTATTTTTTTAAATTACTGAGTGCTCTAACAAAATGTGCAATATCAGGCAGTGGCATCGCACTCCCAACACTCGGAAGGCAGAGGCAGGCGGATCTACAGAGTGAATGCCAGGACAGGCTCCAAAGCTACACAGAAAAATCCTGTCTCAAAAAACCAACCGTAAATAAATAAATAAAATAAAATGTGCAAGATCATCACAATATTTTTTTCTTTCTCTTTTTATAGTTTTGGTGAATGGACTCAGCCTCAGGGATGCTAGGCCAGTGCTGCATCACTAAGCTGTGTCTGCAGCTCACTGTTTGGTTCATTTGTCAATAAATAACACAATATTTTACACATAGAATTTCCTAACCATTTTTTTACACACCCTCCTAAGCTCATTTAAAAAAGTTACTTTAGTCATTCACTTACATGTGCAAACACATAGTCTCTAAATAAATACAATTAAGTTTCACATGGTGAAACAGTTACCAATGCCATTCAACTTACTTTCATGGATTAAATGACAGGGATTGGAAAATACATTCAGATGATAAATTGTTAGAGTCCATTCTCTTAAAAAAAAAAAAAAAGTAATTTCTCTTACTTGGCTTTTGAAAAACAATGGCATTCTTCACAACCTAACGTTGGGGAACAGGCAGTGATATATCAGGTAACAGGTTTGAAGGTTGTATCTTGAGCCATTAGTTCTACTGATACATGGCTGCAAAGGTCTAGTGGCTGGGCCTGCACAGTCTATCCTCTCAGATGTGCTGGTTCCAGCCAGCGGCATAATGCCTCTGAGCTCTGGGCCTCCTTCAGGTCTGGTTTCATGCTGTTTAGTGTCTGTTCTTTTCTGAGGCCTGCACTCAAGACCCAGTCTCTTTATTAAAGAACTCATTAGCAAAGACACAGGCTTTGATTTGAAGCTGTAGGCTAAGCATGCTCTACACAAAATGCTTGGGATCAGAGGTATTTTGCATTTATTAGGTTCAGTTCACATTCAAAGGGAAGGGAGTTAGGCTTCCCCTCTTGAGAGGGTTAGCTGAAGAATTTATAGATACATAACAAAACATTCTTATTCGGAAGAGTCTACTGAAGGACTTCCTGCTGAGAAAATGTCATAAATGAGCAGTAGCGTTTCTGAGTAAGGCTATGGGTTCTCAGGGTGTGCACTGAGCCATAGGCACCTAGGCCTCCCTTCACCTTTCCGTGTGATGTGACTGTCTGCCCTCAGGAGACAGCCAGGTACTAACTGTATCATTTCTGTATGTTAGCTTGGAGGTTTTACTTTCAGTCAACACTGAAGGCCGTCTGTGGAGATAAAGGAACATTTTAAAATCCCACTGGGAGAGCTCCAGAGAAGGAAACTTCAAGGAAGTGCCACCAGGGGGTGATAGGTCACACATCTTGTCAGTAAAAAAAAAAAAAAAAAAAAAAAATCACATTTGAAAGGACTTCTAGCAATTCTGGACCCTTTTCTCAGACATGGAAAGAAGCCCCCTAAATTCTTTGGTGGTGAGTTCTACATACGTGCAGCAGCTCAACATACACTCGGGGAATGAGGACAGCCTTAGGAAGATCATTTAGCCCAGTGGTCCTTGCCATTGCTGCCAGTGACACTGTCCATGTCAGTCTCAGAATCTCAGATGATTATAAGACACACATTTCATTCATTCACCTAGGCAAGAGGATGATTATCTCATCCATGCCTGTGGTGCTATGTTATTGTTCAGTACCTGGCATAATATCTTGCATATTGAAGTCTTATATGCATCAATTTGTTAAACTTCACAACACAGTTTTTGAAAGTCAACCTTATATAGCCCGTTTTCCAGAAATGATAGAGTTAATCTCAATTTTTAAAAGAAGTCTTGGAACTTGCTTTGTAGATCAGGCTGGCCTCTGCCTCTTGAGGTATGCGCCACCACACCCAGCTCTCCCTTATTTATTTATTTAAGGTTTTTTTTTTTTTTTTTGAATCTATGAGTGCTCAGCTGTGATGGGCTATCTGTGTCACTCTTCCCCCATGGGAAATTTATTTCTTAAAGTCCCCCACAAGGAAAGAGAACTTTGTGCACTTGAGCAGGGCTGGACAGGCACATCACAGTGTGTCTGAAGTGACTTTACTGAGTTGAATGAGGATCACCAACACAGTGAACACTCTTGGTACCCTCATGGTTACATTCTTTTATGAGCTGGCACCTCAGCCACTCATGTCTGAATGTGCAAGTCAGGAGTGATAGTGGGAAAACTGTTGTCCTCAATATTTAGCTGGAGACACTGATGCATGAAAACAACAAGTGATTGGATGGGCTCCTTGAGTGTGACGGGAGCAAGGCCCGCCTCCTTGTGCACCCCTCCATTTCCTCATCCCAGTACTCTTAGTTTACCTCCTCTGCCACATTCCATCTGCTCACTCCCAACCCACCAGTGCAAACAATGAGAAAGGTTTCTGCTGAGGGACTCATCCCTTAGAGGGTCCCTAAGGGGGCTCTGAGGGGGAACCTAACGATATCACCTCTTCCCCTAGGCCCCAGGGCCAGGACAGCATCTTAAGGACTCAGATTGAGTAAGGTAAGGGCTTGTGTGTAAGTGTATATTTGTGTAAGAGACAAATGCTTTCATTAGCCCACCCAAGCACATTTATGATGGATGAACAATGGCCCCCAGTTCTTTGGTGTTCCTACCACTGGGAGCTGTAGTCTGTTTCTAACCCTTGAATCTGGGTAAAGAATCACACTGTCCTAGTCCAGGGTTCAAGAAACTATGTTACTTGTACTCTTTATAGGAACTGGGAGGCCATTCATAAGAATAAACCCAAGTTAACCTGCTAGAAAGGCCACAGGGGGATATCAAACCCCTTCAGCCTACACTTGTAATTGCCACATGAGTTAAGCTATCCTAGTACATCCGAACCCAGCTGAGGTGTCAGCTGACTGACATTCACAAGTGAGTCCAGGTAAGCCAGGCAGAATGCCCAGATGAATCTAGCCCAAACTCTGAAAACAGCCCCTAGCTGTTACTTGATAAACCTTAAGAGATTCACAGTTTCTCCTCACTCCTGATTGTGGGATCCTGTTTCAGTTTGCTTCTTATCATGTGAGACACCTTGGGGGAGGAAAGAGTTTGACTTTTATTTTGCCATCACAATCCATTATTTAGGAAGACTGGGCAGGAGCTGCAACAGAGGTCATGGAGGGGTGCTGTTTACTGGATTAATCTCCATCGCTTGCTCAGGCTGCTTTCTTATTCAGCCCAGGACCATTTGTCCAGGGGTGACACTGCCTACAGGCCTGGGCCCTCCCATATAAACCGTTAACCAATGAAATGCCCCACAGGCCCATTTGATGGAGGCAACCCTCAGTAGAGGCTTTCTCTTTCCCAGCAACTCTAGCTTGTGTCAAGCGGACAGCCAGTACAGATCCCTTTTGTGTTTCAGAAAACAGTTCTGTTCTGGGGGATAAACTGGCAGGTGTGCTTGGCCATTCCAGTCCCCAGCCATCTTTATTTTGTTTGAAGCTAAGGGTGGCCATTATAGTTAGCCCAGGACACCTAAATGGAAATATGCTGGAGGATATGACCAGGCTTCTGAAAGAGGTTTTCTTTTGATTTCAATTGGCAGTCCCAGCAGGTTTGGCTCTTATTCTCCCCAACCCCCTATTTCTTCCTTAAGCACAGATTCCTGGAGATACAGCAGTTGTCTTGTGACCATGAAGTAAAGAAACAAGTGAAAGGCCAAGGGTTTACAGAGAGCAAGCCCTTCCCTAGCTGAGCTGTTGAGCAACACCATGTTAACTTTGCAGAATTCAGGTTATCGGCAAACAAGCTTCACTTGTTTAAGCCACAGTGCTTTCCTGAACATCCTAGTGCCTAGTCTACGTAGTAGTAATGGAGTTCTCTAAAGACAAAAATGGAGATGGTCCTTGTCCTTGGAAGTTTGGAACTTGCCGTGTCCTAGCACAGGTAGCACCCAGAGTTAGCCCCCTCCCTAAATACCAAATGAATTGATTCCTGCTACACCTGTCTGGCTTAGCCTGATGGTGGCCAGTTGTACCTTCTGGGCTCTGGAAGGTGGTAATGGCAGGTAAAGAAGGAGGCTGCTACTGTAAATCAAGTGTAGATACTTCTAGGTACAACTTCAGGTATGGACCTGAGGAACTTGACCGGATAATCTCTCATTGCAGTGGTACAACCACTTAAGGAGTAGACACCACACTGGATCTCTTTGATTCAGAGGTTGGTGATGGGGTGCACACACTGTCCAATACTTTCTGAACTGTGTCCACAAAGTTACATGTCTTGGTGAGGTCCATCACCCACATGGCAGGGTGAATGCCCTTAGCCCCATGTTGTGGATAAAGCAACCTGGGCGGATGTGCCCTACCCACAGCCCTATTACTAGCCTACTTCTACAGGTTGTGATACCTACATAGAATATAAAGTGTTAGGAATGGAATATGCTGGAAAGTCAACCAAAACAAACAAACAAACGAAAAAACAGAGCAGATAGCAACCTTAGTTTTCAAATAATAATATTCCTTATCTGGAAGCCCACACTCCATTAACACTTTTTCTTACCTATCAGTATGTTCTTCCTCCACATGCAGGCAAAACACCCATACAGATAAAATAAAAATAAATCTTAAAGTCAGGGGGTGTTGGTACACAGCTTTAATCCTAGCACTTGGGAAGTAGAGGCAGGTGGATCTCTATGAATTCAAGGTCAGTCTGATCTACAAAGTCAGTTCCAAGACAGCTAGGGACACTCAGAGAAATCCTCTCAAAAAACAAACAAAACAAAACATTGGAAACACAAGATTGGGTCATACATTAAGTGCTGCCAATTTGAACTTCCAGCTCCTGAAAATACCCACAATGCGACAAAACTTTCTTTCAAAATATCCTGTGTAGATCTCTCTGTCCTAATAAACACCCAACCTTTCTTCCTTCTCCAGACATAACAGTCCTCTCTGGCCTGTGCATTCTGTGTTCCAGATTGCAATTCTATTCTTAACTTATTAACAAACAGAATTTCTCTTACTGAGATTTGCCTCCATAGTTTTTTACTTTCACACAGCTTTATGGAAAGGTTCACAGGGAGAATCACCATTGTCTCCTGTCAATACGCAGGAGTTTAACTCCTGCCCATAACCATCTGTGTGAGCAATATGGGATTATGCCTTGTAGGTCATTCCCAGTATTCCTGCATGGGTGTGCATGTATGTAGATGTTCTTGCATCAATCTGGGTATCCTAACTCAGGAGTACCCCCCCCCGTGTGTGTGTGTGTGTGTGTGTGTGTGTGTGTGTGTGTGTGTGTGTGTGTGTGTGCGCGCACATGCACATGTGTGGAGATCCATATACAATATTTTCCTCTACCTCTATTTTTTGAGACAGAAGCATTAAGCCTGGAACTCACTGTTTGAGCTACACTGGCTAGTCAGCAAACCCCTAGGCTCTGTATGTCTCCATGTCTCCTTGCTCAGAAGCACTAGGTTGTTGATGCAGGCTGCTGTTCCTGACTTTTCCATGGGTTCTGGGGGCCCAACTCAGGTCCTCATACTTTCAATGTAAGCTATCGATGAAGCTATCTCCCCAGCCCACGCCCAAATTCTCAGCCATAGACACTATTCAACCATAATAAATATTTAATGTGCTTTATTTAGTTTCATTTTGGATTTTTGAGAATTTTGGTCTCACTATATAACCATGGCTGGCCTGAAATTCACTATGTCCACTAGATTGGCCTTGAGTTTGATGCAGACTCTTGCCTCTGTCTCCCAAGTGCCCAGAATTATAGGCATGTGCCACTGTGCCCAGCCCATTTTAAGGTGTCAGTTTAGGGGCTAATTTGATACATAGCAATAGACAGCAAATATATTCACTAACATAGAATTATGCATCTTCAAAACAGGTGATTTATTTGGTTTGTAGTAGGTGTTTGTGTGTATTGTTAGCTGTAAGAGGCACAACAGTAACAGAGGCTGATGGCTCAGGAGGTGCCTCCCACTTGTTCTCGTTTCTGAGTTGGCCTTATGCAAGCAAGATGAAGGGACTCCCTTCAGAATACTCAGAGACATGGGGTGAGGTGCTCCATTGGTCCTAAAGCTTCGCTGCTCCCTTGGGTCTGGGAACATAGAGCAGAGGAAAGTACGGTCTGTAGAACACTTGGGGTTTCTAGAGAACCTTGAACTAAGCTGTCTACCTTGCTAAGCCTTCGGCTTCTAACAAAGCCTCCTTACTGGCCTGGCTTCCCTGACTTAGACCTTCTAGGAGACATAAGAACCACTACTTTCAGGGACCCTTATACAGGAAACACGTTATCCAATTCCTTTTAGAATTTGGTGCATTTCCTATCCAGAGCAAGCCTCATTTTCTTCACTTGGATCAGAAGAACAGTGTTGCCCATGTGTCCCTTTGTCCTGCTGCTAGGAGGCTCCGATGCACTTTCGTGCTAACTGACATCAGCTTCCCTCAGGCTGGGTGTTGGGTATCACTGGTCTTCCTGTCAAGAGGACTCTGGCTGACCCACCTCTGTTTGCCTTTGCTTGGACCATCTAGCCTCCTTTGAATAGGGATGTTAGAAATGTAGGCTTCTACACACCATAGTTCTGCCTGAGGGGCTGCTGAAACTGGGTCCCATCATGTTCACCATGGAAAAAGTCCACACAGGGAATCATGGCCTCCATCTCCACCTCCCTAGTCTAGAGCCAAGGGAAACCACTAGTGTGCAGGGTCCAAGGTTGCCTGAACAAGACACAGGGAAGGCCAGTTAGTTTGGGCAAGGTTTCAGCTCCTGCCACTCCCCAAATCATGGGAAGACATTGCCCTTCCCTTTGAGTAGTAAACAAGGGCTGGAGAGCAAGGACCAATGTTCATATGTTACATGTATGATATGGAAACATGCATGAGTGTGAGAGGAAAAGGGAAGGGATACACAAAACAGTAGAGCCTGTGGCTCACACCCAGGACCGGGAGACCCATGCATGCCAGCCATCAGTTGTGAGGCCTCTTGGTACTCTTTCCAGACGTTGATCTGCATGTATAAGTCTGAGACTGGGGTTGGCCAGGATCTGGTGTGACTCTTGGAGGCTGAGATCCAACAAGGTGCCGGGAAGTAGGCTGTGAGGGCTTGCCATCAACGCTGGAGCTGCCAGGGCCCTGCACTTTCTTGTCCAGGGTCTGGATTTGGCTGGGAGAATAAGATGTGGGCTCTGGAAAACAAAGACAAGAATGAAGATGTGAAAGAAGACTGTCCATATTCAGCTGGAGCCATCTGGAGCTGCCCTGCTGTGTGTGAGATTCTAGTCCTGTTTGGTTCTAGGAGAACTGTCAGATTGCCCTGGGGGTCTGATCTGTACTTGAATAGGAAAAGATTGTCTCCTGGCTGGGGAACTAGACTTTGAACTCTGGTCTCAGGCTAGTGGTTTTTGCTGGTTTGTTTTGTTTGTTAGATCTAATGATGGAAGGGAAGAGGCTACATTAACTCTTACATTAACTCATTTCAGCTCTTTCGCTAACTCAACTTCTCCACTCCTCCTAATTCCAAGGTAGGAAATATAGCCATGGGATGGAAGGGGTCATGCTTTCCTTTCGAGGCAGACAAGCATAGGGAATAGTGTAGTATGCTGGGTTCTATTTAATTTTGAATTATGCATTCAATACCCCCCTCTTGTTATAATTCATTGCATGTACTGTTAACATGGCATCTTTGAACAGTGTACTTAGCAAACTTGGAACCCCTGAGACTCCTACACATTCCCCTCTCTGAACAACAGTATACACTTTTCTGCCCCTAACAACAATTACATTTAGATAGTTTCTGCTCAAGTGTATTCCCAATCTGAGTATGATGACTAGAAAAGCTAATCCATTCTGAACTTGTTTTGGACACATGCACAGTGAGGCAAATATTTGTAGTAGAAAAAATGAACATGTGAATTAATCTATGAATAAAATAGAGAACTCATCAAACTATGCCTCTTAGTAACCAGTCCATTCTTTCCCATAAAAGAGACTCCAGGCTGTATGCTAGGGCTATAGAATAACTTCACTCATGTGGTCTTCTGTCAATCTTTATTATTATCATTATATGGTTTTTTGAGACAGGGTTTCTCTGTGTAACAGCCTTGGCTGTCCTGGAACTCTCTCTGTGGACCAGGCTGGCAGACTCACAGAGATCCTCCTGCCTCTGTCTCCTGAGTGCCGCTGGGATTAAAGGTGTGTGCCACCACACTGGTGTCAATCTTTATTTACAGGGTATCCCTTTCTAATCTGTTCTGTTGCTTCACTCCCAATAAAGCTCTCTCTCTTTTTTTTTTTTAAATAATTGATTTATTTTTATTTTATGTGCATTGGTGTTTTGTCTGCATGTACCTATGTCTGTGTGAGCATGTCAGATTCCCTGGAACCAGAGTAACAGACAGTTGTGAGCTGCCATGTGTGTGCTGGGAATTGAACCCAGGTCCTCTGATAGAGTAGTCAGTGCTCTTAACTTCTGAGCCATCTCTCCATCTCTGAAAGCTCTCTTATTACTTCAGTAAATCTGTATGAGCCATTATTTTCAGTTCTTTGGCTAAGAGGTCCAGAATCTGCAAACACCCAGCCTTAGCCCCTGGCCACTCATAGCATCATCTCCTGTATTTATGGCCACTAATAGGAAACCCCATTTGGATTTTGCTTTGAGTGAGACATAATAAGGTATTTGGACCTGTTTGTTATAGCCATCCCTAATATTCTGGTTAATCCTCAAAAAACAATGGTGAAAGATATGTGAGATGCAACTGCTAATAAATTGGAACACATAAAAATTTTAACTCTTAAATTATTAGTCATTTATTGTGCTTGTACAGTTGTCATCCAAGGTCAACAGTGCACAGTGGTATCCTTTAAAGCAGGTTTTCCTGAGACAATGAGATAACCTCAGACAAGGTCTTTTCATCTTGCCCTTTCCTTTCCCCCCACATTGGGGCCTGGCCTATCTATCTATGATCACTCTTTAGAAACGTGAGACCCTTCTGTGAGAAACTTCTTACCTGTTCCTACCAGTTTATTCTGCCCAGTATGTCTCTTTAAAAATTATTATTATTATTAGTGTGTATATGAGTGTTTTCTCTGCATGTATGTCTATGTGCCATGTGTGTGCTATGACCAAGGATGCCAGAAGACAGTACTGGGCTGTGAGCTGCCGTGTGGATGCTGGGACTAGAACCTGATCCCATGGAAGAAGAGCCAGTGCTCTTACCCTCTGAGCTATTTCTCCAGTTCTGACATGTCTCTCTCTTTTTTTTTTTTTTTTCAGAAACTACAAACCACTATCTCTAGCAAGTATTTGCTAGTTCATTCTGCATGCCAGGAGTTCCATTAAGCACTGTACATGCTTGCTTTCATCATCGCCATCCCATGAGGAAGGCACTTCATATTGCTAAATAATTACCAGTGTCCCTATCTTAAACCCAGATCAGTCCAATTACACATGTATGTTCTTTACAACTTCCATGTGGACTTGGAAAAAGTTATCAGTGGAAAAAATTTACCTTCCTTAGTGAGTTGTAGCTGGGTGGCATTTTTGGAGCTGTTCTTAAATGTGTCCTCAGAATTAGTAATTTTAGCTCTTCCTTTGATAGATTTGTGGTTCTTCTCAACTTCACGGAGCTGTAGGGAAAAAATGAATTATTTATGCAAGCTAGGGGCATGGGTGTCCTATGCTTGGAGCCTTGGATCATAAGGGGTGAGGTAGGACCGTGCCTATAGTCCTTGCTTACTACCTTCACTGCCTGTTATTAGTTCTACAACTCACTGGAGAGTGTAGAGTATGGCTCCAGTTTACACAGCACTTGGAGGAACATCTAACCTTTATTTTAGTGTTCTGTATCTGGGTAGGAGCCAATGAGGCTAACAGAAGGAAGACTGGTTGGGGAATTGGCAGCAAGATGTGTTAGTTACAGAAGCATGATGGGAAGTGAGGATGACAGGACTTAGAAATTAGAGAGAGAGAGAGAGAGAGAGAGAGAGAGAGAGACAGGTCGTCATCTGGGATGTTGAGAGAAGCTGCCTATGTATAGAAACTGAGGCGACATCCTAGGCTGTGAATCAGCAATGTGTTGTTTGGTCATTTCTTTTAATATTTATACTATTAATATGTGTAGTTTTTTTTTTCGAGACAGGGTTTTTCTTTGTAGTCCTGGAACTCACTCTGTAGACCAGGCTGGGCTCAAACTCACATAGATCCATCTGTCTCTGTCTCCCATGTGCTGGGATTAAAGGTGTGTGCCGCCACTGCCCATCCATGGCTATATTTTTTGTTTTGTTTTGTTTGTTGGTTTTTGTGTTTAGTGTGTGTGTATATGCATGTGAGTGTGTGTATGCTTATGTGCAAATGTGTGAGTATTAGTGACCAACTCCAGAGCCTTGTGACTGCTAAGCACTTTTCTCTACCACTATGCTACACTGTCAGCCTCTCAAATATTTCTACTGTATATGAATGCTGTTGAACGCTACAGGGATGCTTCCTATAGGGCAAGATTTTGGATTTGGTTTAGGAGAAAACTATTGAAAGAACACAACTGAGATCACAGAGCCAATCAGCAAGAAACAAGAATACCATTAAGGATGTAGCTTCCGAGAGACTCACCGCTTGGATTTTCTTTCGAAGCTGGGAGTTAGCTCTGGAGAGACTTTTTGAAACCGAGTTCAGGTAGTAGATGGCCAGACTAAAAGAGAAAAGGCATGCCTCACATTGTCTTGGGTTATTAGAAAATGACAAGAGGGGTCTCTGAACTACCAAAGTTTTGTCTCTAGCAGGATAGAGCTGGCCCTACCATCCTAGGTTATCTGCTAAGCATGGAGAGGGTTCTGGACACCCTGTCCATTTTATTGACTGTGGGCATGACTTACACATGTCTAGCTCTCAGAATGTTTAGTAAAGATTTGTAGAAAGAATCACCCTGATTCCAAAGAGGTAGGGTGTAGCATCGTTTCTTGTCTACAAATGAAGCTGGGGATGTTTACCAGATAGCTGCCTAATAGCAGGCTTTGTGTCATGTATAGTTATCTCCATCTCATTGGTTTTGATGAAAACTTGATGAAGTAGTGTTGGGTAGCTAGACAGGCACTAGACATCTTGGAGGCCACTGAGAATAAATACCTCCCTCAAGGTCAGCTTTGGCCCATTGAGTGAAAGCCATATCCCCCTGGTCAAAAAAATGGAATCTGAGTTCAATTTCTGGCCCTGAGTGGAGACATATCACTCTAATCTGCCCCAAAGATTAAAGCAATTTATTGTCCTTTCCCTTCAAAGTTTTTTTTTAAAGATGTATTTATCTTATTATATGCAGTGTTCTGTCTGCATGTATACCTACAAGCCAGAAAAGGGCACCAGATCTCACTACAGGTGGTTGTGAGCCACCATGTGGTTGCT
The DNA here is from genome assembly GCA_030556225.1 of Cricetiscus sungorus. Classification (NCBI taxonomy): domain Eukaryota; kingdom Metazoa; phylum Chordata; class Mammalia; order Rodentia; family Cricetidae; genus Cricetiscus; species Cricetiscus sungorus. The sequence continues at coordinate 65,609,700 of JANBXA010000372.1, read as the reverse complement.
GGGAATTGAAGCCAGGACCTCTGGAAGAGCAGTGCTCTTAACCACTGAACTGAACTATCTCTACAACCCCACCTTAAATCTTAATCTAATTGGGTACACCAGTCATCTGGCCAGGAGACCACCCTAGAATGAGGAAATCTGACTCATCCAAAGACATACTGAGGAGCTGGGAGTAATTATGTATGTATTGAGACAATGTACTTATACATCCCTCTCTTATGCAGTCACTTACAGATCTTATGGCTAAACCTTAGCACTTTTTGAGATCTAATTCAGAATTATAACTCTTCTTTCTGTCTCTTCTCTGGACACCAAGTCAAATTCTAAACGTGTCAGGGCAGTCTCTCTCTCTCTATTTTTTGAGACTGATTTCTCTGTGTAACAGCTCTGGCTGTCCTGGAACTCGCTTTGTAGACCAGGCTGGCCTAGAACTCACAGACGTCCACCTGCCTCTGCCTTCGAGTGCTGGGATTAAAGGCATGCACCACCACTGCCTGGCCGCTCTGGGCTTTCTTAAGTTGTTTTCTCTGAAGACAGCCTCTCACCCCACCCCTACTTTCTGCAGATGCTGTAGGCTTCCATAGCTGACCCAGGTCAAAAAAATGGCATTCAGTTTTCTTTTCTACCTTCTTCCCTCAGGTAGCTGCCTGACCTGTTTTTCTCTCTTTCACAAATGTTAATACAATTGTTCACACACTTCCTTTTGTGTTATTTATCCATTTTGAAACAGGGTTTAACTTTGTAGCCCTGGATGCCCTTGAAGTCATAGAGCTATCTCCCTCCCCAGTGCTGGGATAAAAGGTGTGCACCACCAATTCCAGCTCTGAGTCAATTTTTCCAGTATACATCCTTTCTCAGTCCTCTTGAAAACTCTTGAACTGTGCTGCAGCCTCTTTAGTTTATATTTGTTCTGTAAAGCATATGTCTACATATAGATATATTACTGTGTACTGTGTGATATGAGCGTTAATATTAGTAATTAAAATTGGACTAAGAGAACCTGTATTTGCCTTGGCAAGGTTGCCAAGGTAGGCAGGATTATATGACAAATTGCTGTCATGAAACAGCTAAATCATATGAATTTATTGTTATTCAATAAACTCTGACATTGTGGAACTACTTTCAATCACAGTAGATGGGAAAACAAAGACATTCAATGATAAAACCAAATTTAAGCAGTATCTATCTACAAATTCAGCCCTACAGAAGGCAATAGAAGAAAACCTTCAACTTGAAGAGGTTACCAACATCCAAGAAAACACAAAGAACAAATAATATCAGACCCGAAAATCAAAAGAGGGGAAAAGTAACTCATACCACAACAACAAAAATGGTAACCAAGAAACACTGTTCATTGATGATTCTCAACATAAATGGTCTCAATTCCCCAATAAAAAGACACAGGCTAACAGAATGGATGAAAAAAACAGGATCCATTATTCTGCTGCACTTAAGAAACACACCTTAACATCAAGAATAAATATCACATCAGGGTAAAAGGATGGAAAAAGACATTCCAAGTAAATGGACCTAAGATGTCAGCTGGTGTAGCCATTTTAATATCTGACAAGATGGACTTTAAACCAAAATATCAGAAGAGACAGGGAAGGACACTACATACTCATCAAAGAAAAATTCCACCAAGACAATATTATAATTTTTAACATCTATGCACCAAATACAAGGGCACCCAGGTTCATAAAAGAAACACAACTACAACTTAAATCAAATATTGACTTTCACACAGTAATAGTGATAGTGGCAATCTTTAGTACCCCACTCTAAGCAGAAAAATGCTGGAGCTAACTGACATTATGAACTAAATGGACCTAACAGATATTTACAGGTCGTTTCATCCAAATACAAGAGTATACAATCTCAACAGCTCATGAAACTTTCTCCAAAACTGGCCACATGCTTGGGCTCAAAGCAAGTCTCAACAGATATAAGATAAGTGAAATAACACATTGAATCCTACTTGACAACCATGGATTAAAACTGGATGTCAACAACAAAAACTGAAAGACCAAAAGTAAAGTTAAGGACTCCCCCCCACCCCCCAAACACGCACACTTAAAATGTAGGGCAGTCTGACCTGGATAGCTAACCCAGACCACTATCAGTTCCCTGGAATTTGCTAGCCACTGGCAACTTTCCCTGACAAGGCCCTAAGATAGCAGGATACCAAGAATTCACAATGCCCCTCCTGTCAGTGTGTCAGCAGGTAAATAGGGTCCTTAAGAAACAAAGAGAAAGCTGCAACTCCGGTTTGCCCAGACAAGATTAATTAGCATACCCCAAGGCCCTAAGTCTGCTGATCTGAATAGTGAGACCATTGGGCCTCAAGGGGAGAACCCATGACTGGTCATGTACTCAAGGGACAGGGGGTCACAGCCCCACCCTAAGCTTGTGGGTTTTTTCCTTTAAAAGTACCTGCGCCCAGAAAATGTGGCTTCTCTAGCCTGCGTGCTGAGGAAGCCCATTTGTGCAAACATTGCCCGTTCATTAAAGCCTCTTGTGTGTTGCATCAACTGGACTGGACATTGAGTTCTTGGGGGTACTGACCAAAACGGGGAGACTCCTCATTCTGAGGGTCTTACAAAACAATAGAAAGATTACCAACACATGAGAATGAAACAAATTACTATTGAATGAAAGATGTGTCAAGATAGAAATTCGGAAGGAAATTAAAAACGTTCTAGAATTGAATGAAAATGAACACAACATACTTAAGTGCCTACATTAAAAAAAAAAAAATTGGAGAGGTCTCATATTAGTAACAGCACACCTGAAAGCTCTAGAACACAAAGAAGAAATAACACCCCAAAGGAGTAATAGAAACAAACAACACAAAGAATCAATAAAACTAATAGTTGGTTCTTTGAGAAAATTAATAAGATTGACAAACTTGTAGCCTAATTAATTGACAGGTGGAGAGAGTAGATCCAAATTTACAAAACTAGAGATGAGAAGCAGGACATAACAACTGACACTGAAGAAATTCAGAGAGCCATTAAGGACATAACTTTAAAAACTAGTACTCCACCAAACTGGAAACTCTAAAAGTATCCATTTTACTTTTCTTGATATATACTATCTATCAAATGTATTGAGAGATCCAATTCAAGCCATTGCATCTGGCTTGAATTCCTGATTGCACACATTGGGGCTTGTTTGCATCAGGGCTTTGAAATAGCTTTTGGTTAAAATCATGATTGTTACTTTTTGTTTAAAGTTAGGGATTATCATCTGAGTTGCTCTTTTGAAGGAATTGCAGATCCTTTGCATAACTTAGTCTGGTACACCAGGAGGTCTCAAGGCCGAGAAAGGCTTAGGCAAATGGTTCCTTCAAACTCCAGAAAAGAGGTTTTGGTATGCAGAAACTGACTTGCAAAAGGTGTTTCTCTCTCTCTCTCTCTCTCTCTCTCTCTCTGCTCTCTGTCTCTCTCTCTCTGTCTCTCTGTCTCTCTGTCTCTCTGTCTCTCTGTCTCTCTGTCTCTCTCTGTCTCTGTCTCTGTCTCTCTCTCTCTCTCTCTCTCTCTCTCTCTCTCTCTCTCTCTCTCTCTCTCTCTCTCTGTGTGTGTGTGTGTGTGTGTGTAAAACAATGTAGGGGGCTTTTGTGAAGTCACCAGTTGAGTCAGTTCATCTCAAACTGGCTCTCCTGCTGCTATTGCTAAACCTGAATTACATTTTGGAGTGACCCTCTGGTCCATGTAACACAGCGACAAAAAGCAAGCTAATCCAACCCAGAAGGATCAGGCTGAACTGCCCCCTGCTGCAGTTACTTTGTCATTACCTGTGAAACTCCTGAGAGAAATTATTTAGAGGAGGAAGGATTCTGTTGTTCATGGCTTCTAAGGTATCAGCCCACCTTGACAAAGAGGATGCAAAATGGCTTTGTTATGGTGGATGGGAAGCAAAGAAGACAACAGCCAGGGGTGCAGACCTGATACAGACCCTGAGGACATGTGTCCAGTGTGAGCCTGACCTGGTGGAGAATCACCTCTGGGTGTAAGCGAGGGTGGTGTCAGAAAGGATCAATGAGGATGAGAGAGCCATCTGAATGCAGGCAGTGCCAGCCAGTTCTTGAGCTGGGATGCATGGGCTCAATAGGGAGGAAATGGAGAAAGCCAAGCACAGCGTTCCAGTCTCCCTGCAGTTTCCTGGTCAGCCATGACAAGAACTGTTCTGCTGTGCCCCTGAAAGCAGAAGCAAAATGAACAAAATGAGCAAAAAAGCAGATGAGAGTTTCTGCTGAGAATTGTGTATCAAGTTTCCTCGGAGACAGAACAGCTCCTCCTAGAGCAGAGCAACTCAAGACTAAGGGTGAAACACTCAGTCCTGCTGCTAAAACCCAGGAAATAACAACACAAACAGCTCAGTGGTGATGGACAATGGTGTGTGTCTTCAGACTCAGCACTCAGGAACTCTGAATGAGTTCAAGACCATCTGGTCTACACAGGAAGCTCCAGGCCAGTTAACGTTACCCAACAAGATACTTATAACAGCCTAGGAAGTCCCTGAACTGATCAGATGAGCTGGGTCCACCTTCCCCACACTTAATAAGCAAGAAGAACTGCTGAGAGGCCCTCAGACAAGCTGAGTTGTTTAAAGGAGTCAGAGACAAGTGGGACTGCCTGGAAGAGCCCCTCTGACCTGTTGAGCTGCCTGCAGGCTGTGTGGTGAGCTTCAGCTTTCCACTCCAGGGTGGGCTTTGGTGATGCAGCTGTCTTTGAGTCATTTCTGCTCCTGTAATCAGCTTTGCAGCCATACTCCCATGAACAAAACTAACCAATTTACTAGTTCAAGTAGTTGGGCCTTGGTGCTATTCTTAGAGAGTAGATGTTTGTTCACATTTCCCCAGGAATAGTGTCATGCAACATTTGATATTGAGGTCACAGTGACCCAATGGTAGTAACTAATAAATGCAATGCCCTACTTTTTCCAGCTAGCCCCCAACTAAAGTTTCAAGAACTTCCCAAGGTAATGGGGACCAAGGCTTCAACAGTGACCCTTAGGAGAGACCTCACATTTAAGTGTAACACACTCGCAGCTTTCTGAGAAGTTCAGGCCTCAACCTGATATTTCCACTCAACCAAATGTCCTAGACTCCTTATCCTTAGACAAGTATCTCTGAGGGACATTTGGGTTTCCCAGAAAGATTTACAGTAGACTCATCCACCACAGAGGTAACCATATCCTCCCACCCCCATCCTGATAAACTACTTGCATTTGACTCTGTCTCAGAGTCTACTTCTGAGGAATCCAGACTAAGAGTGAAAAGGAGAACCTTGTCCAGAAAGCCTCAGCTTCCAGAAGTTTCCACGAGGCAGGGCCAGAGGCCCTGGGGGTAACTTACAACATCAGTAGGATGGCTGGAATGATCAGGCCTGGATTGGCAAGGAATGCAAAGATCTTGCCCAGGAACTTAGGAAAATCATTTTCAATGGTCTCGTGGAGGACATCATACATTCTATTTTTCCCACTAAAAAGAGGAGAAGACACGTTAAAGTATGTGCCAAGCTCCTGTGGCACACACAGTCATGTATATGACCCCATGACTCCAAAGCTGCCACCCATTACTGCTTTTCTAAAAGAACCAGAGCTCTGCTCCAAATGAAGCAGAAAGAAGATCCCATGAGGAGCTGCCACTCCAGTTAGGACAGATAGCTGGGACAAGCTGTATTGTACTCATGAGTTTCCTGCCCTCAGTAACTCATACACTCTCAAACTGCACTGTTCTTCTGTGTTGATGTCTTCTTCAGCAAGAAAAACAGTGGATTTTCCCCACACATTTTTTTCTTTTAGGGGATAGGCTCTTGCTATGCCCCTGGTCTATTCCTGAACTCCCAGGCTGGAGGGATGCTTCTACCTCAGTCTCAAGTAGCTAGCACCATGCACATATGTGTCTGTGCTAGGAGAAAATGGTCCATGGTTTAGTTATAAGGCAAACACAGACTTTTCTGAGCTCCTTGACCTGGAAGCAGTTCTCTTAAGATTAATGTGGTGGACATGACACCATACCTCTTCCAACCAGGAAACTGGAATTCTCCAAGATGGGTTTGTACTATTTACAATAGTAGGTTCACTTTTAATTCTAATTCTTTAGAATTAGATTGACTCCAAAAGAACAACAACAACAACAACAACAAAAAAAAAACAAAAAAACACTCTCCAGGGACCCCTTAGTACTGGTGGCTCTCAAATGGTAATTTTGGTGCTATGAAATAGACTTAGGAGTTTGTAGATTCTGGTACAAATCCTTTATTCTATGAATTATTTATCATCTATTCATCTATCTATTTATCTTCTGTCAATCTATCATCTATCAATCCATCTATCAATCTTTTATCTACCTATCTATCATCTGTCAGTCATCTGTCTGTCTGTCATCTATCTTCTTTTCCTGTGATATGTACATGTGTGCATGTGTGTGCCTATGCATATGGAGGTCTGAGGCTGATGGCAGGAGTTTTTCTCAATCCTTCCACCTTGTTTGAGACAGGATCTTCCAAACCTAGACTAGAGCTAGCCAATATGACTAGTCTATCTACCTGCTTTCTCAGGAAGTCTTCTGGATCTGCATTCAGAGGCTGGGATCCCAGGGGAGAAGCCACACCTACCTGGCCTTTATGTGGGTTCTGGGCACCTGGCTTGTGCAGCAAGCACTCTAATGGCTGAGGGATCTCCCCATTCTGTTTATGACTGCATTCATATCCTATTTTTCCCCCCACTAGAGTTGTACAATCAAATGTAACTACTAAAATAATTATAAAAATTAATTAAAGTGCAATTTTGAAATTCTGGCTTTAAGACAAATATTTAAGTGTTTGCCTACAATTCTGTGATGATTGAAGACTGCACTAGAAGAGTGGATACTGGTACTCTCATCATCACTGGACTTTTTTTTGTATGTGCTGAGCTTTCATTTTTAGAGAAGCTACTGAATATTGTTTTGCTCTAATTTCCACTTCTCTCTATAAGCAACGAGGTACAATGCTCACACCGTTAGGGTTCTGACTGAAGCCAGCAGGTGCTGAGGATAGCACCGTTAAACTATGTCATACAATGTTGTAGTCAGCAGCTTAGTTTTCTCTATGCAAAGATCAGATTGACATATGATGCCTCAGGACAAATCAGCTTGTCACCTGCAAGCTAAAATAGTTTTCCTTATTTCTTTTTTCTTTTTGCATTTTTGAGTGGCTAAAAAAAAATCAAGTATAATTTCTTGTGGCATATAAAAACTGAAGCATGATTTTTTTACTTTTCAATGGCTATAACTTATGCTGGAACATAACCATGTTCACTCCTTGGTGCATTGTACATGGCCAAGCTTTAATGGCATTATATCATATACAGTATACTGGTATATATTATCCTGTAACGGCAGGGCTAAGCAGTTGCATCAGAGACCATGTCCGTCTATTTCATTGCTTGGCACTATTGTGTTGCATGCCCAGTAGTTCCAGCCTCTGGGAAGCTGAGGCAAGAGGACTGTGTAAAATAAATAAATAATAAATAAATAAACCAAAAAACAAAAAAACCAAACCAATCCAACCAACCAACCAAACAAAAAACCCAACCCTACAACATTTTAGTTAGTTATACAACATTTCAGGTGCCATACACATCACCATGCCATGCCATTTGATTTATTTTTTTTTTATTATTGGAACATGCCTATCATGTAAAAATAGTAAAAAAAGAGAGAGAGAACTTCAAACATTATAGTTTTAAGTCGAAGTTTAAGTCGAAAATGAATTATTTTGTCTCTCAAGTTTAGTGTGGTAGCTGCTATGGCAATTAGTACACTGATGGATTAAAGTACTATATATGGACTGTATTACAGCTCTGGAGGCCAGGAGTTTGAAATGGTTTCACTGGGTTAACCTAAGCTGTTGGCAGGGCCACAGTCCTGAGAGAGAGAGGTCACAGAGAAGTTCCCTTTTTCATCTTAAAAGCCAACATCATGGATCTTTCACAATTACTCTGACATCTTTGGCTGCTGTCATTCATGGTAGAAAGGAAGGTGTGAGCAGATGTGTGAAGAAGAGGCAAACAGGGACAGACTTGCTCTATAACAACTTCCTCTAACATTAACTAATCCAGTGCCACGAGAACGCGCTCACAACGGTGATTGCTAGACCATTCCATGAGAGAGCGGCACTACTACAATTTAATTGATCAATCATCTTATAAAGTCTAGGCTTCCTAAAATTGGCATAATGGCAGACAGATTTCAACATTAGTTTCAGAGGCAACTGATCATACCCAAACCTTAGTAACTTGCAAAGTTTAAAATATACACGATCAGGCAAAGTTAACCCATGCTTAGTATACACAGTGCCTTCCACCTGATGGTGGTGCTATAAGCATGAATATGTTCTTCATTCAGTGACTGTCACAGACTAAGCTTTCAGAATACCTTGGCTACCTCCATCACATCACTACCTCTGTCTTTACTGGCAAGTACACCGTCGTCTGGAGGTTATTGGGGTCCTTGGCATCTTTCTTCCTTTTTGTCTTTCTCCTTCTAGCCTATTGCAAAGACTGCCAGTGCAATTTCAACAAATCCAGAGAGAGAAGGAAGAGTAAATCAAAGTCGTCCTGTCTCCCTTACAAGAACACACACACACACACACACACACACACACACACACACACACACGACCTGAGCTGCAAACACAGACAAATGACTTAGCCATGGGCAGCTCTTCTCTCTTGTGACAAACACTGAGATCCTTTCTCAGATCCCATGTGCCATGTGTTTTTTCCCTCCTCTCAAGGATGAGTGAAGAAACTGAGATGTGCGTGAATGCGCCATGCTGTTATTAATATAAAAGTGAGCAGCATGCCTCAGAATCCTGAATATCATACATTGATCTACATCTGCAGTAGATATCTGAAGTCTTGGTTTTCTGACCACAGGGAAAGCCTGAGGCCACAGTCAACATTCCTAACTTCCCCCGTACTGAGTCCCTGATTTATATGCCTAGATATATGCACACTGAATAGCTGCAGGCTGCTTTGGGAGGAGCAGATCAAATACTGGCCAAGGTGTAGTCCATGTCCACAGACTTGTTCTGTGGGTTGATACAGATATTTTGTTTTTGATTTAAAAATTTGAATGAATTTCTAAATGAAAGTGGTAGATGATTTCAAGCAAATGTTCAGATTTTCATGAGGCTCTGAAAAGCCTATAGTAATGGGTCCATGTTCTTCATAGTGACAGCTGGTTGAAGTGAACACTAACCATCCTCAACTTGGACAGAGCAACAGGTTCACAGATATCCATACTAAAGACCAACATAGTCCTCTAAGTACTTCACAAATAACAACATATTAGATTCTCAAAACAGCCCTATTAGCTAAACTTTCTCTCTTTTGGGAAACGAACTCATGCAGAGCTCAAAGCTGCCCAGCTGCTCAGGGAGAGAATTTGCTGTTAGATCTGCATAGACCTAATTGATTCCATTAGCTATGCAGGTAGGATGATTTCCACTTCAACTACTCAGTCCTACTGCTGTGATGAAGAAGTACCCATGGAAAGTATCTATCTAACCACATTGATGTGGCTGTGTTTCAATAAAACTTTATTTACAAAACCAGATGGTGTTTTGTATTTGTTCCAAAGGGCATAGCTCACTAACTTCCATTTGTGATTATGTGCTATGAGACACTAATCATCTCAGTCATTTATGTTGCCTGTCAGGCCCCTGTAAGCATTTAGTGTGGTCTGAACCCTAACTAACTTCTTCCCTGTACAACTGAACTTCTGTGAGGTAGCAGTCTACTTGGAACATCAACCATAAGGCAGTTAGTTGTTTTCTTCCAGACACTGAATTTAATGCAGTGAAAAAGGAAGAAACCACCGCCCCCTCCTGAATTTTTTGATCCATGGGAGCATGTAATAAACAAAATAAAGAAAAGGCTCAAACGTTTGGGCTGTTTGTTTTTTTAAACAGGCTTTGATTCAAACTCATGCTTCTCCTGTCTTAGTCTTCTGAGAGATTGGTTATAGCCAGTGGTCACCGTGTCCAGCAAGGGACACATGATTTGTTTAAGGGTAAAAAGGAGGTAAACAGAAACAGGTGTGTGTGTGTGTGTGTGTGTGTGTGTGTGTGTGTGTGTGTGTATGCAAGCATGTGTGCATTTCAGTTGAGAATTCTAGCAAAGGCTCCATTGAGAAGCTGGCTTTGCCAGCTCAGCTTTGTGGAGGTTGTAACCATATTTCTTCCTTGAGTTTCAGGTTAGGTGTCTTTTCCTATGATCACCCAGAAAAGCAGATGAGGCAAGAATACAAATGTCAAGGAACAGGCATGCCACAGGCTAAGAAACCATCTTTCCTGGGTACAGATGGGCGGTCTGAGGAAGTGGTAGTAGTGCCTGCACCCAGGCATGCTTAGGAAGAAGCTGACTGAGTCTTCTGTGACCTGGCTATCCCCCCACTCTGGCATCTCTAGTCTCCTGCAGCCTTCCACCCTGACTGCTACCTCCTCTCTTCTGCGCAGACTCCTGTGTGACCAGATTGTGCTCTGATAGCACACTGCATTGAATACTTCCTCTAGGTGCCACCAACTCCAGGCCTCTTTACTGGAGCGGAGACACCAGCTTCCCCCACAGCACACTCCACACTGGCATGCCAGGCTGGTTCTGGAGAGGGTGGGAACACAGCTAGATGAGAGCACAGCTGGACGAGATACTTTCTTTCGAGATCATGCAAGGCTATGCATGCCCCCCCCACTTGCCTTACCCCAATTCTTGTATGGGATAGTTATTCAGCAAGGATGGGAACACTAGTTTTTCCATGTAAACTTTATGGAAGATTCTCCAGGAGGCCACAGAGAATTTCTAAGAGAGAAGACACTTGGTAAAAGGGTACTGTGTGCCAAACAACCTTAGTCCCAGAACTATTTTTTTTTCAGAGACTAGAGGGTATTTGTTTTCAGTGGGTCACATATTTATAAAGACAACAGGAGCTATACATTATTGTTCAATCTACCTCCTTATATAACTATACCCAGTTGTCCAAGAACTCTTACTTATAATCAACCTTTGGTCTTAGCAGTGTGCTGTAGAGTATGGGGGCCCAGTTGAGAGTCTCAGTCAAGAGCAACTATACCTGCTTCACCTGGATGGAGGTTAGAGTACCCGCCATCACTCATCCTGTGTTAAGATAACCAACCACAGGTGGTAGATCATCTACTGTTAAAAGGTTAAACTTGTACCATTACATGATAGTCAGCCACCTGCGATTAAAATCAAATTAATTACAATGAAAAGAAAACGAGAAATTAGGTTTCTCTGTTCTTCATTTCAAGCACCCAGTAGCCACAAGTAGCTGCCTGCTACCCCATGGGGCATCTCCGTTCTTACAGAAAACTTGCTGAATAGTTCTACTGGTTTGCCCAAACTTCCATAGCCTCTCACAGGCTGGCATGAAAGCAGAACTGGAATTCTGAACCAGGACCTGTGGGCAGACTGCCTCAGGAGGAAAGCTCTCCCCAGCAACAAAGAGTGCACCTGAAGGGGCCACAGTCAAACGAGGGTGGGAGGGACATGACGGTGTAGGCCACTGGCAGGAGGCTGAGGAAGAGCACCAGCAGCAGCAGGCCCATGTAGAAGTTGTTGGATCGGGAGGCTTTAAACACACGCTCGTGGGGCACGTTGCTGCTCATCACTGCCCAGCACTGGAAGTACATGGAGGTCAATAGGCGCAGGACATTGATGCCTACCAGTCCAGGAGCATAGAAGGAGCCCATCCTGAAAGGTCAGAAACAGGATATCTGGTTGACCTGGTAGCAGGAAGGTGAGGAAAGGCTAATAGAAGGTAATGTGGTGGGTGGATTAGGGGCATGCAGTCAAGGCACTTTCCTGAAGAATCCAAGAGCAGAGGCCTTGCATTTAATCAAGGTATTTGTCACCTGGCCAGAGCCATCCAGTCCCCAAGAGAGGGAGATAACTCTGAGCACTACTGGCTGGGACCCTGGCCAGGATTGACTACTGCTTCCCTAGCAGGCATCAGCAGACCACAGTCTCTGGACCCCATGAGCAGCCCCACTGGCAGACAGTGGCTTGTAGACAGTCCTTTGCATCTACAAAGTCTTAGGCTGACATCATGTAGCCTCCCTGCCCCATCTTTCTCATTTCTTCTTCCTTTCCCTTCTTCTCTTACTTCCTTGCTTCTTTGCTTTGTTCTATCTTCCCTTTTTTTCTTCCTTCTCCCTCTCTCCCCATTTCTACTCTCTCTGTAGCACACTGGTTAGCTATACACCATCCTGCTTCCCACCCTGTACTCTTCTCTAGCTCTTATCAGAAACCCAGCTGAGAGAGCTGAGGTGATTTGCTGCACCCAAGCTCGTTGAGAGACAAAGTTGGAGGTTCTAGTTTTTGACTCCCCAAAGTAATACTCCTCAGATAAAATAGGCAACTCACCAGATCATTCCTTGGTTGAAGATCAAACCCAGCACGTTTCCACTAATATCAAACTCAGCATATGAGGGCTAGAGGGAAGGAAGGGGAAGAAGGAGAGAGGAGCTAGTGAACAAGCAGACGCTAGGTGATTCCAGCTATATCCTATCCAGGTCAAGACATCTCACCCTGAAACACCTGCCTTGGGTTCAGGATTCTGGTTTCTGTTGTTTTGTTCATTTTTGACAGTCTGTCTGTATAGCTCAGGCTGGCTTCAATTTTATGATAATCCTTATGCCTTAACTTCTTGAGCTCCAAGATTGAAGTATCATATTTGGTAGTAGGATTGTTCCTTTAATAGGCTCTTGATGTATATGCGTATGTATGTATGTCATGTACGTACGTATTCGAGTATGTATTTTGAGATATGGTTCATGTAGCCCAGGCTATGTTCCTGTTACATAGCTAGAACTTCTGATTCTCTTGCCTATACCTCCCAAATGCTGGGATCACAGGTGTGAACTACCATACTTGGTTTATGTGGTGCTGGGGATTGAACCCAGGGCATCTGGCATACTAGGCAAGTACTGGACTATCTCTTTATCCTTGTTTTCAAATTTCAAAGAAAAGTTTTGAAGATTTTAATTAACTGATCTGCATTTTAAGTGTACAGGTGTTTTTGTTTTGTTTTGTTTTGTTTTGAGCCTCTGTCTGTGCACCACTATGTGTAGTGCCTCTGGAAGCCAGAAGAGGGCATCAAATCTTCTGAAACTAATATTACAGACACTGTTAGCTGCTGCTGCGTGGGTCCTTTGCAAAATCAACAGGACTCTAAACTGCTAAGCCAGCTCATTAGTCCCCAAAGTTCTGAAGTTATTAAAATCGAAGCTTTTCAACAACAACAAATTATAATTGTATCTACCTCTTTAAGCGGTAGCCTGACCCTTTGATTTGGAGAGGACTTTAGCTCTTAAGAAAGCACTTAATCAATGTTTTAATCAGAAATTTACTTCCTATTATAATCAAGGGAGAACGCAAATGAAATTACTGAAATGCAGATCATGAATTGAGACCCAACAAGAGAAACTGGCTTTAAAACAAGCATGGAAGACTCGGTCCCTGTCCTCCCAGGGACAATTCCCTGTCCTCCAGTCAACTTAGTTCAGATTTGGGGTGGATTATTTCGTAGTTTGGATTCTCGACTGGAGTCTGAAAGGACACAGAGCTCGTGAATGATGAGTCCTCACCATGTGAGATGAGCGAGAGGACAGGAGGGGGAGGATGGGCAGTGAAGTTAAATGTGTGAGAGACGGACTTTAAGAACTCAAAAATTAACTAATATTACAATGGCACAGCAGGAAAGAACACTTACTGCTCTTGCAGAGGACCCGCGTTCAGTTCCCGGCACCTGCTTTAGGGGCCTCACAAGCACATGTAACTGCAGTTCTAGGAGGGGTCTAATGCCCTCTGTGTAAGGATTCAGTCATTATACTGGCCTACCCTGTCACCTGGCAGAATGCATGCAGGCAGTACCCTGGTCAGCCCAGGGTTCCATGGCTATGTAGTCTGCATGCAGGTGCAAAGGACCCCTTTAAAAGACAGACCCCACCCACTTACGATTGCTTTTCCGCTATTCACCTGGGGCATACAGGACTTTTCCTGTCTCCTGTCCTCTCTCTGTCTCTGTGTTTCTTTTCCTCTTTTCTCTTTCCTGCCCCCGCCCTTTCCTTTTCTAATAAAACTTCCCACTACGCTCTATCTGCCTGGCATGTTTGTCCCCTCTTCAGTCACCCTCACCTGCCATGGAATCTTCCAAGGTTCCCCTCGGGCTTTGTCATAACACTGTGGCCTCTGGGGGAATTGCAAGCAATTGGTGCACATACATTCACACAGGTGCATATACACAAACATAAAATCAATCAATGAATAAACATTAAAAAACAAAAACAAAAAACCAACCAAACAACAACAACAACAAAAAACAAAAAAACAAAACAACAACAAAAAACCCTTATCTACTGGTTTTTGTGTCCTGCTCCAAAAAATTATTTCTCACTTCCAAGATTGTAAATGTATATGTGCCTTTTAAAAGAAAATTTGTATTTATGTTTCTATATTCATGCTTGGTCTTGTGGTACATGCCCGAATCCCAGCACTATGGAGGCTGAGGCAGGAGGATTGCTGTAAATTTGGGGATATCCTGGATTATAGCCGGAGATATAGCAAGACCTGTCTCAAAGCAAAACAGAGAAAACTCTGAAAACTTTGGTTCACCTATCATTAACTTATGTAGGTGAAATAAGTGAGGGGGGATACAGCCCACTCCCTTTCCACAGCTCATTTTTAAAAATAGTTGGTTTTCTTTGTTTTGCTTTGGTTTTGTTTTTCGAGACAGGGTTTCTCTGTGCAGCCTTAGCTGTTCTAGAACTCACTCTGTAGTCCAGGTAAACAGTTTAAATTTTTATTTAAACTGGCTGCTCTTCCAGAGGTCCTGAGTTCAATTCCCAGCAACCACATGGTGGCTCACAGCAGTCTATAATGAGATCTGGTGCCCTCTTTTGGCATGCAGGCATACATGCAGACACTGTATACATAATAAATAAAAGTTTAAACATTATTTATTTATTTATTTATATTATATCCCCTGCATGTATGTTTGTACACCATATGTGTGCCTGGTACCCTCAGAGGCCAGAAGTGGGTGTTGAATCCCCTGGGACTAGAGTTACAGATAATTGTGAGTTATCATGTGGGTTCTGGCAATTGAATCCAGGTCCTCTGGAAGAGCAGCCTGTACTCTTAACCAGTGAGCCAACTCTCCAGCCACTACAGCTCAGTTTTATGTATTGCTTCTCTTCCTTACTGATTTGAAACTGCTTCTTTATTATAAACAGTTTTCCCCTGGCTAATATCAGTGTCTGGGCTTTGTGTTCTGCTTTACAGGCAAGCCTGTTTATTCCAGTTCCCATTTAATTATTACAGCCCCATCATACTATCCTTTTTGGAATAGAGTCTCACTATGTAAGCCAGGCTGGTCCCACACCCCTGGCCCTCTTGCTTACGTACGTACGTACGTGTGTGTGTGTGTGTGTGTGTGTGTGTGTGTGTGTGTGTGTGTGTGGAGAGAGAGAGAGAGAGATGTGTGTGTGTGTGTGTGTGTGTGAGAGAGAGAGAGAGAGAGATGTGTGTGTGTGTGTGTGAGAGAGAGAGAGAGATGTGTGTGTGAGTGTGTGTGTGTGTGTGAGAGAGAGAGAGAGAGTGTGTGTGTGTGTGTGTGTGTGAGAGAGAGAGAGAGAGAGAGATGTGTGTGTGTGTGTGTGTGTGTGAGAGAGAGAGAGAGAGAGAGATGTGTGTGTGAGTGTGCATGCATATTTATCGCTCTCTGCTTCATTCCTTTGAGACAATGGCTTTCATTAAGCCTGAAGCTAGGCTGGCAGCCAGCAAGCCCCAGCGATCACAGTGTTGGGATTGCAGGTGTGCATATGGCCCTGTGTGGTTTTCTACATGGCTGCTGGAGTCTGAACTCAGGTCCTTATGCTTCTGCAACAAGCACTCTCACCCACTGAACCATATCTCTGACTGCCAAGCCTAACTTCTTAATACACTTTAATAGAGTGGTAGGTATAGCCCTTTATTCTTTCTAAAGAGTTTTCCTATAGGTCTCATGAGCAGATTTTATAACTTTGCAATCTTACAAAATTTAGAAATGACGTTGAAGACAGATAGCAACACTGTGTTCTGTCAAAGATGCCATCATCTTTGAGCACAGCATCCTTCCGTCATTGTTCTCAGGCCCGGGCACAGGTTTTGTTGGTGCTGAGGAAGGGTCCAATAGGCTTCCTTACAGTGTATGCCAGAGACCTGTGGCCCTTAGTGTCAGGCACCACACCGCAGGCCGGGGTGAGGGCCATGTGGGTAACCAAGATAACGAGTCTTTTGTCAGAAGCTCGGTTAAGAGAACTTCCTTTCCCAACACAACTGATGCGTAGAGCAAAGAGGTACTGTGGAAGAGAGATGCACTGGGCTAGCGAGTGGGCCCGAGGTCCTGGCAATTCATAGAAAGTCACGTGGTGAGAAAACGGTATATGCTTGTGACGAGCATTTTACTAAGTAGTGGGGAAGCGGGTCTCTCAGTGGGAGGTGTTACCAGTCAAAGAGGCTTCTCAAAGCATAACCAGAAGATAGAGAAAGGGCATCAGGTTCTAGATGAAGGCCACAGTGGGAAAACTGGAGTTGCTTCTGTGAATGCAAAGAAGACAGTAATTATGACTAAGCGCACTGCCTCACAGAAC
The DNA here is from genome assembly GCA_030556225.1 of Cricetiscus sungorus. NCBI lineage: Eukaryota > Metazoa > Chordata > Mammalia > Rodentia > Cricetidae > Cricetiscus > Cricetiscus sungorus. The sequence goes on along the minus strand of JANBXA010000372.1, from coordinate 65,592,997 downwards.
ACAGAAATGGAACAGACAGGAGTGCAGCTGAGTACAGATGTCAGGGAGGGTGGTGACCAGAGCTTACTATGGAATACATGAAAAAACAGCTTACAAAGCCAGCCTCGAGGTCCCAGCACCAGCAGTGGTTCATGAACCGGACGAAACAAGCGCGGAGGAAATCCCCCACCAAGATGGTGAGGTACGTTACCAGCATGTCAGACACCGTCAGCCTCATAAACTCCTGCAAGGAGGAACAGGGGAAAATAAGAGTGGCTAGACGTGAACTTGTCCACTTCACTCAAATGACCATAGCCATACGACATTCTCTCCCATCACTTGACTGTCATTGTGGCCTGGTTCTTCCTGGCAGAGCAGTAGGACAGAAGAAATACTTCAGGCTTTAGAGAAAGCTTAATTCAAGCCTTGGCTCTATAAATCACTAGTTATTTAAATAACTGGAAAAATATCCAAGCCTTTAGGAGTCAGGAATATCATGCTTGCTGAGTTATTGGGAAGCCTATTAGTCATATATGCAAATTGCCTGGGTTATTAGCAATGAGCAGCGCTTCATACCTTTGCTAGAGCTGCAGGCTCACTCTTTGCCCCCCCTCCCCTATTTGCTCTGACATCCTGGTTGCCCACATTAGGACTTAATCAATTACTCAGGACAATTTCTTACTAATCAGATTTTTTCTTGGTATACAGAGAAGATGAACCAGAGTGTTGGAGAGATGGCTCAGGGGTTAAGAGCACTGGCTGTTCTTCCAGAGGTCCTGAGTTCAAATTCAGCAATCACATGGTGACTCATAACCATCTATATTGGGACCGGATGCCTTCTTCTGGCATAAAGGTATACACATAGAGTACTCATATAATTAAATAAATAAATCTTAAAAAAATACACAATCACACAGCAGAATAAAAGAACAGAGCTTTCTCCACTTACACAGGGTATACCTAGCTGATTTTTTTTTTAAATTGGAAAGGTTTGCCAGAACTCTGTTACATAGTAGTTTCCTAGGAGATGAAAATAGTCCATCCTACAGAGAAGCTCCTTAAACAGGAAGGTAAACAACTCAAAATATCCCCAGGAAGTCCCTGAAACTAACCAGATTCAGTAGGCCCCTCCCTCCAGCAGTAATAAGGACTGCTGAGAATCAGTCTCAAAGGGGCTGAGCTGCAAAGAAGACTCTCAGACAAGACTCCCAGCTGCTGAGCAGAAGGGGCTTACTCCAGCTAAGGCACCTGGAAGGATGCCTTTCAACTTGCTGAGCTGCTTGCTGGCTATGCAGCAAGGTTCCCAGGTTCCCAGCTTCTGTGAGCTGTCAGCCACACCAGTATGGGCTTCAGTAATACAGCTGTCTTTGAGTCATTTCTGCTCCTGTAAGTAACCCTCAAAAAACTCGTTGATTGGACTTTGGTGGTGTCTGTACTTTGGTCTGTCCTGAGCTCCCTATCTGGGGTGAGTAGATGTGTGTGTTGCATCTCCCCACGAAAAGTCTTATCACACAACAACCTCATCACAACTTTAAAGACAGCAGGTAGATGTGAAGTTCCAGGATGTACAGGGTCTGCTCTATTCATCCTGGATCTTCCAAGGTTAAGAAATGCCTACTTGATCCCATTGGCTCCTACAAGCCTCCCTCTCCTGCAGGATTAAAGTATCGACTAATGTTTGGTCTGCATCTGTTTCCATCAGTTGCTGGATGAAGTCTCTCTGATGACAGTTGGGCTAAGGACCAATCTATGAGTAGAGGGAAGGTAGGGGCGGGGGAAGGGACCTGGAGGAGAGGGAGGAGGGGAACTATAGCTGGGATGTAAAATATATCAATAATTAGATTTTAAAAAACACTAAAAACAAATGCTTGATGGACATTTGAGTTTTTAGTGTTGTTTCCAAATGGAAAGATCAAAGAAGGACAACAAAGAACTGAGAACAAGAGTCACCTTTTCAGAGGGCATAACTACTCACAATGCCCACAGCTGTCTCCCAGCAAGAACCCCTGGGCACATCTGCAGGGTGTAGTGGTGGCCGGGGCACACTTTCATTCCCCCCTGAGGAGTTGTAATAGTTAAACAGGGTCCAATGAGTGATGTTCTTGATTTTTTCCTCATTAGAAAGCTGGAAGAGAAAATGGTGATAGGAAGTTGGAAGGAGCTACGGGTAGTTCAGTTGTTTCCATGGGAACAAGTAAAACCAGCTCCAATCCTGCCGTTTGACTCCAGCCTTATCACTGGACAGTCTTTTCACAAATGAACTTCTCAGGTTTTCAGTTCACCCATAGAAGTCCTTGGATATTCTCCATGAGTTTTCTCCCTGAGTTAGCATCCATTATTCAGGGTCCAATCTGTACATACGGATGACTGGTGACACAAGGGTGACCAAAAGAGTTTGCTCTCTGCAAGTTCATAGTCTAGTTAAATAATAGGGATGGCCAATTAGAAAACAAAGTGGTTTGAGCTGTGAGAAATTTTCTCTGGTAACCAAGGAGCCCCACGTCAGATAATAGAGAGCATGGAGGGCTCCTCAAGGCAGCGACATTTGGAACTAGTCAACTAGTCTCAGAGAAAGTAACCATACCCCAGAGTTGAATATGAGGCTCAGAAGGGTAGGGGCAGTTTCTCGGGGAACGAGGGAAGCCAGAGAGGGTAGAAGGACTATGGAGCAGTGTTGGTCACTTGCATTGTTAGAACCTTCCAAGGAATTCTGTTACCTCAGGAAAAGGTTACTGCTGAATGGAAATGAGGTGGAGGAGTGAGGGGGACTCCGGTTCCTCCACTGTCTCCATCCTTTTTCCATTCTCTATCATCCTGCAGTTTCCTGTAGGTACCAGCTGTCCCTCTGTTTTTTCCCAGTGTCTGCTGAGACTCCCAAGCCGAGGATTTGAACCCTTCCTATGCTCTGACACACTGCCTTGGACTTATCCTACTGACGCATATTTCACAGCATATTGTATTGAATGAGGCTGCCTCCTGACCCTGAGCATGAAGCCGTTTGGAACAGGACTGTGTCTAGTTCCCTGCTGCTATAGAATAGCTATGGCAGGGTGAAGCAACATGGAAAAACTTGCATATAAAATATTAAGACTAGCCGGGTGTTGGTGGCACAGGCCTAATCCCAGCACCCAGGAGGCAGAGGCAGGAAGATCTCTGTGAGTTTGAGGCCAGCCTGGTCTACAGAGCAAGTTCTAGGACAGGCTCCAAAACAATACAGAGAAACCCTGTCTCGAAAAATCAAAAATAAATAAGCAAATACAATAAAATATTAAGACTACTAAATGATAGACATGATGTGGAAAGCAAACAAAAACAAAACAAAACAACCTAAGAAAAAAGCAACTGTGGTTTGCAACTGTGGCCTCTGGATTATGGAGTCTAGACATGGCTCTTGTTAATATTCCTTCCTAAACTTCCAACATTTCTTTAATAGAAATGGTGTATGCAGTGGACAGCAGGCGCAGTGGAGTGTGGGCTTTACCTTAAGGTGGACATCATCCATGAGGGCCAAGAGAAAGGTGTAGAGGTTTCCCAGGAAAAGTGCAAAGATGCGTCCCAGCTGCCACTTCAGCCCAGTGCGTGGGTGGTAATTCTCCAGGGCAGCGATGGTTTCAAACAGAGGGGGACAAAACATCCCGAGCAGAGACATCACGATCTCCACCTGAAAAAATGGAAAGGAGGGGAGTTTTGAAATCAGATAAATGAATAAAGAAGTTAAACATTCTAGGAAAACAAAAATTTTAGGTAGCCAAAGACTCAAAAAAAAAAAGTCTACAAAACAGTTTTTAAAAACCACAATTCAATAAATCACTCTTTAAATATAAAACAAAATATAGTAAGTAAAAAATTCAGAATGCGTATACTATCTAGCTGAGACTATCACCCAGAATAACAAACACCACGATATATTCGAGTGAAGTTACTGAACTCTAAACAAAACAACTCTCCCAGCAAAAGGAACAACTGATTTATTAGGAAAAGAAAATCAGAGTATCATCAGCCTTTAAAGAATAATTACTTTTTAATATATATATGTTCGAATGTTTTGCCTGTATGATTGTATGTGTATCCATGCATGCCTTGTGCCTGCAGAGGCCAGAGGAGGCTGTCAGGTCCCCTAAGGTACAGATGGTTGTGAGCCACCATGAGGGTGCTGGGACTGAAACATGGGTCTTCTTCAAGATTGCTGATAATCATTGAGTCATCTTTCCACCCTACAATAGTGACTTGCTGGAGGCAGGGTCTTACTATGCAGCTTGGCTGTCCTGGAACTCACTATGTAGACTAGGCTGTCCTCACATTTTCAGAGACCCTCAAATTTCTCTGCCTCCTGAGTTCTGGGATTAAACATGCCCGACTTAATCTTGCCTTTTAAAGCAAGACCTGCGATTCTGATAGTTAGGCTCTCCTGACTCATCGGATTTACCCTGAGGGACAGCACAGTGATCCAACCCCCACTCCCCATCTTGACCTCGTTGGAGATGCCCATCTTACCTCATTCCTTTCATACCAGCTGACATTCTGCATTTTGGAGAATTCCTGTGACCGCTTCACCACAAAGTAAATGAGGTACCCACTTCCACAGAGACAGCAGAGAATGAGAAAGTTGGCCAGGACACGGAGGAATCTTGTCAGGTGGATATTTTCCTCTTTGTTACTCTCTTGTTCATCCACTATAGATTCCTTAGCATGTGAAAATGAGATGTGAAGAACGTTAGGCCATGAACCCGGCTACCCATGGCTCTGAATTCTTGAGAATGCTTTTCTATATTTCAATAAATGATACAGAGGAGGTGATGTGAGACCCTGTAGAGAGTTGTAGGTATTTTCTATATAAATATATATTTTACTGTTACTGTTACCTTGGGTTTGGTTATTTTGTAATAATGAAAGCTGAGATTTACTATGTGCTAGACATGGTACTAGATATTTTCCATGCATTCTTTCTTTTCTTTCTTTCTTCTTATTCTGTTTGCTTGTTTGTGTATTTGTTTGCTTGCTTTTTGAGATAGAGTTTCTCTGTGTATCCCTGGCTATCCTGGAACTCTCTTTGTAGAGCAGGCTGGCCTCAAACTCAGAGATCCACCTTCCTCTGCCTCCAGTGCTGGGATTAAAGGCGTGCACCACCACTCCTGGCCTTCATGAATTATTTCTTTTTTCTTTCCTCCTCCTCCTCCTCCTCCTCCTCCTCCTCCTCCTCCTCCTCCTCCTCCTCCTCCTCCTTCTCCTCCTCCTCCTCTTCCTCCTCCTTTCAAGACAGGGTTTCTCTGTAGCTTTGGAGCCTGTCCTGGAACTTGCTCAGTAGACCAGGCTGTCTTCAGATTCACAGAGTTCCACCTGCCCCTCCCACTACCATCCAGCTATGAATTATTTCTTAATCTAACAGTGAACCAATAGAATAGTTAATACTATTACTTACATTGTCTAAAAACCCACAATGGTGTCAATGAGCTATGTAGGATTGTTTTAAATCAATAGACCAATTAAATTCAAATTTAAGCATTAATTCATTTAAATACTTTTGTTATGTTGTTATTTTTTGTGTATTTGGGTGTTCTGCCTGTGTGTATGTCTGTGTACCACATGTGTGCCTGGTGCTTGTGGAGGCCAGAAGAGGATTTAGATCCCCAGGAACTGGAGTCATAGGCAGTTGCATAGACCGTTGAGAGTTACCATGTGGATTCAGGGAATGAACCCAGGTCCTCTGCAAGAGCAAACAGTGCTCTTACCTGCTGAGCCATCTCTCCAGCCCCCCAGATTAAAATTTTAATCTTGAACTTTCAAATACAAGAGTTGTCAAACATTTTATAAAATTCACAAAGTAGATAATGTTAGCGTGGAGTCCATGTGTCTCTCTCCCTACTCACCACTGCCATTATTGCAGGAAAGTAACCATAGACAATATGTAAGTAAATGTGAATGGTTTTGTCTCAGTAAAGGTTTATTTATAAAAGAATGCGTCGGTTTGGATTTGGTCCCCATGATATATTTTGCCAGTTCCTGTTCTTAGGATTTCTTAATATTTAATATTGAATGCTGGTTTTGTCGTTTGTTTGGTGTCTCATATATTTTTTTGTAGGGGAATTTTAATTTATTGATAGATAGTTAATTTCAGATATTATTGTAAATAGAACTTTAAAATCAGTTTAATTGTTTTCTGTTAGTATAAAATACAATTTATTTATTTATTTGCTATGCTTGTGTTCTGCATCAGAAACTGTGAAGATGTGTGCAGTAAGGGGCAGACTAGGACAGAAGACCTGATCTCCTGGACAGAGGGCTTGGGAAGAGCCCTCTCTACCAATCCGCAGTTACTGTGTCCACTCCGAGGTTTAGCTAACTGATCAGGCAGTTATTTTATGTTAACTCACAAAATTCTCACATCTGTCCTGCTATGTGTAGGAGGCACAGAAATCCTTGTGCTCACAGGTAAGCACTAGGGAAACGAGGAATGTTAAATACACAGGGTTGTCTCTTCAAGTGGAGAGATATGTATAACCTGTTTTCTGCTCAGAAGGTGGGGATGGAGGTGGTTAATAGCCTGGTGACCTTTGTGTTATCTGTATGACCAAGACCATACCAGACCCTCCCCTAGACCCTTAAGATGTCACATGTAGTTAGTGTATAGAACCCATCTCGGAAGCTGTCACGTGTGTTTTATAAAGAGTTCCAATGTAGGCCTGTTTTAAGCTTTATTTTACACACGGGATTGAGTTATTTATCACCAGGAAAATTTTCTCCAAAAAATTTCTCGCTTAAATATATGTAAAATAAATTTCTTGCTTCATGTAGATGTTATTCTGCTGGCCTTTGGGGTTTCAGAGACTTCCATAGTTATGTATGTGTACTCTGCTTTCAGGAGACAATGCTTTCTTCCTGACCCTTGGTCTGGACTAGATGAAGAGTCCCAGCTGTCCCCGCCTTCTCTGCCTGTGGCTGCTTGCTGAGAGGAGAGGACAGAACTGACTCAGCTCCCCATCCACTCTGCCAGAAGAATGGGACTTAGGCCCCATAAACCCATTTAGTGGGTATGAGGCTGAAATCCTTTGCTGACAGTGAGCAGAAGACCATTTATCCTCCCAGGGAGGGCCGGGTTAGAGAAGGAAATGAAAAGGGAGTTAAGCACAGCGGATTACTGCTGTGAGCCTTTATCATTTATTACAGAAGTTAACAATTAATATCCTAGGTATCTACTCCAGAATATTTGTTACTACAAATTTGACTGTATATAGTATACTGGGTGCTTTGTATTCTCAAAAAGGCCCCAGAGAAAGGAATTCGTTCTCACCAGAGTGTCAGCAGTAAGAGCTGCAGCCTCAGGACCTCATACTACATAGCCTTAGTTTTCCCCCTTGGTATAGGGCTGAGAAGTCCACTTTAATCAGTTAACAGACTGTTGTAAGTCATGTCTCTCCCCTGAGATATGAAATGACACTTTGCCCAAGATTCCATCTGCCTTCCTGGCTCTGAGAGATACGTATGCCCTATTGTCAGAGGCTTGTTAAATGTGTTGTGGATATAAAAACTAGAAGGACTCGAGGGAATTTTCAGAAGGAACTTTTAGAGAATTCTTAGAAAGAACTCTAGGAGAATTTTTAAGGAGAACGTTTGAAAGTGAACTTTAAGAGAGCTTATAGAGGGAAAATTACTAGAGAGAACTTTTAAGGAGAAATCTTAAAAAGCTTTTGAGAGAGAACTTTTGGGGAGAACATTTTTTTTGAAGAATAAAGAGCAATGAGAGGAACATGTGTGTGAGCCAGTTTATTTCCGTTTGACCCTCAGATCATAACTTTCTAGCAAACCCCAACCCACCTGCTGTAAGCCTCCTGCCTGATCTGAGTCCTGGGGAAAGACAGCCTCCAAACCAGGCAGGAGAAATACTGAACTATCAAGAGCTTGGAGTGGAAGCCAGGTATAGTGGAGTGGGTAATCCTCCAATCCCAGCACTAAGAAAGTTGGGGCAGGAGGATCACAAGTTCAAGGCCATCCTGGTATGTGATGAGATCACTGTCTCAAAAGCATGTAGTTGTTTTTACAGACACAGAGGAACAATATAACACACGGTGTTGCCACGCTATTGTTTCTGCCTCTATTCATTTGTTTACTGTCTGGTTCATGTTTGCTTGATTGAAATACAGTCTTGCTGTATAGCCCAGCCTGGCCTCAAACTCATGCCAGGAAGGTAGATAAAATATTGAGCAAAGTGTCATCTCATATCTCAGGGGATGTAATATATGAGAGAAAAAAAAATCTGAAAAAAAGGCAGGCAGGATTCTCTGCCACATAAGGAAGGTTCTTAGTACGCCCCTGCCATGAGCATCTTTTTAGAAGCTGTGTTTGCTGATACAGCTTTTCTTAAGGATTATCTGGAGACCTAATTTCCACTCACCCAGCCAAGGGAAGCTTCATAGTGGCCAAGGGGACCCAGAGTTTCCTGGGAAAGAAGAAAAGCCCTAGGGTCACTACCTTGAAGCTGGTGGTGATGGAGACATACTTGTTGTCGGCTGTCTCCGAGTTACCGATGAGGTAGTCCCAGCTGGTGAACATTTTGAAGCTGAACGTGAAGTTGTCACTCTCTCCCTCACTGGTGCTCCCTTGAGTATTGCTGGCCATCCTGAAGGACATACGGTACTGTTTTCACACTTGTCTCTTTTCTGCTACACCAGCCACGGGGATCCTTGGCCAAAGTCAGTCTTGGGCACAAGGAGAAGATGACATGCAAGGAAGGAATAAGCCAGGGAGGGACATTAGCCAGGATGAGTTTGATTACAGCCAGAGAACTGCTCTCCCCAAATTCAGAGTTTCCTGCAAGCACGCATATGTGTGCTAGATAATGAGTCTGCAGGATATAGGACACCTGCCTCACTATGTTTTCTGTCCTTGCATTTGGCTTCTTGAGGTTTGACTCAGCTGTAGACACAGTCTGAGAACTTGGGAACTCTACTAACAAACAGAAATGTGACTTTCTAAGTCATCTAATTTTCTTTTTCTTTCTTTGTTTCTTTGTTTCTTTCTTTTTTGTTTCTTTTCCTTTCTTTGTTTGTTTGTTTCTTTTTTGTTGTTTTTGTTTTTTTTTTTTCAAGACGGGAATTTTCAATGTAGCTTTGTAGACCAGGCTGGCTTCAAACTCACAGCTCTGCATGCCTCTGCTTCCTGAGTGCTGGGATTAAAGGCGTGCACAACCACCTTGCAGTTATTTGTTGTTTTCAAGACAGGGTTTCTCTGGGTTGCCCTGGCTGTCCTGGAACTCACTCTGTAGACCAGGTTGGCCTTGAACTCTCAGAGTTCCTCTTGCCTCTGCCTCTCAAGTGCTGGGATTAAAGCACCACCATCGACCGGCATCATCTAATTTTCTTGGCTAGAGGTATGCATTTTTCTGATATAAAACTCAGTAACCTGGGCTGGGATGTCTCAACTGTTAAGAGCACTAGTTGCTCTTGCAGAGGACCCAGGTTCTATCTATTCCCAGCACCCACATGGCAGCTCACAACTGTCTGTAACTACAGGTCCAGGGGATCTGACACCCTCTTCTGACCCTAGGCACCACGTGGTACACATACAGACATGTAGGAAAAGTGCTCATACACATAAAACAATAGTTATTTTTAAAAACTCAGTAACTCTGGAGAATGCTGGTTGGATGATCTGGTTAATATATCCTTCAGACCTTCCTTGCTGGCTACCTGTTTCATCCTACCTGACCCAGCCAGCCTCTCTGTACTCCCTGGTGGGAATCACAGAATCTTTTGGGGGTTTTTATTGTTTTGTTTTGTTTTTTGTTTGTTTGTTTTGGTTTTTCAAGACAGGGTTTCTCTGTAGGTTTGGAGACTATCCTGGAACTGGAACTATCTTTGAAGACCAGGCTGGCCCTGAGCTCACAGAGATCTGCATGCCTCTGCTTCCTAAGTGCTGGGACTAAAGACAGAATCACAGAATTCTAATCATGGATTGCATCAGACAGTGTGGGTTTCATGCTCCTCCCTAACTCTATCTTACCTGTTGACTGTTTTGGATTTGCTGTTCCACAAGGCCTAGGTATTTTTGGTTCATCACAGAAAAATTCCACATTCATTGGACTGGATTAATTGTTTCTTCGAATAATATGAATTAAGAGGTAGAGATAAAGTTGGGGAGATGGATTCATTGTTAAAGTGCTTGTTACAGGCAAGAGGACCCAAGTTTAGGTCCCTAACATCCAAGTAAAGAATCAGGTGTGGTGGCCCGTGTCTGCAATTCCAGGATTGGGGAGGTGGATCCTCAGAGCTCACTGGCCAGACCGCCTGGCTTAACTGGTAAATTTTAGGTTCAATGAGAGCTGCTGTCTCAAAAAATAAGATGGAGAGTGATTGAGGAATACCCTTTACCAATGTGTAAAGCCCAATCTTGACCACAGAGGTTGGTCGGCTGGGGCCAGAGTAGATGCTATGACTAACCACAACCACACAAATTCTTTTGGCGTAGGTTTATTATTTATATCTTTATAAATGACAGAATTGGCACTTCTATGTATTTTTTTTCTTCTGAGAAGTCTGAGCCCCAGAGAAGAGAAGAAACAGGCTGCAAACTTCCAGCCACCTTGTCAGGTTCTCTTGGGCTACAGTGGCCTTTACTAGTTTGGGTAACTGGATGGGCTATCTAGATGGGAATTTTAGAATAGTTTACTGCCTTTGGGTCTTTGTATATATGCCTTTCCACACACATTTTACATTTTAAACTTTCAACGTAACCGGCTGTTCTGTGCCTCGTTTAAAGGAGTTTTATTTCATAAAGCTCATTTCCCATTGCTTCATATGTTATCTGGCTTTATCACTTATATCTCATGATCTGCATTTGCTTAGTGTGAACATTAATTATGATTGTCTACAAGATCTAGAATCTGCTAGGATACAAGCCTGCGGACATGTAGGTGAGGGGTTTTCTAGATTTAGGGTAATAGAGTTGGGAAGACCCAACTGTTGGTGACACTATTCCATAGGCTGGGCTCGAGAACATGACAGCTCAAGTGACTAGCAATCATCACTCTGCTTCCTACCAGAGGAGGCAACGTGACCAGGTGCCTCAAGCTCCGGCCACTAGAACTCTGCTGCCATGATGGACTGCACCCTAGAACTGTGAGCCCAAGTACACCCCCTCCCCCTTAAGTTACCTTTGTCAGTATCACAGGGAACTACTAGACTTGTGAAGCTGCCCATTTGTTTCTTTTTGAAGTAGTCACGAGAAAGTAAATGCACATAGAAGAATCAGAGGAGAGTTGTCGGGATGAAGAAAGACCAAAACCCACAAACAAGACACCTATACTTACGATCTAATGACAATCATCAAGCTGTAGCCAAACACGCTGACCCCCACCATAAAATACGCCATGGGCAGCCTGTACCTCAGCCACCCGATGGTCCTCTGGTTGTTGTAGTAGCCATAGAAGAGAGCAGAATATTTGATGTAGCCCTGTAGGAAAGACATCCAAAGTGTCTGTGTTTGTGATCTCAGAAGAGAGAGCAATTCCATGCTTCCGTTCTGTCAGGGATTTCTGTCTCAGAGGGTTTTTTCTTCTTTTTATTTTTCTTTTTTGAGACAGAGTTTCTCTGTCCTGAAACTCACTTTATAGACCAGCCTGGCTTTGAACTCACAGAGATCCACCTGCCTCTGCCCCGAGTGCTGGGATTAAAGGCATATGCCACATCTCCCGGCCTGTCTCAGGGTTTTAAAGCAAGTCTACAGAGAGGAAGAGTCCTAAATATTCAGTTCATAGTGTCTGCAGAGGCCATCCACAATCATTGTCTAGTCTTTCCTCATTCTCCCCCTGCACAAAGTGCATGGAGATTCAGGAAGGAGAGGAGAGTGTGTCTGTGTGTGTGAGCATGTGTACCCAGCACATGACTCAAGAATGCATAGCTTCAAGCTATTCTGTTATATAGCCAGGCTCTTTTTTTGGAAGGGAGTGGAATCCAAGACAAGGTTTCTCTGTGTAACAGTCCTGGCTGCCCCGGAACTCTCTTTGTAGACCAGGCTGGCTGAGAACTCACAGAGATCCACCTGCCTCTGCTTTGAGTGCTGGGATTAAAGGGTGCTACCACTGCCAGGCTCTTTTTTTTTTTTTTTTTTTTTTTTTTTTTTAATCCTTTTCTCAAACAATACATCCTGCCAGCAGCCTCCCCTCCCCCCAGTCTGCCCCCACCTGCCCTCTCCCTGAGATCCACGGCTCCTCTTTTTCCCTTGAGAAAAGAGCAGGCATATGTAACAAGATTTGGTAGTTCAGACACAGACCCTCATATCAAGGCTGGATGAGGCAACCCCGTAGGAGGAAAAGGGTCCCAAGAGCAGGCAAAAGAGTGGGGGACAGCCCTATTCTCACTGTTAGGAGTCCCACAAAATCCCAAAGGTAAACAACCACAACCTACACAGAGAGTTCCTAGTGCCCCTATGGGGAGAGTTCCTAGTGCCCCTGTAGAGCATGGAGGAAGCAAGATCCTCCTGCCGATGGGCCCGCCAATCTGGCCGGTAAGATGAGCCACGTGGAAATACTTAGATAAGTAGAAATGGGTTAATAACTAAGACAGAGCTAGCCCATAAACAATAATGGTAACTGGCCAACAGGATTGTATCAAATACGGAGTCTCTGAGTGTTATTTGGGGCCGGTGCACCAGACCAGTGGCGGGCAGGCTGGCAGCGGGCAGGTGGGCAGGCAGAAAACAACAAGCTACATGCCCCTATGAGCCCTTAGTTGATTCTGTGGGCTGAGTTCTGGTGCCCACAGATTACTCTGACTCCTGTCATCCTTCCTCCTCTTCTTCTGAAAGGTCCCAGAACTCTGTAGCCAGATTCTTTTTGGTTTTTCTTTTTGGTGCCCCCATCCCTACTCAACAGTAACTAGGTTCCTAATGTGCCAAAACTAGAAAAAAGTTTGTGGAATTTTGTACCATTTCAAAATGACCTCAGACAGCTGTGTAACCTAAACTTCACATTTTGTTTGGATTTAATTTTTTTATATGCACACACTTGTGTGTGTGTGTGTGTGTGTGTGTGTGTGTGTGTGTGTGTGTGTACATGCACATGTGCCATGTACACATGTGGATGAAGGTCAGAGGACAACCTGTGGGTATCATCCTCTGCTTCTACTATGTGGGTGTTGGGGAGACCACCCAGGTTGTCAGTCTCTCTGGCAAGCCCACCTACCCTCTGAGCCATCTCATCTGCCCGTTTTCCTTTTGACTTTCATGTGTAAAGAGTAAACTTTTTAAATAAACTAGTTAGGTATAGTATTAACTATATTTTAATACCATATGTATCATAATACATACATACATATATATCTGAAAACAATATCAGGGGTTGTTGTTGAATGAATTCCATTTGTTTTGGGTAAGAAAAGCCCTGGCAGCAATGTGGCTGGGTACCTTGGGAAATTACTCCAGCTTGTCGTTCCTCATTTCTGAGGGGACTCAAGTGTGACCCTGAGGATGGAGGATGCCAGCCCTACAACTTGTAGGCAGCACTGTTGCCAGGCTATGTGACCTCGGGAACCCTTTGAAGCTGTAGAGGAGAGGCATGAAGGGTGAAGACAGATACCAGTAAGAGGCCCATCAGCAGGGTAGAGAGGCACCGCAGGGCGCTCTGTGCTCAGAGACCCCTCTCACGTGGGAGGCCTTATCGATGAAGATCATTGGCTTTAATTCCACTGGAAATGGGAAGCAAGGGACAGACAAAGTAGGAGAGGGATGTGCTCTAATCTGCATTTTACAAAGTTCACTCTGGCGGCAGAGGACATGGGGGATGATGCCTCTGCAGAGAGAAAGCAGGGCGTTCTGACGGCAGCCATGGTCAGCAGAGCACGGCGCAGATACAAGGGATGGGAAAACGTTTAGTTCAAGACAAGGATCCTATTTGAAGAAAGCGTCACTTATCAACAACTAAATGCAACATTCGCATTACCTACTTACTTATAAGATGTTTCCTTAGGGATCCCTGGATGAAATGAAGGATAAAGAAAGCCCTGGGAGCAGTGTGGCCGGCTACCTCAGGAAATTGCTCCAGTTACCCCTCCATTTCTGAGGGGACCGGAATTTGACTTTTGAAGGTGAAGGACACCAGCTTTATGGTCACAATTGGAAGTGTGTTGATGCCACGGTTTGTACCTCAAAGTCCCAGAGGACGGAGAAGTCCATGGCTTTTTCTTCCTCAGCTCGGGGCACCGTCTTTCTGGGAATGCTTCCGTAGGGCATGCCCATCAGCACCTCGCAGGGGACAAACGGCAGAATGTAAGCGGAGAAAGTGGGAAGCATAACCATAAACACGCTTGACAAATCCATTCCTTCTATCAGATGCCCTCACTCACACCCTTATGAGAGAGATAAGAATCTGCTCAGTTTACAGATTCATTTAGGATGAGCTGGTTTTTCAAATCAACATTTTTTTATTCATGTGTCTGTGTGTCTGTGTGGGTATATTGGGCATCTGAGGAGGCTAGAAGAGGATGTCAGATTCTTCAGAGCTGGAGTGACAGGTGGCTATAAGCCACCTGCTGTGACCCAACTCCAGGCCTTCAGAGGAGCAGCAGATGCTCTTAACAGGCAAGCCATCCTGCCGGACCTTAGGTTGAAAAAAAATGAAATTAATTTTTCCTTCCGCACTGTCTCTCAATTTATCACCTTATTTTGTCCATTAAATTTTAGTGCCTCTCTTGGAAGTCTTCTGGTCTGCTAATTTTTAATAGTAATGTTAGAGATTTATTGTTGATGACATTTTTGAGTGTATTTTAAATCAGGTCATCACAGTGTAGAGATTTGTTGGCAATGTTTGTCTGTTTAGTGGCTGTAACCAGCTCCTTAGAGTCCTTTATAAAAGTTGAGCACTTTTTGGCCGAATACATTGACTTACGGGCTTCTGCAGTGACATTACTTACAGACAATCTGTATTATTAGTACAAAATATCCAATTTTTTTGTTTATTGGCTAAAGTAAAAATGTTTAAAAATATTGACAGACACTAAAGATGAAGACATATGATGGTGCTCTTAGTTTTTGTAGCATCAGATTTGATATTTCACTGCATAAAATTACTTTTGCTTGTTAATTTACAGCTTCATGATTTCAGATCTGACCTGACCCCTCACCAACCCTCCCTGGGTCTGGCTTTGTAGTCCCAGCTGGCCTAGAACCTGCAATGATCCCCTGCCGTTACCTCTCCAGTGTTAGTATTACAGGTATGTGCCACCCAAGTTCTTCTGTTTCTATTTATTTGGTTTGAATTTATACTGTTATTGGGAAATATATTACATATAAAGTAGCACACATAATATATAAGTATAGCCAGTCATAATAATGAAACATAACTACTTTTTATCCAATTACCATCTAGCCTGTAAAAGCCCCACAAAATTGGAGTGAGAAAGACGGCTCAGTAGGTAAGAGCAAATGCAAGCATGAGGGCCTGAGTTAGAGTCCCCAGCACCCATGCAAAACGTTGAGTATAGTTGCAGGTGCCATGAAACCTGGTCTGTGTGTGTGTGTGTGTGTGTGTGTGTGTGTGTGTGTGTGTGTGTGCGTGCGCGCATGCACAGAGTGGGGAGCAAACAGAAAAATCACTAGGCACATTGGCTACTAACCTAACTCCAGATTCACTGAAGAGAGCATGTCTGTGTTTGCCTGCTTGTTTGTTTAGTCAGACTCTCACTATGTAGCCCTGACTGGTCTGGAGCTTGTTTTGTAGACCAGGCTGGCTTCAAACTCACAGAGATCCACCTGCCTCTGCCTTCCCAAGCACTGGGATAAAAGGTGTACATCACTGTGTCCAGTTGACAGACTCTGTCTTAAGGGAATTCATTGCAAGGTGATGTAGTCAGGAAATCTTATATCTTCCTCTGGCCCTTATACATGTGTATAGGCACAAATACTTGTACATACATGTGGTCATATAACACACATACACCCTGACACACTACAAACAAGCAACAGGACCTTGTAAATCTTCAGAATCATGTCCTGATTCACTTCAAGAGTGGCACACTCAGTTGAGGCAGGACCAAGTCCTTCCCCATCAAGGCTGAGCAAGGCGTTCCAACGATGTGGAATGGGCTTTAAAATGCCAGCTCGGTGGTGCATGTTTATAATTCAGGTATTGGGAGGAATGAGGCAGGGGGATTGTGATTTTGAGGGCAGTTTGGACTTCATAACAATACCTTATCTCAAAAGAAAAAAAAAATTAAAAGAATGACAGATTTTAGTTAAAATAAAGTAAGAGAATTTGGAAAGTGTAACTGAAGGTAGTGGCTTTAGTAAAGTCTCAGCAGTGTCTGAAGGCATAGAGAATTCTACTCTTACCTCTGGGATGATGACTAGACCGAATATTAAGCCGAAAAGGACAAGGTTAACTCCATACATCCATCGGAGAAAGATGAAGTATGATGCCACGGAAGAGCCAAAGTGACCTGGGGGAGGAAGATGGCAGAGAGCTGAGGAGTTTGTGAGGAAACCAGAGTGCCTGTAACAGTGGTTTTCACACCAGTCTGTCAAATAAACACCCAGGGCTCCATTTTCTTGTTCCAGATAGAAAACAAACTCTGTGGGGTAACCGAGGCACCTGAGCTCACATCAGAGTTAGGAATCTGGATTTGAGTCTGGCTCCTCTATTCATCCAATGTCCACTCCCTCCCCCTGCCCCCCGATGCAGCAGAATCTATGCAATAAGCCAACCAGAAAGCCAGTTATACCCCGAATCTGAGCCTAGGGAGACTTCATTGAGGTAACCAATGGAAAAACAGTGATGCCCAAACACTGACTTTCAATGTCCTTGATCTTCATTTCCCAGGGGATACAATGAGTCTTGAAATTATCAAAGTCTCTCTTAAACTTGATCCATTTCTGAAATGAAACAGATAAAATCCTCAGTCATCAACATGTTCACCTTAAGCACCCAGGGGCACAGTTGGATCATGGGGAATGCTGAGGGAAATAGGGTGGTGGTGGTGGTGTGTGTGTGTGGTGAAATGTTGAGGTAAGGGGCAGAGAACGGAACTGGGCTTGGATACTGAGGGCAGGTATCCTGGCAACAGTAGGGGAGGGTGCTGAGAGGAGCAGGGCAGAGGCAGTAGGGGTGTGTATGGAGACAGGAAACATTTGCAGAAGCCAGAGCTACAACTCAGTGCATGTCTGTAGTGTGGAAGGCTATTCAAATGTGGGCATTTTGATACGAATTTTTAAATTCTGCATAGTTTTCTGTGTCCTCTGATGCAAATGTATTCATGTTAAAACAAAAATCAAGGGAAAAAATCGAGGAAAGAGAAACCTCATGACTCACTACATTGGGCAAGGAGCCAAGAGCCTCTCTCGGTTCACTGGAGGAAGTGTTGCTAAGCTGCATGGAGGGACCTCAGCCCAGGTCTCTTCATCCTTTTCCGGGTGAAATCACTGAGCTTGCTGGGCTGAAGGGCATTAGGAAACACTCCTCCTCCCTCTGGAGTGCTACAGTTTGGAGCTTGAATGTCTCCTCAAGGGCTCAGGTGCTCAAGGTTTGTTCCCTGAGAAGCACTACAGAGGGATGGTGGAAATTTTAGGTCATGAACCCTACTGGGAGGTCTCTAGTCACTGGGAGTCTGCCTAAACTGGACATCAAGACCCTTGTCCTCTTCTCCTCCTCAAGGTTTTTTTTTCACTGTCTCTTCCTTATCCCTGTTTCTGAGACAGGATCTTGCTATGGACCTCAGGCTGCCTGGAACTCAAAGTCTTCCTGCTTTAGTCTCCTGAGTGCTGGGATTATAGACATCATCACCAAATCTGGCCTTCTCTCTCTCTGTCTCTCTCTCTCTCTCTCTCTCTCTCTCTCTCTCTCTCTCTCTCTCTCTCTCTCACACACACACACACACACACACACACATTTCTATCTATAGATAGATAACTCAGTGAACCACCTAACAGATTTATAGGAAACAGGAAATAACAAACCCCCTTCTATAATAACCTTAAAAGCAAATGACCTCATCTCACCACTGAAAAGATACAGACTAATGTCTGGATTTAAAAACTATGTATTGAAGCAGACACCCATAACTAAACACTGAGCAGAACTGGAATCCAGATGTAGAGAGGGAGGACAAGACCAGGCTACAGAAATCCACAGAGACAGCTGACCTGAACAAGGAGGAGCTAATGGGCCCTCAGACCGATAACTCGGAAACCAGCATTGGACCGACCCAGGCCCACTGAACATGGGTCTCAGCTAGAAGGCCTGGGCAGTCTAAGGGACCTCTGACAGTGGAACCAGGATGTATTCCTGGTGCACAAAAGGACTTTGGGAGCACATTCCCCATGGAGGGATACTCCCTTAACCTAGAGGCCTAAAGTCCCTACCCCAAATGACTTGACAGATTTAGATGATCCCTCCTGGAAGGCATCACCCTACATATGGAGTGGGGGTGGGTGGGAGGGGAGGGTGATGGTGGTGGGGCATGGGAGGGTCGGGAGAGAGGGAGGGAGAGGGAACTGGGATTGATATGTAAAATAAAACAAAACAAAAACAAAAGCAAGAAAAAACTATGTATTGTCTCCAAGAAACACACTTAGCCTGCAAAGATGCCAAAAACTACCAAAGGATGCAACATAAAGGAGCAGGCAAATGGAGAGCTTAAAGAAGCAGTCTTCCTGGGCAGTGGTGGCACACGCCTTTGATCCCAGCACTAGGAAGACAGAGGCAGGCGGATCTCTGTGAGTTCCAGGCCAGCTTGATCTACAAAGCGAGTTCCAGGACAGCCAGAACTACACACAGTAGTGTGTCTTGAAAAACCAAAAAGAAAATAAAAAAACAAAACAAACCAGAGTCAGTCATTCTTACATCAGACAAAGTAAACTTCAAACCAAAACTAATTAGAAGAGATAAAAAGGGACTCAACACATTAATAAAAGGAAAGTTCGTACAGAAGATATAACAGTTGTAAACTTTGTAAGTCTTTTATATCTTCTATATCTTTTAAACTTCCACCAAATACTGGAAGCCCAGATTTTATAAAACAAATGTTAAAAGCTGTAAAAGAGCACCTAGGCCCCGACATAAAACAGTGGAAGGCTTCTGTGCTCTACTCTGATATTTACATAGGGCTTCCAAATGGAAGTCAGGAAACTTCAGAGCTAAAATATACTTTGAATGAACTTGACTTAACAGACATACACAGGAATTCTACTTAATGAAGAGGGAATACATGTGTTTTTTTCTCAGCAGCACATGGAACCTTCTCTAAAACTGATCACGTGGCAGGACACGATTCAAATCTAATCAAATAAAAAAAAAAAAAAAGAAGAGAGAGAGAGACAGAGACAGAAAGAAAGATAACTCCTTGTGTTCCATCAGACCACAGTGGAATAAAGATAGGAATTCAGATAAAAGAAAACATAGAAACCACAAGAATTCCTGGAGACTAAAAGACATATTTTTGAATGAACAGTGGGTCATGCAAGGAATCAGAGAGGAAATTTAAAATTCTGGAGACAGATGACAAAGAAAATATATCCTCTAGGACATAGTGAAGGCAGTCCTAAGAGGAAAGTTTATAGCAATACGTGCCCATATTAAAACATCTGAGCCAAGCAGTGGTGCTTTTTTACAGCAATTGTAACCCTAACTAAGACAGAAATTGGGACTAGGATCATGGAGTGTTATCATTTTGGGGAGGATCCTGGAAGGACTTTGGTACTTTGTGTTAGAAAAGCCTCCGAGGGTTCAAAGTTTGGTGAGCTGTCTGTGGAACCTTGGAAGATATGTATGATAAGAGAGGGCTGCTTTGTGAAGTTCCAAGGGGAAGTTCAAGAGTCACTTGATATTTTGAATTAAGACTTTATGGGTCTGAAGCCGGGGAGTGGTGGCACATGCCTTTAGCTCCAGCACTTGGGAGTCAGAGGCAGGTAGATCTCTGAGTTTGAGGCCAGCCTGGTCTACAAGAGCTAGTTCCAGAACAGCCTCCAAAGCCAGAGAGAGAGAGAGAGAGAGAGAGAGAGAGAGAGAGAGAGAGAGAGAGAGAGAGAGACACAGAGAGAGACAGAGACAGACAGAGAGACAGAGACAGAGACAGAGAGACAGGCAGAGAGACAGACAGGGAGAGACAGAATGTTTATGGGTCTGGTAAGCTAGAGAGACAGAGACAGAGACAGACAGAATGTTTATGGGTCCGGTCAGCTAGGACTGAAGACTTAGTCATGATTAACAGAAGACTAGTACCACTGGCATAGAACTTTTACTTTACTCAGGCAATTGGTTAGCTGTGTCTGAGAGATTAGGGTAATTAAGAAGAGACCAGCATCGCTGAGGTGAAATCTTGGAAATGTTTCCTCAAAGTTAGCATACAGAAGCAGTGTTCCCAAGACAGCTGGCAGCTGAACTTGGTAGTGTAAGAGTCATCCAGGTAGTGTTGGTTTTGAAGGCATGAAGGAGCCCTGGGCAGTGGCTGAGGCTTGGCACTGTACGGCAGGGCTGGAGCCCAGGAGAGGCTACTGGGGAAAGCGCAGCCCAGCTGCAAGAGCTCACAGTTGAGAGACTTGGAACTTTTAAAGAGATTTTTGGATTTTAAAAGAGACTTTGAATTTTAGTTTGTTTTTTTTTTTTTTTTTTTTTTGTTAGCTCAGCACAAGCTAAAGTCATGTGAGAAGCAGGGACCTCAACTGAGAAAATACCTCCTTGGTATAGAACCTCTAATTAAGACACCCACATAATCAAATGAAACTGATTAAGAAGGTAGAATCAATAGGCGAATACAAAGATTAGTGGTGAATGCTTGCTGGTCATGCCTGAGGCTCTGAGCTCTATCTCCAGCAACACTCATGGGCGCACACACACACACACACACACACACTAGATATAAAATTGATACACAAATCTACACTTTTCCACATACCTTAATAACTAGCTGTTATATAAGTGGAAAATTACACCATTCACAAAAGCAACAAGGATATAAACTATGTAGGAATAAACTTAAAACATGGAAAAATCTACATGACAAATCATACTGAAAGATATAAAATAATGCTTGAGAAATGTAGTATTCTAAATGCAAAGAATACATATATCAAGTCACACTAAGGCTTTACGATCATTTCACACTCACATGTGTAATTTAAAGAATTGAGCTTATGAGTGTAGAGAGTGATGGTCCCTCGAGGCTGGGGAGGGCAGGGGTTGGAGAGAAGACAGCAGTGCTGAAAGGCTAGTCATTGGGTTCAGGGTTAGAAAAGCAACATGTCTGGAGTGCTGATTGACAGCTGAGAGGTTACAGACACCAGCCTTCTGTCTATCATAAAAGGCTACAAGAAAAGATTAGAAAGTTTTCACCATAGAGAAGTGATATATGTTAGAAGTGATAGATTTATTTAACCTGGTTAGTTAATTTATTCAATTTAAATGACATACAGTATATATGTGCATGGAATATTACCCCATTCATGTTACACTGTTAATATTTCATTATTTAACTGATACATAGAGCATTAATGCTTTTTGTGCTTTTATGTATCAGTTAAAATAGTTACAGTTTCAATCAAATATTTAATGACCCATTTTGGAGTTTGGCAATGTGATTTTAAGAATGTGGAATCATAAGCAAGAGAAGAGAGTTTTCTTTTTTTATTAATTTACTTTGTACATTCCAATCCCAGTCACCCCCTCCCTCCTCTCCTTCCTCTCAGAGAGGGTAAGGCCTCCCCTGGAAGTCTACTAAGTATGTCCCATCATCTTGTTGAAGCAGGACCAAGGCACCTCTCCATCCCAAACCCTTGTGTCTAGGCTGAGCAAGGTGTTTCTGAGATTTTTCTTATCTAAATCTATCTATCTATCTATCTATCTATCTATCTATCTATCTATCTATCTATCTATCTATCTATCTATCTATCTATCATCTCTATCGATCTATCTACCTATCTATCTATCTTTCTGTTATTTATTTTACATCTTGGCTGCAGTTTCCCCTCCCTCCTTTCCTCCCAAACCCTCCCCCCTCCACTCCCTCTGTTCTCACCCTACAATCCACTTCTCTGTTTCTGTTTAGGAAAGGATAGGTCTCCCATGAGTATCAACAAAGCGTGTCGTATCAAGTTGCAGTAGGACTAAGCACCTCCCCATGTATTAAAGCTGAGCAAGGCAACCCAGTATGAGGACTAGGGTCTCAAAAGCCAGTAAAAGAGTCAGAGATGGTGCCTGTTCCCACTGTTAGGCATCCCACAAGAACACCAAGCTACATAACTGTAACATGTATGCAGAGGGCCTAGATCAGTCCCATGCAGGCTCCCTGGTTGTTGATTCAGTCTCTGTGAGCCAATATGAGCCCAGATTAATTGCTTCTGTGAGTTTTCTTGTGATGTACTTGACCCCTCTGGCTCCTACAATCCGTCCTCCTTCTCTTCTGCAGGATTCCCCAAACTCCACCTAATGTTTAACTGTGGGTCTGCATCTGTTTCCATCAGTTTTTGGGTGAAGTCTCTTTGATGACTACTGGGCTAGGCACCAATCTGGTCACTGGAGACGGCCAGTTCAGGCTATATATCTGCTATTGCTGAGAGTCTTAGCTGGGGTCATCCTTGCAGATTGCTGGGAGATTCGCTTGCACTAGGTTTGCAGCTGACCCTGAAGTGCCCCCCACCCCCCAGCTTCCAATAGTCTCTTTCAGTACTCTCCCCCTCTGCCCCCCAATCTGATCACTCATGTTCCCATCTCCACTGGCCCCCAGTCCATTTACGAAGTGCAAGAGATTTAAAATTTTTTTTTTTTGCAGGAGTTTAATGTATTTTTTTTGTTTTTATTTTATGTACATTGGTGTTTTGCCTGAAAGTATGTCTAAATGAGAATGTCAGATCCCCCAGAACAGGAGTTACAGACAGTTGTGAGCTGCCAAGTAGGGGCTAGGAATTAAACTCTGAAAGAGCAGCCAGTGCTTTTAACAACTGAGCCATCTTTCCAGCCCATGGAAGCATTTTTTTTAAACAAAGATAAAAGGAGAAAGCTAGAGGTGTTATGATGTTAAATGATTATTCCTAACAAGAGCCCTGATGAATGAGGAATCATAGCTTTTAAATCAGAGGTAATGGACTCTGCAGAAGAAAGGCTGCTTCAATACCACCCACATAAAACACCAGCCACTTGAAGCAGGTTCTGACACAGCTCAACAAGCAGCGTTGCCCACCCCTTGTGGGACATCGCTGTTCACCATTCACATAACCCTGATGCTTCCACAGCTTGCCTGTGTTTTCACCAAATCAAGATGCCTTGATTTGAGTGCTGCAAAACAAAATAAATACCAATAATTTTAATGCCATTCATTCTGCGGGTCTGTTTACCGTAGAGGAAACACATCTCATACACATTGAGGCTCCACAGATGAGTGTTGAGTAATTGGCAAGGGAAGCTGGTTTCCATCTCTGGAGGACTCAGAATAGTCTACCAGACCTCATATTTGGAGTTCTAAGGGGAAGCTGGCACTAATGGTCAAGCTGGCAGATCTTTGTGTCCCCTGCTGAGCAGGCTCTCTCACAGTTTGTTGTCTGAGGATCCCACATACCTTAGCCATCAGCATCCTGTAGGCGTAGAGGTGTTTGCCTTTTCCTTTCCCCAAGGCTCCTTCATACTTCTCC
Source organism: Cricetiscus sungorus (assembly GCA_030556225.1). NCBI lineage: Eukaryota > Metazoa > Chordata > Mammalia > Rodentia > Cricetidae > Cricetiscus > Cricetiscus sungorus. Next base: position 65,569,417 of record JANBXA010000372.1, on the reverse strand, counting down.
ACAAATGCTTGGGCTTCCCTGATCAGGTGAGGAGACACATGAATTAAATCAGAAATCTAAGGTGTGAGGCTGAAAGCTATACATGTTTATACCGTTAGTTAGAATATCAATTTTATGAAACAGGACATTTTGTTCACTGAACTTTCCCAACCACCACCAATGCCAGGCATACATTAAATTCTGATAGGCACAATTTTGTCATTGCTCTCCAAGACTTTGTCCCTTGGAGTTACATTTGTGAATAAACTGTTACATGGCAGGTGTAAGGAAGACGGACAGGGAGGTTCATAGGGCATGGTGTGCACCCCTTTATTCCCAGCACTTGAGATAGAGGCAGGCAGATCTCTGTGAGTTCAAGGCCAGGTAGGCCTACATAGAGACAGCTAGAGCTCCATGGAGACCCTGTCTCAACAAAACAAAACATAATAAATAAACAAATAAGATAAAAAATTTGGGGGGTTATTTTGGTCATCTGGCTAAGGTCATGGATGAGAAAAGCAAAATAAAGAACAGGAGTCCAATAGACTAAAAGCAGAACAACTCGATGTTTTTACTTTTTAAATTTGTGTGCGTGTATGTGTGTGCATGCGTGTGTATATGTGTGTACATGGGCATATGTGTGCCACTATGCATGTGTGGATGCCAGAGGACAACTTTTGGGAGTCAGTTCCCTCCATCTGCTATAGATGGGTTCTGGGGATCTAATCCAGGGTGTCAGACTCGTGTGGCAAGCACTTTTACCAGCTGAGACATTGTACCAGCCATAGTTTTAGTTATAGTTGGAATATTGTGCTTTGAATCTGCAACGACCCCTACAAGTTCACATCTTAAGTGCTTGCTCCCCAGCTGGTGGTGCTGTTATGGGAAATTGTAGGTCTTTAAGAGATGGAGCCTGGTTGGTGGAAGTAGGTCTGGAGGGGTGGGTTCAGTGTTGATGTGGCCAGAAACTTTGCTTTGTTTTTTGAAATGAATAATGTCAAGATATGACTCCCATATCACTCTCCATAATAACAGCTTAATCTGAGCATGAGAAAATTTGTGCTTGAGGGGAGTCAGGGAAATGAGACTTACACAAAGGAAGGGTGAAAGTGAGTTGCTGTGGTTGAAAATGGAGGTCAGATTTGGGGTAGGAGAGGTACCATGGGAAGGACTTTCTAGTGGATAACCAGAAATTATGCATTGTGAATCCTGGTTTATCTCAGAACTGCAGCAGACAATCAGGAATAAGAAAATACTTGAACCAAGTGGTGAGAGTGCATGTATTTAATCCCAGTACTTGGGAGACAGAGTCAGAGGCTGAGGCAGGTGGATCTCCAGATTCAAAGCCAGCCTGGTCTACATAATGAGTTCCAGGACAGCCAGAGCTGCACAGAGAAACCCTGTCTCAAAAAACCAAAAACCAGGGGGAGAAGAAGAGGAGGAGGAGGAGAAGGAAGAAGAGAAGGAGGAGGAGAAGAAGGAGGAGGAGGAGGAGGAGCAGGAGGAGGAGGAGGAGAAAGAGGAGGAGGAGGAGGAAGAAGAAGAAGAAGAAGAAGAAGAAGAAGAAGAAGAAGAAGAAGAAGAAGAAGAAGAAGAAGAAAGAAGATATATGGTGTGCCAGCCTTTCATATGCAATCAAGGGAAAGGATAAGTTGGAAATAAGAGTCAAAAGGCGTAGTTAGGGAGTGGTATCACAATTCATACCCATACCAATAGAGCACCATTCCTGCTGTGGCCTTGCCTTAGGACACAGTGACATGCTAGCAGTAGATAGATTTTCCACTTGTTATGCAAGTCATTCAAGGGAGAGAGAGCTGCATAGGGGGAGGTTGTGGGTGCTTAAAACAGACAAGACAGTCGCCATTGCTGAGAAGGGCCATCATAGAAAGTTCCTGGAGGAGCCATTCCTATGTTGAGTCATGAGAGGGAACCAGCACACGGGGTAGGCTATAGAGGAGATGGTTGTAAGCAATGGAAGGGCAGGGATCGATGCCTGCAAATCTTAAAGGTTGCCAGGCTCTAGTGCATCTCTCTGTGCCATGCTTATAGTGGGGAGGCTGCAGGGGCAGATCTTTCCTGTCTAGTCCCACTGGGGCAAAGAAGAGAAGGGCACGCCCTTTTCTACAGAAGGCACGCCTCCCGTGCCACGAGAAGCACTGCCTGCAGCCCACTCACCTGAGCTCCCTCAACTTCTTTGCCATGGGCCAGGGTTTGCTCCGCATGGTGGCGACGAGCTTCTTCTTTTCGTCTACCTGCTGCAGGATCTGAGCCAGCTCCTCCTCAGACAGGGACTCTCCGGTAGAGACACTGGAGGCTGAGGAAGTGGACCTAGGGACAGAGCCATAGATTCGGGTAGAGTTATAAGGGCTCTGGACAGGGGAGGAACCCACAGGAAAGATGCTTTGACCTCACAGAGCTGATGGAGCTTCTCCCTACCAGACACAGGAAGTGGCTCCCACTGCCCCCTAGAGGAGGCCAAAACTGTATCCTGTAGCCTCAGGTATGACTAGGTGGCCTCCTCGAACTTGTTTTTTCTGAGTTCTCCATTCATACACACGCTAGCACAGTAGTGCCCAATAGAAATAAAAGGTGAGCCACTTGTAATTTAAAATGTTTCTTTGTTCATTCATCCATTCATTTGTTCCTTCTTCCTTTCTTGTAAGGGTTTCAGGGCTGACAAGATGACTTACATGGCAAAGCACTTGCCATGCAAGCCTGATGATTGGAGTTTGATCTCTGGAACCCACATGAAGGCAAAAGGAGAGAATTAACTCCACCAAGTTGTCCTATGACCTTCAAATATGCACAGGGGCATTTAACTCCTCCCCCACCCCCCACACACACTGTGCTGGCTAGTTTTATGTTAACTTGACACATGCTAGTGTCATCAGAGGGTAAGGAGATCCAATTAAGAAAATGCCTTCAGAAGATTAGGCTAGAAGAAAGGCATTTTCTTAGTGATTGGTGAGGGGGGGAGGGCCTAGCCCAACATGGGTGGTGCCATTCCTGGGCAGGTGATCCTGTGTTCTATAAAGCAAGCTGAGCAAGCCATGAGGAGCAAGCCAGTAAGCAGCACCCCCTCCATGGCCTTTGTAATAGGTTCCTGTTTCCAGGTTCTGGCCCTGTTTGAGTTCCTGTCCTGACTTCCTTCAGTGATGAAGTAAGTGTAAGTAGGATAAACCCTTTCCTCCTCAACTTGTTTTTTTGGTCATGGTGTTTTATCACAGAAATAGAAACTCTAAGACACACACTAGCATGGCATGTTTTTCATTTGAAAAGCTCCCATTGAGAATGGTAAAATGTGACCACAGGTATTAGGCCTACTTCTAAGGGGCAGTGATGTCCTCAAGCAGTGAACATGCAGAGGTTACAAGATCATTGCACCATTCAGAGTTTAGACCTTAATCCCTACAGTGACCAGGAAGAAATAAGATTTTATGATTTAACAAGGGTAAATTGTCTCTAGGTAATGTCTGTCCCTGGGTTCCCAATCATTCAAATGCAAATAATAAGGATTTCTGTTTCACTGATTTATTTTTTAATTCACCACTTTTCTTCTGTCATTTTCATAGTGTTATAACAATACAAGTCCATTAAACAACATCGTCATCAACAACAACTTTCTCTGGTCAAGAGAATAGAATCTGTGACCTGGGTAGAGACCTAACATTCCAGTTGGGCAGGGTCAATCTCTTGGCCTAGGGACCGCCCTTGGGAAGGTTGGCTCACCTTACCCTTGCTAAAGAGATGGGTGGAATAATTAGTCCTTCAGTGAGACACAGCCCTCCCCTCCCTCCCCCATCCAGGTCCCCTGTATAGTAGCTTAACAGGGTACAGTTATGTAGCTTATAGGTCTGCTTGCTGTTTTGAGTTATCCGTAAAAGTCTAACTTTTCTTCTCCTTTTCCAAGCATGCTTTCCCTAGCACCTTGGGCTTACCCAACATTCTTAGGGTTCCTTACACTTTTTCCAGCCCTTCCCTCCACATCATGTGGCTGCTTGTCCACCATGTGACTGGCTTCCGTGACATCCTAAATGGCATGGCTTCCCCTTTGGGCAGCTGTTGCAGTTTATAGCTGGCCTGCCCTAGGGTTATTATAAACCTTAATAAAATTGTCCTTACGTTTCCATTTGAGTCTATGCTTACGTTCTCTTATTAATGAGACTCAGAACCCCAAGAGGGGACCTTGAAGTTCCCTGTATCTATAGTTTGTTAGAAGCCTTCTTTGAATGTAACACAATACAGAGACTGGGCAGTGAAACCTAACTGCACCAAGTCAGAGGAGATTGAACTCTGATCAGAATAGCTGTTCATGAGCCCCGGCACCAGTCAGGGTAGGCCAGAGGAACTCCAAGAAGTCCTGTGCAATGAAGAATTCAGAGCAGGTATATCCTGGGCTGAGGATGCTTGTTTCACTCCAGCTGAGAGCCAGGTTGCAGTTTGGATTACAGATAAGTCTATCGTGGTTTAATAAGGATTGGGAAAAACGGATAGGCTGAGTAGATGTTTGTTCAGGGAGAAATAACTTACAACAGAGACCGATGAACATCAGCAGGTTCCTGGACCCAAGGATGCCTCCAGATGCTCTCTGTCTCCATCTGGCAAGCAAGAGAGCATTCCAAGGCCCCTTCCCCAGACCTAGTTCCCCCAGGTCACATCTGCCCCTGTCCGCACCTCCAATGGGCGTGGTGAGTGCCACAGGTGCAGACAAAGTGAATATCTCACTACCTAAGACAGCAAGAGCATGAATCAACACAAAAGCACGAGGAGCCCTCTGACACACCAGAGACTTCCCGTGGCTGCAAACATCAGTCCAAAAGCTTGCAAAATCAGAAATTTTAATTTAAAGGTTTTTAGAGCCATATTTAAATGATGACATGAAATGGATGAGATTAATAATGTATTTCATAATTCAATCAAGTTATAGTTTTAACATGATCAATGTAAAAATCATTGAAATATTCTTTTTAGTTTTTTGTTTGTGTGGTGTTTGAGACAGGGTTTCTCTGTGCGTAGCATTGGCTATCCTGGAACTCACTTGTAGATCCGGCTGGCCTAGAACTCACAGAGATCCACCTGACTCTGCCTCCCAAGTGCTGGGATTAAAGGCATGTGCCACCAATGCTCAGCCAAAATATTCTAGTGATAGTCTTTTGGTACTGTCTTTACAATCTGATATCCACTCTTTATAGTGTATATCAATTCAAATTTCCATCATAAGTAGTTGCTTTGTATTTGCAGTTTGTAAAACTATAGTTGAGGAAGTAGACACATACACACAGATTGCTTTAAACATGCTTTGAAATGTTTCTTCAGAATCAAGTGATATATGGTCATTTTTTCTTTGATGTTTATATCATTTACAAAATGCTTTGATTCCAGTCAGTTCAGGTCAGTTTCAGAACTCTATCTGTCAGTCCAAGTTAAATAAATTCACTAACTCAGTTGCATTAATGTCAAATTTAAGCTACACTACATTAAATCAAGTTGGAAACTCGTTTCTTCAGTCTCCCTGGCCACGTTTCAAGTGTTCAATGCCTCGTGGTTATTGTATAGTTAGCACAGCTACAGAAAACTTCTTTAGAGAATCCCCATGCTATGTCCCTCCCCAGGCCTGGTTATTCTGCCTGCTAGGCTGCTAAAGGATCCAAATGACTGTGTGTGCTCATCACATCCTCAGTGATAAAGTAGCTGACAGGGCAGGTGAACAGAGTCTAGAGAAAGGTTACATGTAGTGGTTTAAGTGAGAACAGCCCCCATAAGCTTAGATGTTCTTGGATCTTAGTTAGTGGGACTATTTGAGAAGGATTAGGGGGTGTGGCCTTGTTGAAGGAGGTGTGCCACTGGGGGTGGGCTTTTGACGTTTCAAAACTCCAAGCCAGACACACTGCCTCTCTCTTTCTCTTTCTTCTGTCTGTGAATCAGGATGTAAAGCTCTGAGCTCCTGTCATGCCTGTCTACTTCCCACTGTGATGATCATGGACTAACCCTCTGAAGCCGTAAGCAAGCTGCCAATTAAATGATTCCTTTTATAAGAGTGTCCTTGGTCATGGTGTCTCTTCACAGCAGTACAATACGAACTAAGACGTTATGCTGGAAAACATTCACAAGGCTCGTACAGAGATTAATGGGGCAGGTTTTGGGGGCCACTTTACAGAAATATCTGAGAGTTTTAGCTTTTTAACTCTTGGAAATAAAGAAATCTTAGAATAAGATTGGATGCAGAAAGCCCAGCCGTAGGCACTTTTGTCATAACTCCCACATTCCCCGGGATAGCTGACTTTGAGTCTTTGATGTTTTCCCTTAGTGGAGGGAGCTGTCGTTGTTTGTTTAAATCCCATCTGCTCTCCAGATACTTACTGAAATGCCTGTCTCCTCTGAAGGAAACGTGATGCTCCAGGGCCCCGGCAGTACAACACTATCAAATCTTGTCTTGTGTGCACATTGCTTTTGGCCTTGTCTTAATTGAGTCTCATCTTTCCTACTGGACAATCAGTATCTGGGGAATCAGGGCTGAGTCTTTTCATCCCTGTCATGGCTGTCAGCTAAAAATGCCACCGCTGAGTTTTTGTCTGTAACTCCTTATATTGCATATGCCATTTAGGGTATGGGTTTCTTCCAAAATTTAAGATACTCAAGGGCAATCAACAAAGCATTCAAGCTAGCTGAAGGTGTAGCTTAATGGTAGGGCATGTGCTTAGAATGCAAAAGGACCCAGGTTCAATCCTGGGCACAACAAACAAACAACCAAAAGAAGAATTGAGGCATGGTGACATGTGATTATAATCCCAGCACTTGGGAGCCGAGACCTGTTAATACAGTGCAGATGTCAAAACACAAATAAATGTGTTATCAATACATGGTGTGTGCATCTGAGTACAATGCTGAGGAGCCAGAAGAGGGCGTTGGGTCCCTGGAGCTGGAGTTAGAGGAATTTGTGAACTGCCCAATGTAGATGCCAGGAACTGAACTTGGGTCTTCTGGAAGAGGAGGCAGTATGTGCTCTTCACCACTAAGCCACCTCTCCAGCCTGGAATGAAGATATTCCAAAGGAACACTTGTGTCTCTTCCTTGGTTACGAGATTATAGAAACAATGGACCCCAGGGATTAGAGTTTCCAAGGAATCTGGTACTAGGAGAAGCAAAAGCTGAATCCTGGTGCCAGCCCGAGGAAGAACAGGAAGAGATTTCACACAGTTCTCACAGCTTGTCAGACCACCTTGCAGGAGAGATGGGACTTGAAACAACAGTGGGCAGGACCATGCCTTGACCAGGACTGCCTAGTTATACACACCCCTGCCCTTTATTGGAACCTAAACTTCATATCAGGGCCTCCAGATAGACTTGGGGTGGGAGGGGTAGTGGCTACTGGACCCCTTTGTTCCTCTTCCCAGAGAGGTCCCTCTGAATAAACCCCCTTTCTCTTCTTTTCTCTTATTGGTGTCAGGGTCCAGGCTCTGGCCCTAACTAACTGTCAACAATACTAACAAAGAAAACACGCTAGGACCCATAAGGAACACCACGTTTGCCATCACCCTGATTCTCAACACCTGCTTCAGAAGCCTTATCATCATTATAAGGGATTCTTCAAATATCCCTAGAAGCCAGTAAATCATAGACCATCTTTAGTGAGTGCCAAAGAGAAGCCACCCACAGTCACAAAATGGAAGGAAACCTTACCTATAGATTCTATTCAATTGCCTGGCTACTACCCATAGGCCATCTTTAGTGAGTGCCAAAGAGAAGCCACCCACAGTCACAAAATGGAAGGAAACCTTACCTATAGATTCTATTCAATTGCCTGGCTACTACCCATAGGCCATCTTTAGTGAGTGCCAAAGAGAAGCCACCCACAGTCACAAAATGGAAGGAAACCTTACCTATAGATTCTATTCAATTGCCTGGCTACTACCCATAGACCATCTTTAGTGAGTGCCAAAGAGAAGCCACCCACAGTCACAAAATGGAAGGAAACCTTACCTATAGAGTCTATTCAATTGCCTGGCTACTACCCCGTATACTAGTAGAACAAAGGACTCCAAGTCAATTATCCCAACACCCATAGCCTCAGAGCGGGCAGAACTCTTTAAATTCTAGACTGTGAGATTTCTAGAAGAGAGAAGGGTACATACACACGGGAAAGGAGTATGCATGATCCCTGTATGACTTCCAAATCTTATGTTGTCATTCATTATTTTCAGTTGCAGTGACAGTGAGTTGCCAGCTGAAAGCCAGGAACTTTTGAGATCTTATCTCTCCTCTGCCCCTGTCACCTCCCCACACCCAGAGCTTTGCTTGCAATATGTTCTGTTCTATATGTGATGGTCTGGGAAGTAGGAGCAAGAGCAGTAGCTGTTTCTCCCCAGAAGTGAAAAGCGCCCTGCTCCAGGCCAGGTCAAGAGGGTAACTGAACAGAAAGAGAGCGTGCCGCTGAGAGCTACAACACACCTTGGCTTCCCCGCCTGCTTGCCTGTCTCCTTCCTCAGAGCCACCTTTTCCTTCTTCGGAGGTGTTCTCTGCTCCCTGAGAGAAGTCCTCCGGTCCTTCTTCATCCCCTGGGAAGGCCTCGCCACCTTGCATGGTTTTTGTCCCCGAAGTCCCTTGTGATGGCTTCCATGTCCCATCTGCCTTTTCCGAGAAGACCCTGTCCTGGGGCTACCCTTAGCAGGTTCCTTCTGGCTAGACTGGACTTGATGCTTGTCTTTGGGATGTGCAGCTGTGGATGTGTGTTTCCTTGAGGGTCTCCTTGCTGACTTGTCACCTGCAAAAGCAGAAAATGGACAGTGGTGTCTCCACAAGATGTAGCAAAAGAAAGCCTCACTCACTTATAGGGGTCAGGCAACAAAAATCCAATGTGCTTCCTAGAGCCTACAAGCTCTGTTAGCTCAGAACATGATGCCTTCAAATACAGCACCTTGGTATACTGAGAGCATTATGCTGAAGAAAATTAGAAACCACAGATAGTCACTTTCTGACCTTCCTTCATATCCCTGGAGATCCATTCTGATAGAGAAGTGACCAGTCCTACAATATAAGGGAAAGAGAAGCCAAGAAGCTGAACAGACAGACTTCCTCATGTCTGACCAACATTAGCTCATTCTCTGTTTTTCTCCAACATAGTTCATACAGATACAATTTTCCCTGGAGTTTTAGGTCTTCATTTTTGAAGCTCTTGTATCTTATAAACCATAAGTGGTTTTGTATAGTTGTCTCTTGTTAATCTATCTTGCTATAGAAATCTCAACCATGAACCTGTGTACCCCACAACCCCAAAGACCTATTAGGGAAACTTCTAGTTTGAGAGGGTTGTTGTCTTCCTCCAACCTGCTGGCTTCCCCCTGATCTTACATAAACCTTAGACTTAGCTCTACATTGGTGCCTATCTTCCTCCTGTATTTGTAGTTCTTTGGCTCAAAGTAGATTCATGTGCAGACTTTCAATGCTGTCGTGGGTTTGAATGAGAATGGTTTCTGTCTTAGAGTTTCTGTGAAGAGACACCATGACCATGGAAACTCTTATAAAGAAAACATTTAATCTGGGTGGCTGGCTCACAGTTTCAGAGATTCAGCACATTATCATCATGGCAGGGAGCATGGCAGTGAGCAGGCAGACAAGGTGCTGGCTACATCTTGATCAGAAGGCAACAGGAAGTGGACTGAAGCACTGATTGTAACTTGGGCATATGTGAGATCTAAAAGCTTACCCCCATTCTTCCTCCAACAAAACCATAACTACTCCAACAAAGCAATACCTTCTAATAGTGCCACTCCCTATGAGCTTATGGGGGCCAATTACATTCAAACTACTTCAACCTCATAGACCTATATATTTGAATGCTTGGTCTCCAGTTGGTAGAATTGTTTGGGAAGGATTAGGAGGTGTGGCCTTGTTGGAGGAAGTCACTGGGGGTGGACTTTGAGGTTTTTAAAGCCCAATGCTGTTCTCAGTTATTTCTCTCCATCTCCTGCTTGTGGATCAGCTATAAGCTTTCAACTACTGCTTCAGCACCACACCTGCCTGCTTACCTGTCTTGCTTCCTGCCACAATGGTCATGGGCTTTAACTATCTAGAATGGTGATTCCCCCAATTAAGCTTTCTTTAATAAATTGCCTTGGTTATGGTGTTTTGTCATGGCGAGAGAAAAGTAGCTAAGACAGCCCATCAAATCTGTTGCTATAAAGTGAACAGTAATACAGTGTACTGTTTGAAGGAGACAAAGCAATCTAATCCAATTCCCTAATTATCTACAGTTTCAACTCTCTGGCAACATTAAAAAAAATAGACCTCAAGCAGTTGAACGTTATAGTTGGCAAGAGGAAAAAATGCAAGGTATTAAGATATTTTTTAGCTAGATGTATTAATTGATGTTGGACAACCCATGACCAACTGTTCTGTGCATTTTGATGAGTTGTGGATTTCTGTCATGGTGTCTGTAGACTGCAGAAGGAACCTTCTTTGATGGGTGATGAGAGATACATGTATCTGTGGGTGTAAGAAGAATGCAGTTAAAATCATACCACTGCTGCACCCTCAGAGACAGCTTGCCATGGTAGTCACTGTTGTGATTGGCAGGGTTTATTGCTATGTAGGACTGTTGAGTGATTTTTCTCCCTTGGCAGCTTGCACACCACCTTCTGATACTATGAGAACCAGTCCTCAGGAAGAAGGCTTCCAAGTCAGTCCAGCTTAAATCTGCCAAGTCCAAAGTATGTTACATCTTCAGTGAGGACCTGACCTTTAAATTCTGCATAGGCAACAGAGATAGTCTCTGTTGCTTTGGGAGTCTCTTGGGCTTCCCTGGCCAACAGCTTGAGAGGAGGTTTCTCATGGTTTTGTCAGATGGTCTGTGGTTCTTGGAGCACATTGTCCTTTCCTTGCCTCCTTCATCGTTTCCTGTGTAAACTTCAATGAAGGTCTTACCCTTGTGGTAGTTTGAATGAAAATGGCCACCATAGGTTCCCAGAGAGTGGGATTATATGAAAGAATTGTGACATGTGGCCTTATTGGAGGAAGTGTGTCACTGGGGGTGGGGCTTTGAGGTTTTAAAAGCTCAAGCTAGGCCCATGACTCATTCTCTATTCCTGATGCCTGTGAATCTAGATGTAGGACGCTCAGCTACCTCTACAGTAGCACATCTGCCTGCATACTGCCGTGATTCCTGCCGTGACCATAAAGGACTAAACCTCTGAAAACGTAAACTGGCCCCAATTAAATGTTTTCCTTTATAAGAGTTGCTATGGTCATGGTGTCTCTTCACAATAATAAGACACTGACTGAGACACCCATATCCTCTCTTATTCCCTCTGCCTCTTGATGGCCTCAATGCTTCCCTGTGAGACCTACCTGTTATCTGAGCATCCCTCTTCTTTGGATCTGTGAATAAAATACTTTTTCTCTCTGATGGTCATTTGCATTTCTGTGTATCTTGCCACAAGTGATTAAATAAGTTCCAGATGTTCTTTAGAGCATAGGCGAACTCTTCTATGCAAGCCTTTGTACTCTAATCTCAACTTTCTGATAGCATACAAGCTATTGCCATCAAAAAATTATTTTTATCTTTATTTTTGTGTGTGTCTGTGGGTGTGTCTCTCTGTGTACACACATGTGAGTGTTCATACCAGCAAAAGGCCAGAAAAGGGTGTTAAGATCCCCTGAAGCTGGAGTTACAGGCTCTTGTGATTCAAACAACACAGTTGCTGAGAACCAAATTCAGGGACTCTGCAAGAACAACAAGTACTTTTAACCTCTGAGCTTTCTCCTCATCCCATTAAAATGGATCTGGACATTCACACCTGAAGTCTTAGCACTTAGGAGGCAGAGTCAGAGGGATGAGAAGGCCAACCTCAGGTATACCCGGAACTGATGGGAGATGTTATTCTGTACTGGTTAATTAATAAAGCACTGTTTGGCCAATGAGAAAGCAAGATAGGTGGGGCTAGGAGACAAGGAGGAAAGAGGAAGTAGTAAGGAGGAGTCAGCATGTAGACCCGAGAGGAAGGAAGACGCCGGCCGTGGCTCTCTGATAAGATGACCACTTGGAAATACTTAGATAAGTAGAAATGGGTTAATAATTAAGATAGAGCTAGCCCATAAACAATAATGGTAACTGGCCAACAGGATTGTATCAAATACAGAGTCTCTGAGTGTTATTTGGGGCCTGCGCCAGACCAGTGGCGGGCGGGCTGGCTACACCAAACTTCAGATTGGTCTGGGATACATAAAATCTTAGCTCAAAAATGGGATGAGAGCATATCTGGAGAGAGAGCTCAGTAGTTAAGAGTGTATATTGCTCTTGCAGGGGATCTAAGTTCATCTCCCAGTGCCCATGTCAAGAGGCTAGCAACCAACTGCCTGCAACTGCAGCTCCAGGCAATCAGACAGCTTCTTCAGGGTTCCATAGATACTCACACTCACATGCACAGACACACAAGCGAACACACACACACACACACACACACACACACACACACACACAATGTAAGTAAGTTAATAAATAAATTTGATTTTTTTTTAGAGAGTGGAAGACAGTCAGTGCTTGGCTACATAGCAAGACTGTCTCAAAAGAAAAAAAAATATATTTTAGGAGATAGGGTAGGTAGTTAAGACACGGGCTTCTCAAGAGAGAGAGAGAGAGAGAAAAAAACCGCACTCAAGTGTCTTTTCAATGTCTGTATTTATGATTCTGTGGCTGTCTGAGTTGTACCTTCAAAGGTGTAATTTACAGCAAGATTTAAACATCAAGCAAAGTTTAAGATTTAAGTGAAACCTAGGGCTGGAGAGAGATGGCTATAGCAGTGAAGAGCACTGGTTGCTCTTCTAGAGGACCTGCACCACGCGATGACCACAAGTGTCTGTAACTCCAGGTCCAGGGATCTGATACCTTTCCCGGCTTTTGCTGGCACAGACTTACATGCAGACAGAACACTCATATGCTCAAAATTTAAAAAAAAATTAAATGTAAGCAAAATATGGAAATGGAAGTAAAATATGTTTAGTTTTTATGGTCAGTTCAATCTAGAGTCTACACAATCTAGAATCATCTGGGAAGTGGGAACCTGAATTGAGGTATTTCTCCAATCAAATTGACCTGTGGACATGTCTGTGGGGAAGTCTTGATTACTGATCGACAGAGGAGGGCCCAGCCCACTGTGGGGAACACCTCCTCAGGAAAAGGGTCCGGAGCTACATATAAAAGCCGCGTAGGAGCCAGGCAGAGAGCACGCGGTAAGCCCTCCTTCAGGTCTCTGCTTCAGCTCCTGCCTGGGTTTCTCCTCTGACTCCCTCGGTGTTGGACTGGGGCTGGGAAATGGAAGCCAAATGAACCTTTTCTTCCACAAGTTGCTTTGGGCTATGGCATACTGTTTATCACAGCAGCAGGAGAGCCAACCAGAGCAAAACAGAAGCTAGGCTGCTGGTTTTCTTAGCACAATCGCCTTATGTAAATGACATTGTAAGGTAGTCTTACGATGTGTATTATTTGGGTTTGAAGAGAGGTGCTAAATGCTTGAATTTAAAGTTACAAATATTCTGACCTGAAATAAACACATTTTACTCCTTTTCATATTTCTAACATCCTTTTTTGACAGAGCTTTTGGAAACTGATACTTATCTCTGTAGGTAATTTTGGCTTTATCAGTTGTGTTGTAGTTTCTTGACTTCAACCAGCACACGATGGAAAGCCTGACCCAGGAGGAGGAGGTTTGTCCCTTCCCATGCCCTTTCCATTCTTCGTTCTTCTTTTACCTCAGTGCTTTCCTGCCAAGAACCCTAGCACTTCACACTGAAGGTTGGCGCCTCTATTAGGGAGGAACAAGTACAGTTTGAAGCATGTGCAGAACATTACGCTATCTGACTTGGCTAATTTTATGTCAACTTGACACAGCTGGAGTCCTCTGAAAGGAGGGAACCTCAACTGAGGAAATGCTTCCGTGAAATCCAGATGTACACTATTTTCTTGATTAGTGACTGAGGGGGGATGCAGCCCATCGTGGGTGGTGTCATCCCTGGGCTGATGGTGATAAGCAAGCCCCAAGGAACAAACCAGTGAGCAGCATCCCCCGCCCCTCCCCCCATGTCCTCTGCATCAGCTCCCGCCCCTCCCCCCACGTCCTCTGCATCAGCTCCCGCCCCTCCCCCCATGTCCTCTGCATCAGCTCCTGCCCCTCCCCCCATGTCCTCTGCATCAGCTCCTGCCTCCAGGTTTCAGCCCTGCTTGAGTTTCTCTCCTGAATTCCTCCAGTGATGGACTACAATGTGGCAGTGTAAGCAAAAGTAAACCCTCCCAGGTTGGTTTATGTCATGGTGTTTCATCACAGCAATAGTAACACTAACTAAGACACTGCCCTTACCATGTGCTGCTCTTTCCAGGAGCCATTTGTTAGAGTGAAACTAATGAACCCAAGGTCAAAGAAATGTCTGACTCTGTCTCCTTCAAGTCT